>OY757912.1:112511650-112696650 GCA_963585895.1 Sepioteuthis lessoniana | reverse complement strand
AGTTGAGTTCATACCCTTCCCAAAGGTAATAACGCTATATAAAATGCAAACAGCTTCGTCCAGCATTTGAACTCGAGTCACTGTGTCTACTTCTTATGACTGTAACCATTACACCCCGAGCATATCTTACAGAATTATATGATATATATTGATATTACGGTGGATACATTGATATTTGATGTTTACAAGAAATAAGCTTGGAGAGAGTGAGTTAACTTATAGACAGACATTCAGATAGACAATAAGATAGTGTTTTCTCTTAACTTCTTATGAACGTGTTTATAAATCTCAGGAGACAAATACGTCTCAATAGAAGAAATTAAAATATGTCCTTATAAAAAAATCTATTAATAATCAATTGTTGATTAACAAAGAAAATCTTATTATGTATTGGCAGTATTTTCATTTTTTCCAATATGCATCAGTGTCTATTATAAAGATGTTTGAAAGATTCTGTCGATATAATCGAAATATAATGTTTATTTTTTTCATCAATAAGTTTTCGATTATCAACGACCGGTGTCAATATTACAGCCGTCTTCTATTCTTCAATATTTTCATTAAGAAAGGTTATCTTTCTATCTATCTATCTATCTATCTATCTGTGTCTTTGTTTGATGGTATATCAATCTTCGTGGGTTATTTCATACCAAAGAAGAACAGTGTTGATACTATTTAACCCATCGATTAGATATAAGAATGTTCTTATATTTCCTAAGGGTTTTAATAGCGTGATTGGAGTCGAACTCGTTTATTCGAAGCTGTAAGCCAGCACAGAAGCCATTACGCCACGCGAACTTCGCCATACACAACTCAAATTGAGTTAAATTCTAATTGTATTTTTTGGACGTTTAACTGTGATAACTTAATTCGAATTCTACATTCCCAATAAAAAATAGTGTTCACCAATCTGTTAGGAATCAAAATGAACAAGTGTTTGTTTGCAGTTAAACCAACTGTATTCTTTTAACAAAACCCTCTCCAATGCATTCTTATAGTAAAACCCCTTTCATTACAATTTCATAGTAAAACCCTTCCCAATATAATTTCATTGTAAAGCCCTTCCCAATACAATTTCATAGAAAAACTTTTTCTGAAACAATATCATAGTAAAACCCTTCCTAATGCATTCTTATAATAAAACCCTTCCCAATACAATTTCATTGTAAAACCCTTTTCAATGCATTCTTATAGTAAAACCCTTCTCAATACAATTTCATTGTAAAAACCTGTCCCATTTCATATTAAAAACATTTCTAATGCATTCTTATTATAAAATTGCTTCCAATAGATTCTTATAAAACCGTTTCAATACATTCCAATTGTAAGTTTGGTTTCTTTGTTTTAATTACATATTAACCTTTGTGTGTTATTTAATGCCATAGACATCCTTGTAGAAGTGCAGCGGTGATACTATTTAACGCATAGCTGGACAGAGAAGAAGGTTCATACTTACGCCAAGAATATTAGTCCGAAAGTGAACATAATAGAGAGACTGAAGTTCAAACTCGGTTACTTTGAAGTCTCCTATAATGACCGGCTCATTGGCTATTGGGTCGAGTGTTTGCCAATGGTTCGGGAAACCGGGGTTCAGTTCCAGGTCGAGTCATACCAAAGACTTAAAAAATGGTACTTGATATCTTCTTGTTTAACACTCTGAATTATAAGGTACGTATCAAGGGTAAAGTGGAACAGTCCAAGGAAAGGAGTAGCGTCCTTCCCTACACCTCAGTGTAGTAGCTATTGAAAAGGGAGCTTTTGGGTCGCTCTCGACTACGGTCGCCAACTTTAATTATAATAAAAGCCATTCCAATGAATTTATGTAGTATGATACTTTCGAATGCATTCTTATAGTAAAACATCTTCCAATATATTCCAATATTAAAATTGTTTTCTATTATATTCCTATAGTAAAATACTTTCGGGTATTTTCTATTGTAAAACTCTTTTCAAAGCTTTCTAAGGAATGGTTGTAGGAAAGCAGTCCATCATACATAGTTAGAATAAAACACTTTGCAATGAACTAGGAATGAAACAGTTTCTTCAAAGCAATCCACTTAGCATTTTAAACTGTTATTTCAGCGATTTATCCATTATCAAAGCTACTTTGAAACTTCTCGTTTGATAAGGTGTGATACTGACCCTTCAGATGAATTTTCAGTTCGTTGGTTGGTTGGGTTTTATGGTATATCAACCTTTGTAGGTTATTTAATGACAAATCCATTTTATACAAATAATCAGTTCTATTTGAAACAATTCTGTTTAGCATAAGTACGCAGTTTAAATATCAAAACAGTTCTATTTCAAGCAGTTCATTTTAGCTTAAGTACACAGTTTAGTTCTATTCGACCCATAGATGGGGAGCGATGGTATTGAAGGGGTACTCCGCATTCCCCAAAGCTCCAGCATTACTGTAACCTCACCATTAGATTGTTTAGTGTCATATCCAGGACACTCGTTGGGTGGGGTCTTACCCCTTTGCAGAGAAGCAGTTAGTGTATTCTACAGCCCCAGTCGACTGGGCAAGATAAATTTTTAGTCTAGGAAACAAGAAAAAAAGCCGCTAAAAACTAGATCTGATGTACGTAAAAAAAGGCTGCACTTTTACAACACTATGTTTCGTAAATACCAAGACTGGCTTCATTTTTTAAAAATTAGAACGAACATCACTTTTTTTATATAAGTTACTCAGTTACACACACACACACACACGCACAAGAGAACTAAATATATATATATATCATTCACTGCAGAAAATTTGAAACTTCCAACCTAATTATTTCCAATAACTCTTCCCCTTTCACTGGACTTCTTGATAAGACAAACGTAATATATATGTTCAAATGTCCTTTAGGAGACTGTGTCCCCAACGAAAATACATACATTGGTTTTACTACAACGACTCTTTCAAGACGTCTAACTAAGCACCGTAATGATTCTAGCTCCATAGCCTTACATCTTAATACTCACTCCACTCCCACATCCAAATTTTGAAAAATCCTTGTTGAAAGCACCACTATAATAGCACACTAGATTAATAAGCTACGACACAAATCCTAGAAGCCCTACATATAAAAACAAAAAAAAACTACAATTGATAGAATTAACTTGAAAATAATGACAATGTTTTGAAATGCCTTTAGTTTTTTTTAAATATTCATTTTCTCTTGATGGTATTCTATTTCCGTTGATAGCGTTCTGTTTTAAATTCGTTTGATGTCATCGGCATCTCAGTTTAATCCAACTTTGCGTTTACGTAATTTTGCAATGTTATAAAAAATGTAAAAACTTAAAAAAATAACACTCTTTACACAGGCAAACAACCCCTGATGATGGCCTATGAGAGGTCCGAAAGCGCTCGGGATTATTTCAGTGAATTCATTCACTAATTCCATCCTAAAACCAAAACATGGAAATGGACACGGCGACACGAGTTCAAATCCTGGACGAGACTGATTGCATTTAACATAGCACTAATACCCTTGGGAAAGATATGAATCCAATTATTCTCCCTCCAGCTATGGGTAAATAGTTTGCAGCATACTGGGTTCTTCAGCCTTGGTGAGGCAACTAGTCTAGGAGAAGGAAAACTCTGAATCCGCTTAAAAAATTGACCTTGTGTCATATCCTGCCCGAGCGAGGGGTTGGTAAATATGATAAGAGAGAGATTCAAGGAAGGCAGGGGTTGGTAAATATGTATAGTACTCTAAAATATTAAATTAAGTGATACTAGAACTTGTAAAGATAAAAATAAAAAGACAATTGGTGACTTTATATATGTAATGCATTTATCTAGTTTTTCTTTTATTCATAGTTAACGTAAGAGGATCATTAAATAAGTTTCCATACTTTTATCGTATGGGCACTTTCATTGATAGTACACACATAAAACTCTAGTCTCCGAAGTAATCTCCTCCGGCTGCAATGCACTTGTTGTACCGTTCCAACAACTTCTGGAAGGCTCCATGGATGTCCTCTTGTGTGAACGTGTCAATGACCTTCGTCACAGCCTCTTTCATCTCCTCAGTTGTCTCATAACGACAGCCTCTGAGCTTAGGTAATAACCAAAAGTCACAGGGAGCAAGGTCTGGACTATAGGGACGGTGAGGAACTGTCTTGATGCCCATCTTGGTTAAATAGTCTGTGACAAGGATGGAGTTGTGGACTAGTGCATTGTCCTGGTGGAAATGCCACTGACCCGATTTGAAAAGTGATGGCCTCTTCCGACGGAATCTCTCGCTGAACTCCCTTAAAACCTCAACATAGTAACCCTAACCCTAACCCTTTAGCGAATCAACTCTGGTGTATTGACTTCCTTACTCCTCCCACACCTCTTATCATCACTCACAGACTCCCTGGCTTCCTTGAATCTCTTATGCCACTCAGAAACTAATGCTTGATTCATGCAAGATGGTCGAAAAGCAGTCTGTAGCATTCCATACGTTTCTGTGGCATTTTTTCCAAGTTTAAAACAGAATTTTTTTGCATATCGTTCTTCCTCACGTCCAGATTGCATTTTTGATATTCACCAGCAGTGACAATCAGGTTTTAGTAGGGTGTATTCCAATTGCTTCTGTAGCTGTTCATTTGAACCTGAAATAATAAAAATTGGTCAGACATCTCATAAGATGTATAAAAATAACATACTGAATTTTCAAGAGTCTACGACTAATTTAAATGCCTGTATGAAAAAAGTAGGGAAACTTATTGAATGCAACACGTAAATTTATAAGTTATTTGAATCTATATGTAGAAGTGGCATCTTAAATCCTCACTACCAAATAAAACCTTGCCGGTTTTCTTAGTGAATCATGTACTCCAAAATAGAAATATTCCCGTACTAGCAGGACATCGCCTGGGTTAAAAAGATCTGACAACCGTACAACCTCAACTTGGCAACATGAAATATGAGAACAATGTCAGACAAACCCAATTAAGAAGACTCGAAAGGAGGAACTGTTTTATATCTAAGGAGTTTCAAAAATACAATATTGATAATGCAGCTTTGAGTAAAGTTAAGTTTGCTGAAAAATTCAGCATCAGAGAAGAGACGAGCTACACTTCCTTCTAGAGCGGAAAATCTTCGACAGACTGAATTGAATCTAGTGTGGCATTTTTGGTCAAGAATGTCTGAGGATCCCAGACCAATAAATCATAGACTAATCATGCTGAGATTTCCATTAGTCCACTGTAGATATTGTATCCTGATCGCTGCTTATGTCCCGACTATCACCAACAGACAAGAAAAATAAGCGGTTTCTACGACCAACTCGATCAGATCCTTCATGCTATCCCGAATTCAGACATAATCATCATTCTTAGAGATTTTCACACCTGAGTTGGTCAATCACATTATATCTGGCCAAATGATCTTGGTAAGTTTGGAACGTAAAATCTAGTGCTAATAGTAATCTGCTGCTAACCGTCAGTACAAAACACTAGTTGGTCATTACCAACATCAACTTCGAACACAAGCAAATCCACCAAAATTCCTGAATGCATCCAAGATCCAAGTACGAGGACATCATTGATTATATTATCACGGGATAACGTGATCTGCTAGACTTTATGAACTCAGAAGTGATGAGCGGAGTCAACTGCTGTACTGACCATGTTATGATCAAGTCCACTTCGAAACCACGAGTGAGGCGGATAATGAGAAAAGACAAAATGCCAATCAGGAAACTCGTGACCAACCCTATCAAGATCAATATAGTCAAGCATGACCTGTTGTTCTCGCTTAATGATAGGCTTGTAGAAATTCCAGCTGGTACTGTTGAAAAAAAGTGGAACGCCTTCAAATCGATCGTGTACACGGTATCCAAACAGAAATTCACTACTGCAGCCAGGAAGCACGACGACTGTTTCGATTGAAACATCATGGATCTGGAAAAGCTTATTAACAACAGGAGCTTTACAGGAAATTGGTGGGGTCCCAATTCTGGTTCCCTGTGGAGTACTCTTTCATTGACATTTCTCCCAGGCCCACTCTTACTCGGAGTGGTTGTATCTGTTTTGGTCCTATTGTTATATAATTGCGGAAGGATTTTTTTATATTATCATTTATCGTTGGTTATATCTTATCTTTCGGTTTAGTTAGGCTTAGAACTATTCGGCTTAGTGCACGGGTAGGAGCACACATTGAGCGCAGGTGTTCACGCTTGCGCGGGGAGGATGTGACAATCACAGATGTCATAATAAAAACCCCAGATAGGAAATATGACTGGGGGATGTGAATGACGTCATGCCCGGAAGCGATGGGCTGTGGATTTTGGGTGATTTTTTAAAAAAAGCAGTGAGTTGTGATTTGAACCTAGACGAGGCGAGTTGATTTTTGGACCTTGGAGAGGCCAGTCCAGTTGGGTCTACGAGATGCGCCGCGCGTGGTCGAGTCAGATGGAACAGTCAGCATAGTAAAAAGTGTGTGTCTCTCTCCTCGTGTTGAAAACCTAAAAGTCAAGAAGGAAATAAAAGTTTCGTACCTGAACTAAAGAAAGTCGTCAGTGTTTCGAGTGTTTTTCGGATTCCTATGCATATGAACATTTTACAGATCCCTATATTTGTATATTTTGTATATCCGTATCATGGATATGCTACACTATCTATGGGTCAGATACATGTTTGAAAATTATTTGTATTAGTTACTTGAAGATATAATTGTTTATAAAGGATGATGATTATGAGTTACTTAAAACCATATAACTGTGTGTAGACGAATGATTATTATTATTATTTCACTCCTCGTGAATTTTTCATAACAACCTTTGCTAGTAGTCTTTTACCAGAGTCTGAATGACAGCAAGTTTCCTCGGGTCTCCAAGACACTTCTATGTATTCTAGACGATCTCAGAAATACCTTAATGTGGAGGGTCTTGATTCTTTTTCCTATTTCTTCTGTTTTTTCCAAAGTTTTGGGGATCGTTCCAAGTGTACAATTGGTATCACTGTTACCTTACCACAATTTTTATACTTCTTCTTCTTCTTCTTGACTGATAAAATGAAACGCAGTTTCTTCCAGCGGTCGTGTCGATACTACTATATGGATGTGTCGATACTGCCATATGGATGCACTACATGGACGCTGACTAAACGGATGGAGAAAAAGTTTGACGGCAACTACACAAAAATGCTGCGAGCAATTTTGAACAAGTCCTGGAGGAAACACCCCACAAACAGCAGCTGTACGACCACCTACCTCTCATCACGAAAACTATCACAAACCAGACATGCAGGACACTGTTGGAGAAGCGGGGTCGAGCTCATAAGTGATGTTCTCCTATGGACCCTCTCACATAGCCAAGCAAAATCAGGGAGACCAACTCGAACCTACATACAGTAGCTCTGTGAGGATACGGGATGTAGCCCTGAGGACCTACCAGAAGCGATCAACAATAGGGAGGAGTGGCAAGAGAGGGTCAGGAATATCCGTGCTGGTGGCACGGCAAGATGATGAAGATGATGAGTGTTTTTCATATCAGTTCTAGCAGATGGTCTTTCACTAGATTTTGAGTGAAAGCAAGTCTCCTCAAGTCTCCAGCACTCTTGTCAGTATTCTGGCCGTTCTAAGTAATGCTGTCATTTGGATAGTCTAAACCCGTCCGCCAACTTCCTTTTAATAATCCTTTAGTTATTGTACCAAAAGCACCATACACAATTGGTACTATCGTCACTTTCATGTTCCACAGCTTTTTCAATTCTCTAGCAAGGTCGATGTAGTTATCCTTCTTTTCACATTCTTTCAGTTTTATTCTGTGGTCAGCTGAGACAGCAAAGTGGACAATTTTGCAAATTCTCTTTTTTGTTAATTATTATAAGGTTTGATCTTCTGGCCGAGATTAGGTGATCCGTTTGTATGTCAAAGTCCTATTGGAGATCATGTGTGTCCTTTTCTAGGGCCGGTGCTGGGTTGTGCATATACCATTTGTTAGTATGGTCAAATTTAAATTTCTTGCACATTTCCCAGTGGATCATGTTGACGACTCGGTCGTGTCTCGTTTTATACTCCTTCTGTGCTAATTTGCTGAATTCGCTTAATATGTGATTGATCGTTTCGTCTCTCTCACCGCATAGTCTATATTTGCTATTTTGTTGGTTCTTGCCTATTCTTGCTTTGATATGATTGGTTCTTATGGCGTTGTCCTGTGCTGCTATTAGGTGAGATTCCGTTTCTCTGTTAAGGTTACCTTTTCTTAGCCAGGTCCATGTTTTCTCGTGTGAGATGGTGTTTATTAGTCGTTTAAAGCGGCCATAGAGTTGTTTTTCCCATTTTCGTTTCCTAGTTATTGTCATTCTATCATCTATCGTGTTGTCGACATCTTTTCTGATGGCTGTAATCAGTCCTCGTTCGTGTTTTTTCTATGTAGTCTTCGAGCCGTTGTACCTCTTCCTCCCTCTTTTCTAGATACATATAGTCTGTCAACGTCGTCTCTGGGATGTAATGCATTATGCATAGTCATTAGTTTTCTTGTTCTTTGATCCATTTGTTTAAGTTCATCTCTAGTTCACTTGAGAAAAGGTCCCGAATATCTAACATTTCCACTTGTTTGATGGTGTCAGCCTCCAAGATACCCAAGTATTTGTCGGTTTCATTTTCTTCGAGCGTCCAAATTTTGTCCTGATTTGGTAGTTCCATTACTAATTTGAGAGTTTTTCCCATCAGCGTTAGCTGATGGCTTTCTATTGGAGTCTGAGTGACAGCAAGTATCCTTAAATCTCCCGGACTCTTCTCAGTATTCTGGTCGATATCAATAATGCTTTGGTTTGGACACTCTCCACTCAGTGACTGTACTGAGCGTACCAATTACAGCTGATATCACCGTTACGTTCATGTTTCATAGTTGTTTTTTTTCAGTTCTCTAACAATGTCTAGGCGCTTATCTTATTTTTCACTTTCTTTCAGTTTTACTCCATGATCAGCCGGAACGGCAAAGTCCACTAATCGGCAGGTACTCTTTTTGTTATTATTATTTTGACTCCTTGAGAGTTTTTCTCATTAGCGTTAGCTGATGGTTTTCTACTGGAGTTTAAGTGACGGCAAGTCTCCTCAAGTCTCCAAGGCTCTTCTCTGTATTCTGGCCGATCTCAAGAATGCTATTATTGGGACACTCTCCACTCGTCCTGCTATTACCATGTCCTCCAGTCCTTGTACCATTCTTTTGGTGACTGTACCAAGAGCATCAATTACAATTGGTATAACCGTCACTTTTATGTTCCACAGTTTTTTCCATACCCTAAAAAGTTCAAAGCATTTATCTTTCTTTTCTCTTTCTTTTAATTTTACTCTGTGGTCCGCCAGGACAGCAAAGTCCACAATTCTGCAAATTCTCTATTTTGTTGATTATTATAAGGTCTGGTCGTCTGGTCGAGATTAGGTGATCCATTTGTATCTCAAAATCCCAGAGGAGTTTGTACGTGTCATTCTCCATGACAGATTCTGTGTTCCCAGTGGATCACCTTGCCCACCCAGTCGTGTCTAGTTTTATACTCTTTCTGTGCTAATTTGCTGCATTGGCTTATTATTTGATTGTTTCGTCTCTATCACCACATAACCAACATCTGCTGTTTTGTTGCGTTTTATCTATTCTCACTTTGATATGGTTAGTCTTTATGGTGTTGTTTTGTGCTGCTATTAGAAGTTTCTCTCGTAAGGTTTCCTTTTCTTAGCCACGTCCACATTTTCTCGTGTGAGATGTCACTTGTTAGTCGCTTAAAGCACCCATAGAGTTGTTTTTCTTCCCATTTTTGTTTTCTAGTTATTGTCGTTCCGCTGGCCCTCGTGTCGTTAGAATTGTTTCTGCTGGTTGCAGTCTTTTTCCGCACTTTGTATGTAGTCTTCAAGTAGTTGTATCGATACGCCAACAGACCTATTTGACCTATTGACAGGGCCTCAACAGATCTATTTGACACATAGATAGGGCCTTAACAGATCTTTTAAACCCATAAATGGACCTTAAAATGTCTATTTAACCCATAGATAGGGCCTCAACAGATCTATCTGATTCATAGATGGGGTCTTAACAGATCTTTTTAAGCCATAGATGAAACCTCAACAGGTACTACCACTCTGCGTCAGAATATAATCCATAAGGGATTTAAAAGCTATCAGACATACAAACTGAACCATTTGTCAGTAAAATAACAATGTGCTCCTATTACTTACCTTTTGATTATGATCATTGAGTCGACTTATACACAAGATGTTTCAGTACGTGTCAAGCTTTAACCTTTTTATCCAAACTCGCATGCTTTGTCATTACGTGTATTGATCAAAACCAATTTTCGACTTAAGACCACAGCACGAACAAATACACTTTTCAATGTAATAATTATTCCTTTTGAGAGAGGATGAGGATATGGATTATCTCCTTAGAGTTTGTCATTATACCGAATGCAGGTTAACTTCAAGAAAATGATTAAGTAGAAAACCCTTTGACCGATTTCTTGCTAGAACCAAAACGGAAATTAAGCTTACTAGGCACTCTCTTTTACATTGTGGTCACGCAATCAAAAAATAAATTATATATATATATATATATATATGTGTGTGTGTGTGTGTGTGTGTGTGAAAAGCAAAAGTGTGGGTGTGAAAAGCAAAAGGGATGCCGCACCGATAGAAAAATATTCTTTTCAGAGACTAGAGTCCAGTTTTGTCGGAGAAAGTGAACCCACATTTCTTTGACATCTCCTGAAGATGAGATGTTTACTTGGGGGAAAGCTGAGTTTTTCAGTCTGTATCTTATACTTTCTTTAAGAAGGCTTCCTTTGAAGCGATTGAATGCTGAGCGAATTGGATTTAGTCGTAGGAAATGGGAAAACAATTATTGAAACGAGCTGTAAATATATTTGTGTGAATACATGTAGTTATGTACATAATATTTCTCACCTTCTTCCCTCTCTCTGTCTTCCTATCTGTCTCTCTTTATATATATATATATATATACACGTTCGAGAATGAGACGAAAAATTCATAGGCTGGCCAGGATAATCTTATGAAATGTTACCAAGTGAGATTTATCTTTCAATAGTTTCCCTCCGGCCCACACACTTCTACTTCTGCAGTGCTTAGATCCCATCAGTCAAAAAGTCATTCAAAAAGTATGACGACACCCTATAAACTTTTCAGTCTATGATCTTTTCAGTTCATCCACGAATATATATATATATATATATATATATATATATGTGTGTGTGTGTGTTTACGCACACACAGAAAAACACACGCATACAATATGAACAAAAGATTAAATGCATAAAGTTTTATAAAATAATGTTAGTTTTTCTTTTATAAATTCTAAACGCTTTCAGTCCTATGCAATTTTCAAGACTGATTATATTTCAGGGCGATAGATTAACTTTTAGACGCCAGGAGATTGGCATTACCATATTAATTGCAATTGAATTTTTCTTAATGATTTAAATATTCGATTCACTGGTGTTAAAAATATTTTCAAATTGAGTTGCAATTTAGATGACATGGGTCAAGTGAAAAGAAGCCGGGTTCCGCTTGAACGTGTTTGTTATTCCATTGACCTCTGCCTTAATTTAACACCTCATTGTCGGCGATGGTATTAATTCTGAGGCTATTCAGGAAGAAATGAGTGACCATCACATGAGACCTGTTTATCACCACCTTTAATGCCACTACAGATGGTATGTCACAATGTGAGTATCTCCCCACAAAGCCAACAGTCGTTCTTACTGTTCACCTTCTGATCCTGGTTGAAATGGTTGGCGCCGAGTTCCTCGATAAGGGTGGCACCTGTATTGAGTTATGACCTACTGGGCCTTGACACACTTCGGCCAGCCGTGGTCTCCGGTAGGTTGATCAGGTCGGGTGCGTTCTGGTTCCTGTGGCAGTCGGTCAAGGCTACGCGACGCGGTTGCAGGAGAGTCCCCCATTTGTGTCTCGCGGCTGAGACCGGCGCTTCTTGAGTCTCAGGGGACCGTTCCTCCAAGTTCTTACCCTCTTAGGAGGGGCTAGGTTTATCTCTTGGTTCCTGGGGTACCTTTTTTCTTGAGGAATACCGACGGGACTCAAGGCATTTGGAACGAGAGGGAGTGAGTGAGCTACTACCCAGTTTCTGGGTTCCACAATAAAAAAGCCTTATGCCATACTCGTGCATACGTGAGGCGCTTGACAAATACTGGGGGGCAACTTTTGTGTTGAAATTTGTAAATGATTGATTGCTTCGAGCTGACTAAGAGAAGAAGCAAAAGGTACCCCGCAAAAACAATCACGGACGCCGACTACGCTGATGACTTGGCGTTACTGCCGAATACGCCTAATCAAGCAGAGACACTACTGCATAGTCTGGAACGAGCCGCAGCTGGCATTGGCCTCCATGTCAATGCACACAAAACTAAATATATGTGTTACAACCAAACGGGCAACATTGCCACTCTAGACGGAGCCTCTCTGAAACTAGTAGACAAATTCACCTACCTAGGAAGTAGCGTCTCATCAATCGAAAAAGACATCGACACACGACTAACGAAGGCATGGACGGCTATCGATCGGCTCTCGATCATATGGAAGTCGGACCTAACAGATAAAATGAAACGCAGTTTCTTCCAGGGAGCGGTTGTGTCGATACTGCTATATGGATGCACTACATGGACGCTAACTAAACGGCTGGAGAGGAAACTAGACGGAAATTACACAAGAATATTAAGAGCAGTATTGAACAAGTCATGGCGACAACACCCCACGAGACACCAACTATACGGCCACCTGCCTCCCATCACGAAAACTATACAAGTTAGACGAACCAGACACGCGGGACACTGCTGGAGAAGCAAGAACGAGCTCATAAGCGATGTACTCCTGTGGACCCCCACATATGAATGTGCAAAAGCAGGACGACCAGCACGAACTTACATACAGCAACTATGTGAGGACACAGGATGTAAACCTGAAGACCTGCCGGAGGCGATGTATGATAGGGAGAAGTGGCGAGAGAGGGTCAGGGATATCCGTGCTGGCGGCGCGACATGATGATGATGATGATGATATTTTCAAAGTTCTCTTGCAATCATTCCTTAATCATAATTTACTTATAAGAATAATCATTTGTTTACATACAGTTATATTGTGTCAAGTATTCCTATTTTTGGAGGGAGGCGTCTTATCCTTTCGCAGAGGATACATTCTATGCCCTACCGACAGGGTGGGGGTTTTGCGTGTGTCACTCTAAAGAAAGAAGAAACAGACAGACGAAAATAGGTGAGACATAACTACTCCATGAATATTGAACGACTTATTTCTTTTATTGGTCGTATAGTTCTTGTCTTTCTTTTGCTCCTCGTCTTCCTTTGTATATCACCAGTATTAAACAGTCCCCGATGTCCTGCCTGAAGATTTTGAATGCATTTTTTTATCATATTTGATCTTTCGTTCAATTTCAAAAACGCACCTTGCTTGTTGTATCGTGGTAAGTGTGACGTACTATGCTCCTGAGGGGAGGAGAAAAGAGGCCAAATGATTGGCCAGAGCATTTCGCGCCAAAAAAAGCCCTCTTTTTTTGGTCAGAGGAAATTTGGAAGGAGATCTTGAGTTTTAGAACTGCAGCGAGCGTGAAAAACGTACTGATTTATTAGCCAAAAACTCCGGGGAAAGAGTGGAACAGATTCATTGGACAGAAGATAACCGTGCCTTCAGCCAGATTCTACAGAATGTCGTTCGCCCGTAAAAGAAAGGAATCTGCGAAGTAAACCCTCATTTTGAAAAAAAAAAAAAAAGAAGCTAAGTACAACTTGAACTGTTTTTCCTTTTACCCTTCCTGAATATTGAAATTATATGCACTCTCTCAAGTTAAAGAAAGAAAAATATAAAGAAAAGAAAGAAGAAAGGAAGAAAAGAAGAGAGAGAGAGAGAGAGAGAGATTGAGAGAGAGAGATTTATGTTTAAGACTGTCTGCTGGTGTAATATAGCCGGCACCTTAAATATTTGTTTAGTCCCCACCTATTAAAATTTTGCTATAGTTTAAATGTTCCCCTATGATGAAATATATTCGTTATGTTGTTTATCTGTCGAGTTGACTTCTTTTGCATTTATCTTTTTCGGCTTCGTTCGCTTTAATTCATTCTCGCTAAATGTCTTATTCGCCGTAAAAAAAATTATACGGGAAATTGAAATTTCCGACTACAGTGAATAATATTTTATCTTAACCTAGAAGTCCATGTTTTCCGTTATCCGAGGCTGTAAGAAAACGAATGGCTTGGTGGTATATGTAAAGCGAAATTGGAATCCCCCTTGCCTGTATCGAGCTGAGTCTGGCCCCAAATTAACCCCCACATTATTTGCCAGTTACCTTATGCTCGAAACAGGAGTCTTGACTAGGACTTAAAATGCGAGGGGTCAAGTGCCAGACTGCTCCGGCGTCACACGTGCGTAAAATAAACTCTCGTTATGAGTAAATATTTCATGCCCCGTCATATAAGGAAGAGATACACAGTGAAATAGAGTTAATTATTTATCAACTGAAGTGGTACACACCAACAAATATTATCAGTCTCGCGCCGTAGATGTTAGGTCCGAAGTTGGTCTTACAACAGACCGAGATCTTTCAGTACTCGACGTGCTTAAGAAACACGGTGTCTTTTATAACTCTGCGATACCGGAAGTCATGTGGTACGAGCCACTATACAACAATGCTATTTTAATGCTTGGTTTGGTTGGGTTTTATGGCATAGCAACCATTGTAGGTTATTTAATGCCAAATCCTCTTCATACATATATATTAAATATATATGATTTGGTTTGGTTGGGTTTTACGGCATATCAAACATTGTAGGTTATTTAATGCCAAATCCTCTTTATACATATATATTAGATATATATGATTTGGTTTGGTTGGATTGGTTTTATGTCATATCAACCATTGTAGGTTTTTTAATGCCAAATCTTGTTCATACAAATATATTGAATATATAGGATTTGGTTTGGTTGGGTTGGGTTTTACGGCATATCAACCATTGTAGGTTATTTAATGCCAAATCCTTTTTATACACATATATTAAATATATATGATTTGGTTTGGTTGGGTTTTATGGCATGTCAACCATTATAGGTTATTTAATGCCAAATCCTCTTATACATATATATAAATATATATATAATGTCGTTTGGTTGGGTTTTATGGCATATCAACCACTGTAGGTTATTTAATGCAAAATCCTCTTTATACATATAAATAGTTCTATTTCAAACAATTCAGTTTAGTATAAGTATAGTTTTTTGTTTACTCTCAGCTAAATGTCAAAACAATTCTATTTTAAACAATTCAGTTTAGCCCCCAAAACTGTTCAATTTCAAACAATTCAGTATAGCATAAGTACACAGTTCAAATGTCAAAACAGTTCTATTTCAAGGAAATCAGTTTAGCATAAGTACACTATTTAATTCTATTTGACCCATAGATTGGACCCTATCAAGTGCTACCACTCCAGGCCAGCGTGGATCTGTGAGCGATGGTAATGAAGGGGCATTCCACATTCTCTAAAGCTCCAACATTACTGGAACTTCACCATCAGATTGTTTAGTGTCATATCAGGACACTCGTTGGCGGGTATTACCCCTCTACAGAGAAGTAGTCGGTGTATTCTACATTCTCTGCCGACTGGGCTACAGGACACGTTAGGAGGGGGTCTTACTCCTCTGCAGAGAAGCAGTCAGTGTATTCTACAGTCCCAGATGAATCGGCCACAGGACACTCGTTGGGAGGGGTCTTACCCCTTTGCAGATTGGGTAATTGCTATCTTAAGGTATTTTGCTAACTTTTTTCCTTCATTTCATTCTGTTTGAATCTGCATTCCTTATATCTAAATACTTTGCTATCTATCTATCTATCTATCTATGACATGTTGCAAGTTTCCATTCATGATCTATCTATCAGTACGGATTAGAATGCGCTTAATTTATATCCGGTAGAGGGATAAGACTTTCCCACTAAAAAAAAGAGATGTCCTGAAAATGACACAAAACTTCATCTGATTGTGAGGCTCCAGTCATATATATCTGAGAACTGCAATACCACTACTCCCAGGACCACTGGGATCTGGAATGGTAGTACCTGTTAGGGTTCCATTTATGTGTCAAGTAGATCTTTTTAAAAATTATGCTTCTTTAATTGGACCGCGCGTAAAAAAAAAAAAAAACGAAAAACAATACAAAAGAAAAACAAGGGGGTGTCCTCTTGGTGTAATGGTTAAAGAGCTAGACTGCGGAATCATAGTAAGTGAGTTCGAACTCCAGTCGCGCTATTACGTTCACTTTCGGACAAATACCCTTGGGAAAGGTATGAACCCTTTCATCCTCCCAGCTATAGGTTAATTAGTTTCACTGCTGTTTTTCTGGAAGGATGGCTTTGGCATTAAATGACCCACGAAGGTTGATATGTCATTAAGCAAAGAAATCAAACCAAGCCAAAAAAATAAACTAAGCCACAACATATGAATCTACAATGAACGCGATTCCCTTACCTTTTGACATTAAATGCCATAAAGGATTTAAATGCTGTCAAAATCAATTATGTACAGTTTTTAATATTAAGATGTGTCATTACGAATTTCGGATATTTATTAAAAGTTTAATTCACATTTTTAAAAAATTAGATTAAATTGTCATGTAAACCTTCAAATTAGTCATTGATGAGTGGTTTACTACTTCCAGTGCCTCTGCTATGCATAGAATATCTCCAGACCGGTTGACATGCCGTTAAAATAAATCAATCTATAAATACATTCTTTTTATTCAGGTTCTTGGTGATTTTTTGTTGCGCCTCGTTTTTTGGGCTTTTTTTCGAAACTTACCATTATTGCACATTTCTTATCAGGAACTTTCTCTTTTTGTATTTATCTCTGCTAGTGTCTCTCTTTTCCCAGTTTGTTATCCTTACCATTTCTTCATTCTATTAGTTCTAAATTTGACTTGAGGTCCTGAAAGTTTTATCATATTCAACTATTCCAATATCAATATTTGTGACTGCTAGCGACGCTTGTGGTTAAATCAGTCTATATCTTCTAAAGGAAGATACAGACTGATTTTTGCAATATTCTTAAAGATTTTCTCTTTCCCTGTATGTGGCAGGAGGAATCACCTGAGGAGAAGATATTTTTCCAGAAACAAACAAGGAAATTATTATTGATCTGAAAGCCAGTGGCGAATCGTGAAGATTTATCGCTCGATCTTCTCTTAAAGTTCGACAAAAGTATTGAAAAAAAAAACAAGAAAAGTTTTCACGATAAGGTTTCATTTTGCTAATTCGAATAATATCAATTATTTGACAACAGAAATTGTCGAATTTTTTGACATCGAAGCGGTTGTTTTTATGTTTGTTTGTGATTGTTTTTTTGTTTTTTTTTTGGAGGGGTTTAACCCTGAAATACTACCCAACCCCGTTTTTTAACTGAATATTAGATTACTTTTGGGAGTTCAAAACCTGACGTATATACTCATATACTTAGAATGTCCTGAATTGACACTAATCTGCATCTTATGGCGAGGATCAAGTTCTGAGGCTCTGGGAAGGGTAGAGTTCTCCTTCACTGCCATTACTCCCAGGCCCACTCTCACCTGGAGGGGAAGTATTTTAAGGTCCAATCTTTCGGTCAAACAGTTCTGTTTAGATATAATTCGTATTCAGTCAGACCATTTGAGAAAAAAAAAACTCTTAAGAAACAACATAAAAATAAAAATATTGATATACAATAAACGTGATTTCTTTATAGGCATGAAATAACCCTAGACGGGTTTATATGACTTTAAAATCAACCAATCAGTCTGTTGTATAATCTGGTAAATGTCACAAGTAGGATATGACACAAGATCAATTTTTAAGCAAAGTACAATTGGTTTGAATTCATTTTTCCTTCTCCTGGACTGGTTGCCTTACCAAGCCTAAAGATCCCAGTGTGCGCAACTATTAACTTGAAGGAGAATATATAGATTCATACCTTTCTCAAGGGTATTAGTATGACAGGAAACACAAACATCTTCATCCAGGATTTGATCTCTGGTCGCTGATTCCAATTCCTACGATTATAACAGTCACTAAGGGCTGTGATTTTGTGCATCAGAATTAGACAATCGAAGAGCACAGATTTAAATATTAAAAGAAAACAAAAAAAATATAAAAAAACGATGCCATTTTGTTTTTTCTTTGACTTGATCATCAATAGCCTCAGCCAAATTCGTCTTTCTTCGGCGGCTTTCGGATTTCTCTTCAGCAAAGTTCGTCTTAATTTCTTCCAGGATTTGAACTCTGGTCATCATTTCTAAGGACGATAACCGTTACAATAAGTCCACATCAGATATGCCTTTTGTAGAGGTCGATGCTCGATTTTTGGTCATGAAATGTTTAATTACGGAGGGTTCATATTTCGTAGGGTTCATTTTTCAAGCCAACGAGCGATTACTGTTGTGTATATATATATATATATATATGTATATATATATATCATCATCATCATGTCGCGCCAATTGCACGGATATTCCTGACCCTTTCTCGCCACCCTTCTCTATCGTCCATTGCTTCCGGGAGGTCTTCAGGACTACATCCCATATATATAAACACGCAAAAATATTTAAAATAGAAACTAGAAAAATTAACAAAATGAATTGAAATAAGCGTCATGTAATATATATATATATATATATATATATATATATATATGTATATATATATATATATAACAATAGACAGAAACCGATGGTGAGGCTCCGGTTTTGGAGATATGGGCAGTGGGGAGTTCAGACTTTATTTGGGTTAATCCCAGGTGTACTATGGCCTTAGGTGATAGTATCTGTTAGAGTCTTATTTACTGAACAGGTTCTTATTATTTTTGAAAATCATTAACCATTTGTAGTGTTTGATTTCTAATTGATATTTCGTCGAGTTGGATGGAGAATTTTTTAAAGGGAAAACGCCACTCCTCTTATAATTACTACATTTTTCTAATAAATCTATATAAAGTAAAGTTAGCGACCGTAGTCGAGGGCAACACGAAGGTTCCCTTTTCAATAGCTACTACACCGAGGTGATGGGGAGGGCGCTATTCTTTTCCCGGGATTGTTCCACTACCCTTGATGCGTACCTTATATTGATGAGTGCCATGCAAGGAGGTATCAAGTACCCTTTTTAAAGTCTTTAGTATGACGCAACCTGGGATTGAACACACGTCTCCAGGACCATTGGTGAACACTCTACCCACTAGGGCAATGAGCCAGTCTAAATCTACATAAAGTCGTTTGTTATTACTATGCTCTTTGTAAGTTTTTTCACACCTGAAGTAACGGGGATGTCCACGTGGTTTAACGGTTAAAGCAATGGACTGTGGAATCGTAGTAAGCGAGTTCGAACTCCAGTCGTGCTATTACGTTCACTTTCAGACAAATACCCTTGGGAAAGGTATGAACGCCTTTATCCTCCCCACTATGGGTTAAATAGTACCACTACTGTTCTTCTATGAGAATGGCTTTGGCATTAAATAACCTACAAATGTTGATATGCCATTAAACAAAGAAACCAAACCAAACTCCTGAAGTAACTGTTGCTTTTTACTGAAGTTCAAATGACCCCAAGCTTCCTCAACTCTCCAGAATTCCTACTCCCCCCCCCCCGATTACAGAACTCGCGTATCTATTGCACTTGTATACTTACTGCACTTCTACTTTGACGTAAAATCTTCACTTTCAACCTTAAACACACACCCGTTAATCCTATTTACCAACCCTTCCGCTCGGGCAGGATATTACACACGGTCAATTTTTAAGCGGAGTTTAACAGGTTTGAATTCAGAGTTTTCCTTCTCCTAGACTAGTTGCCTCACCAAGGCTGAAGAATTCAGTATGTCCTACTTTTTATCCATAGCTGGAGGGAGAATAATTGGATTCATACCTTTCCCAAGGGTATTAGTGCTATGTTAAATGCAATCAGTCTCGTCCAGGATTTGAACTCGTGTCACCGTGTCCATTTTCTACGACGATAACCATTACACCACAGGCATCTCCACACATCCGCTAATGAGAATCTTCTTGGTCCGTAAATCTTATTTTATGGGAATATGAGGTATTCAATGTTGCTAAAAGCTTATAAAAAGATTGATAATAATTTCCCCGAAAGATCAGAACATGTAATTTTCTAATATAAAGATATAAGAATACACATTTATTTACTTTATGAGTATACTATTTGAAATTCAAATTTCAAATGAAAAGATCAGTAAAAAGTTGCACTCTGCACACCTGTATGTTGTCAAAACTATCAAAGTAAACAGGTGACAAGGATGTTATTTGGAGTCTGTTGGTGCATTGAACCATTTAAACTCATAACATCCCAAAATAATCTTTGTCCACCTATTGAAATTAAAAGGTCAAATCAGAGCTTCGGATAAATTAATCAGATCTTTGATTCTGTTTTTATTATTGGTTGATATAAAAAGAGATAATCCTCCGACAAGGTGTGGGCTTGGACTCTTTAATAGCCTAGCTTCAATATTGGGGCTTGATTGGATGACTAAGTAATATCTGATTTTTAAAGGGATTCACTTCCCACTGATGTCAATCAGAATTTTTGGCTGACTAATAAAGTAAAAGAAAAATACGAAATGATCTGTGGTTGGTTAGCCAATCGGAAATACTTGTTCCCATGAAAATTCTCTATAAAAATAGCTCTTTAAAGGTTAAAAGGGGGAGATAATTTGATGACCTTACCGAAGTCAAGAGAATAAGAAAAGTTATCTCTTTAAGCACAAAAACTTCTACTACGAAAACCACACCCTCAGAAAAATTATCAGACTAAATAACAGAGGAAGACAGCACAAGTTAAATTCCTGAACTTGTCTCTCACTCAACACAAAAAAGTAATTTCCTAGTACATATATATATATATATATAGTTACACAATTGTGTTTCAATAAATAATTGTTATCGGAGAAATTTTCTTGCCTTTGAGTTACTAATACCGGGCAACTTTTTCCTACCAACCACCTTGCTGTCAGAAGAAGTTACGGATACATTGTTTCATCCTCTTTCTGGGAATCTTCTGCGTAGGCACAAAAGAAGACAATAACCCAGAAACGCTTGTGGTAGTCACAGAACTAAGGCCACATCAAGTACCGTGACTAGCGTAGGAAAACAATTTGACGAAACAAGTATTCATATCCTAATTTCCAATTATCCCTTAATTAACATTTGTAGCAGAAAAAAATCCGAATTTTTGTTTGGCGCGTAAATTAATTTGACCGTTGTGGTCTTGTTGCATATTTTCACCCAATGGGGACGACTTATCCCATTCTGCCCTAAACATTTTCCCGGGCAACATAAAAGGAGTGAAAGCCCGCGAATCTCCCTCTCTCTAGCCATCTTTCGAACAGGATGGACCTGCTATCTCTTTCTCTCCAGCAGCAGAACAATTTCAATACTCACATTTTTTGTTACTATCTAAGAAGAATCGAGTCAATTGGATTGATACTTTTTGTTCTGATCCATTCATCACTTTTTACGACATATCAACCTTCGCAGGTTATTTAATGCCAAAGTCTTCCTTATAGAAGACCAATAATGCTACGATTTAACCTATTGCTGAGGAGATACGGGAGCTCTTACCTTCCCTTGTGTATTAGTTCGAAAGTGAACGTAAGAGCTCGTTTGGTGTTCGAACTCACTTCAGTTTCGGAGTCCAGCACTTTAACCATTACACAATAGTGAACCCTTTTTAATTTGAGGCTGCCTAATTTTGGCAAAATCTCAATGTCTAACATTTTTCACGAATTTTCTGATTTTTGACAATTTTTGCTGTTTTATCCAATGTGAAATATTTTAAGATTTGACTTCGAACTCAGCCTATAAATCAATTCTATCCATTAACAATAATAATTCGTTTCCATACGACAAAAGATGAACCATGGGCTTCAAGTTAAGAATCCACGGGTTCCTCATTTTAAATTTTGTTTTTTACAAAGTTGCCTAATTTTAATAGCGATTTTCTTTGGTAAAAAGAAGAAAAAAAAAAAAAAAAAAACCAGTACCATCAGAGTTTTGAAAAGTTCAAGTGAAACAATTTCTCTACTCATGAAAATTTTTCAGGTGAAATGCTGTTTCAGGGAGTAAAATTGGCTTTAAAATGTCTTTTTTGTAAAAATAACGCAAAATTTTTTCACGTTATATGACGTCACTATGACATCATAATGAGGTAGAAATTTTTTCTCATACAGCCTAAGCCACAATATAATCGATTTTCTAAAAGACTTGTTGCAAAAGGCTGTATCTTTTATACTTTTACTAAATTCGTTCCCCAATTTAGTCAAAATAGATAAAATAAATTGGCTAATGAAATGTACCACTTCAACTTCACACACACACACACACACACACACACACACACACACACACACATATATATATAATTCCTTGGCTGTACGTTTAAAAAGCACTAAGATTTCGAGTTGACTGGAGTTTTAGAAAAAAACGCAGGACCTTTTTTAGAGCAAGCTAAAGTTATCATTATATTTGTATGCAACAATTATCTAGTAAAAACAACACATCATAGCGAGATGTTTATTAAAGCAATTCAATTAAAATGGAGTTAATTACAGAATAAAACAATTTTTAGTTTCGTTTGAAATTGAATAGTTATTGTTAAATCTTGAATGTCATTTTTTAGTATTTAAATTATCGGTAAAACGATAATAATTATGAAATGCTAATTAGAATCCTTATGGTTAACTGTTACAACGGGAATCAAACAAGTTTACGGATCGTCTAGTTTATTGTAACATATTGACCCCGGTCAAGCTATCAAAAGAAGAAATGCACCTGTGTAAATAACAGGTGCATTCGGTCGAAGATATCAGGGGACAACCTTGACTGTCGAAGGGTTGAATTGAGTGCGAATTGTGACGCTCGCAAGAAGTAGGTGGACGTCAAATTATTATATAACCCCGGCGACAGGCAGCTCAGATCAGTTGGAGAGAAGATGCCGGAATGAGAACCATATCCCAGCAGAGGCTGGGCTCCCAGGCCCCCGGTTGAACAGCCCAGGAGAACGGGAAAGAAATGTTGCTGTAGCCAGAAGAGTTGGGGGTCAATATGTTGCAGTTCTGTTCAGTCTCCAACTCACCTCTCACAGATAATATCTTTCGTAACCCTTTCGAACCCTTTCAAATAAAGTCAGAGGTATATTTTTCTAAAAAACTGTGTCCGCTCGTCTTTATTGTGTTGAATATGTTTCTGCATGCATCTGCATATGAGTATGTTACATTATCAGTGAAACTGAAAATTAATCTGGGATAATAAAGGAAAAGTTTCTTCAAATTTCAGCAGTGATTTTGTTGCGTTCAGTCGCATTAATCCTGCTTGGACGAGTAAGCTTCTTTAAAAATATCCAATCGGAATTTTCGAAAACTGTTTGATTAGGTTATCCAACCTTGAATAATCAGCCAGAAAAATCGATAGAGATAATCAAAGATCTTTGAATAATTATTGAAATCAATATTCTTTTATTTATTTGAGAAGTGAAATGCATTTTGCTAAACTAGACAAGGAAAATTAATTTCGTACAAAATATTTCTTTAAATCTTATTCTCCTCCTATTCGGTATTCAGTGATATTTCCCTGAGAGGGGGTAGAGTTTTTTTTTTTTTTTTTTTTTTTTTAGGTGGGGGAAAGCCGTCCTTGAAGCAATTCTCTCAAGTTTATTTATTTCAAAGCTATAAAAATTCACTTACACCACGAAATTTGTCCGTGATTTTAGTTGAACTCTACATCTTGACTAGACTCCCCATTAATCTATTATAACTTACAAGCTCTTATTGATTTGTTTTACTTTCATTCTTTAAAATGTCAATTTAAATAAATTTCGCTGACAGTGTTTATTATTATATTACACCAAGAAAAATGTGGTTTGGTATGTCTGGCCCATAGAGTAAGTAAAAGTAAAGTTAGCGAAGTAAAGTTAGTCAAGAGCGACCAGAAGGCTCCCTTTTCAATAGCTACTACACTGAGGCGTAGAGGAGTGCGCTACTCCTTTCTCTGGATTGCTCAGTACCATTTAAAAAATCTTTGGTATGACGCGACCTGGGATTGAGCCCCGGTTTCGCTGACCATTGGCGAACACTCTACTCACTACTCATAGAAATCAGCCCTAACAACAAACCAATTTTTTTCTAATAACATGATGTAGATGAATAGATTTCTTGCTGAAATAAAAAAAAATAAAAAAAAATAAAATCAAGTGTGTTTTACTCCTCGTTTTTCAAAGAATATATTTTTGTTTCAACTAATTTTGACAGTAAATAACTTTTTTCTGTTTATTGTAATGTTATATAAGGGAAATTTAATGATAGGACATCGAGCCCAAAACATTCCCGCGCTATTAAAGTTGCATGCATATTTATGTGTGAGTTTGAGTAAGTGTGTGTGAGAATGTATGCATACGTACGTGAGTGTGTGTATTTGTGTGAGTATGTGCATGAGCATGTGTGTCTGTGAATATGTGTGCGTGTGTTTGAGTGTGCGTAAGTGTGTGCGTAAGTGTGAGTCAGTGAGTTTGGGTGTGTAAGAGTGTGTGTGTATGTGTGTGTGTGTGCGGGTATATGTTTATGTAAGTGTGACTGTGAGTTTGTGTGTGTGTGTGTGTGTGTGTGAGCGTGGATGCTTTGTGTGTGCGTGTTTACGAGTGAGTGTGGGTGTGTGAGAGTGAGTTCGCGTGTGTAAGAACGTGTGCTTGTGTGTATTTATATGTGTGCGTGCTTTCGTGTGTGTGTGTGAGTAAGAGAGAGAGAGAGAGAGAGAGAGAGAGAGAGAGAGAGAGCAATCTGTTCCGCTGACCCAAACATTGAGATAGCCATTAGTTAAACGATCTTAGTCTGTTTAGAAAAGTACACCTGCCAAGTAGAAGAAACCACAAACAGAACACAAAATTAGAAGGGACTGACCAGTAGATTAATTCCACTCCTGTTTCTTAATCGTTCTAACATATAATATGTTCACACCCTCTGCTCACGCCTATGAACGAAAGAATTTGTAGCTTTGTAATTTGAGTTCCACTTTATGTTTTTTTATTTTTATGTTTTTTATTTTTATCTTTATCTTTATTTTCTGATTTTTAATTTATTTTTTAATTTCTTTAATTTTCCTTATTTATCTTCTGAATACGAACTGTAACTCCTCATTCGCATCTCTGGGACAATACAGAGCATGTAAAAAGAGTCATCTGACGAGACGGAGAATATACCAACAATATTCTCCGCCGAAATAAATTTATTATGACGGCTTAACCGAGTTTGAGTCTCCATTTAATTGTACTATATACGCTCTGAATGTGAATTTTGTTATACACTTGAGAATAAATAGGGAACTAACAATAGCCATACATTGTGCACTCTCATAGATTTATATGATTACCCTCATATATTCTACGTAAAAGATAATCCACACCTACTTTCCTTGGACACTGACTGGATAATTTATATATACATATATATATATATATATATATATATATATATGTGTGTGTGTGTGTGTGTGTGTGTGTGATATATATATATATATATATATAAAGAGAGAGAGAGAGAGAAATTTATAATTTGTCTAATGATATCCAAAAATGTAGTTAAGAAATATGATTGAAAAATGAAAATCAATTTGTGGTAATTTGTTCATATAGAATACAGACAGGTCATATGAAATTATCTTTTTAAAATGATAAAGAAATGTGTAGACGTAAATCATCCTGGATACAGACGCTGAAAGTCATTTGTGTGGGAGCTTTACAATGTTTTTTATTTAAAAATTATTTGAAATTCTGCAGTGTCATTTATATATATATATATATATATATATACTCCCAACACTTTCCCTATGAACACGATGCGATACATAGTCATTTTTTATGTAGACCACATCTAGTTCAAGATTAGATTTTCTTATAGACTTGTTGTCTAACTAGGGCTAAAGAACATAGTTTGCCCAACTACTTAATTAGGGTGAGAAGAAGAGGATTCAGGACTTTCCCAAGGACATTAGCGTGATGTGAAATACAGGGTGTATCAATATACATTAGGACCCATATGACTGCTAATAACTCTACTAATAATAATGTGTTGAAAATAGTATACTATAACAACTATTAATCCTCGATCTCAATGTTTTGGTCAAGAGAGGAAAAATATTTTGCATGACTACTTATTAGGAAACAAAATAATTAAAAACTGTCTCAAAATAGATGCAACCTATTCATATGATAATGATTTATTACTGAGACAAGGAACGCAAAAAAAAAACGCTGGCATGTCCTGGAAGCAGATATGATACAAATTTAAAAAACGAAAAGAAACATTCATTTGAAGTCTCTAGCTCAAAGGATAATGTTCGCCAATGGCCCAAGAGACCAGGGTTCAATCCCAGGTCGAGTCATACCAAAGACTCCAAAAATGGTACTTGATGCCACCTTGCTTAAGATCCAGCATTATAAGGTAAGGACCAAGGGTAAAGTGTAGTAATCCAGGGAATGGAGTTGCGCCCTCTCCTACACCTCGATGTAGTAGCTATCGAAAAGGGAGCCTTCGTGTCACCCTAGACTAAGGTCGCCAAATTTACTTTTTATTATAAATGAGCACCATTGTACTTGTCATCATCATATTAATGGGTTGCATCTATTTTGAGACACCCTTTACCAACCGCTTCGTCCAAGTCGAGTTGCCTAGTCCATTTCCTATGTCTCCATTTATATATGTATGTATATATATAAGACACGTTTCATAAGTAGAGCTACCTCTTTATTTCAACGGAAACAGTACCATTATAATACAGATAGAGCAAAGTTTCAGAAACAAAACTCCGATCATATACGTAGTCAGCAAGACTGATTATCCATTTTTGCCAAAGGAGGAACAATTAACACCGACATTTTCCTGACAAATAGACAGTCATAGTTACAGTGAAAAATTAAATAATATCCGTTGCTGTGAATCTTTACGAGCTCCTAATCGAGGTCTGGTTCCTCGTTGTTGAAAATTCAGAGCCAGTGGTGAAAATATGAAAAGATATTATTTTGAAGCAGGAAAATTATATGTGTGTGTGTGTAAGAGAGAGAGAGAGAGAGAGAGAGAGTGTGTGTTTATGCGTGTTATGGAGGCGCTTGTGGTGTGATGGTTATCGTCGTAGGAAATGGACTGGGCGAACAGATTTCAATTCCTGCGTGGGTTTGGTTTGTTTTCTTTGTTTAATGGCGTATAAACTTTCATGGGTTATTGAATGCCAATGCCATTTTTGCAGAAGAACAGCTGTGATACCAGTAAAACTCATTGTTGGGAGGATAAGAGATAAAACCCGGACAAGGCTGTTTGCTTCCTCACTGTGCTAATATCCTTGGTAAATGTTTGCCTCCTACTATTCTCCATCTATCGGTTAATAATAGAATAAACAGGGCACTTTATCCTTAAAATAGCAACCAGTCTACGAGAAGGAAAACTCTAAACTGTTAAACTCTTCTGAAAAATGTTCTGTAGCATCTAGCTCTTGGGTAAATTCATACATGTATATATATATATATATATATATATATCCTGTTCTTGTGGAGGTAAATTCATACATATATATATGTATTTACCAACCTTTACAGAAGCAGGACGCGATACAAGGTCAATTTTTTAGGCAGAGTTTAACAAGTTTAAATTCAGATTTTTCATTCTCCTAGACTGGTGACCATACCAAGGCTAAGGAGCCCAGTCTCCCCAATTAATTTGCCCATAGCTGGAGGGAGGATAGTTGGATTCATATCTTTCACAAGGGTATTAGTGCAATGTGCAATGGAAACAGCCTCGTCCAGGTTTTGGACTCGAGTCAAAGTATTCATTTCGACGACGATAATCATAACACTACGAACACCTCGTATGTGAGAGCGAGTATATATATATATATATATATATATAAGGTATTCTTCAATCCAGTAAATCCGGAGTAGGGAACAATTCTGTCAGTACAAATGAATTATTAAAATTTCGAATATCTAAATATTCCTGGTAAAGAACTCTATAAATCAATGCACAGAGCAAATACCATTTTGAGAAAAAAAAGTCATTGTTTTTTTCTTGAAATAATTATATATATATATATATATATATATATATATATATATATATATTAGGGGACCACTATTTACTGCGGAGATGGCTCCATCTCGTTTAAAATATATTTACTTCGTTTTGTTTGCATTCACATGGAACCCAATGCCTCTTGCTGCTTTCTCCGGGCTATGTAGCATGGATTCGGCTTGGGTTGGTGTACTTGTAAGAAGTACTATTTCATCTGTATAGTATGCGTCTGTTATAATTTCTGCGGGATATCGTCTGCTTCTTGCTTTAAAAACATTTTCTTTTATTAGATCTATCGATGTTCGAAGTACGTAATCTAGGCAGATTATAAACAAATATGGTGCCACTATATCTCCTTGCAGAACTCCAGCAACGGTGTCGAAGATGTGTGTGTCTCCATCCAGTGAGCGAACCTTGACTTTCCTGTTTCCATACAGCATCATTATGCCTGCAACAATTTTTACGAGGAGAAGTATTTGCTCCATCTTTTTTCTGTATATGGAATCAAATGCCTACAAAAGAATATTGTGACTGTATTTTAAATAAGTATTGTTTATTTCTTTCTTGGTAAATTCAACTTCAATTTCGATACTTTCTGAAGAGACATCTTAAAGAAGATGAAAGTTTCATTCATTGTACATTATTTTCTTAAAAAAATACAGCTTCCGACTTGATATTAATTGAAAACAACTCGTATTTTTGGGGATGAACGTTTCATTCATTGTTCCTTTCTGTCGTGGTTAATACAGATTTGGATTCGATGCTTTTTTTTAAACTCATCTCGTATTTAGTAGGAAGATGAACTTTTTATTCAAATTTCTTTTCTGTCTAAGTAAATTCAGTTTCAGTCTCGATACTTGTTGAACACATCGTATTTTGAAGCAAATGAATATTCTATTCATTGTTCATTGCTTTCTTGATAAATACAGCGTCAGGCTCGATACTTATCGAAAACAGCACATATTTTGAAGATGAACGTTTAATTCATTTTTGTTTCCCGCTACGCCATGTATTTTGAAGAAAACTAACGTGTCATTCATTTTCCATTTCTCTATTGGTAAACAGAGATTCAGTCTCGATAGTTTTGAACACAGCTCGTTGAATTATATGCTGGATTATTTCATGCATTCACCCTTTATTTTTGTATTATATCTCTTTTTCTTTTTTGTTCTTTCGATGAAAATTTCCGAGCTTTTTCTTCATTATTATTCTTTTTCTTTCCTTCATTAAAGAAAGGAAAAACAGCCATGAGGTTACACATCCAGACAGCACAAGTTTGGGCTCGTTGACTCTGCTATCAATGAAAAGAAAGCGAATCAAACATTGAAAGGAATCTATGTCATCTACTGATTAGTCGCAATTAGATTATTTTCTCTTCACATTATACTTCCTGTCCCTCACAACTTTGACTTATTCCTGCGATTATTCAGAGTGTACTTTCGTTCTTTTTGGTTGTCGCGATCCTCAACTTTCTTTGCTTTGCCTGAAGTACGAAAATAAAAGGATTATTATTAGGTGAATTAACAAGACTAAAACCATTATCTTTTCACAAATTATTATTTTACTCTTTGCAATATTCTCTCTCTCCCCCTCCCTCTTTCTCTCTCTCTCATGCACGCACGCAGACATGCACGCACACCCACATACACAAACATATATTTTGCGAAGTAGTGTATATTTATGTAATGCATATATATATATATATGTGTGTGTGTGTGTGTGTGAATATAAGATTTGAAAAGTATTCGGAGTATGACTTTATTTATAGTTTAATTATTTGCCAAGTTTATACGTTTCAGTCTTTTTCATTAAACCATCATCAGGTTAATGTGTAATGTTCTATCTTCCAAATTATATTCAATTTTAAAATGAAACGAAAATTGAGAAAACACTTAGCATTCTATAAACGTTATCAGTATTGTTTAAAAACTATATTAAGTAGTGTTCGAAATTTATTTTAAAGTCTAATCCATTTGCTAACACACACACACACACACACACACACACACATATATATATATATATATATATATATATATATATATATATATATATATGCATATTATATATATATATATGTGTGTGTGTGTGTGTGTGTCTGTCTGTCTCTCTCTCTCTCTCTCTCTCTCTCTTTCGCACACACACTTTTCTTTTCCTTTTCTTCTTTCATTTTTCATCTTTATTATGGAAGTATTCGCCAATGGTCCGGGAGACCGGGATTCAATCCTAGGACGAGTCATACCAAAGACTCCAAAAATGGTACTTGATGCCACCTTGCTTAAGATCCAGCACTATAAGGTAAGGATCAAGGGTAAAGTAAAGCAATCCATGGAAAGGAGTAGCACCCTCCCTTACATCTCGGTGTAGTAGCTATTAAAAGGGGAGCCTTCGGGACACCCTCTACTACGGTTGCCAACTTTTTATTGAAAAACAATTGAAAGGAAAATAAATAAAAAGAAATAATTAATCAAAACTGGCTAATTTAAAAATGTGTCTAGTAATTTTTTATCGCAAATTTGACTAAATAAAAAGACAAGTTGAAAAAAACGGGTTTTGTTTTGATAGTATAAGAAATAATTCTAGATTCAACAATCTCTCTCGTCCTCTCTCTCTCTCTCTCCTTCTCTCTCTCTCTCTCTCTCTCTGTTGTATACTCATGATCTTAATTGTAATAATAACACAAAATACAGGCGGACTCTGTCGTTTCAGATACGAACGGGTTTATTTCTTTTTGCCTTCAGTATTTGGCCACGCGAGGAGAAAGAGACAAACCATTACAGCCTATGCTAACCATACTATGCTGACACTCCACACACACTCATGGCGCATCTTGTGGTGTTTAAGATCTCAACTCATCTCTGCCGGTAGAGACTAAACTGATCCGAAAAACCCAACCGCTCGCTTCGATGGTCGAACCTCAACTCAAGACTTTTTCAAAATCTTCAAATTCTTAGGATCCTCCTTTTCGAGTATGAAGTCAACCACTCCATTCACTCCATCCCTATTTCCTGTCTGGGAATTTTTTATAACAGATGATGATTATCATATCCTTTTTGCACTATGACTACGACACCTGAACCAGAGACACCGAGTACTTCAAAACCTTTCCTAAATAAATGATAAAATATAATTAACGAAAAATGATTTATATGAATAATCATTAACTTAATTATATAACGTTTGTGAGTATTAGACGTCTTGTTCTCTTCCTGTTCTTTCCAGCGGCTCTATATTCTTCATGTTTCATCTTCGTAGGTTCTTGCTGGGATATTCTTTCATTGCGTAGAAGAAAACGAAGCTATCTCTTTTATGTGCCCACCACTTTTGTTATTCTCAAACGTCTTTTTAGATAACTGGTCGCACGAACCAGAAAATGGAAATATGACCGCACAAGCTGCTCGTCTGTGAGCTTCAATTATTCTAGATAAACTAACACAAAGTTAAAATCTAATTCCTAACATCTACAATTTTTAGACTGATAATTTTCAATCCATCAATGGAATCCAGACTCTCAACTGACCTTCGTGGTTATACCCTGTCAATCACACTGAGTTGATCTCAGCTAGATACAATGATCCCGCCCTTGGGTACATTGGTTATAATATTTTTGAATAAACTACAGTTCATGCTAAATAAAAGATTCAACCAGTCTATTATATAACATATATGCTGAACATTACCCATAAAAGAGAAATATATCAATCGATATATTGCTAAAATTCTCATTAAGCACACCCACACACACGCAGGTACACACACACATATTTTAGCACTGTTGATACATCCCTTATTTTGGAACCTGCGCACATATTGATCTATATACGTCGATCATTTACAGTATTCTCACTACATTACATGTACACTTAATCCTGATTAGTTAGCCCTTTTTGCTATTTTATGCAGGACAATAGAACCAATGTTTTCCTTGGGATAATTATCACGTTTCCAACCAAGACAAACAAGAAACTATCTTTCTTTCAAATGTCACCCCCGCTCTATCTCTCTTTGTTATTTCCCTTCATTGTCATTCTCTTCTTTATAGTCATAGTTTGTCTAAATTCAGCTCTGACCGAGACTTCTGGCAATTGTGTTAGAAACATGATGAAAATGTAACGGGTTTCACAGTCCAAAGAAAATTAAGAAATATACAATATGTCTAAGAAGAAAAACAAAATTTCTCCTTTTCATATTCCGCAAGACTGAATGGTTGCTTTCAAAAATTCCTCAGGGGTTGTAACAGAGAGGGTATTCATCTTTCGATTCAATTCAGAACCGCTTTCTTATTCGACTTCACATAGCTTTGTTTTTGTATAGGCTGGAAGATTACGCGATCAATTTTGTCTTTTTAGGAAATGGACACTACATTCTATTTTTTTAATTTTTACAATGTCTTTCGAGATAAGCTTTCTCAAGAGAATAACATGATATCCTGTTGAAACTTATCAACCTTGTTTTTTTTTTTCTTCTTTTATGAAACAAATTCGGTGTACATTTTCTATTAACCCTACGAAGAGTCGAATTTTAAGAATAACTACGTAAGGCTATTAATATGGTCGGTCGATTGGTTGCCTAGTTGGATTTACGGTATGTCAACTCCTGTTGGGTTACTTTTTGCCGAATTTAGACCTTCAATACGAAAATGTATCTTCACAATCATTTTAAACATGTAAAAATGTCATTATTTTAAATAGATCTATCTAGGGGACCCTAAAAATTACTTTCAATTCCGGTTCAGAGTGGACATGGGAGTAATGGCAATGGAAAGATGACTCCTTGACACTCCAAAGATTCAGGACTGGAGCCTCACTCTTGGATTCAGTTTTTGTGCAAACAAAAAATTAAGATCAAATAGAATTATTCACGTAAGATAGAAATACTTGAAATTATTTAACTTTCAGTTAGCCCATTCAGCTAGAGCTCTAGAATACAACGACTGTATCTCTGTAGAGGTGTAAGCCCCCCCCCGGCAACTGTCCATGATATGACATAAAACAATCTGATGGCGAGCTTTGGCGAATGCAGAGTACCCCTTCATTGCCATCGCTGCCAGGTTCACTCAGTCCCGGAGTTGTAGCACTTGTTAGAGTCCAATCTCTGGGTCAAATAGAACTATTTGTAAACTGAGTGAAAACAAATAACTTATGCTAAGTTGAATTCTTTGAAATAGGATTGTTAGATCATTTAACTGTGTGTAAACAAATGACTGATGTTTAATTGAATTGTTACCGATCCATAGCAATACATGGAACTATTCAACTTTGACTTATGTTTATCAATTATATATATCTAATATTCTTATATAAACAGGATTTGGCATTAAAAAACCTACAATGGTTGATATGCCATTAAGCCTAACCAAACCAAACCAAACCATATGCGAATTACGTATGTTAAAAATAGTTACTTAAAGCTAGAATTGTTTACTAAGGATTATTATTGCAACATATTGACCTCCAACCCAGCTGTCGATCAAGGAACAGGTGCATCCGGTCGAAGATATCAGGGTATAGTCTTGACGGTGGGCGGGTTGAATTCGGTGCAAATGTGACGCTCATGGGAAGCAGGTGAATGTCAAACAATGATATAACCCGGTGCGACAGGAAGTTCAGTTAGTCGGAGTCAGTTGTTGCAGTTCGAGGCAGTGAGAACCAGACTCAGCAGAGAGCTGGACCCTCAGGGCCTCCGGTTGAGCAGCCTAGCAGAACGAGAAAGAAATGCTGGTAAAGACAAAAGAATTGGGGGTCAATATGTTTCAGTCTTTGTTCAGTCTCCGATTCACCTCTCACACATAACCCTTTCGCAACCATTTCGAATAAAGTGAGAGAGGTATATTTTTCTAAAGAAGCGTGTTCGTTCGTCATTATTGTGTTTCCACATGTATATGTGTATAGTTGTATCCCATAGTTGTATCAACATTATAATCAGTTACTTGAAATTACATTGCTGAGTACAAACAAATGATTATTATCAAATAGGAAAAGTTACTTTGAATTGTGTATAAATTATTTGTATTAGATAGGAATACTTGAAACTATACAGCTGTGGGCAAACAAATGATTATAGACAAATAAAACTGTAATTTTTAAAAACTGCAATGATGCATAGAAAATGTTGCTATCATTTCAATAAAACACTTACATATGAATCAAACAACGGCATTAAATTACCCCCAAAAGTTGATATACCGTTAAATAGGAATACTTGAAAACATATAACTGCATACAAACAAATGATTATTAACTTTAGATAGGAATACTTGAGACAATGTAATTTGTATAAAAAAGATTATTATTAGAAACTATCAATTTTAACAAAGAATTATCTTACTCCTTGCTAGTTTTTCATATCAGCGTTGACTGGTGGTCTTACACTGGAGTCAATGTGACAGTAAGTCTCCTGAGATCTCCAGGACTTTTCTCAGTATTCTAGTCGATCTTAACAATTCTCTGATCTTAATGGTCATTATTATTATTATTATTATTATTAGTTGCTTGTAAACAAAATAATTGCTTACCAACTACCGCATTAAATAACCCATAAGGAGTTGATATACCGTTAAATAAATCAACCGGACCACATCTGAAACACTCGCCTGATATTCAGGTACTTCAATTGCCTCTATGCTTGCCAGATTTAAATACCATCTAGCATTTATTTTCCATGTTACTGTAGAACGTGCCTGAATCGATATTTTCATTCTATGACTCCGAAACAGCATAGATTCCATTCAATATCGTGTAGCCACAGCTATTTTGGAGAAGGGACGAGCCACGTTTTATTATGTTGTTGTCTCAAAGTTTTTTGTAGTTCAGTTGTTTTTTTTTTTTATGATTATAATATAGTAGCTTCAGAGATGTCTTTAGATGTATGCATAAAATTTTTTACTGTCGTTGATTATTTTCGCTTTTCAGTAATGCTCTTGGGAAAAGCGGATATCTAGTGAATTCCATCGTTGTACCACAAACATCTCTCTCTCTCTCTCTCTCTCTATATATATATATATATATATATGTATGTCAAACGCACCTTACAGGCCCTCCCAGTTGGCTGGGGCTGTAGAATACACCAAAGAAGTCCCTCTTCCCTGCAACAAGCGACCTATATATGGCACAAAACAATCTGATGGTGAGGCTCCAGTAATGCTGAAGCTTTAGGGAATGCGGAGTGCCCCTTCATTGCCATTACTCCTAGATCCACTCTTGTCTGGAGTGGTAGAATCTGAGAGTGTCCTATCGATGAGCCAAATAGAACTGTTTCACATTTAAACTGAGTGCAAACAAATGACTAATGCAAAATTTAATTGTTTAAATCACACTGCCATGTATGTATTTACCTAACGCCAGAGTCACTGACAGGACACGAAACAATGAACGGCGTAATGCTGATTTGAATTAAGAGTTTTCTCTCTCCTATATTGGTTTCCTTACCAAGGCTAATGAACTCCGTCTGTCCTATTATTATCCGCAGATGGGAGGACAACAGAAAGATCCATGCTTTTCCCAAAGACATCAGCGGAAGGTGAAATCAAAAAAAGGTTCGTCCAAGATTTAAAGTCGGGTGCAGATTTCGTTTCTGACGACTACCAACGTGATGCTAAGTGCGCCTCCAAATTCAGGAGTATTCTCCAATAAACGTAGTGTATTTTGAATGCTTTTGCTCTCCAAATACCACGAGAAAAGTTCTTTGCAACAATCCCGACTAAAGCGAATGTTTCAAAGAATCCCATAGAAAGGTAGACCAATTTACGATAGAATTATATTGAACATTTTATCGCTTTCTTGCTTTCGCTCATTTTCCGAAAAATCAGTTCCAGCGCAGCTCTTCACTCGAAGAATTCTTTGCAGATGATTTAAGCTTTCATTTTTATCTTTAAAAAAACTTGAAGAGATTTCTCTCTCTCTCTCTCTCTCTCTCTCTCTCTGATTCTTCATCTTTCATCTTTGAGCCACGGAAAAATTTTGCTTTTAGACTCGAATCGCGAATAATTACCGTTATTTCATCAATATATTCTTCTATAGAATCTCAGGGAAAAAAACCTTCCCCCAGTTCTTAAGCGTTCTTAGTATTGACGTACGTAAAGAAACTGTTATAGAGAAATTATGAGCGAGATACTAGTCATAAACCATTGATCTAGATGGTAAGCTGGAATGGTCACTAGAAGCCCTATTACCATAGAGTTATATTTATTCAACTGTACACAATCTAGTCGATAATCTTGGGGACTAAATGACAACAAGTCTCAAACACATATCTTTTTTTCACAAATATTGATAATTCCATTATATTCACACAATCAACTTTCCTTCGAAAGTTTAGTTATTCCAATCTTTGTGTGTCTATGAGAGAATAATGGTGTGGGTTACAATGACTTTATGGAGAAAGACTGATTATATGAAAACTGGGCCTTTTTCTTTTTCATTTTTTTTGCAGAAGTCGTAAAAAGAGAGGGAAATTTGAAAACTTATAGTGACACCATAAAATCGAACGTCTTTTACGTGTGGTTGACATCGTGCATTTGACCAACACTCTCTGCGACCGGCAGGATACGACACAAGGTCATTTTTAAGTATATATATATATATATATATATATATATATATATATATATATATAAGGTATAGCGGGTTTAATTTCCGAGTTTTTCTTCTCCAAGATTGGTTGCCCTACTAAGGGGAAAGAAAGAGGTTCTGGTGGAAAAATAGTTGTCACATGAAATGAATTCAGCGACACATGTTCAAATCCTGTACGATGCTATTTACATTTCATATAGCACTAATAAACTTGGGAAAGATATGATGAATTCAACTATTGTCCCTCTAGTTATGGGTAAATAGTAGGGCAGACTGTGCTCTTTTAATGTTAGTATAGCAACCAGTCTAGGAGAAGGGAAACTCTGAATTCAAACCATTCATATTCCGTTTAAAATTGATCTTGTGTCACATCCTGGTGGCGGTGAAGTTAAGCTAATACATACTCCTCTTAAAAATTGAACTTGCATCACATCCCAACGGCCGCGAAAGAGTAGTGTAAATACATACAAGGCTAAATAACCTATTCTGCCCTACAATTCCTCCATAGCAGGTGGAAAGGTAAAGGATTCATGCCTTTCTAAAAGACAATAGTGCGAAGTAAATGTTAAATAACCTCTTCCGGGATTTGAACTTCTGGTGTCGAGTTCACTTTCTGCGACGAAAACCATTACACCACATCTGCCTCATTAACAGACTTGATGTGATGAAAACAAACCGTTTAATCCAGTATTTTTAATCGTTTTTTTTTCAACCCTGTAGCTACAAATTCCTTCTGGACTCCAAGACTTGACATAAAACAAAAATGAATTACAAATGTACACGAAGTAGCTTTGTCTCAGTCGACTGGTGTTGTAGAATACACCAACTGCATCTCTGTAGAGAAGTAACCCCCCCTCTCAACGAGAGTCTGGGTATGACATTAAAAAATCTAATGGTGAGGCTCCCATAGTGCTGGAGCTTTGGGGAATGCAGAGTACTCCTTTATTGCCATTGCTCCCAGGTTCACTCTGTCCCGGAGTAGTCGTACCTGGTAAGGTTGTATCTATGTGTCAAATACAACCATTGATATTTAAATTGAGTGCAAATCAAATGGCTTATTCTAAATTAAATTGTTAAAAATAGGACTGCTTGATCAGCTAACAATAATCAAATGACTGATGTTTAATTGAAGTGTTAGTAATTCATAACAATGCTTGGTACCATTTAACTTGCTAAATTGAATTGTTAGAGATACTTGGAACCATTTAACTCTGAGCTTAGGCTTGTTTAAAAATGTTATTAACAAAATGTCTACAAATCATGTATATTTGATATATATGTATAAACAGGATTTGGCATTAAATCACCTAAAATGATTGATATGCCATAAAATAGCATTAATATGCCAATTAGGAGTTTCTTTTACTTTGGTTTGGTTTGGTTTGTTGGGTTTTATGGCATATCAACCTTTGTAGGTTATTTAACGCCAAATCCATTTTTTATCTAAATAATCTGTTCTATTTAAAACAATTCAGTTTAGCATAAATACACAGTTTAATAGTCAAAAACATTTCTATTTCAAACTATTCAAGCAGTTATATGTAACAATTCAGTTTAGTGTAAATAGTTTCAATGTCAAAAACAGTTACATTTCAAACAATTCAGTTTAGCATAAGCACGCAGTTTAAAAGTAAGTACGGTTTAATTGTCAAAAACATTTCTATTTCAAGCTATTCAGTTTATTCAAACAATTCATTTTAGCATAAGTATGCTGTTAGTTCTATTTAACCCATAGATAGGGCCCTATCAGGTGCTACCACTCCGGGCCAGAGTGGACAAGGGAGCGATGGCAATGAAGGGGTACTCCGCATGCCCCAAAGTTCAAGCATCACTGGAACCTCACCATCAGACTGTTTATTGTCATATCCAGGACACTCGTTAGGAGGGTCTTACCCCTCTGCAGAGGTGCAGCCAGTGTATTCTACAGCCCCAGCCGATTGGGCAATTTTTTCACTTTAAACAACAGCTAAATTCCTATACTGGACAAACTTCAAGTAGCCTCTCATGACATTTCACTTATCAACTCTAGTTTTCGGTTTCTTGGTTTAATGGCATATCAACCTCCATGGGTTATTTAATGGCAAAGCTATCCTTGTAAAAGGAGAGTAGTGGGGCTACTTGACACATAGCTGAGGCCTATCACCCCTCAGACCAGAGTGCGATTAAAAATCATCTCAACAAACACACCACTTGCAGCCTTAATAAGCTAATATTTCAATAAAACTAAAATATCACGTCTTGTCGGTTGAGATTAGGATACGCAAACTGTATGCCTCGTAGAGGGTAAGACCTACCCATACGTGATGTCTAGGTATGACACTAAAATGTACTTGATAGTGAGACTTCTTGAGATCAAGGGAGTGTCGAGTATCCCTTCATAACTAATAATACTCCCAAGCTCATTCTGACCCGGAGTGATATTATCTGTCAGGGTCCCATTTATGGGTCAAATAAATTTGCTTTAAAAGTATTCGTATTCGATCGGACAGAGTTAAAATGTCTCAAGAAACAACTACATAAAAATGTAAACATTAACGCAATCTGCATGGTCAAAAGATTCTAGGAAACCTTAACTCCAAAATCAAAATTCTCCAGCTATAAACCTCTGCTAACTGGTAAGTAATCTAAGATAGGGTACTTTGAAATAAAACCTGCTGTTTGAATAGTCACTTATCATCTTTTTAAAGCAGTCCTGTCAGGGAGAAAGGAACCCTCAGAACATAAACCATGAATATTCAGAGTTAAAAAGCTACGGATGCCAAGTGCTTAGCTAAGGGTTTCTCAAGTTTCTTTTTAAAATGTCAATAAATATTTTTTAAAAAAAAGCAAGTTTATTTTTAGTTGCCTGGAGAATATTTAGCCCTCACTGATATATATATAAATTCGTGTGTTGTAGTAGTTATTGTTGCTTGTGTGTATGTGTGTGTATGTGTGTAATATAATGGCTGAGGGATTTCATTTTATATATCTTGCCTTTCGGTTTAGTTAGGCTGAGAACCTTTCGCTTAGCGCATGGGTTAGTTAGGTGCAACATGAGGGCAGGTGTTCACGCGAGTTCGGGGAGTATGTGTCATTCAGAGATGTCAAAATAAAAATCCCAGATAGTAAGTGTACCCGGGGAATGTGAATGACATCATGCACCAGAAGCGTGCGCGGAAGATTTTGGGGATTTGAGAAAAGTCAGTTTGTTGAGTTTTAGCGTCCGAAGAAGACGGTTGACTTTCGGGGCTCGCCGAGATCAGACCAGTAGTTTGCGGCGGGGTGCCACGCGTGGTGAGGGGCCAGATGGAAAAGTTAGCATAGAAAGATTGTGTATCACTCTCCTTATGTCGAATTTCGTACGTGAACTGAGAAGTCGTAAGGGTTTTTTGTGTTTCGGGATTCCTATGTTATCTATATGTGCGTTATGAACATTCTATGTCTATTTCACATATCCGTAACATGGGCATGTTACACGTATGTGTATACATGTTATATGGGATATTTTAGAAAAATGGATATTACTTTGTCTTCTAATATCTTTACCGATTCCCGTTCAAAGTGTTATATTCTCATGTGCCGTATCTTAACGACACAATAATAAAGACGCACGCAATGATAAAGACGCAGGAAGACTTCTTAGAAATAATATTTACCTCTCACTGTATTGCAAGGGTTCGAAAAGGGTTACTCAAGGTTTGCGTGTGAGAGGGAGCTGGAGACCGAACATAACTGAATATTTTGACCCCAAACTTATGGCCGTCAGCGTTGCATCTTTCTCAACCGGAGGCCCTGAGGCCACTCTGCTGGGTGATGGCTTTCTTTACGGCATCTTATCAGCATCTTCTCCGGACCTCAACTCATCAGGGCCCAAAGGCCCCTTCGGCCTGATGTGGCTTTCCCTACCACATATCGTCTCCAACTGGCAGCAACTCAACTGCCTTGACTTCTGTCTTGACTGAGCTATATAATAGTTCAACGCCCACTTGATCGCCTACGCGATCTTTGAAATCGAATATTTAATCATCAAGCGGAAATAACGGTCATGCAGTTCAGAGGTCACTCTCTTCCGGTGCGTCAGTCTATGAGAGTATCATGGGATTTTTTTTACCTCGTCCCATTTCATCAGCCAATTTCTGCCCACGCGATTTCCTCTCATAACTGCCATTAGAATGTGTCACTTCCTTCGGGTGCATCACCTTGAATGGCATTTTTGGCCGGGTCAAAAGGTCAAAACATAACAAAAGGATCTTAAAATTTTAACAGTTCGGGTAGAAACAATTATAAAAATACAATGTTTAATGTATAGAAATGACTTTTACTTTAAAAGAAACGACGTTAAACACTTAACGTAGAATTTTATGTTGCTCATTGCCCTTGTGGGTAGAGTATTTGCCAATGGTCCGGAAGACCTGTGTTCAATCCCAGGTCACGTCATACCAAAGACTTTAAAAATGGTACTTGATACCTCCTTGCTTAACACTCAGCATTATAAGGTACGTATCGAGGGTAAAGTGGAGCAATCCAGGGGAAGGAGTAGCGCCCTCCCATACACTTTGGTGTCGTAGCTAAAGAAAAGGGAACGTTTGTGTCACCCTCGACGACGGTCATCAACTTAACTTTTTTTTCACTTAAATGATTTCAAATTTAAACATCCTCTATATGCTGAAAAAGCTCATTTGAACGAGAATTGGTTTAGTTATTAGATTAAGATGTGATATCATTTTTTCTGAAACGCTTTATACATCTCAAATGATATCAAATTTTTAAACACCCTGTATTTCCAGTATTTTAATTATTGTGGTCTTCACAGATTCTTATCGGTGTACGTAATCCAGGAAAGCTTCTTCAAAGATTGAACTCAGAATCAATAAATCGTCACAAGACCTTCTCACCCGTATTTATTTGTCCTCTCGTTGAGCAAGATTAAAAGCTGACTTGGAGATATACTGGAATCAAATTTCGGCAATGTTAGGCTTTCAGCAGAAACCTTGCTTATTGGCTTGATCTCCATTTGAGGACGCTGGATCGGGCCGGGTAAAAAAAAAACGCTTCATTGATGGATTGTGAGTGTTGATTCTGGACTTTCAAAATTGACCAATGAGACTCAAGTTAATCCAAAAGTTGCATTTCTTCTTGATGATAATTCTTTCTTTATATTAATACTGGGAACACGTTGTGTAAGAAGCAGATTTACTCGAGCATCGAATGGAAACTCTGAAAAAATACTATTTCGACGCATGACTTGTCAATTACATTATCTTGAAAAAAACCTGCATTTCAAGACAAGATCAGAGCATACAACTAAAAAAAGGAAACAGGCGTGAACAGTTTATTGAATAATAGATGGACATTCATTGAATTTCCAAAGAATCACCCCCAACACACACATATATATATATATGTGTGTGTGTCAATATATACATAGAGGGTGACTAAAAATTAACCCCGTATTTCAAATTTCTCATAATTCATTTTTTAACGACAATCTTTACAAGAAATAAGAAGAGAAAGTGTTAAAGGGAGTTACCTTTCAATCACCCTGACTCATATTTTCTCTCTCTCTCTCTCTCTCTCTCTCTCTTTCTTTCTATATATATATATAATAGGAAGGTCCATGAAGAGATTCGTATTTTTTAATTTATCTCTTCGTGGACCTTCCTATTTTAAATATATCCTTATTCTTTCTTTGGACCGACAACAACCATCTTTAAATATATATATATATAGAGAGAGAGAGAGATATATATATATACAGAGAGGGAGAGAGAGAGATAAGCAGAGAGAGAAAATTAATTAATAAGGTAATCCAATTAATAAAAAAATTAATGTGAAAGAAAGTCAGTCGACACTACTGCAATCTTGCTGGCTTACAGTAATTCGAACAATCAACCTACGCTCGCCACACTTCACCTGCCATCCCTGTTTGACATTGCCCTCAGTGCTGCTTACTGATGACCTCCCGTTCCTGGACCCATTACTTCTTCACGACATGTTTTGAATCTCTTATGCCACCCAACACATGTGTGTGATATGGCAGTATCTCCATATACTTGCTGAGGCATTTTGAGTACTTGTGCTAACTAAACTGGACGAAAAATTTCAGGGTCAATCGTTTTTTAGTACTTATAACTTAACGATCAAAAAAAGAGGAGGTGTAAACAAAAGCATGTGAAAAAAAAGAGGAAATGGTTGCAGAAAACTAATATTACAGTTAAATACTCCTACGATATAAAGATGATCATTCGGCATATTTATCGCTCTTTCACCCATAACTTACACAATATGTTGTATAACGTGATGAATACCGGACCATAACATATTATTTTACAAAAATATAATTCTCACTTTAATCCTCGAAAGGGTCAAAACTTCTGTGAGTGTGTGTGAGAGAGAGAGGGGGCAGGGAGACGAAAGACAGACGGAGGACTCGGGCGAAGGATTACTATATTGACCCTTAACTTAGTGACCACCCTGTGCTTCCATATTCAGGGACTCACTTAGCAATTCTTTGACGGAAGGTTCTCAACCAGGTTCCAGAATGGGGTGCTGCCCCCTGGGTGCCCATTGGCCACTCTCTGGCGCTCTCCGGACCTTTTGACTTCCTGACCATGTATCCAAGACTGACAGTAGCTCTGTGGGTACCTGTGTCTATATAATTCCATAATGCCTATGCATTCATCCGGTTGTCAACCCTGTGATCTACTTACACCCACGTATTGCTTGTTGTCGGGTAATAAATAGGTTTACACAGGTGCATCCTGTGTAGAGAAATCCATGACTGACGGCTCTGATCAAGGTCAAAAGCAACAAATACACCAGTTTCTTTTTAGACCGAGCCTACCCCTTATATATATATATGTGTGTGTGTGTGTGTGGTCTGATATAAGCAAATGGAGGAATTTGTACAAACAGTGATAGATAGTATATATATATATATGTGTGTGTGTGTGTGTGTGTGTGTTTGTGTGTGTGTGTGTGTGTGTGTGTGAGAGAGAGAGAGAGAGAGAGAGAGAGTAGTATGAAAGAAGTAAGTGGAAGATTTTATACAAATCGAGATACATAGATAAATCGATAGATAATGTCTGAAAAGGAAAAATAAAAAGATATATGTAGACATATATATATATATATATATAGAGAGAGAGAGAGAGAAATTAATCTATATATCTATCTATCTATCTCTTCCCCTCTTCACTCAGTACTCAATTGTGAAAATTTTCTGGGCCACAGTCAAGTGCAAAATAAAGCATGTGATTTGATTTTTAACAAGATTCTGTTTAGTAAAAAAGAAACGAAACGCCTGATGTGAAATATTTACTTTTCGATTTTTTATATTCACATCCTGTAAGGGTGATTTCCTTCCTGATCCACTATAAAGATTGTTTTCTTTATTTAGTAATTTGTACTTCCTTTCCCGTTTTTCGCTGTTTAACAACTTCAGTCAGAATCTTTTTTTCTCTCTCGTTACATTTCGAACATTTCAATTTGCCAAGTAATTTTATGGATGAAATTTTTACCGCAATATATTAAGGACTCTGGTCTTCAAGTATTTCTCTGTAAATATTTGATGCGTGTCAATCGACGAAACCCTAGGAGCCAGTTGTTGCTGTAGTTGATTAGACTTTATACCATCTGTTTGAATGTTTTCTGAAAAAGAAAATTAATATCTGTTATACTCTTCCAAATAAAAGACTCTTTCAATCAGTCAAACAAAATACTGAATTAATTCGACTAAAATCAAAATGTAAGTATATTAAATCTTATTCCACTCTTAAATATATACTTCGATCATAAAAACATATGCTCACCATCGGGTCGGCGCAGTAAGCAGTCAATCGATGATCCAGCATGATGGTTCTTTATTTTAGCTGTGATGAAAGACCGAATTTGATATTAAAATGAAGAAAAAAAAAAAAAACAGATACTGCTCTTTGTTCATGTCAAGGGGTTAATTTTCATAGCTACCTAGTGGTGATTGCTTATGAATGTAGAAAAAAACAACACAACTTTCTAATTCTTGATTGTCGGATGATCATAAAAGAAGTAACGGGAATAAAACCCAGACTTTGTTTTCTGGATAGATGTCTACTCTATACACCAAGACAAAAAGATTAATATTTGGTTTAGGTAAAGATACACAAGAGTTTAGTTTTGTATTATGCTTACATTTTAAATAGTGTCATATTTTTTTTAAAAATTTCATGAAACAATATGCTAAAAATTTGCTTCAGGTTCTCCAATATGGTTTTCCGGTTTCTTCGATGGAGGTCGTTGGTTGTTTTATGCAAAACTCAGTTTATATATATATATATATATATATATATATATATATATATATATATATATATATAAACTGTAGTTTATATATATATATATAAACCGTATATATATATATATATATAAACTGTAGGTCATAGGTTTTATGCAAAACTTAGTTTATATATATATATATATATATATATATATATATATATATATATATATATATATAAACTATAGTTCGTAGATTGTTTTATGCAAAACTCAGTTTTTAACCAGGGAGGTCTTCAGTGATGCACTGTCTTCATTGTCGATTTCGAGTTATTTCTGCATCATATCGGCTCCGACAGTAACTCCGGTATGACTCTGAAAGAGCCAAGCCGCATCCGTGATCGCGACGTGCTACGCTCGTGCCTCTACCAAAGCAAAGAAAGAACTAATAAGGCCGGACTTCGGCCGATCTTATAGACATCTGTCCTTTAGTAAACAGCCAATATATACACACATATATATATATATATATATATATATATATATATATATATATATATATATATATATAAACTGAGTTTTGCATAAATAACCTACGACCTACATCGAAGAAACCGGAAAACCATATTGCAAAACTTGAGGCAAATTTTTAGCATATTGTTTTCTGAAATTAAAAAAAAAATATTTTCAAAAAAACATATATATATATATATGTGTGTGTGTGTGTGTGTGTGTGTGTTTGTGCATGTGTGTGTGTGTGTGTGTGTGTGTGCATGTGTGTGTGTGTGTGTGTGATTTGTTAACGAATAGTTTGTACGTAACTTCATTTTTAAACAAGTTGTTAGACGTAATGTGTCGACATATAGCAAAATGATTTCAATTAATTTTATCTAGCACTAATAACTCTATTCGATATCAATCTTTTCTTTGCACATAGTTAAATGGTTTGAAGCAGTGCCATTAACACTAGTAATTCTATTTATCAAGTATTCCGAAGTAATATAATGGCTTCAAATGACCAATAATAATAATGATAATAATAATCTTTTATCAATGACTGTACAGTTTTATTTGACCCGTAAATGGGACCCTAAAAGGTGCTACCACTCCTCGTTTGAATAAACTTAGGAGTAATGGAAATGATGGGGTAGTACACATTCCCCAAAGCTTCAAGCACCGAGCATCACCATCAGATGCTCTTTAGTGTCATATCCAGGACATTTGAGGAGTGCATCTTATCCAGTCAGCGTATTCTACAGCTCCTAGAAATAACAGAAAAATTGGTACCCAGAACTCCATCGTTAAATTGTAGGAAAGACGTGTCAAACCAGCTGTACTCCCTTGTGTCATATCCTGATCGTCTGGGAGGGTTTTGGTCACTAAATACATTTAGTATGTAGCTTAATGATGAGAAGAAAAAGTCTTCTATTTTTGACTGGAGGTACATACTCTAAAAAGTAAGCACATAATCAAGAAAGCAAATATTCAAGGAAGTACGTACATACGCTAAAAACTAAGTACATTATCTAGAAAGTAAGTACATAATCTTGAATGTAAGTACATACCGTAAAAGTTCTTGAGTTTTGCATGGACAAAAGGACATCACGGAATTCCCTGACACTCTTATGTCATTTTCCCCATCATCTATCGCTCCTTTTAGGTCTTTTAGGCGGCATCTACTGTCCGCACAGAGCTGATATATCTAAGTTCTTGCGGCTCTGTCAACACTGGTGTTGTTGTAGTACTGGTGCGTAGTAGTCCATAAGAGAACGTCGCTTATGAGTTTGCCCTTGCTTCTCCATCAGTCTCCAGCATGTCTTGCACATCTTACTTTAATGGTTTGAAAGATGGGAGGTAAGTGGCCGTACTACTGCTACTTCCTGGGTTTATTGAAAACAGCACGTAACATTCTTGTGTGGTACCCATCTAGCTTTTTATCCATGATTTTCGTTAGAGTCCATTTGGTACATCCATATAGTAGTAATTACACAACCACTCCTTGAAAGAAGACCTGTTTTATTTTATCAGGTAGATTACATTTCCATATGAGTGATAACCTGTAAATACTAGTTCACACCTTCATTAGGCGTATGTTGGCATCACTTTCAGTAGATGAGATGCTGCTCCCAAGGTATTAGAACTAATTTACTAATTTTGTGGGCTTGCCACTAAGAGTGGTCACTCTATTGCTAATTATGAGTTTAAATTTCAACAGTGTTTCGTATCTCTTACTTTAGTCCTCAGATTTGAGTTTTCTGTTTTATTTTTCACTCTTTCCTGTTGTGTAATAAGCAGTTTCAGTATTTTGTCCCTAAGTCACAAAAAAAAACGAAACAAAAACCAACAAACAAACAAACAACACACAGTTAACAACTTCGTAATGTTTTTGTATTCTAAATCAAGTTTGAAACAAATATTATAATATAATTATCTAAACATGAAATGCAAGAATATTTTTCCCTTTATTTAAAGTCTTTAAGTCTATTTTAGGAACTGATTTGAATTTATTTTATTTTTACTCATGTTTATTGACATGTTGGACCATAATGAGATTTACGTTTGAAGATGTTCTGGGAATAATTTTTCCAACTTTTCCCTCTTCAGAGGTCGGTTATGTAAGGCATGGATTCCATTGTCAGTGAAGAAGCTCACTGCGTTTCTATTTTGATAAATAACCAAAGGAAACACTTTGAAGTTACTAATGAAATTGTCTATTTATATCTGTACAATACAAATTTCAAAGGAATCAGTAACTTAGATTTTTACTTACTTTATTAATACCAGGAATTTACTAACATAATTTCTAAAGACATGTTACTTTCAAAATGAAAAAAAAAAAAACATGGAACTGCGTATAGTATCACGACTCTGAATACGATAGGTGTGCGAGAATTGATAGAAAGGAAGGTTTGCGAGGGTTCATACCTTGCCCAAAGATTTTAGTCTGAAAATAAACGTGATAACGAGAGTAAAGTTCGAACTCGTTTACAACGATGTTACACTTTAGTAATTTAGCTGCTACGCTACGGAGACTCCTAAGAAGTTTGATTAAATTCTAGAGAAAATAATTTTCTATTCCCCATCTATTCTGATTGCTTATAAAACAGTTATCTTTCTTTTATCGTAGATGCAAAACTCTGAATCTTTGGTAACTATTAATGTTGAACATTAAAACGTATCGAAATTCCCTATATAAATATATTTGTATATTTTAGTGGACAAAATAACTTTTAATTATTATAAAAATACAAGGTTTATTCTAAAATTATCTTGTCTGAAGTCGTATTCCATCCCCCTTCCAAAAAAAATTACAATGAATTAAACGGCAATTTTCTTCAAATCCCCCCCCCGATATTTACTATCCTCATGCCAGCAAGTTTTTTATTGGTCAAAGCAACACAGAAACTCTTCTTTTGGTGTGGTATAAAGCTGTTCGGTCGTACTTCTTTAAATATCTCCTATGTTCTCGAATCTTACCCTTGAGATGAATTTTCAGTTTAGGAAAATAGAAAAAAGAATCCAGGGGTTTGTTCTAAGTATGGAGGATAGTGCACTTGCAAAATCCTGGGTATGGACAAAAACTGCTACAAAAAATGTATCTAAAATTGATACTGACTCGTCAAGAATTCTTCTAGACATTGACTGTAGTCTAGTCGTCTAGATATCGTTATTTATATACCTTTTCCAGTTCAAAATGGGAATAGTTCAGTTCAAAATGGGTATAGTTCATTTCAAAATGGGAATAGTTCAGTTCAAAATGGAAAAATTATTATAAGTATAAATATAAAAAAATATTTTATAGATTATTTTAGCAATAAAATTTTTAACATTTTATAATATAAAAAAAATTCTTCCAGTCATCTATTAGAACACATCTTCTAATGCTACCGCTGTAGGAATTTTAGATTGAATTCCAGCTATGAAACAATTGCATACTTCTGGTGTAACCCTTCCCAATTCTTCCTCAATTAATGAAGTCAAAGCTCTTGCCCTTTGTTCAGTAATTGACAAGCCATCTCTTCTCTCCATTGCAAGAATACTCACAATTTTAGCAGCCAATTCCTGCTTGACGTAAGCTTTAATTAAAGACCATACTTGTTCAATCGGATTAAACATTGGACTGTATGGTCCCAACCTAAGCACTTCATATCCTAGAAATTCTTCTTCAATAAAAACTTCTTCAATGTTTGAGTGACATGGGTCATTGTCAACAACCATCACAACTGGACCCCCATATTGTCTCTTTGCAGCTTTTTTATATTTATACTTATAATAATTTTTCCATTTTGAACTGAACTACTCCCATTTTGAACCGAACTACTCTGCCTGGTTTGTCTTCATCTTGAATACTAATTTGACCTTCTTAAAACAGCCAACTTCGAAAAGAAACATTTCTCTAAAAATACTTTCCTACACACATCACACATTCTTCAGTAAATTCCATATGATTTAAAGTTCTCGGCCGCTCAAAATTGACAGACCTCTGTTCAATCTTATAGCTCTCAGTCTGATTTGCTGCTATTTTCAATTGCCTTCTGTGAGATTAAAATATTTTTCCGGTAAATTTATTCCAAACAATGCAGAGATTACAGATATGGAAAAAAATTCAAAATTATTGAATGACCCATATATATATATATATATATATATTACTATTTATAACTTTCTCTTTTTTCTTCGTTTTCTGTGCAACTATTTCTATTGCTTTCTCTCTTTCTATTTCCCTCACCTCTCTCTCTCCCCTCTCTTTCTTTTATGATAGCGACAGGCCTAAATTGAAGACATAGGCAGAGACAGAGATATCAGATAAATTTCTACGTGTCTGCACAGAACTACATATACAAATGATTATATATATATATATATCAAAATTAATATGTCAACAAATGCCTCTGAATTTGAGATTTAGGCTTTTATTATTTCGATGTGGGGAATTTTTGGTCTGATTAACGTAGATTTAAACCTATGAAGTCTTTTGCTTTTATTTAGAATAACGAGGTGTTATCTATCTGTTATATTGGCATTATTTTAAAGTTTACATTACCACATTCATAAAGGTATTTTTATACAAGGAGTTTTTTTTTTTTTTGTTTTCTGGTAGTTTAATGTAGCTTTTAGGAAAAAATACCATTAAAAGAACAACAAACTACAAGAAAACAGAACACGAAGAACCCTTAGGATATGACTCAACATACAACAAAAACAACGCCAGAACTATTTATAGAAATAACTAAGAATCTAGAACTTAAAAGCAATGATAGAATTCAAAACATACTAGACACAATAAAAATCACTCAAAGAAAACAGCAAGCAAAAAACTTAAAACACACACTAACCTCATCTAAATTTGGAGAACTCATAAGACATGGAGTCTCAAAATGGAAAAGTAAAAATGTGGTGTATATAATATAATCATAGAAAGAAAATCCTATAATTTCGAAAACCCAAAAACAGCGTCAATAATAAATAGAAATCTAAGCCGCAATTCATAAAATGAAGTCAGCATAATGGAATGTTTCAACTGTAAAGAGGTAAACATAGGCTGTAATCAATCTCTGAAAAAAGAGTCTCTTTACATAAAAGTAACATCACACACACACACACACACACACACACACACATATATATATATATATATATATATATATACACACTCACAGAACCAAACTTAACACGAATATTCACAAATGCAAAAATACACACGCACACACACACACACACACAGACTATCCACCTGTGGAATCAAACGTGTATACATGCTTGTATATGCAAACATAAAAACAAAGAAAAAGTCATCTGGATTTACCAGAGTTTTCACGGACAATTAAGTCCAGTTGGACATTCACAGACACAAATTCTGGAATTAAAAAGAATCACACTCCTATCAAAACGATATTCACTATAAAAGCTTGAAACAAAGACCACCCAAGGTGTTATCAATCACCTGAAGAAGACTATAAAGTCAGAAACACCTGTAAAGCATTAATATATAAAAAAAATAAAAACCGAAATACCAATTTCAGATCCATTTGCAGACCTATTCATTCTAAAATGTTTATTTTTCACTCGTTAGAGCAACAACAATGTGTGTGTGTGTGTGTGTGTGTGTGTGTGTGTGTGTGTGTGTGTGTGTGTGTGTGTGTGTGTTGTAGGATTACCTCTGGTGTCTGCCAAAGGACTTCTATTAATGACCGCCAGATGGTGACATCAGAGCGTTTCCATAGTAACAGGATCTATTATAAAAGAAAAGAGCACGATAACCTCATCTCTTTCTTCATAGAATGTCCGAGAAGAATGGACCTGTTCTTTTCCCTTTGAGACGTTTGTTACCAATAAACTTTTGTGGTGCATTGAACACGATGTTACACAATAGTACATAGAATACATTGTCTTTAGCTTACCTTTTTACATGTAGACCTGCTTAAATGAAAACAAACCCTATGCAGTCGACAACTAAAGAATCTATACACACTCTGCTTTTTGTATTTCATTTCTTCGTGTATTCTATTTTTATTATTTATTTTCTTCTGGAAATTGTTTTTGCATTCAGAATCTTCTACAAAATCATGGTAGGCCTGTAGCCAGAACAAATATAGTGCTTAAAAATCTTTCGATATATATATATATATACCGTATAATATATACTATATATTATATACTATATAATATATACTGTATAATATATACCATATATATATATACCAGTTTTATATGTATACCATATGATATACACCATACATACAGTGCTTAAAAATCATTATATATATATATATATATATATATATATATATATATATATATATATCATATAAAATAAAAACCTTTAAAGATTAATCATATTTTAGTAATAATCTTTATTTCAGCAGACCATATATGTTAAATCTACATTTTCAGACAAAGATTTCTTTGTCTGAATATGCAGATCTAACATTTTTCAAAAATATATAGTTTGCTGAAATAAAGATTATTACTAAATAAATGGGTAATTTTTAAAGGTTTTTATTTTGTATGGAATTATTTGCTTTGTAAATTAACTTATTATTATTTTACATAATGTTCTCTTTTGGGATTTTAAATTACATGGATATTGTAGAAAGAAAATCCTAAAATAGAATCGTTCCCGCCATCGGCTGATTTGGCGTTGGATAATATAAGGTTATATATATATATATATATATATATATATAAAACGGCTGGAGAAGAAGCTAGACGGCAATTACACAAGAATGCTGCGAGCAATCTTGAACAAGTCCTAGCGGCAACATCTCACAAGACACCAACTGTACGGCCACCTGCCTCCTATCACGAAAACTATTCAAGTTAGACAAACCAGACATGCAGTACACTGCTGGAGAAGCAGGGACGAGCTCATAAGTGATGTACTCTTATGGACCCCCACACATGGCCGTGCAAAAGCAGGACGACCAGCACGAACATACATTCAGCAACTATGTGAGGATACAGGATGTTGTCCGGAAGACCTGCCGGAGGCGATGAACGATAGGGAGGAGTGGCGAGAGAGGGTCAGGGATATCCGTGCTACCAGCACGACATCATGATGATGATGATATATACATTATTTATTATTATATAATAGCTTTGTCACTGATATTGGCCACTCTCCAAATTATATTGCACTTTGTTCGCCACAAACCCGCAAAGTGAATTAGTGACAACCAACAGTTACAATATATATATATATATATATATATATATATATATATATACTCCCCAGGGTGTATTCGAACTCCAGTTGCGTTCACTTTTGGACTAATATCCATGGGAAAGGTATGAACCTTCTTTACCCCCCGCCAAGCTATGAGTTAAATAATACTACTGCTACTATTACTACAATGATCACTTTAGTATTGATTAACACACGAAGGTTGATATGCCTTTAAACAAACAAAAAACAAAAGCAATATACATATCCAGTGTTTTAGAAAAATCGATATTATTTCAAAATTCTTCATTTAATGTTCAAACGATTTTTTTTTCAATGAATGACATTTCAATACATAAAAAAAGTTAAACAAAGAATTTTGAGTTTTTTCTACACATGCTGTTAAAATTTGAGATCATTTGAATGAAGATTGTTCAAGTTATTAGATTATGAAATAATAACAATATTTCTGAAACAACCTCTCTATACACGCGTGGATGTGTGTTTGTATGTGAGCGCGCTCGCGCGTGCGTGTGTGTCAGTAAGTGTGTGCTATTATGCGCGTGTTCTATTGTGAATATGTGTTTAGGTTTAAGAGCGAGTGAACCAGCAGAAGAAACATATTTCTGTCTGTGAGGATATGTACACTAGAATGTGAGTATATATATATATATATATATATATATATTGTAACAGTTTTGGTTGTCACTAATTCACTTTGATGGTTTGTGGCGAACCAAGTGTGATATAATTTGAAGAGTGCTCTATATCTGAGAGAGAGCAATTATATGTTTATATATATATACATATATATATGTATATATATATATATATAGAAAGAGAGTGAGAGAGAGTCAGTCAGACGGACAGACAGAGATAGGAGAGACAAAGATAAGCTTACATAGAAAGAAAGCGGGACTATGTGTAATAGCAGATACCAGGAGACAAGACAATACTAACGAGTAACAGAAAATAATAAGAAATACATGCATGCTGAGAGAAGCTGAGAGAATATATATAAATGGAAGGATAAAGAACTGTCCGGTGTATCTCATTTAAGGAAAAGCGAAAGAAAATGATGAATGAGCCGGAGATAGCTTCCTTTGCATAAAGCAAATGACATATACATTCGATGTGTTTCTTAATTCTGACTTCACTTGTATTTACTGACTTGCTTGATCTCGAGTATCTGCCATGATTCAAAAAAGTCTTTTTGCTGCGTTACCGGATTCAAATGTCAACGAATTCCACGTAAGATGTTTCGTTTACAACAGTTCTTAACTTCCGGCCATTTGGAGGTGACTGATAAGTGTTTGTAGTTCGTGTGGATTTCCAAATTTATGAAACACGAGTTATATATTTACTTTGTGTCTGAAAACGCTTGGATGATTTCTAGAAAGTCATATACGATATAACAAACGTCTTCTATGCGTTTTGATTTTCACTGTAGATTTTGTTTTTAATTTTACTCTAAACACCAGTTACGCATTAACATTTAGGGTAAAGTTTAGCTAAAATAAGACATATAACTTTATAACAGCTGTCATTATAAGGTTTCTTTATTTATCGAAATAGCAATCGTCGTGGGTCATTTAATACAAATACCATCCTTGTAGAAAAACAGAAGTAAAGTTAGCGACCTTAGTCGAGGGTGACCCGAAGGCTCCCTTTTCAATAGCTATCACACCAAGGTGTAGGAGAGAGCGCTACTCTATTCTCTGGATTGCTCCACTTTACCCTTGATCCTTACTTTATAATGCTGAGTGTTTAGCAAGGCGGTATCAAGTACCATTTTTTAAATCTTTGGTATGACTCGACCTGGGATTGAACTCAGGTCTCCCAGACGTTTTGGCGATCACTCTACTCAGACCAATAGCCCGGTAGTGGTACTATTTAACCCATAGCTGGGTGGGGATAAGTGGGTTCATAACTTTCCCAAGGGTATTAGTTCGAAAGTGATCCGAATAGACCAATTTGAGTTCGAAATCGCTTTGTGTTGTATAGTCATCTGCTGATTCATGCAGAAATACACATATATATACTCATTTGCCGTATCATAACGACTCAATAATAGAGACAGACGCACGCAGAAAGAGGCAGGAAGAAAGGAAGCAGGAAGACTTCTTTAACAACATATATTTACCTCTCACTTTATTGCAAGGGTTCGAAAGGGTTGTTGAATGTTTGCATGTGAGAGGGTGCTGGAGACCGAACATAAACTTCATATTTTGACCCCACTGTTATGACCGTCACGTTGTGTCTTTCTTGTTCTCCTGATGTTGGGGTCTACTCCATCGGGGGGTTTCCGAGGACCCCCTCGGTCGGGTGTGGCTTTCCCTACCACATCTGGTCTCTAGCTGTCTGGAATTCTACTGGCAACTGCCTTGGCACCCAACTCAACTCAATTATATAATAATTCAACGCCCACACGATCGCCCACTGGGTCTTTGAAATCGAATGTTTAATCGTCATCAAGCGGAAATAACTGTCATGCAGTTCAGAGGTTACTCTCTTCCGGTACATCACTGTCGTGGCACAATGGGACCTTCACCTTGTTCCATATCATAAGCCTTAATCCGCCCACGCGATCTCTTTCGATTACTGGCCATTGGAATGTGTCACTTCCTTCCGGTGTATCACCTTGGAATAGCATTTTTGGGCCGAGGCGAGGGTCAAAATATAACATTTGGACTCCACCACTTTAGCCACTACGCCACGGTGCATCACTTTATTACAGAATTGATAGAAACAAGGCTTGCATTATGTAACTAAAATAATCCCCTCCATGATGACAACTGATTCGGCTCCTCTATATTGATCAATTTTAACGGCACGTTAACTCGTATTTTTTGTGTAACTGTTTCTGAAGAATCTTTTTGCACACAACTACGAATATTTTTTACACAGATCTAGTTGATCCAAGGACGCAACCTTAACATGTACTGCCACCCAGATTCCGAGTGAATATGGGAGTAATGGCAATGAACAAGTTCTTCCTACTCCTCAGATCTTGGGAGGCCCTTGTGGTGTCAAGCTTATCGTCGTAGGAAATGAACACGGACTCGAGTTCAAATCCTGGAGAAGGTTGTTTTCATTTTACAAAGCGGTGATGCATTTGAGAAAGGTATGCATCCAACTATTCTCCCTCCTGCTATGGGTAACTAGTAGGGCAGACTGAGATCTTTAACGTAGGTATGGAAACCGGTCAGATGACTTTGTATATGTCATGCAGAGGGGTTGGGTAAATGAATACTCTCCTGATCTTCAGAATTGAAGCCTCACCATCAGATGCAGTTTACTGTCATACTCAGGCTACCCCTATTTTTGGAGAGGCAAATGTCTTACCCTTTTGCAGAGGATACAGCCAGTGTACTGTAAACTGTGTCAACAAGCTAAGACTCTCCGCGAGACGAAAAAGTTCGCTTTAGTATTGGGATATTCTGAAGGAAGCATGGCTCCCACTGGGCGGATTCAAAAATTATTCAGTTCCTTCGGCATTTACTTTCAGAGCATCTCAGACACCGTACAATAAACCCAGTCCAGCTACTTTTAGACAAGGGGGTAGGTGTTACCTTGGGGAAAATTCCATTGATTATGTGAGACGATAATCAAAATTGGTTCAATTTTTGGTTTAATTTCTTTGTTTCATTGTTTAATTTCATATCGACTTTTGTGGGTTATGTAATGCCAAAACTATCCTTGTAGAACAACATTTGTGATACTATTTTACCTAAAAATAGTGGGAGATAAGGAGGTTCATTCCCAAAGGGGATTTGTCAGTAAAGTGAATTTTATAACGAGATTGGATTTCGAACTAGCTTACTACGACGTCGCACTCCAGCATGTTAGCCACCCACCTCCAAATTGGCTCAAAATATCTTCCTCACAATATAAACAATTCAGTTTAGATGTTTCTGTGTCAATTTGAAAAAATATGAAACCAGTCTAAGAATTTTTTTGATTAAATGATTTTGGAAAAACACTAAAATAATACAAGTAGATAATTTTCTATATTCACTGGACTCATAAGTTCTATGCAACCTTTTTTTTATTTTCTAAACTAAAAAGAAATACGACAGTGTAGATTTACAAAAGAAGAGTTTTAGAGCTGCTTCGATCAATGGAAAACTCACTGGAATAAGTGGGTTGAATGCCAAGGGACTCTATTGGGAACAAAAAAAGGCTACATTAATTCTGCTTTTCCGTCTTGATTGGTTAATGGAATATCAACCTTTTTGGGTTATTTAATGCTAAAAGCAATCCTTCTAGAAGAACAGTAGTGTTGGTACTATTCAACTCATAGCTGGGAGGATAAGTGGGTTCATACCTTTCCCAAGGTTATTTGTCAGAAATTGAACGTAATAGCGCGACTGGGTTTCGAACTCGCTTACTACGCTTCTGCAGTGCAGCTCTTTAACCATTACACCATCCCTTCAGTTTTGGTAGAGATAGCTAGTGTTGATACTTTTTCCACCCATCTATGTCCTAATGTAACATCAAACTACTTTGGAAGAACAGAATGTTTGCTTCGGTTGGGTTTTTATGGCATATCAACCCTTCTAGGTTACTTAATGTCAAAATACTTTTTATAGCTATATATATCAGAACTATATGGTTTGTAAATCCTTTTTGTAGATAGATTTTTTAAACGAGCTTGAGCTCATTTTTTTCCTCTGCGCACAGTTAAATGGGTTCAAGTATTTCCATCCAACACGAACAATTTTACTAACTATTAATCATTTGTTTCCACACAATCAAATGGTTTCAAGTATTTCTATATAAAATCAATAATTCAATTTAGACACAGTTAAAGAGTTTCAAGTATTAACAGTAATAATTCTATTTAACATTATTCCTTCGTTTGTACACAGTTAAATAATTCCACGTATTGTTATGTTTCACTAACAATTTAATTAAAGATCAGTCATTTCTTTACATTAAATGGTCAAAGATTTCTTTTTCTAACTATACACTTTAAAATTTCATTTGTTTGCACACAGTTTAAATGGCCAAACAGTACTATTTGACCTATCAGATGTTACCACCCCGGGTCAGAGCGGACCTTGGAGTAATGGCAATATAGGGATACTCTATATTCCTCAGAGCTCCAGGACTGGAGCATCAACTTGAAAATCAGTTCACAGTCATCACAAGACACTCGTTGTGTGTGTGGGGGGTCTTAATCCTCTGCAGAGATTAAGTCGGTATATTCTACAGCCCCAGCCTACTGGGCCAGAGTAGAATGTGACAATCACTATGTAAAATGCAAAAATCATAGTCCTCAGTTTGAACTCGGGTCGCTGTGCCCATTTGCTGTGCCCTTTTACCTCGAGCGCCTCCTCTTGTATGTCAATTTTGTAGATATTATTTCGATATATGACTTGATTGATCTTAAATTTTCGTTGTTGTTACTAATTATACCTCGTATTGTAATTTAGTTTGGAATGCTCTAGAAACAGATATTTACTACGAACATCTATATAGACAACATGCATCGTCTCTAGAGACTTTAAGAACAATAATTAGGCATTGGTGTTATAGCCGTAGGGAAAACTGACATGTTGAACTGTCCTCGATGCTTCTCTTCTCGGATGCCAATATCCTTATTGGTCAATGTGATTTTTCTTATGATTCAAATCTTGACGTTCTTGAAGAGAGGCGCTGAAGGCGCAACAATATCACAATTTCTCTAAAGACAGCAGTGCCTAAATCTCATTAATGCTCTTGACAATGACTAGAATACAGTCAAACAAACTTGGAATCGAAAGAAAATATCGTAAAGAGTCCTTAGATTCCCTTAATTTTTATATTCGTATTCATACAAGGAAATAAGAAAAGTTAAATTTAAAAAAGAAGTTAGACGTTACTTTTCCGTCACTTTCATTAAGGTTTTCTTGCACACACACACACACACACATACAATCACGCACACACACAATCACGCACACACACACGCAAACTAACACACACAAACACATTTTCATTTTCTCGGCTTTTTTCTGATTCAGTTGCATTCTTGTCTTGTCATACGCACGCACGCACGCACACACACACACACACACACACACACACATATATATATATATATATATATATATATGCAAAAAGTTCTAAGTCTCTCTTAGATTTCAGATTTGCCGCTCGCTTCTCTCTTTTTTATGACTCTCACCCGTACAGAAATTAAAACAGGCATCTAAATAATTTTTCCAGCTGTATAAAAAGTGGTAGTGCATTACTACAACAAAATAATCTGCTATGGATAGCCCTTCAGGGTGAGGCTTAAAACTTTTTGAACGACCCTTGTGTGTATATATATATCATCATCATATCGTGCTGGTAGCACGGATATATATATATATATATATTCATGTATACACACATACGCATACACATATATATATATATATATATATATATGTGTGTGTGTGTGTGTATATTTAGCCTAGCAAATATAACTGGGTTATTTCAGAACACTTCTGTTTTGGATCAGAGTGTAATATCTTCCTTGTAACACCTAAATGAGGCTTTCATAGAAAAAGGAAAACTCACATCCACATCAAACTGCATACCGAGCAAAAGAGAAAAAAGTTCGGATCATTTTCTTGTCGTTTTAGCAATTGGTTATGTCACCTCCTAACAATCGTTTTAGAAAAATTCATAAAGCAGGAAAGGGCAGATAATCCAAGAAATCTATAGAAAATTCATCGTTTATAAAATTCCGACAGAAATTTATTGCTTTTGTTGTGTTATTTTTTAATTAAGTTCAAGTTTACCTTTTAATTTACCGAAACATTATTTATTATAAGTCTTTATAATTTTTGTTCGAATACTTAAAAAAAAGATAAAAATATCGCATTTTACCGAACTTAATCTTATATTTTATTATATAAATAATATGAGTTTTAAATACTCTAACCCAAATATTTTAATACATTAATTCGCTTGTTGTTCAAATTAGAATATGGAAAATATATCATTTAACTTTAGGAAGTAATTGATATTATGTTTTGCATTTTGTTTAGCTTTCTGACTTACCATAAAACTGAAATAAACCCATAAGAAATGAAAAAATTATAAATAAATTTTCGTTTTACCCTTAGCGTAGATTCTAAACTGTTGGACTACAATATCGTAGTTGGCAAGTTCGAACTCAAGTCACGCTATTACATTCACTTTCGGGCTAATAGTCTCGGGAAATATATGAAACCCCCCGTTATCACCAACTATTTTTTCCATATTTTTAGTAAGCAACAAAGATATACAAACTGATTCTGAAAATAGAATTCCTCATTTCAGAAATTTTAAAACTCTCATATACATGCAATACGGTTCATAGGTAATAGTCTCACGATGTCTCACTTTGAACGTGACTCGCTTTTACACGTCTCCTTTGGTACAGCTTTGTGGTTGTCTAGATGTGTGCCACTCAGTTCGGATCTATGGTTGTTTTGATACCTCGAACGTTTCTTTTGGCTACGGATCAGATAAGTTATATAGTCGCTAGCTCAGTCGTTGATTTTCTAGTGTTGTGTTTTTTTTTTTTTGTGTGTCATTTTTATTCTCTTATTCGTAAGCTGTGGTTTAAAAGTATTGGACTTGATAACATGTGAAGAAGTTTTTCGAATTCACACCAGAAGAAATGAAAAACACCAATCTAGATTAATATATGGTATATTTAATACATGTGACCAAAATAATCAATCAAGAATGTGAAATAATGACGATTCAGAGACTGCTAAAGTTTACCACTTGTCTTTGTTTTAGATGCGTGCGTTTGTGTCTCAAATACGTACATGTATGGTCGACAAAGGAATACAAATGCGTTCTTCTCCACAGCTCTGATCAGACTATCTTTCACATAGAAAAATGAGTTTCTTATATGCATATTTCATCTTGCACACGCAATGCACTACGTACACGCAATAGACGACCGGTCCAAAACAAAATCCGATGATTCAAAGGTTGAACCCCAAATGTAAACTGTCCTGTTTCAGTTCAAAGGCCATTTCCGCTTTTCGACGGAAACAAAAACATTAAGCCCTGATCAGCCTTAAATGTCAATTCACATTTTTTCTAACAACGAATTTAATTTGTTACTTTTGAACTAACAATAAAAAAGTACACTTTTGACAATTACGTTGTTTGTCAAAAGTATTTGAAAATCCTAAATTTCCGTGACATCACACCTTGTTGGCAGGCTTTAGAATACCCTGACTGTATCCTCTGGACGGAGGAAAAGTAAACCTCCCCACCACAAAGAAAAAAGGATATCCTGGTTATAACACTTAATTTCATCTGATTGTTGTTTTTTTATTGTTTGATTTTCTGGCATATGAACCCTTATAGGATATTTAATACCATATTTAATATTTTATCCTGATTATGTATATATTGGGTAGAGTGTTTGCCAATGGTCCAGGGGACCTGGGTTCAATCCCAGGTCGTGTCATACCAAAGACTTTAAAAATGGTACTTGATACATCCTTGCTTAACACTCATTATTATAAGGTACGTATCAAGGGTAAAGTGGAGCAATCCAGGGAAAGGAGTAGCGCCTTCCCCTTCACCTCGGTGTAGTAGCTATTGAAAAGGGAGCCTTCTGGTTGCCCTCGACTACGGTCGTCAACTTTACTTATATATATATGTGCGTGTGTTTGTGTGTGTATGTGTGTGATTTGTAAAGAAATAGTTTGTACACAACAATCTTAAATGAGCCAGAGCTCATTTGTTTTCAAAAAATTTAATGGTCACAAGTTTTGCCATGTTAACAATTTAATTTTATATCAGCCATTTATTTTCACTGTTAAAAGGATATATATATATATATATATATATATATATATATATATATATGATTTTTAAGTGAATAGTTTGTAAGAACGGTCGAAGTCCGGCCTTATTAGTTGGGTTTTTTTTTTTTTTGCTTTGGTAGAGGCACGAGCGTATCACGTCGCGATCACAGAGGCGGCTTGGCTCTTCCAGAGTCATGGCGGGTTACTGTCGGAGCCGATATGATGCAGAAATAACCCGAAATCGGCGATGAAGACAGTTGCATCACTGAAGACCTCCCTGATGCATCTAGGATGTATGATTGAAATGTAGGTAACTTTCTTTAAAGTTAGAGCTAATTTGTTTTCATGCAGCATTGCTATCGAACTCTAATAATTCTTTTCAACATTATTCAATCATTTGCTTCTTGTTGATTGTTTACTAACATTAGCATCTAATGAGCTATTGTGTCTAGGTATTTCTTTCATCTTATAGTGATTGTTTTGTTAGGTCAATTCTTGTTGGATTAAGCCTCCTCTATCATTTTCTCTTTTGACGTTCTATATTTGCCCTTGGCTGTTGCATTCTGTGTCCATATTTTTAATGTCAGTTAACGACCAGTTTATAAAAGAAATATGTATTATTTCTGGTATTGCCGAAGTGCTGGATGCCATAACTTTATTTTTTCGCATTCGATTCTTTCGTAATATGGTTCTTATTTACCAACTGACATCTTTTCTTATTTTTTCTTTATTTATAGTGCGATTGATACATTTCGCTTCATTAACTCCTAAATATCTTTAGATATTTATAATTGTAATGCTTGAAAGTTTTTCACACAAGCGTTAACTCATGGTTTTTCACTGGAGTTTGAGTGACACCAAGTCTCCTCAAGACTCCTGGACTCTTCTGAATACTGTGGTCGATTTTAATAACACTGTAGTCTGGATGGTCTCTACTCATCCTATGATTTCTAAGTTTTCCAGTCCCTATACCAATCTTTTGCTGACTGACTCGAGTTCACCAATTACAATTGGTATCACTGTCACCTTTATATTCCATGGTTGTTTTTTAGTTCTCTAGCAAGGTCAAGGTATTTATCTCTCTTCTCACTTTTTTTTATTTTAACTCTGCGGTCAGCCGGTATGCCAAAGTCCACAATTCGGCAGGTTCTTTTTTTTTGTTGACTATCACTATAACCGTTACGCCATGTCCAGCAGGACACATGGCGTAACGGTTATAAGCGTTGGTTCCCTGAGCTTCTAAGAAGACAATCATCTGAAGGTTGCAGGTTCAATCCTCACTACAGGCGAGTAATATACAGGAATACTTAACACTTGTACCCGGTTATGGCAAACGGAATCTGAACAGGCGACCCCCGTGGTTTCAATAAAGGACGTAGTTCGAAGTTCCGTGAAGGTTCCCGAGTTCGACAAACACCTGAAGAAGGCCGGAGGACATATCGGCCGAAACGTTGTGGAAATAACAATAAAGATGAAGACAATAGTCCGAAAAACCTTAATGATAAAAATCAACAAGCTTCGTCTCAGAAATTTAGACAACTAATATGAGGGTGTTACTACTCCACAAACTAGTTTAATAAGCTGCGAACAGACCTCGAAACTGCAATACTGGGAGCCCTAAGATCTGGCAAGCGGCTGAAGGATCCTCTCAAATGGAAAGAGAGAGTGGCTTCAAATTAAAAAGGACTGAATACTGTGTAGGATGTTTCAAACTACTAGACCGGCAGAACACTGTAAAAGCACAAAATAACACTCATACACACATTATACACACACACACACAAACACACACACACACACACACACACACACACACACACACACACACACACACACACACACATATATATATATATATATATATATATATATATAAGTGGCAATCAAATCTTGAGTTATCTTTTAAATAGTTTACCGTTTGAGTTATTAAAACTGTCTCCGTTCTCATCGTCAAATATGACATCGTTTTTCTCGCTTGGTTTAGAAAAAGCAGATAGCATATTATTAGTCAATTCTGTTTTAAATTACTAAGGGTGCACTGAATATTTGATGAGTTGAATACAATCAGCAAATACTTAACAACCAGAAATAAATATTCGATGCATCTGAATTATTTTTTTGGCTTCGTTCGACTTCGTGACTTGCAAACAAACTGAAAAAAAATTATCATTAAAAATAATTTTAAAATTTAAAAAAAATGACAATATTCGTTTCCATTTTTATATTTTTCCCTCGCAAAGCAAAGATTACGCAAGTTGTTTCTGGAAATAAGTTAGAACTTTTAACTTATAGTATTTTTCGTTCTTAATACGATTTCTCTAATCAATAAGTTTCTCTAAATCTTCGGAGGAGACTTCACAAAAATAGTTGATATATAATAAATTGATTAATTAGAATAAAAATCAATCAATCACTAATTATACGGTAAAAAATCTCAACGATTTTGTCTTTATAATTTTTTAATTATAAAATGAAAATTTTAATTGCCAATATAGATATTAATTAATTAATCCGGAATTTAATTAGGGCTAAAATTATTTCCAATTAACCCCCGTAGTTAGTTTTCATTATCATGGATAATTAAGAGTTCTTTATTTATTCCTTTAGAAAGAAAGAAAGAAAAAAAGAAAGAAAGAATACATACATACATACATACATAGGAAAAAGAAAGGAAATAAATAAGGAAAAGGAAAAAGAAAAATTGAATTAGGGAAAAAGCAAAGGTGAATAGGAGAAAGGAATGTAAAGAGAAAAAACAAAAAAGTGAGAGTTGAAAGAAAGAAAGAAAGAAAGAAAGAAAGAAAGAAAGAGAAAAACAGCCAAAAAGTGCGTAGAAAAAAATGAATGCAAAAACGAAGGAAAAAATGTAGGAGAAACGAACGTTTGAAATATGTAGAAGTTTCTGCGACAAACAATTTCTTCTTGCGTATTTTTAAACGACTCATGTTAATAAATAGTATCCGAAATAAGTAAATTTATGAATTTAAGTTATGATAATCGATAAATAGGGCAGCCATCTGTTATCTAAGGAAAGTCGATGAGTTTGACCAAATTCGCTAATTTCAATCCATCTTGTTTGCTTAAGTTAACTTCCAGCGCCAGTTTTTGGTTAATTTCATTAGTTTCTCTTAATCCTTTTAATTTTTCTTACTCATCTCTGTTCAAGCATATAAGAGTCATAGATTCTCTTTTGTTCTGGGATTAAAGCACAATATCTGTTCCTCTTGTTTAGACGATCAGTATCCAGCTGAAATTAAGTTGGGGATCGTTACGTAGATTCCAGCCTAGCGGCTTCACCTTTTCTTTAAGGAAGGGTTGGAAATTTGTGACAGTAATCGCTGGGACAGGGATCATTCTTGATATTAAACTGAAAATATATCGGATATCGCACCCAAAGCAATGCTGTTAAATAGGGATCAGTTTAAGGGCATTTCCCCATAAGGAAACAATTGTGATCCCATATTTCAACCCCTTTATATCCATTAATTACTAATTACTTGTATAAATCATTAAAATAACATTCGTGCCAATAATACTTCTGGAGTCTTTGACAAGAGGCCAGCAAGTGATGGCCGAAATTACCCATAAACCTCAAGTCATACAGATAGCACGAGGTTTCTTGATTCTCTCTCTCTCTCTTTCTCTCTCTCTCATCCTTCAGTCTTAGCAGGTTTTCTTGACTGCATCCAGTGTCCGCACCGGACTGATTATTCTTACTAATGTACTTGCTAGTGATACGTCGTTTTGATTAGAAACGATATCCATTATGAGTTGTCAATTATTTATCTTAAGGGGTTTTTTAATTGAAAATTGATTTTAAAGAACATAACTTTAATCTGGGTATTACATAGCCATATAAACGAATATGGCCATGTGCGAAATGGGTGAAATGGACATCGAATGTTGATTACGATAGAACATATGAATCTCGAAATTCGAAAACACGTAACTTCTTGTTCAGATACGAAACCTTTTATTAACTTTGAGTTAAAGGTCTCCACGTAAGGAGGAGAGACACAATCTTGTTATGCTGTCTTATTCATTTAGCCCCCATCTCGTGCGACCCCCATAGGGCACAAGTTCAGCTCGCGCCTGCGAGCTCCAAAAGTCGATCCTTCTCGTTTGGCGTCTAATTCTCAACTCTTACTTTCTTCAAATCTCACACAAACCTCCGCTCGCTTCCGGTGCATGACGTCACCCGTCACCCTGTCTCGGACTATTATGACATCTAAGTGACACCTCCATCCGCCCGCGCGCGCCTGTGTTAACACCTGCCTCAATGTTGCACCTAACTAACCCATGTGCTGGGCCGAAAGGTTCTCAGCCTAACTAAACCCAAAGGCATGAACCGAAATCCCTCGGCTATTATATAACATGAGGACATAAGTGCTCAAAATGTTGATATTTGTTGGACGAAGAAGCATGTCAAATATTTGATCACTTACCAGACCTGAAATCATGGCGGTAGGTAGCCTCCGTTGCGTAGTGGCTAAAGTGCTGGACTACAGCCTCGAAATAAGTCGTATTGCATTCACTTTCGAAAAAATATCCTTGGGAAAGTTATGAACCTTCTTATCCCCCAAACTATGGGTTAAATCATATCACAGCTGTTCTTCTCAAGGGATGCCTTTGGCATTGAATAACCCACGAGGGTTGATATGCTTTTGACTTTCACTAACAAGTCTTTTCCTAAAACATCTCTCAATGTGTTCGTAACAATTTATAACACACGCGAGTCGCCAATTAGACTCAAATTGCCCTGTTCTATTTCACTGTTTAATATGGTTTGGTTTGGTTTGTTGGGTTTTATGGCATATAAACCTTTGTAGGTTATTTAACGCCAAATCCATTCTTATGTAAATAATCAGTTCTCTTTAAAACAGTTCAGTTTAGCATGAGTACACAGTTTAATTGTCAAAAACATTTCTATTTCAAACTATTTAAGCAGTTATATATAACAATTCACTTTGGTGTAAGTACAGATTCAATGTCAAAAATAGTTTAATTAAAAACAATTCAGTTTAGCATAAGCACGTAGTTTAAATGTAAGTACAGTTTAATTGTAAAAACATTTTTGTTTCGAGCTATTCAGTTTAGTCAAGCAATTCTACTTGAGCTAATTCAGTTTAGTAAAAGTACAGATTTTATTTACACATAGTTATGTGTCCGAGCAGTTCTATATTAAACAATTTAGTTTGGTGTAAATACAGTTTCAGTGTCAAAAAATCAGTTCTATTTGAAATAATTAAGTTTGGCACAAGCATGCAGTTCAAATGTAAGCACGGTTCAATTGTCAAAAAACATTTCTATTTCAAGATATTCAGTTTAGCATAAGTATGCCGTTAGTTCTATTTAACCCATAGATAGGGCCCTATCAGGTGCTACCACGTCTGGCCAGAGTGGACCTGGGAGCAATGGCAATGAAGGGGTGCTCCGTATTCCCCAAGGTCCCAGCATTACTAGGACCTCACCATCAGACTGTTTAGTGTCATATCAGGACACTCGTTGGGGGGTGGGGTGGGGGTCTTACCCCTCTGCAGAGGTGCAGTCAGTGTATTCTACAGCCCAAGCCGACTGGGTAACCCATTGTAGCAATTGCTAAATCAACTATTTCACCATCTTATATGGGTTATGATGAGTAATTTATTTTGAAAGAAATTACAAATCATCGTCAGAAATACAATAGTTGTAAACATTTCAAGCAAATCCGATTTATGCAAGAAAATAATTTTTACATAAAATATTTCTCCCTTTTAAGGACATAAGTTTTATGAAAATTTAAATTAATTTTCATACGTACGATGAAATAGTTTTATCAATGAAATAGTTTTATCAATGGATGTCAATTTTTCGAAAATTTTGCCTTAAGCTAAAAATATTGATCTTTATTTATCAATATAATTCTCATTATATATTAAAGTTTCAATATTATCTTAAGTTTTAGCGAAATAGAGTCAAGAAATTTATGAATGTATTACTAAAATTCTTATGATGTATGTAACTACAGGTTGCAATAGAAATACCTCCCATTTTAAAACTGTTTCCTTTGTAGGGCAAGAGAACTTGGGCAAGTGGTAATGCTTGCTCCATATCTTACCATATTCTTCCAATACGTTCAGTTATGATCAGGGTTTGGACTTGTGAACACCGTGCATTTGCTGTTGAGACATTTTTTAAGACTGGTGAACCTTTAATTATTACACAGAGAACTTTTTGGTTTGCTTTCCTTGTTTAATGGCATATCAAACTTCATGAGTTATTTAATGCCAAACCCATCCTTCTAGAAGAACAGCAGTGATGCTATTTAACCCATAGCTGGGAAGATAAGGGGGTTCATACCTTTCCCAAGGGTATTTGTCTGAAAGAGAGCTTTTCGTACTCTTTTCATGACACGTTAGAATGATGCTGTTCCGGAGAGAATTTTCAAGCCATAGCAGTATCGATTTTCTATCAGCATCTGTGTGACTTTCAAATCACTCTCAGAGTGAAGCACTTCACAACGTGCCTGCACACTATCTACCACGACACTACCAACCGGTACTTACAATGGTTTGAACTACTTCGGTCACGTGTTATACTCGACTCTAACTAGCAATTACCAAAATATTACAAAAGGTTTCACTCACCCCAATAAATCAACATACATATTAGTTAATTCATCAACTTCACACACGTCATAATGCTATAATGTCATAACACTCTCTAGACAATACGAAATCTTTAAAAATACACCGAGAAATTCAGATAATCCATTCATATTTGGTTGTCTGAATGCCACGTTAAGCCCGTAAAAATAAACAATAAAGAAGAGAAAAAAGGCGAAAACTGATCGTAAATAAAAGTCGAGGGGCTACTGACGCAGGTGTTTAACAGGCTGAAGAGGTCATTAGAAAGTGTAAGTGTTATTGAGGTGAATAATATGTAGAATCAAATGACATATGTTAGACAATCAGAGAACGGAAGTTATTGCAAAGAAAATGAAAATCTGTTAAGGTAGGGCAATCTGCGTCAAGAAAAATTTAATATCAACTTTATAGTGTCGACTGTTTCATTGAAATTTTTACTTTATCTTCTCTCTCTCTCTCTCTCTCTCTCTCTCTCTCTCTCTCTCTCTTTATTTATTTATTATTCTATTTCTTCATTTACTTTTAATAATGACGAGGAGTGGCGAAAAAACCCTAATGATTGCATTTCATCGCCGCACTCTTGAATTTTTCTGAGATTTTACAACTCAAAAGCAGTTGGAGATGAGGGTTTAGATTTTCTGAGAAACATGAGTGAGAATTATAGATGGTCCATCGTTATAATGTAGACTAATACCCGGGATTTCTAAATGTCAGAGATCTCGGTATCTGCAAACCGTCATAAGAACAATAAAAAAAAATGCTTGTATTCGAAGATATGAATCTGAAATATAATTGTTAAACTTTACACAAAGTTAATTTTAAATTCAATGTTTTATTTGCTTTTTAATTTTGCAAGATCTTACGTAAATATAAAGAAATCATGCAAAATTCAGACGTTGATATTGGCTCGTCTGATGATCGACAGTGTGAAACTAAAAGTTGTGCGTTTTTATTCTAATTTATACTTGAAAACGTATTTTTGTGTATAAGCACTGTACTTTATTAATCAAAAATGCTTCTAACCATTATATTTTAATCATAATCGTATATATATATATATATATACATATATATATTTGTGTGTGTGTGTGTGTATGTGCGTTTGTGCGTGTATGTGTGTACGTATATTTGTGTAGCTACGCATATGTGTGTGTCTGTGTGTGTATGAGTGTAAATAAATATTGATTTTTATATATCGAAGCAAAACACCGGCTCTTAGAAAAGAAAATGATTTAAACCTCTAAGTAGTAACAGGAGTAGCAGAATACTTGTTTATATTCTTCTATCGATAAATTTATTTATTTGCTTATATATATATATATATATATATATATATATATATATATATATATATATATATATATCAGTTCTTCTTTGTTTTTTGTTTTTGCTTTGCTTTTTGTTTTCTTTTTGAAGAATTGAATAAAGAATCGAATAAAGAATACCATTTAATATTATATATTAGTTTATTACGCTAAACCTGTTTTAAATGTACTTCTCTCCTATCTTCGGCGTAAAATATTAAGATTATGGTGGAGTCCGTTGGGACGGGTAAACTTTATTCTTCAGAGCTTTAAGAGGGCACTTCGTACTCCTATGAATACGAAACGCATACATTCATATTATAACATAACATAAATTCTCTCTTTATGGTTTATTAATAACGTGATGATACAATATTTTTCTGCTGTTTGTGTCGGTCAAACAAAAACACCTTTTGGCAGTAAGAATGAAATGCATAGAAATTGGACATGAAAATCACTCTTTATGACACACACACTGCATCGGTCTTCCCGTGGACAAATAAAGGACCGCGTCTCTCAGTGATGAACCCGGTGGGTATAAAGAAAATCAGCAAATGAAACAAAACCCGCTACCCACTTCATTAGTTTTCAGAACCGAGATAATCTCAATTCTGACAACCAAGATCTTTTCAACAACCAATAATAAAAAAAACAAGGTAAAATTTTCAGAAGTGGAGTATAACAAAATATTACATGCGTTCTTTTATGCAATTAACAAAACAACAGAAAGAAATACACATCAAGAAACCTACAACATATGGTAAGAAAGGACTTAACATGTGCATCAACATTTAAATTTAAAAAAAACAAACTTAACAATGAGAGAAGATATATCATTAAAATCAACCTCTCTGCAGATGTTGAAAAAGATAAAATCAAAAAAGAGATAATTGTTGAAATGAAACTGAAGCACTTAAATGGACACAGTTAATAATAAAACATATAATACATTAAAACAATGAAGCAATGATTGTATAAAAACCCCAGAACGAATACAGTAAATTAGAGAATAGTCAACCTCAAATAGAAACCTCAGATTACATAGAAAATAAGATTAAAATCGACGAAATGATGCAAAATTTAATCTGAGAGCTCCCGAAGGTAACTAACGCTGATATGAAAAACAGGGTATCTCTAAAAACGTAAAATGACAAAAATAATCTAATCCAGATAAAATTAGAAAGCTATGCGATAGATCTTCTACAAACCTTAAAGCAAATCTTTTGCTTTTAAATGGAATAAAAAAGGGGGGTGTTCTTGTGGTGTAGTGGTTAAAGCTAACAACTACAGAATCGTAGTAAGCGAGTTCGTGCTCCAGTCGCGCTATTACGTTCACTTTCGGGGAATACCCTTGGGAAAGGCATGAAGCCCCTTATCCTCCAAGCTATGGGTTTAATAGTACCACTACTGTTCTTATAGGAGAATGGCTTTGGCATTAAATAACCTACAAAGGTTGATATGCCATTAAACAAAGAAACAAAACTGAAATAATATATTCGACTTCTACAATAAGCCGAGTAACCATAACACAAACAAAATAGGGGTGTCTTCGTGGTGTAATGGTTAAAGTGATGGACTACGGAATCGTAGTAAGCGAGTTCGTACTCCAGTCGCGCTATTACGTTCACTTTCGGGTAAATACCATTGGGAAAGGTATGACGCCCCTTATCCTCCAAGCTATGGGTTTAATAGTAACACCACTGTTCTTCAAGGAGAATAGCTTCGGCATTAAATAACCTACAAAGGTTGATATGCCATTAAACAAAGAAACCAAACCGAAACCAAACAAACAAAATAGCTTTAAGCTAACCAAATTGAAATTAAGGATACAAAAAGAAATAGAGGCATACAGATTAGAAAAAGTTTGAAATTTTCGTATTGGAACCTCCGTTTCGAATTCAGACTGCTGTTTCCTGGAGAAATGAACAGCATGATGTTGCTGCTTTCCTTACAGACTGTGTCCACTTTTGTGTCTAGTTTGCGGTACGGTAGATAAGTTAGTAAAGTAAAGTTGGCGACTGTAGTCGAGGGTGACCCGAAGGCTCCCTTTTCAATAGCTACTACATAGAGGTGTAGGGAAGGGCGCTATTCCTTCCCCTGAATTGTTCCACTTTACCCTTGATACGTACCTTGTAATGCTAAGTGTTAAGCAAGAAGGTACCAAGTACCCTTTTAAGTCTTTGGAATGACTCGACCTGAGATTGAACCTTGGTCTCTTTGACCATTGGTGAATACTCTGCCCACGAGACAATGAGACAGTAGATAAAACCTGAAACAAACAAAGCGAATGCACGAAATAAATAATCTAAAGTGGCGACCACCTTTCCCTCGTGCCCATTAGATATATACAGGGTATCTCATATATATATATATATATATATATATATATATATATATATAAGGTGTCTCAATATACATGAGATCCATGTGACTATTAATAACTCTACTGCTAATAATGTTGTTCTTTTTTCGGATATGAAAATAGTTTACGATAACAACTATTAATCCTCGATCACAATGTCTTGGACAAGAGAGGAAAGGATATTTAGTGTCTCTACTTATTAGTAGACAAAATCATTTAAAATTGTCTCAAAATAGATGCAGCCCATTAATATGATAATGGTTAATTACTGAGACAAGAAACTAAAAAAAAAGATTGCATGTGCTCGAAGCTAATGTAATAATAAAAAAACATTGATTTGATGTCTATAGCTCAAAGGAGGCATTTTTTACTGGTCGTGTTCCAAATGACCCTTATTGCCCTTGTCTTATTTTCATATTAATGGGTTGCATCTATTTTGAGACACCCTGTATATATAATTTCATTCAAATCGTTCCATTGTTGTTTCTTGTATTCCTTATTCCAAAATATTCATGCAGATATCGTTTTCATATTTCTTTACATTGTTTGAATTATTATCTTTGTTGTTTTAGCACAATTCATTAAAGAATAGATTCTTTAACTTTGCTCAGTTGCATATTCCATTCACCATTCCAACTTCACACTGTTCTTTTGTCCAACCTCTTTATTTTATCACTATGCTCCCAGCAGCTGAAATCTTGAAGGTTGAAAGTTAACTGCGATTGCAAAGAAGTCGCCCATGTAACAAAGGAATAAAAGACATTTGCATCATTCAAAAAGTTTCCAAGTTATGACAGCCAAAATGATGTAGGAACTAAAAACAGATCGGTACCACAATGCAGACACGAAACCATATAACTCCTTTCAAATTTACCGTCTGATTGGTTTAAATCAAATGATAAATATTTTTGATAAAAAAAACATGGAATAAGTTTATAAATAGGTAGTCTAGATTACTGGTAATGAAGCTGTGTAAAAAAAAAATTGTCATCTTTTTCTTTCTTCACAATAGTGTCCTTGGCAAGCTGCACACCGACCAAGACATTGTTCCCACACTGAGAAATAGTGCTGGGAGTCTTTGATAGACACTGCCTTCTCCCAAAATTTATAAAATGTTCTCAACTGTTTCCAAATTGCAAACTTATTGATTGATTGATTCTTCAAAAATACGTTAAAACAATCAAATGATTGAATGAAAACTTCATCAATGACAGTATGAAAATTCTGACGGTGATTGTATGAAAACTTCGACAACAGAAAATGGATCCAACAAATTAAAGAATTGTCCACTTCGTATCGAAAACCCAGACTACACAGAAAATAAGATTAAAATCGACTAAATGAAGCAAAATGCAATCTGAGAGCTGCCTAAGGTAACTAACACTGATATGAAAAACAGAGCATCTCTGAAAGATAAAAATGACAAAAATACTCTAATGTCGATAAAGTTGGAAAGCTATACCACAAAAGATCATCTAACCGACTTTAATCAAAATCTTTCATTTTTAAATAAAATATTATATGGAATAATATACTATTTTCATGGCATGGCACCCCATCTTGTGTTATTTTATGCCAAGAGGTTAGGGTATCGTTTTCATTGTTATTTCATATGTACATTTTTTATGTAATTGTTTTTTTAAGATCGGTTTTTATTCACACGGTACTATCGAATAATAATCCTTTTTAAATAGATCTATTTGACCCACAGATTGGATCCTAAAATATACTACCACTCCGGGTGAGAATTGACTTGGGAGTAATGACAATAAATGAATATTCTACACTCCCCAGATCTCAAGAACTGGAGCCTCACCATCAGATGCAGTTTAGTGTTATAACTAGGAAAACCTTTTGAGGTGGTCTTACCATTCTTCAAGGGATACACAGTATATTTTAAGCCCAAACAATAAAGCGTTCTACGAAGAAGGGAATGACCCATAAATGGTATAGATGTTATTCCACAAATTTATTCTGCTGTTTAAGTCATTTCGCATATAGTTTGAAGATTTTGTTTATTTGTTTGTTTTTTTTTTGTTTTGTCTTTTTTGGGTTTTTTTATGCGATCGTATTGTAATGGTTAACGTCATTGGAAATGGACCTAATTAACTGAGTTTAAATCTTGGACGAAGCTGTTAGCATTCACCATACTGCTAATAGCTTTTGGAAAAAGTATAAATCCAACTATTCTTCTTCCAACAAAGGGTAAATAGTAGGGTAGAATGTGCTCTTTAACCTTGGAATGGCAACCAATCAAGGAGAAGAAAAACTCTGAATTAAAACCAGTTAAACTCAGCCTAAAAATTGGCCTTGTGTTGCATGTTGCACAAACAGAGGCGTTGGGTAAATAAACAGTAAGTAAAGTTGGCGACCATAGTCGAGGGTGAACCGAAGGCTCCCTTTTGAATAGCTACTACACCGAGGTGTAGGGAAGGGCGCTATTCCATTCCCTGGACTGCTCCTCTTGACTCTTGATACTTACCTTATAGTGTTGAGTGTTAAGCAAGGCGGCATCAAGTACCATTTTCATGCCTTTTGTACGACTCGACCTGGGATTGAACCCCGGTCTCCTGGACCATTGGCGAACACTCTACTCATTAGGCCAATTGACCGGTTAGGGTAAATAAATATAGTTTCACAAGTTTCTTTAAACCTTTCAAAATAATTCGATAAAAATACAAAAAAAAGACCAATGTTTTGATAGTCGGGTCGAGAATTTTTCAGCACTGCTCGTGGGACAAAATACGAATTTCAATTTTCCTGAAATGTACTTCTTCGTAGCTGGTTTCAATAATTTGATTTGAAAAATCAACCGAAGCCCTGTGAAAACCATGAAGATAGCTAGACATTGACAATATAAAAATATGAAATTTCCCCATTACATTCTCTGAATAATTTCTTATTATGACAATAGTTTTATTCTAGAAAATATCACCACAAGGTTATCTCAGCTTGAAAAAACTCCTGTAAGAAAATGTCCCTTGAATGAAATTATATTCGCCAGAAAATATCCTATTCGTTGATATTGCTTATAAAATATCGTGCTTTTCTTAGCTCCTTATAATAAAGATATATGTATATATATATTTGTAAGGATTTATATGACTTTACACTTTTATTTATACGGTTTTATCTTTATTTTTATTCCTACTATTTTTCCAAGAAACTGACAAATACTAGGGTGAGTCAAAAGTTTTGCAATATTTTGGTAACGTGAGGCGCAATTCGCTAGCTCCGTATGCTTTTGTTTATGTTGCCGTGAAGGTGACGGATAACACTGGACTGTTAAATGCCAAGCTTGCTTGATACTTTCCGAGTGATACTCGCAGTCTCTATGGCTTGGACCACGGCCCTGAAATCCACGATTTTAAGTCTACCTGACCTTTCCTTATCGCAGAACTTCTTGCAACCCGAGCGAAATTTCAACTATCTGCTTACTGTACTGTTATCAACTGTATATTCACCTTTTGAATAATAAATGGTTTTGCTGACTTCTTCGTCTGTGTTGCTTTCAAATCACTCACTGATGGAAGCAATGCTCAACGGGTCAGCGCACCAACTACCACGATGCTTCCATCCTGAGTGGGTACCTACAACGCTTGAACTGCTTTGGTCACGTGGTATATAGGCCGCAAACATGCAAATCTTTTGACTCACCCGCGTAAATGTGATTTTTGGTTTTCCCCGAAAACTCGGCATATTGATTCATTTTCCTACTTCCTTTGGCGGCTTTAATTATTACATTGGAGAGATTTCTTCCGGTGGGAATATTCTCTTTTAATAGACTTTCACTTTCAAGGAATTTCTCTCTTATGGGAATATTCCATGTTACCTTATATATAATCTCGGATTGATGTTTCTAGAGTTTTCTAATCGTTCTCACTTTTAACATTTTTGGCAGGACTCTTTTCCAAATTCATTTGATATCGTGTGACGCTATAAGCTCTTCTGTTCCTGATTGTTCATAGTTACATTATTAGGTGCTCTAATGCACATGTGTATTGGTACGACATGGGTATGTGTGCAGATAGGCATATCATATATATGTGTGTGCAGTTTAGCGTATCTTACGTGCGGTTATGGGCATAGGTAACATGAATTCCTTTTTTTTTTCTCCTCAGCTATAGGTAAATAATAGGTCAGACTAGGCTCTTTTGTTTTGGCTCAGCAACTGATAAAGGAGAAGGAAAACTATGAACACAAAACCAGCATACTCTGCTGAAAAATAGTTCTTGTGTCACATCAGACCCAGGGTAGAGGGGTTCGGTAAATGCACACACATACGCACTCACGCACATATATATATTTGTATCAGGCTCGTTCAAAAAGTCCTTAACTTCACTCAGAAAGAAGAACCATAACAATATTTTCCAATGTGGAAGCACACTACAACTTCTTATAAAACTAGAAAAATTTATCCAAATTTCTGTCTTAACTTCTGTGTAGGAAAAGCCAATACATAGGTGAGAGGTGTGCATCAAATCTGACTAATGCTTAGAACCTTTTGAACAGTCCTTGTATATATATATATATATATATATATGTGTGTGTGTGTGTGTGTGTGTGTGAGAGGTATACCTGCATTGAATCAAATTTGAATTGTATTATCCATAATTTTAAGTACCATGTTCTTTTTAATGTTCCAGTATGCAGTGGATGCGCAATACGTCTTTCAATCTTCACACCTGAATATATGTACGCATTTGACACCTGCTAACACAGTAAGTAAAGAATTAAATACCTGCATTAGGTGCCCCCGATTGACTTGTTAATTAGCTATTAAACATCTGAAATATCACGATGTGTTGATTGGCATTTAGAATCATTAACTTGCATTTTAAATAGGATTTTACATTTAATTTGGTCGATAGATTTTCTCAGTTTGCTCGGCAGTTAACCGATGGATCGATAACAATATTTTTTCGGCTGATTGATCTTCAAATTTTATAGGTGTCATATCCGAAGGTACTGTGAATACACGTAACACGTTTGTTAACGATTTGATTTTAATAATTGAGGACAATTATCTCGATAGCGATTTGATAAACAGCGGAATGAGATCTCTCTTAAATATTCGATTGCTCTTTTTTAAAATTATTTTTGATATTCAACTAATTAAAAAGACGCATCCAAAGAACATTTAAAGCAGTCATTTAGATTTAATTCTAATCAGTATATTAATCTTATATATATAATCTTATATATATATTCTTCGAACGGTTTCACCAGCGCTGTCTTCGTACCATCCACAATATCCACTAGATTGAATTGATCACTAATATTGAAATCTATGAAAAAGCGAACCTACATCAAGACTATCTTGCTCAAGTTCCTGCTAGGCTGGGCTGGACATGTCTTCAGTGATAAAGAATCATCACCTTTCCAGTACCATACTTGTTGTATGGTATACTGTGCCGTTATTAACAACGAGGAACACGTTTGTACATAAAAATATAAGATTATACTTTTATTTTCGGCGGTGATACTTGTGTGGAGCAGAAAAGCAATCGCTGAGAGTTCGCGCACACGGAGGAGCTGTCGGGAGATGGAAGAGCCAGCGAACAACTGACTTACATAGTCTACAACTCTCACGTGACCTGCTGCAATTCCTCTTTTTCGTTAACTATGGTTACGCCCACGCCTCACTTCTTTGCTTTCCATTGGTTATGTTGTCTGCTTCCCATTGGCTACTTGCTCAAGCCCGTTTCTGTGGGCGTACGCATCTGCCACTATCACCGAATTCGACCACGCCCACAGTTCAGGTGATTTTCCGATAACTTCGACCGGATGCACCTGTTTTCAACATCCACCGTATTCACAGCACCTGTGGTCATGGTGACATTTCGGCAATCACCTTGTTGATATTATCCTTGAGCAGATGTAGCTGTCTCAACACCCTCTGATACACAGAACCTGTGGACATGATGACATTTCGGTGATCACACCGGTCTTATCAATCTATCTATCAACAGCATCTGCCGTATTCACACCCGCAGGTCACGTTAATATATTACATACTGAGCGGTGAGCACTCCGCTGGCCATCACAACAGAGAGGCACAAAAGAAGCGATTCAAGGACTGCTTGAAGAAAACATTTTGTGCAGATGGTCCACCCTATTTGAAAGCCGTGATGCCTGAAGTCTCATCACCAACTATGTTGTCTCCTTCTTTATAAACACCCACAGGACCGCTCTCAAGGACAAAAGACGCAGGAGTTGGAACCACAACACCATACCATCAAGCCATAATTAATAAACAAAATTGAATTTATTCTACCATAAACAAATATCAGGTGTGATGGTTGAGAGTGTGTGTTCGTTTCACCGGCAACGATGGTCAACGCTGAAGCCCGTTTAAGATTATAGTAATTCGAATGCTGATTTTTAAGGCGCGTAGACCTTTTCTATTGAGATAAAATTTAGTTGCTTTGTGCTTATATTTGAAACAAAATTAGATCTGGGCCCCCTTTCCGTAATACACTTAGCCTATATACAGACAGAGAGACAGAAACAGACAGCTAGACAGAGCGAGAGAGAGAGAGAAAGAGAGAGAGATTAAAAGACGGAGGTTAATAGAGAGATGAAGGGACTGAGATAGATAGATCGATAGATAGATAAACAGACTGACATATATGTATAGATTACTGGTTGTTTTCAACTATTTCTGAGATAGATAGATAGATAGATAGATTGATAGATAGATATGAATAATCTTTAATAATACATATTTTGTATGTGTATATGTATTGATCTATTGATCCTCAGCTGAACGTGAATTTGATTTTTTGACACCTTAATATTGAACGGTTATATTATCAATCAAGGTTGCCCACCAGAAAAATGACAAAAAATACCAGTCTTAAAGAATTCTAGCAACCCTACCAAAAACCCTTTCATCAATTTTTCACAAAGAATTTTCAGGAAGACAAATAATTAGAAAAATACCTGGCATAAAAGTTGTCTTCCATCATATGACCCATTTTTCTTAATTTGCGACCAATGGATGTAAATTCTTTCGACAAGTGCGTGATCTAATCTGTAAACTATTGTTAACGGCAGTTGCTTTTTGATTATCAAAAGGTACTGAGGTACTGAGTGGGTGGCTTAAGTATTATTATCTACAACTATCAAAGGAGTTGAAAGACTGTCATTTGCTGCGATTTAATAACACTACCCACTAAAAATAAATGGACTCAAAATGAAGCTCAACGTTATCCAAAGACCGTGTTTATTGGAGCGAGTTGATGTCAGGATAGACGATAACGTGGACCGTTTTAATCGACTGAAAACTGGAGAGAGATTTGAGGTTCCACTTGTGTGACAGTGCAAATCGAATTTGGTAACAAGTTAGTAAAAAAAAAGAGAGAGAGAGAGAGAGAGAGAGAGAGAGAGAGAGAGAGAGAGAGAAATGAAAAAAAGGAACTGATAAAAATATGTATAAAAAGAAAGAATGTGCGAGAGAGATAGGGGGAGGGAGAGAGAGAGATGAAAAAAGTAACAGATAAAAAATATTTATTAAAAGAAAGAGCGATCGACCGAGCAAGAGAGAGAGAGAGAGAGAGAGAGAGAGAGAGAGAGAGAGAGAGATTGAGCGAGATGAATAAAAAGTAACTGATGAAAAATATCTATAAAAAGAAAGAATGACCAACAACAAAAAACGAAAAACAAATACAAAAAGCAAAAAATAAGAATATTCACAGAAAAAAAGAAAGAATATATATATATATATATATATATATATATATATATATATATATATACGTGTGTGTGTATGTGTGTGATGAATACCCATATAGACAGTATTCTTAGAAAGATGGTAAGAGAAAACGAAATAGACAATTGAAAGGCAGAAAGCAAATATATAAAAAAGAAAACAAATGAGGAAAAAAATATGCATAGATAGATAGATAGATAGATAGATGTGAAGAGTGTTAAAATATTTTAGAATTAACCAAGAGAAAATTTTCTTTTTCTTTTTAATTTAAATAATTATATAATTTTTTTTTATGGATTAAAGGAAAACTTGAAAAATATCTTGGTCGAGCCGAGAATATTTCAGCACCACTTAAAAGATCCACATGAAGATATGATCTGAAAGTGTCATATCTATTTAATGATATAACAAATAACAGTCATTCTTTATAGATGGTTTAGTGCAAGAAAGACACTCCCAAACAATGATTACTAGAAAAAAAAAAGCATGAGAACTATTTTACTTGGACAAAATAGCAACAGATTGACTCGATACAACAATGTAAACTGGGTTCTATCGGAGTATAATTTATATTCAGCAAAATGTTCTTACGGCGCAACTAATGTGATTATTATCCTTTGTGTGCCAGCTTTTTCCACACATACCCATACACTCTCTTGCGCCATGGGCTGTCGCCGGTTCTGTTATTTTCTACATGCGAATAAAGGAGACTGCTGAGAATCTTCTGCTCTTCCTAACAACGAAACCAATAGAAGAATTGTACAAAAAAAAAAAAACATATACTAAAAGAAATTCAATGAACCATGAGGGGTAAAACTATTAAAGGGTATTCAATTTCTCTTCTTTTTTTTTTTTGTCCCTCACATCGATCACCAGATTTATTTTCTCATCGTAGACATCTTGTCGCAGACACTGACATAGACGAAGACGTTTCAGGTTTTTCCTAGAAAATATATTATTCTAAATTTACCTACTTAACAACGCGCTTGAAAAACAAAGAAGCGACAAAAAATAAAAGAAGAAGAAAAAACAACAACCATATTCACGTTATATGCGCCATGAGAATGATTTACAGAAAATGAATTGTGTCAGAAATACGGTCTTGGGACAGTAATATCAAATCCGTACAAATTTAGGACTCAGAATTCTAGAGAGGGATAAAAAGCGACATAGGAAAATAAATACCTTTGTTAATGAGTGCTTGAAGAAAATCTGCGGCGTCATCTGGCCCAACAGAAACGTCAAATACCGAAGAACTGGTTGTCATAGGCTGTTCCTTGAAATAAAATATCAGCGGCTCAAATGGCTGGGCTAGGCAATCAGAGTGGACACAACCTGAAAGCAAAGGTTTAGATGGTTTAGAACGTTTGAATGTGAGCTGAGAGAGATTAACATTACCTTGGGCAAGACAAAGAGAATAGCAAATGACTGGAATTAATATGGTATCATCGAAACCTTATTTCTTAAAGAAGAAGAAAGTAATTAAGTAAGTAAATAAATAGATACATAAATAGATAATAATCCGTCCTTGAGACTGAGACGCAAAAATTCTCTTGGATTTTGAGATACAAACAGATCCCCTAATCCAAGCCAGAAAAAAAAAAAACAAATTTACTGAAAATTGACAAAAAAGAGAACTTGCCGTAGAGTGGATTTTGCTGTCCCAACGAATCATGGAGGGAAGATCAAAGAAATCGGAAAAAGAGACAAGTTCTTAGACCTTGCCAGAGAACTAGGAAAGCTATGAAACATAAGGGTGACATTGATATCAATAGTGCTCGGGGGGCATTGAAACGGTCCCCAAAGGATTGAAAAGGGAACTGGAAGAGTTGGAAATCGGAGGACGAATCGAGACCATCAAAACTACAACTTTGTTGTTATCGGCCAGAATAATGAGACCTGAGGAGACTTGTTGTCCCTCAAACTCCGGTGAAAACCATCAGCAAAGGCTGGTGTGAAAAACTCGCAAAAATTATTATTAATAATAATAATAATGTCGAATCACAATATTACACAACGTTGAACCCAGGCAATAGGCGTGAGTGTTATGATCGGCAGGTGTTCTCCTGATAGCTAACATGGGAGACCTGATCGTCATCCTGCGAATGCTGGCTGCTCTTTTTTCGAGTACACGAATGACGACTTAAGGAACTACAGCAACCAGAGACCTAAACGCAAAACATGTACTAGGGAAGACAATCAACTTGCATTACACTGGTCTTTTAGGAGCAACCCTTCACAAAGAGGATATAGGAAAAGAATGATAGAGATCTGGCAGGAATGTGCGAGTTTTCAGACAACATGCCAAAGAGTTGTCGATCAAGTTAGAACAATCACAAAGAAAGGTTGGTTTTCTGACCTTGAAATACTAAAAATACATCAGAAAACAAATAAACAAGATAATAATACAGTACTAAACACATCAAGAATTGTCATACAAAACAATCTAACAGAAATGAACTGCCATCTTCGGAAAATGGGAAAAACAAACAACCCTAAAGAAACACTATCACAATAACAAAAGGTAAATCTTGAAAATTAAAAGAGAATTATGAACAGTGAAAAGACTACTTTACCATCATTACGAAACATAGAATGGAGAAGAGTTAAGACGGAAACGAATAAAATAAATCAAGTATTACCTTATATATCAACGAATAATATAACCAAATTAAATGAACTAATATCTGCAGGTACGAAATTAGTTTGTGAGAAAATTGGTTTCCCCTCAAAAAGCACGAAGAAAGAATCAAAACCAGGATAGGAAATTCGACTGAAAACGCAGATAAAAAAATCTATGAAAACAGACCAAAATGATAAAATAAAAGAAAGACGCTGGAATATGTTGGAACAAACTGGAAAAGGCAACACGAGGAAAAATAACAGTACAACTTGAGGAAATAAACCAGAAAGTACTGGCGAAAGAAGGAAGATTAAAGAGATATTGACAAAGGGTAAAACAAAACAGACAAAACAGGAAATTCCAAAACAACGAAAGAAAATTCTATCAACAATTGGGAGGGAGTAACACGAAAACCTACCAACAACCGGATGCAAAAGAAACCGAACGATTTTGGGAAAAAATATGGCAACCTGCCAACCGATGATGTGGAAAATATTAACAGCACAAGTAAGGAAAGAGATTTACTACTCGCTAAAAAGCCGCAGATTGTTCCCTGCGGAGCAGAAAGGATGCTGCAAAGGATCCAGAGGCACAACAGAGTTACTTTACATAGATCAACACGTCCTAAATGAGAGCAAGACCAGACGGAAAAATCTAGCTATAGCCTGGATTGACTACAAAAAGGCATATGATATGGTTCAGCAAAGTTGGATAATAAACTGCCTCAAAATGTACAAAATATCAGATGAAGTCAAACTTTATCGAGAAAATCATGAAAGCTTGGAGAGTGGAATTGACAGCAGAAGGAAGAAGCTTAGCTAAAACAAAGATTCCAAAGGTATATTTCAAGGAGATGCACTATCACCTTTACTATTCATAACTGTCATGATGCCACTTAACCATATATTTAGAAAATGCACTGCCAGATACAAACTTAGAGGTCGCAAGAAAAGATCAATCACATAATCTACATGTATGACCTCAAACTATTTGCGAAAAATTAAAAAGAACTGGAAACTCTAAAACACGCAGTTAGAATATACAATCAGGACATAGAAATGGAATTTGGTATAGAAAAATGTGCAATGCTAGTAATAAAAAGTGGCAAACGACATCTAACTGATGAAATGGAACTACTAAATCAAGACAAGATTAGAACCCTCGTAGAAAAGGAAACCTGCAAATACTTGGGCATCTTGGAGACTGACACCATCAAACAAGTGGAGAAAAAAGACAAAGTTAAGAAAGAATATCTCAGAAGTACTAGAAAGCTACTGGAGACAAAACTATCAAGCAGAAACCTTATCAAAGGAATAAATACCTGGCCTGTACTCCTCTTTAGATATTCGGGACCCTTTTCGAAGTGAAGAACTTAAGCAAATGAACCAAAGAACAAGGAAACTAATGACCATGCATAAAGCACTACATCCCAGAGACGACGTTGACAGATTATATGTATCAAGAAAGGATGGAAGAAGAGGAGTTGCCAACATTGAAGACAGTATTGACGCATCGATACAACGACTCGAGGACTACACAGAAAGACACGAAGAAGGACTGATTACAACGATGCTGACAACACGGTGACCAACAGAGAGACAATAACTAGAAAACAAAAATAGGAAGAAAAACAACTCTATGGGCACTTTAAACGACTAATAAACGACATCTCGCACGAGAAAACTTGGATGTGGTTAAGAGAAGGAAACTTTAAAAGAGAAACAGAATCTCTCTTAATAGCAACACAAAACAACGCCATAAAAACCAATCAAATCGAATCTAGAATAGATAAGACTCAACAAAATAGAAAACGTAGGTTATGTGGTGATAGAGACGAAACGATCAATCACATAATAAGCGAATGCAGCAAATCAGCTCAGAAGGAGTATAAGACTAGACACGACTGGGTGAGCAAGGTGATCCACAGGGAGATGTGCAAGAGGTTTAAATTTGACCATACGAAAAAATGGTATATGCACAACTCAGCAGCTGTCCTGGAGAATGACACAAACTTCTATGGGATTTTGACACACAAACGGGTCACCTAATCTCGGCCAGAAGACCAGACCTTATAGTAATCAACAACAAAAAAGAGAATATGCAAAATTGTAGACTTTGCTGTACCGGCTGACCACAGAATAAAACTGAAAGGAAGTGAAAAGAAGGATAAATACTTCGACCTTGCTAGGAATTTAAAAAAAAAAACTATGGAACATGAAGGTGACGATTATACCAATCGTGATTGGTGCATTCGGTACAATAACTAAAGGACTATTAAAGGAATTGGAGGACTTGGAAGTTGGAGGACGAGTGAAGACCATCCAAACTACAGCATTGTTGAGAACGGCCAGAATACTGAGAATAGTCCTGGAGACTTGAGGAGACTTGTTGTCACTCAAACTCCAGTGAAAGACCATCAGCAAACGCTGATGTGAAAAACTATAAAGGAGTAAATAATAATAAACTAACTTTTGAATGAAACGCCTTTCGCCTTTCCAAAAATATTCTCCCAGCAAAATTCTAGAACTGAAATGATGAAACATAAGATAGAGACAAGAAACTTTGTCTATTGCATAATTGTTGCTAGATGTATTTTAAAAACGATCTAGTAGTAGTAGTAGTAGTAGTAGTAACAGTAAAAGTTATAAAAATTAACAAGCCATTTCAGGATAGTGAGAGTCGTTGGAGTAAGGCTTGACTATTTGTACTAATTTATTTGAACTAATTTGTTCTAATTATTGTACTAATTTGTACTAATTATTGTACTAATTTGTTCTAATTATTGTACTAATTTGTACTAATTATTGTACTAATTTGTACTAATTTGTTCTAATTATTGTACTAATTTGTACTAATTATTGTACTAATTTGTACTAATTTGTACTAATTTGTTCTAATTATTGTACTAATTTGTACTAATTTGTAAAATTTATTGTACTAATTTGTACTAATTGGTACTAATTTGTACTAATTATTGTACTAATTTGTACAATTTATTGTACTAATTTGTACTAATTTGTACTAATTATTGTACTAATTTGTACTAATTTGTACTAATTTGTACTAATTATTGTACTAATTTGTACTAATTTGTACTAATTATTGTACTAATTTGTTCTAATCATTGTACTAATTTGTACTAATTATTGTAATAATTTGTTCTAATTATTGTACTAATTTGTACTAATTATTGTACTAATTTGTACTAATTTGTACTAATTATGGTACTTATTTGTACTAATTTGTACTAATTTGTACTAATTATTGTACTAATTTGTACTAATTTGTACTACTTATTGTACTAATTTGTACTAATTATTGTACTAATTTGTTCTAATTATTGTACTAATTTGTACTAATTTGTACTAATTATTGTACTAATTTGTACTAATTATTGTACTAATTTGTTCTAATTATTGTACTAATTTGTACTAATTTGTACTTATTTATTTTCCATGTAACCGCGTTTTAGTTTAAAAAATTGGAGAGAAAGTGTTGATAAAAGTGGACGACAGAAACAAAAAAGTTTTTCCAAAAAAAGGCAAAGTGAAAATTTTTAAAATCAATTTCATCCTTTTGACTCTAAAAAAAAAACAAAGATTAAACTGCCGATTACGAGAGAGTGGGAAGTAAGTCACGTTATACAGAGGGGGGTGTTAAATTAAATATTTATAGAACTGACAGGCGCAGAAATAGAAATCAGTAATGTTACTAAGTAACTCGTTTGGCCTTAAAAGCTTCAATTTTCATTGCATATTTTCATTTTATTCAAACGAATTACTATAAAGATTATCATACAATAGTCTCATGTACCTATTTTGCCAGGCGTTAACTTGCTGACAGTATTACTACTTGGAAGAATACCATGTCATCTCTCTGACAGGAGTGCAGATATTAATCAATCCTTGGGTCTGGTATAACTACATGAAAAATGACAAAAATAAATGCAATCAAACTTGGGACTCAAATGGCAGGTTTAAATGCTACGATCGGCAGGTGCTCCTTTAATAGTCAATAGCTGACTCTGTCAGCATCCAATGAATGCTGATTGTTCTAACTTCACATACATAATGTCTATCTGAGAGACACCTGAAAAAAGGGAGTAGAGAAGATAACAGAAATGTAATCCACAGCTATTTAAAAAGTAACCCAACACAAAGACATTATAGAAATAGGATGACAGAGAGTTGGAAAGAAGTTGCCAATTTCTTTACATCAAACTACAGACTTGCAGACCAAGGATAATTCTACCGAAGAACTGGTTTTCTGACATCGAAATAATGGAAATATATGAACAGGTAAAACATAAGGAATATGATATCCGATTTCTCACTGAATCAGATTTGAAAAGGAGTATTTTATAGTGGGTAGCCACGCACGAATCAAGATATGTGTGACTGTCACAAAAATGCTTGATCTCCTTGCTATTCCCTGTTTTGTGGTGCCTCAGGCGCCAAGCAATAGATTCAGCTTTGCTCGGCAATATAGCCCGGGGAATAGAGAAAGCCACCTGAAACCAAGCCATCAACTTATAATAGCCCCCCTTGCTCGAATCTCTGGTGAGCTATGGCTCAAGCCAAGTAAATCATAAGAAGCGTGGACCAGGAAAGCATATAAAAACAATCAAAATATTCCTATTAATACTCATTTACATAAAAGAATATCACCTGTATTTCTATTAAAAAAATTAAGTTAAAACAAGATCTCTATATACTTGAGGCATTAATTATAAAAATAAGAAAACCCATTATAAAAGAATATGAAGGGTTCTCATACTCCCTTTGTCTTAATATATGTATATGACTTGTTTGCAAAAAGAACTGCATTCCAAACGGAATTAAACCCATTAGTTCCGATCTGAACATGTAACCAGATTTTTAATAGAACTTTATATTGTGATTTATGTGACTTTGATGTAATTAATAATCACTGCTGAATAGATATATTGATAACGGAGAAGATTACTCTGAAAGATGTATATTACCATCTTTCACATCATGCTTGGGTTGAGGTATTACTCGTGGCTTAGTGGTTAACCTGCTGGACTGCAACATTGTAGAAATCGAGTTCAAACTCCAGTCAGAATATTACATTCACTTTCGAACTAAAATCTTTGGGAAAGTTATGAAACCACTTATACCTCTGGTTATGGATTAAATAGTACAAACACTGTTTATCCATGAAGATTTCTTTGGTATTATGTAACTTACGTTGATATGCCATTAAATAAAGAAACCAAAGTATTCTTGGGTTGATGGATATATACATATAAATACATATATTATATAATTCACCAAATGCCCATCGGTAAAGCTAAGGTTCCACAATTTATAACCTGATTTTAAGCAAGTTTTATAGACTTATTAGAGTTTGGACTGGAGAGGGTTTAAACTCTGCTGGAGAATTCATCTCAGACGGCTTATTTTCTGATTTTTGCTAGTTTTTTTGTTGTTGTTTTTTGGTGGGGAGGGGGTTCGTTTTTCAGTTTCAAAGTGAACTGTGTATTTATGTATGGCAATGCTTCTTCTAATTTATCTCAGCTTAGCCATGAATTCTTTGAATATATAAGATATTTAGGAGAAGATAATTGAATGGCTATCAAGCCCGAATCTGATCGAATTAAAAATCTAGGGTCAATTATGATGATGAAAGTACAGGTTGGTAGTAAACAATATAACAGCAAAGCAGACCAATAGGAGGTGTTATATAATTGAGGAATATTTTTTTTTATATTAGTCATTTTTCGTTAATTATTTTTTTATCATTCAGTTTGGTTGGGCTTTGAACTAGTCGGGTTAAGAATTCAGATGCATAGTCATTGGGTGCAGTTTTACGCTCGCGCAATCACCATTGTGATAATAAACTCCCAGACGGGATATGGGGCTGGAGTGTGGATGACTTCATGGCCAGAAGAGATGGTCCTGAGAATTTGAGGATTTTGAAAAAGAGTCAGTTGAAGGTTGACATTGGACCATGCCGGCAGACAAATGAGTTCTCTGTCATTGAGGCAGAGAACTGAGTTTCTGACATTGGGGCATAGACTTGAGAGTTGGATTTTGACCATTGAAGATTGAGTTGGGTTTTTTGGATCTCTACCGACAGAGATCTTAAACATCGCAAGATGCGCCGCGCGTCAGGATGGGATTAGCATAGTATGATTTCGAAAGACTTTTAAGAATTGTGTCTCTCTCCGCGTGTCGAAGAACCGAAGTCAGAAGTTAATAAAACCGTTCGTACCTGAACGACAGAGTTCGCCTTGGCATTTGCCTATGTTTCTATATGTATACGTGTAATATACAACAGAAGCAATTAAAACCGCAATGTTGATCATTGAACCAGCTAAAGTAAAATAATAATAAAATCAATGGATGATGTATTATGGCAGTTATTGAGAAGGGTCACTATATATATATATATATATATATATATATATATATATATATATGTGTATATCAGATTGATAATCGTGTAATTTAAGTAAAAGACTATATTTATAAATGGAGAAGTGGTAGATTTTGGTAAATCTAACAAGATTTCCAAAACGAAACACATTAAACACCGACCTGGTTTCTTCCAGATTTCACTCAACTAGGCACAAATTATTTTACATGAAAATAGTATCTAAATGGAAAATGGATAAATTTTATTTTGCAAAAACTGAGACATTCTTCTCCTACTATACTTCCATACTTTTAGACGCTTTTCTTTTTCCTTTTTTCATTTAGATGTTCCAGTATAGTCAAAGTCTTTGATAAAACGGGATATGCGTAAAAACTCTGCCTCCACCATTCCGACATATATCTCTATCTCTCCCTTTCACTTCCTTTCCAATTCTTCTTCTCAGAACCCTCCCCCCCTCATATTTCTCTCTTTCTCACTGAAATTAATCCACCTCTGCTGATGAAATCTCTGATGAAAGTTGATACACTTGACGATGCCCAGCCTTGGCAATCTACCCAAACGGTCACAGTTAAAACCAATAAACCCTACCACCTCCACTACTCTAAGCTATATCTATTTCTCTCCTTTTCTTTCCTTTTCTGTCCCTTTTATTTAGACTCTCCATTCCCTTTACATTTCAATATTTTCATTTTTATTTTATTCTATATCCTCAATTGCTGAACTTTCAAAAGACTCATTTTCATTCTGATGAATTTTTTTTTAATAAAGAATGTAATATCTCTAAATTCGTTTTCAGTCTTGGTTTATCTACTTTCCACTTATTTTTATCATATATATATAGCCTACTAAGTCATTCTGTTCATTTTGATGCCAACCTGAGAATCGAGGTTTGTGAAACTTAAGTAAGCGCAAAATTTACTAGTTTTCACATATGATATAATTGCCGGTATATTTCAGCATTAGAATTAAAAACAGATAAAATCATTGACCTCTTTCTAATGTTCGCATTAACAATCTTTATAGTCATTCGTTAACTGAAACAGAAGAATTTGTTCTCAAACATGAACAAATATTCTTCATTCCACCGACCAGAATTGATAAAGAATTGTTGCTTTCTGAATTTGAAGTGTCATTCACTCAATTCTGAAAGCGTAAACCGACATCTTTGTTCAAACTTAATCTTCTCAAAGTTTGCTTCTCTGATTTTCCCCCTGTATAATATGGTTCTCTTGTTGATAGATCTGATTTCATCTTACACCTATATCATTTCTCTGCTATTAAAGCGATTCTACAATACAATTCTATTACTATCACCGAACCTTATATAAAACTGCATGAGTTGTAATTTAAAATACGAGTGATTACGTCAACAAAATGGTTGTCATTTTTAGTGACACTAACAAGTTCGCCGCGATAGGAAATGTCAAAATATTTGACAACACTGCTTTACCAGAACAACGCATTCAGAAAAAATTACTTGAATTTTACAAAAATTATTTAATATCAAAGAGTGTATATAAAAAGATCAGCTAATCGGATCTCAAAGGCTACGACTATACGGGCTGCCCAAAACACATAGAGGAAACATTCTCCTTAGATCTATGCTATCTATAGTAGGCTCAGCACAATAGATACACCTTACCGGGAATAGTGTAAGAGATTTTGATATATAGAATCTAACTCTCCTCAAGTCTTCTCTTTCAAATAAAATTTATTATAGTCATAAAAGTTAGAACTATCTATTCGTTCACAAGAACACAAAGGTAGATACCAAAAAAAAAAAAAACTCTGAACAAATCTTTGTATTGTGCTTATGCATCCAATGTTTATTTTATATCATACCAATATTGAAATATTATACATATTTATCTGGATTGCAAACAACTTTTTTGATCTACTCGAATCCTGATTTTCTGCATTCATTTGATGCAAGCTGCAATATTTTCCGGCAAAGCTTATGGAGTAATTAAATCATCCGATGTGATGAGTTATTAATATATCAATCGAGTATTTCTTTCCTCGTGACAGAAGATAAAAGAATTATTTCTTTTTATTACGTTCCATCGTCTGCCAAATAAAAAACAATAATTTATAAAATAAATTATTTGGTTTGCAAAATCCAATCCTTGAAAGTTATTCAAACTCTTCCGGGAGGGAAGAGTGTGTAAATAACACTGAATCGAAAAGAAGTTTAAGAAGGAAAAAGATCGATGATATTTTTTCTTTTTTGCGATAAGATTCAAATTTAAAATTATTTGAACAAAGAACAAAAGCTATGAGATTGAAACCTTTGAATTTTTGTTCATTTAAAATTCGCCAAAAAGGCAATTTATCTTTAGGAGTTGGCAATAAGATGCACTGTTTTCAGTTGCATTTTTTTCAAGAAAATCATTAGTGGTTGGTCATGTCATGTCCCAGAAGCCTGTCAGTATGGTCTTATTTATTAACTACTGTAATCCTAACTTTTTATTTGTCAGAGAATCAAAGAGTTTCCATTCCGTGGACTGTCGATTGCACTTAGCAAACCCATGATTAGCCCATTTTTAAACATTTCCACACACATCACTCATTTTTCTGTAAATTTCACCTTGTTTATCCTTCTCAGCCACTAAAAATTTGATGACTTACTTCTGTTCAGGCCTGAAACACTCTGCTTCATTTGCCGGAGTTTGAATAGCCCCGAAATAAGTATTTTTATAAAATTAAAATTGATTTTTGCTATAAACTTATTCCAAACATTGCAATGTTTATATTTATGGAAAAGAAATTCTGAAAAATTAAATTTAACTTTTTCATCTACCTGAACAAATAACAAACGTAAATTAAATTTACATTCTCTTCTCGCATCTCTACACATTTGGCACATTGTTTCTCTATGTTTCTTTAACTTCCATTGAAATTTAAAAACAACGTCTCTTGACTCCTTTATTAGAGAAAGAACTTTTCAACATCTAATTATTAATATATCAAAGGTAAGCATTTGTTTTCCGAGAAGTAGGATCTGTTTGAGACCCTGAAAAAGAACACGTATTTTTTTTCCTGTTTTCAATAGCTACTACACCCTCGACTACGGTCACTAACTTTACTTTTTAAAATTCAAAACTTAAGTGAATAAAAGCACAGATAAGCAACTTATATAATTACGGCATATCAACTCCTTATGGGTTATTTAATGCTGAAACTTGATTCATTTGATAACGCTTGATTAACCAGACACGCAGGACACTGCTGGAGAAGCAAGGACGAGCTCGTAAGTGATGTACTCCTATGGATCCCCACATATGGCAAAGCAAAAGCAGGACGACCAGCCCGAACTTACATACAGCAGCTATGTGAGGACACAGGATGTAACTCTGAAGACCTGCCGGAGGCGATGAAAGGTAGGGAGAAGTGGCGAGAGATGGTCAGGGATATCCATGCTGGCGGCACGACATAATGATGATGATGTTAATGTATATATAAGTAAAGTAAAGTTGGCGACCATAGTCAAGGGTGACCCGAAGGCTCTCTTTTCGATAGCTGTAGGGGAGGGCGCTACTCCTTTTCCTAGGTTGCTCCACTTTACCCTTGATCCGTACCTTATAATGCTGAGTGTTAAGCAAGAAGGCATCAAGTACCATTTTTTGAGTCTTTGGTATGACTCGACCTGAGATTGAACCCAGGTCTCCCGGGCCATTGGCGAACACTTTAACCGCTAATACAAATAATTTACACTCAGCTGTACGGTTTTAAGTATTCCTATCAAATGCAAATAATTTTTGCGCAATTATATATTTTCAAGTATCTATTTCTATTTAATAATAATCCCTTGTTTGCATACAGTTTCAAGCAAGTAATCATAATCATCCTTCGTAAACCCTTCTTGCTTCAGGTAAGTATTCTTTATCAAAGAATATTAGTGCTATACTTGTTTATCGGTGATATAGAAGACTTTTTCAACTAATATTAACCCTTATACCAACACACACACACTCACACACGCACACACACACACACACACACATATATATACTGATCATACAGTATGCTATATTTTCAGGTAAAGAGTGTTCGGTCTCACAGAGCATATATTTTTAATTTAGGATAACATAGAGTCAATGGTGCTTGGTAACCGTCAGTTTCTCACCTATACGTTCATCAGACCAAGTGGTTTGATGAACGCATCGTTGACTCTATGTCGGCGCTATCTTCATCATCATCATCATCAAGTCGTGCCGCCAGCACGGATATCCTTGACCATCTCTCGTCATTTTTCCCTATCGTTCATCGCCTCCAGCAGGTCTTCTGGGTTACATCCTGTGTCCTCACATAGCTGCTGTATGTAAGTTCGGGCTGGTCGTCCTGCTTTTGCTTGGCCATATGTGGGGATCCATAGGAGTACATCACTTACGAGCTCGTCTTTGCTTCTCCAGCAGTGTCCGGCGTGTCTGGCTCGTCTGACCTGTATAGTTTTCGTGATGGGAGGCAGGTGGCCGTACAGTTGGCGTCTCGTGGGGTGTTGTCGCCAGGACCTATATATATATATATATATATATGGGAGGGAGAGAAAGAAAGAGAGAGAGAATTTTATATTCTAAGAATGTTTAAACTTTTTCGATGATGTTTGTGGTTGAATTGTTTGTAATTACCCAACCCCTCCGGACGGGCTGGATATGACACAAGGTGAATTTTTAAGCAGAGTTTGACACGTTTGAATTCAGAGTTTTCCTTCTCCTAGACTGGTTGCCTAGCCAAGGCTAAAGAACCCGGTCTGCCCAATTATTTACCCATAGATGGAAGGAGAATAATTGGATTCATACCGTTCCCAAGAGTATTAGTGCTAAGTGAAATGCAATCAGCGTCGTCTAAGATTTGAACTCGTGTTGTCGTGTCTCTTTCCTAAGGCGATAGCCATTACACCACGGGCATTCCTTTGTGGTTGAATTGTTGGGTAAAGTTATATATCGAGCCGGTCCGTACGCACCACCAGCGGCAGGTCTCCAAGGTGTACAGCCTCTCGTCGATGGCATCAATGTAGGGAAGTCGGCAAAATTGATCCGTACCTTCGGAAGAAGGATTGGCTCCGAAAACCGGGTCGATCGGGCCGTGTTCCGTGCGAAGCGAGGAACCGGTACGGGGCTGTAGCGTTCGCTCCGTTCGTGGTTTGCGGTTGTGGGCATAGGGCCGTCGGTTTGGTTCGTGTCGGTTCGCGAAGAAAGTGGTGGCGTCGGCTGGCTTCTTCGGATCGAAGCAGAGGGGGAGAAGGTGCCTCGCGCGTCCCATCCCATTCTCTCTACTGGTCGTCATGCCTTCTCGCTGCCGCCTATTCGCGTTGCCGTGCGGGGCTGTCTGCCGTCGATACCGCTCCGTCGCTACCGGCGCGTCGGTCGGCGAGCAAAACGGCTCCTCGACCGGGTCTTTGTGGAGCGCCATGGCTTCCGGCCTCTCTTTGGGTTGCGATAGGTGGTGAAGATTCGTTCTGATCCCCTAATCGTGCCTGTTACTCAACGCCTCTCTCGGGAGTAGGGGCGTTCGTCTGGCAGCGAACGGTCGACTCGGAACTGGCACTGACCGGGGGAATCCGACTGTCTAATTAAAACAAAGCATCGTGTGGCCGGTCGACCCGTACAGACACGATGTGATTTCTGCCCAGTGCTCTGAATGTCAATGTAAAGAAATTCAACCAAGCGCAGGTCAACGGCGGGAGTAACTATGACTCTCTGTTTTCCATAGTGCGAAGTGCGTAAAATATAAAAACGTGCCGCTAGAAAAAGCTTTACAAGACAAGTATGGGGGTAAAGCAATAAAGGTCTTCTCCGCCACGTTCAGTTAGCGTGGCGCGATGTCATACCACTCCTTGAAAAGCGCTGTCAACCCTTGGATACCAGATATTTCGTGCCACCGCTAAGATGGTTGTGGCATATTGTCGTGTCCCTGGCATTGGCCATTCCTCTGGCGAGGAGCGGAGGTGAACTCTTAGCACGTGCCTTGTTAGTTAAGATTCCAATCGATCTATTAACTGCTGTGGGCTAAATGGCTTTTCCAGGCTCACAGCATAAGCCGCCCCTTTCTCATCTTCCTTCTTTTCTATTTCTTCCCACTTACTTCCAATCTGATCTATCCTGTTTAGTTTTTTAAATATTTTTGATCCCTCGACCAGCGTTCTCCTGTTAGGGTCATCAAAGGCTTTCTTATCCAATTTTTCTTCATTCTATCACTAACCAAATTCTCACGACTTCCATCTCTTGGGTCTCTTTCTGACCCGCTTTTGCTACATGATGAAAATGATCACCACGCTGAATTCTATGTGCGACCGGTACGTAGTAACATCTGCCTCGATTTACGTGCTTGTCTTTTGTCCCCTCGGTGCTCGGTAATACCATCTGCTGGGTTGCCATCACGTAGTTGGTGCTCGTGCTGTTCTTTGGGAAAGGCTTACCCTTTATTTTTTAATGGTTTCCGTCAGTCTCAGTCGGCTCCCATGTGGGGAAACGGCGGGGGCGGGAGTGGTTGTGTTTCCGCTGTGGGTTGGCGATTGTCTCCTGAGGTGGTATCTCCAATCAGAGTTTGTCCCTTGGAGCTTTATTATCTGAGTGTTTCGCTTTGGTGGTATTAAGATCGGTGTGAGTAATGAAAGAGTCGGCTGCTTGGGATTCAGTGTTTATTGAGTTGACCCGTTTATGATCTTGCTGTCTCGCAAGCAGGTTGTATGTAGTACCTCATCCTGTATAGGTGAAGGAGAACCTTTTCTGAATTTTCTAGCCAAATGCCTCGTCATCTAATTAGTGACGCGCATGAATGGATCAACGAGATTCCCGATGTCCCTACCTACTATCTAGCGAAACCACAGCCAAAGGAACGGGCTTGGAACGATCGGCAGTGAAAGAAGACCCTGTTGAGCTTGACTTTAGTCCGACTCTGTGAGGAGACACGGAAGGTGTAGTATAGGTGGGAGACATGCTTTTGTCGGCGTCGGCCGCACGGCGTTCGGGAGGAGGTCGTGACGGGAGACGGGTTTCTCGTCTCGGTTGTAGGCTGGGTGTCTGGGGAGTTTCCGGGAACGTCTTTTCGGCGGGGTTTCATGTCGTCGTTGTCGTCGACGTCGTTGTCGTTTACGTGGCGATGGCAGCGGTGATGGCGGTGGCTTTACTCTACCGAAACGACCCTCGGTCACTTATTCTTCGTCTCTCCCCTCTCTTCGGTGCAAGTGGCTCTCTTTCGGCTGCGGTCTTTTTTTTCCCGGTCGTCGTTGGAAAAATGAAATTATGATACCCACATCAAATCCAAGGCAGGAGTTCACATTATCCAATGTCTGGATTGTAATGAAAAATATATGAGTGAAACGTTCCGGGATCTTTAAAAACGAATTAGTGCGCATATAAGAGATTTGTCAAAAGGAAACATAAGTCCCGGTTTTTGTCAGATATTATTTAGAAAATAACCATGACATATATATTGTCATCCACAGGCAGACTCTTTTGTTGTATCACCACTCTTCAGTGTGACTAGACACGTGAGATGCTTCAAGTTAGAATCGAAATTCGGCTGTCTTTGTGTCAATCAGATATCTTACCCCTGAATCATCGTCATTCTCATCGTTAGTAGAGGAATTTTTACATTTTTTACACATACGTTATCGGCACCTGGAGTGTTCAATTCATGAGAAGAGCTATTGCATTTCAGCACATATACACTTGTAATTTCTACAAAACCTAACTCAGGAATTAGATTTGTCGTTTGATTCGGTTTGTTTAACGGCATATAAACAACTTGGTTATTTATAGCTGTAATTTGTTAATATTTTATTATAATCAAAACTATATCATCAATATTCCGTTGCAATCATTTGCTAATCACATAATTTGTTTATAATAATGATTATTTGTTTTCACACATTTATATGAAATAAAGTATTCCCATTGAATATTAAACAGATCTATTTGACCCATACATGTTACCATTAAATGTGTTACAACTCCGAGTCAAATATTATAGTGCGACTGGAGTTTGAAGTCGCTTACTACTATGTCAAAGTCCAGTACGTTAGCCACGAGGACTTCATTTGGTGTGTGTGTGTGTGGGGGGGCTTTTGATAGCACAATATGAGAGGGTTGACGCTCAGAAGTACGCGTCAATTTTGAATTGCCAAATGGTGATGACATTGGTGATGGTGATGACATTGTTCCCTGGTGGTGCCGTTCTCTTCCAAGACGGTGTACCAATCCATACTGCTTAAACTGCAAAAAAAAAAAAATACATTGGGTAGATTTGCGAAGGTAAACAAATGGATTCAGAAATGACTAAATCGCAAATATGTTTTCACGAAAAAGAAATTGAAATATATATATATATATATATATTGAAACATGATGAAATGATTGATTTTTCTACAAACCAGAGTAATCAGAAAATCAGCTAGAGATTTGACCCACAGGTCAGCGCTTGTCAATCAGCAGTTCTGAAAACCAAAAGATTCGGGAAAGCAATAAAAAATTCAAGAATGGAAAATTTTAATTCAGTTCTCCTACCGTTATGAATGAACAGTTACAGATGTCATATTACGTTAACATAAAATTGTATTTACGGGGGACTGGCCCATTTGGGTAAAAGTAAGAGTAGAACGGATGTGGAAGGTGCGAAAAGCAGTTGAATGCGGAACTGATAGTTGGAAACCAAATAAAGAGGAGATTGATATTTTCTTAGTTTTGCCACCACCACCACTCTGATGGAAGATATACATAAAATACAAGGGATTTCTTCCACTCAAATGAGAGACCCTGGGAGAGAGCGCAAAATGACTACTAGATTTGCGTCTCTCTGGGTTCTGGCCATGCGCCAGATTGCCCAGAGGGGAGAGGCTGAGAAAAGCCATATTATGTGTTACTCGGACGTGATATTGTTTCATCGATATAACGCTATGAAAGAAGTGAAGAAAGGCTGCGATACTGCGATGCCTAAGATGAACTTCTGCTAGACTCTTGGCGACGGAAAAAGCAAAGAGAAACCGAGAGAAAATGGGACTTTAGAGACCAGCGCGAATTGGACGAGAGAGGCCCTTGTGCCAGACTTACAGAGATAATGAGTCGAAAGAGAAATCGAGATTATAAGATACCTCGAGAAAGCCTTTTACAAGACTGTCCCGGGTACAGAAAACGTGAAATGAATAAAGACAACACGATGAGAGAAGAAAAATGTTCCGTGGAGAGAACGCGAGTTGACTACGTGAATTCCTCGTCGCTCTGAGTCCTGACCTTTTACCAGACTACCCAGGGTGTAGAAAAAGTGAAGTGAATTAAGAAAACACGACAATTGGAGAGAGATAGAGAAAGCTCGAAATAATGCATCAGTAGAAAAAGGCGACAAGTAGATTCCACATCTTGGCCTTCTAACAGACTATCCTGGGTGTAGAAAGGGAAGAAAGCCTGTCATATTACAACATTGCGGAATAATCCCAAGAATTGAGAGAAAATCAAATTTAACTGCAACTGTGATTGCATTATGCCAGGCTGCAGACAGTGAAAATAGAAAAAGCTAAACCTCTACAAAGAATCTACTGACTGGTACTTTGTGAACCGGGTTTTTGACTTAACTCCCCCACCCCTGAGAAGGGTGAATGCTTGTACTATTGTTAAAGACTTTTTTCTTTTCTTCAAACATGCTATTATTGTTACAAAGTCGTATTTGTTCTCTGTTGGCGTCACCTTTTTATATCTTCTTTATTAAGTGGTGTCGTCCGTTTACTCATCGACCAGCGGCTCCGATAAGCGATTGATCTGTTGTCTGGATCTAAAAACACACAACGTGGGCAGAGAGCTAATTAGTCGTGTCATCTGAAAACACAACTGACCAGTAGAACGGTCAGTGGATTAGAAGCAGATTCACAAAATCTATGACCGGATGTACCGTCAAAATACTTCTAAGAGAAAAGTGAGGCCAAACAATAAGAGCAATGTTTCCCGCAAGAAAAGCGAAGAAAAGCAGCGATGATTCAGTTCAAAATTTAGATTGCTGACCATTTAAATAACAGCAGGTATCATAAGCAATATGAGGTCTGTGTGATATCAAAACATCGATTTGTAAATAACGCCAAACAAAAAGAGGATAGTGAAATACAGACTTGAAACAGTATAAGTTATTGGTAACATCATAACAGCCATTGTGGATTATAAAACAATTATTTAACAAGGTGTTTCCTGTATTTTGTACTCCTGTACTATAGAAGAAGTCCGAAAAATATATCAGCCGAGACTTTGTATTAAAAACACCAACAAGGAAACTACTATTTCGAGAATTATATTAAATAACCAACGGTCTTAATGGAAACTCAAGCAATGTCAAACTATTTTGCACAAGGATTAGATATTTGCCTAATTTGTAAAATTATGATTAAGTCCTGTCCAGAACGGTCCAAGAGAAATTAAATTAAGTTTGTTTTTTTAGAATTTAGAAGCAGGCATAGTAGATTTCTTGTCTCCTCTGGATTGAATTAAATAAAAATTCGAAAGAAAAGGTTCTTTCTATTCAAGATGCGACTGGTGACGATCGTTTTTGGTCTGACTAATCAAATTAGAACTTGATGTTAAAATTGTTCCTTCGATTTGGGAATGCAGTGAATACTAATAAGTCTTCACTTCTTATAAGATGCGTTTCTGAATTAAAAGGTAGAAATAAACGTGGCCTCTTGTTTAGTAAATATAAAGTTTGGATTTCTGCTTGTGGATTTGCAGTTTTCTTCTTTCCTTTTTTATTTTTTTTATTCCTCCTTTGCCTCGTTCTTGCGTCTAAGTGAACAAATATTAATTTCTCGGAACACAGCCTCGTTTTCGTAATGCAATAGTTTCACTTGTGTTTTTCGATAATTGCTCGCTGACAAAACTTGATTTGGTATAACAACATTTGTACAGCATATACATTTTTCTTTTATTTCTTCTGATTTCTATTTTTTTTTCTCGATATTTTAAAGCTTGTATACGATACGGCTATTTTTCAAAAGAATTTTATCGTTACTCTCTTATGTTATAGGAAAACATTGTTTGTTTACAATGTTTTATCTTGTAGTTTCTTTAAAACATTAAGAAAAATAAAGACATGAAAAGGTAAATTTCTAAGTGGAGCAAGACTGTTTTGAATTCAAAGTTTTTCTTTCTCCTAGACTGTTTGCCATACCAAGATTAGAGAACCCAGCCTATGCTACTAGTTACCTGTCGCTGAGTTAAGCGAGGACAACAAATAGATTTCCAAAGGGCATTAGTGCAAATTAAATACCAGTTTCGTCTAGGATTTTAATTCATATCACAAATTTGATGACCTAATTATTAAAACTGGAAGTGCTCGGTTTCACTTCCTTTTGTCCTAATGCTCCTTACGGGAAAATCCGAATCTCGATCATTTTTTTCTCACAGGATTCACTCAAAAGAGCTCTAATTTGGAAACTAATAGGCAAAGATTTACGATAAAAATAATCCCATTCCCTTTTAGATAATTTACCCCACATTTGTTTTCCCCTATTTGATATTGTGCCGAACAACCGTACGTTAACTTACCTACATAATTAACTACCAAACTTAATAAATAGCCCTGTGGGCAGTGCTTAGGATATTCTGGCAGTATTCCCTGTTGAGGGCTAAAACAAAAAGGGATATTCTGGGTATGGCACTAAACTATAACTATTCTGGATATTTGAGGAGTGTAGAGTACTCCTTCATTACCCTCGGATCCAGAAAGAAAACAAGTAAAATATAATAAACCATTGCACATTTTGACTGGACTGTCCTACCATACGCACCGGAAAATCCGGATTTGGTCGTTTCCGTCAGTCATCTGTTAGGGAGTCAAGGAAAAATGGATTATGCAGACAACATTTTCTTGACAACTACATCGTTGCTGTGAAAAAAATTGATTTTCATCGCTGGTGCCGAATTTTACGACCTCATTATTTGGTATAATCTTCTTTCCCAAAGTTGAAAATGTATCCCTAAAATAATCAAATACATTTACTTGAAAATATTAACATAAAATCATCACTCTCTCTTTCTGAATTTCTACCTTTAATAAGTAAAAAAAATGAGGGTGAATTGCAGAGTTTATCAAACGATAAAATTATGATCGCAGGTGGTTTCTGGAGAGAGGAACACCCACACACCTGAATTGATATTTCGATTAGTTAGTCCATTATTATTTTCTTTTCTTTGTCGAATTTGGCGTCAGACTCAACAGTGTAAAAATAAATAAACAACAAGCAATCAAACAACTTCTAAAACAATGCGTAAAATTATCTTGAAGCAACATAATTAGTTCAGGAATTATTGATTCTTTGTTGGCTTCGTTGCATTTAGAGAAAGCAGATGGCATTGAATAAGAAATAAACTATCTATTTCCTTTTTCTCTTTTCCTTTTTTAAGGGGATAGCAATAATCAGCTCAACATCAACACCATTTCATAACGTCCTTATTGACATTATCGCTTACATTAAGTACTAAAACTCATTTCATCAGCAACAATATGAACGATTTGATTTATTATCGTTATTTACTCCTTTTAGAGCTTTTCACACCAGCATTAGCGACAGCAAATTTCATCAAGTCTCCAGGACTCTCCTCAGTATTCTGGCCGGTCGTAATAATGCTATAGTTTGGATGGTCTCCCCTCATCCTCTTATTTCCAAATCCTCCAGACTCTTTATCAATCCTTTGGTGACTCTACCGAGCACACCAATTACAACTGGCATCACCGTCACTTTCATGATCCATAGTTTTTTTCAGGTTTCAGGAAAATTCCAAATACTTATCTCTCTTTTCTCTTTCTTTCAGTTTTACCATTATTATTATTATTATTATAATTAAACTCCATGTGGGTTTTTTCGCCCCAGCTCTAACTTATTATTTTTTTATTGGAGTCCTAGTGATACTTAAGGCTACGTGTTTATATTTTCCATTAAAGCTCAAAAGGAAAAGCATTAGTCACCCTCTTCCAGAATCTCGTCTCATTACCAAATTTCATGAAAAAAGTTCCGATATTAGCATGCCATTATAATTGATGCTGTAGAAAGTTCAGTCAGATCAGAGTGTTCTTTACGCTGCTGTTTCTATGTAGCTCTCAAATAACCTTTATGTGACAATGCAATTTGGAAAGAAGATAAGCATCTCCATGTATGATCCCATGCTCTCTGAGATTCTACAAAGGTTGAAGTCAAACATTTTTGCAAGAGTATTATTATTATCATTATTATTACTGTTATATTCCTAGTAATTTTTACACGACAGCTCTAACATGGTTTTTCATCGGAGTTCGAGTGGTAAGTCTCTTAAGGCCTAAAGGAGTCATCAAAATACCCTTGCTGATTTTAACAGTGCTATGTTCTAGATGGTCTCCGAGTCACCCAGTCTCTTTTGGGGACAATTCCAAGGTCACCAACTATATAATAGTATCACTGTCACCTTCGTGTTCCACAACTTTTACAACTCTCAAACAAGTTCCCTGTACTTGACTTCCTTCTTTTATTTTTACTCAAATGGTACGATAAAATGTATTAGATAACAAATTATTTACTTCTTATTAATTAAGACAAGGTATGGTTTTCTGGCCAAGATTGGGTGATAAGTTTGTATCACAAAGCCGCAGAATATTTTATGCGTTTCACTTTCTAGTAGAGATTCTGGTTTGACCATGAACCATTTTTCAGTATGGTCAAACTTCCGTCTCTTGCACAATTCTCATTCGATCACCTTTCCGATCCCCTGTGTTTTTACAACAATTAGATATATTTATTTATTATGTAATTAACTGTTTAATTTCTATCACCATATAGCCTACACTTGTAAGTTTTCACAACCAGTAGTAAGAGCTCGTCGTCACTGCATACTGGGTAATAGCAAATCTCCTTAGTGGTCCATGACTCGTCTTAATATTCAAACCTATCAGTACGGTATCTTAAAGACCATCGAAATTAGACGAACAAGACATGCAGGGCACTGCTGGAAGAGCAAGGACAACTCATAAGCGCCGTTTTCCAATGGACCCCTTCACATGGACGCGCAAGTGTAAGATGACCAGCTTGAACTTATCTACAACAGCTCTGTATGGACACAGCATGTAGACTGGAAGACTTGTTGGAAGCGATGGATGATAGAGACGGATGACGAGAGAGTTAGGGAAATCCGTTCGAACAGCACGATTTTATTATTATTATTATTGATGTTGTTGTTGATGTTGTTGTTGTTTTACCCCTTTCAAGATTTTTACACCAGTGTTAGCTCGTGTTCTTTCACTGGAGTCTGCGTGACAACAAGTCTCCTCAGGTCTCGAGGAATCTTCTCAGTATTCAGGCTGATCTCAACAATGCTGTAGTCTGGATGGTCTCAATACTTCCTCTGATTTCCAGTTCTTCTAATCTCCTTTACAAGCCCTTGGAGACCATTCCAAGTATACTAATTACGATTGGTATCGCCGTCACCCTCATGTTCCACAGCTTTTTAGATTTCTGGCAGATTCAAGTATTTGTCAATCTTTTCCCTTTCTTGCATTTTCACTCTGTGGTCTCCCGGAACGGCAAAATCGACTAGACACCAAGTTCTCTTTCTCTCTTTTTTATCATTATTTATTTTTGTTAATTAGCACTTGTTTTGGTCTTCCGACTGGTATTTAATGTTTCGTTTCATATCTTTCTCCGCATAATCTACACTTGCTATTCTGTAGTATATCATCGATTTTCACTTTAGTATAAGTAAAAAGTAAAGTTGTCTCCCTTAGTCGAGGGCTACCCGAAAGCTCCCTTTTCAATAGCTACTACACCGCGGTGTAGGAGAGGGTACTACTCCTTTCCTTGGATTGCTTCATTTCACCCTAGAAACGTACCTTAAATTTCTAAGTGTTAAGCAAGGAGGTATCAAGTACCATTTTTAAAGTCTTTGGTATGATGCGACCGGGGATTGAACCCAGTGATCCTTATGACGTCTTTTTTGCTTTTATTAGAAGAGACTCTGTGTCTCTGTTGTGGTTTCCCTTTCTTAGCCTAGTCCATGTCTTATCGTTGGCAATCTCGCTAGTTTTTCGCCCGAATTATCCATACAGTCGTTGTTTTTTTTTCCATTTCTGTTTCCTAGTTTTTGTCTTTTGGCCTGTACTTATATTACTAATACTGCTATTAGCTGCTGTAATTAGTCATTCTTTGCACTTTTTAATATAGTCCTCGAGTCCTTGTATGGATATATCAACGCAATCCTCAATCCTGGCGAGTCCTCGTCCTCCTTTTCTTGACTCATTCAGTCTGTCTATATTATCTCTCAGGAGTAAAGCTTTGTTCATAGTCATCAACTTTCTTGCCCTTTGGTTCATTTTTCTGAGTCCATTCCTCCTCTGTTTTAATAATGCTTCTTGGTATCTTACAAAGTGTACTTACCCATGGGTTTTCGAGAAGTTTCCAAGTTCTTCTGAGATAGTCTTTTCTCATTTTTTCCCTCTCCGCTTGCTTAATGATGTCTACTTCCAATATTCCCGAGTACTTGTAATTTTCTTTCTCTTCAAGTATACTAATGGTTTTCTTAGTTTTGTATTTCTATTCCTTCTGCTGTTTCTCTCTTTCCTAACTTTCATTACATTCATGGCACATTTTTCTATGCCAAACTCCATTCGTATATCCTGGTTGTATATTCTTATTGTCTATATCAAGGTCTCTGGGTCTTTTTTTTTAAATTTTTTGCAAGTACCTTTATATCATCCACGTATATAAAGAGATTTACCGGCTCATTAGCTAGTTGGTAGAGTGTTCGCCAATGATCCGAGAGAACAGGGTTCAATCCCCGGTCGAGTCATACCAAAGACTTTAAAAGTGGTACTTGATACCTGCTTGCTTAACACTCAGCATTACAAGGCACTATCAAGGGTAAAGTGGAGCAACCCAGGGAAAGGAGTAGTGCCCTCTCCTACACCTCGGTGTAGCAGCAAAAGTGAGCTTTCAGGTCGCCTTCGACTACGGTCGTCAGCTTTACTTTTTTTTTACTTATATAAGGACATTAATCGTTATTTGTGATTTTGTAAATTTATAGCCCTCCGTGCATTTCCTAAGAAGTTGAAGGGTATTATTGCTATAACGAATAGCAGTGGCGAAAACGTATCTCCCAGGAAGATGTCTTTGGATTGTTTCCTCTGTTAGGATTTATCCCCCACCACTGTTGATTCTACCCTCCGTTTTTTACATGACATTTGTGATGAAATTTATAATTTTATTGGCTATTTTGTCTATTTTCAGACACTGCGATCCAATTTCTTTTAACCATTTTTATAGACAATTCATTCCATGGGTACATATTTCAGCCTTGTTGGGGATATGCTGATCTATATATATAGTAGGTCATTTGTTCCACTTGTTCCCATATTATATTCTTTCTTTTTCTCCCGGAAATAGTTCGCGGTATACAAGCGAGTAATTGATTTCTTTTATCTGAGTGTTCAGAATTTTCCACATCTTACTCGTTGCTAGAATGGTCCCTTTTGGGGGGTGGGGGTATGGATCAGGGCAGTTTTCTCTTTTGCTATCCATTCGGATATGTTTGTTTCTTGTAGGCTTTTACTCGCTTGCAGGGCCAATCTGTCGTAGATGGACGTGAGATTTTCAAACAGAAATCCATGAATGCTATCAATGCCTCACTCTTTCCTTTTTGGTACTTTCTTAAGTGTTCTTTTAAGTGTGTCCTGGTGTATGCTCGACTTGAGGCCTTCCGCAAGTTCTAATTCTTTTTTTCTTTTTATTTATCCATTCAGAATTTCTGTTATGTTTCCTTATTTGCTTCCAAACTTATTTTGTTTCTTTACCGGTTGTCTTGTGCACTCACCACCAACTTGTCGATAGAATTTTCTTTCGTTATTTTGGAAGGTCTAATTTTATTTGTATTGCTTGATCCTATCTCGGTACCTTTTGAGAAGCCCTTTTTTGTCAATATATTTTGATTTATTTCTTCCAGTTTTATTGTCGGATTTGTCTCCTGTTGTCCTTTTTGGATATTTTCATTCCGTTGATAATCATTCTTTGCAACATTTTCATACCAGCGTTAACTGGTGGTCTTTTCCTCGAGTTTGAGTGACAGTAAGTGTCCTCAAGTCTCCAGGACTCTTCTCAGTATTCTGGCCGATCTTAGCAACGCTGTAGTTTGAATGGTCTCTGCTATTCAAGTCCCCATACCAAGCCTTTGGTAATTATTTCGAGCATAAGTATGTGTGACTCTACAAAAGTAAAACCTTCAATTCATTTCAACAGGAACTACAACACATACAGATGTTATATCATTGCGGAAGGATTTTTTTTTATATTATCATTTTTCGTGGGTTTTATCTTATCTTTTTGTTTAGTTACGCTTAGAACTATTCGGCTTGGTGCACGATTAGGGGCACACATTGACCGCAGGTGTTCACGCTCGCGCGGGAATGATGTGACAATCACAGATGTCATAATAAGAACCCCGGATAGAAAAATGAGGCTGGGGATGTGAATGACGTCATACCCGGAAGCGATGGGCTGAGGATTTTGGGCGATTTTTGAAAATAAGCAGTTAGTTGAGATTTGAACCTGGACGAAGCGAGTTGATTTTCGAGCCTCGGCGAGGCCAGGCCAGTTGCGTCTACGGGATGCGTCGCGCGTGGTGGGGTCAGATGGAACAGTCAGCATAGTAGAATTTGTGTGTCTCTCTCTCTCCTCGTGTCAAAAAACAAAAAAAGTCAAGAAGATAATAAAAGTTTCGTACCTGAACTACCGAGAGTCGTCAGTGTTTCGAGTGTTTCGGGATTCATATGCATGTGAACGTTTTACGTATCCGTATATTTTACGTATCGTTATCATGGCTATATTACACCGATTGTACAATTACACAGTTGGATAGAACAAGTTTTCTGCAACAAAACCCTAAAAAAGTCTTTGCATTTTTATCAGCGATTACTTAAAGCCGACATGCTGTGCTCGTATGAGAATCGCTTCGAAAGTAATGCCTTTTATTTTATTATATCGTCACTCACTCCCACAACATCACACGCTGTGGGAGCAGAGCCATTCGGAAAAGTAGTGTTTAAGTAAAATCTTTTTCTATCCAACTGTGTTAATGTGCTCCAAGCATCTGTTAGAGTTTCCGTGGAAGTAAATTGAAGACTTTACTTTCCGGACATCCTTGTTGATAGTTGTAATTCTTTTAGAATCTTTATTTTTTGCTCAATCAGGATAAAATGAAAATTACATTTTTTCTCTATGAAATTAGTTATAAGGGAAGGGTACTACACAAACTTCCACCACTCTGTCATCTGGCCTAAGAATACGCCAACTGCATCCTTCCCCTTCCAAAAAAAAAAAGAGGATTCCTGGTTAGAAAACTAAACTGTATCGGATGGTAAGACACCAGTTGGAGAGCTTTGAGGAGTGTGGAGCTGCTCTTTCATTTCCAATACTTTCAGGTTCGTTTTCACTCGGAGTTAGCGTATTTTCTGCATGTCATACCAATATCTTTCGGAAAGGTATGAATCTATTTATTCCCCCTCCAGTCAAGGGTAAGTAGTAGGGAAGACTGGGATTTTTAACCTTGGTATGTCAACCAGTTTAGGAGAAGGAAATATCTGAATTCAAACCTCTTATTCTCCGCTTAAGAATTGACCATGTGTCACATCTGCTTTGTGTGAGGGTTTGGATAGATACGTACTTATTAGGGCATACATTTGTTTGAAATAATGAAGTATTTACCAGTTTAACATAATTGTAACTTTTGTATCGTATTTAAGTTATTTCACATAATTGTTAAACTACGTTCAGCATAAAATAACCCAACAGAGGCTGACATGCCGTAAATCCATCTAATCAATTACCTTTCATAACATTTCTCGGGGTATTGGCGATTAAATGGTGGTGCCCAGGTAATATAGAACAGGTTGGGTTGGGTTATATGGTACTAACAACAAGAAACAACCCTCTGATCTTATGTATTCGAACAATCAAAATGGATTACCTTGGTAAAGCTAAGACCTTATCATTAAACTTATTTCAGAGTAGAGGTTGTTTCATGCCTACAGTGCTGGCATGTAATTGCAAGTGGTGCCGGACGGCATTATAATTTTCGTCGGAAAAATTGAACCGATTCAAACACTTGAGGAGGCTTTTTACGTTTCCTTTGGGAATTACATGTATATATCCTTTTATTTTGCTCTCCAGTTATGGATGAAAAATGGCTGACTCGTCTCTCTAATCATGGTTGGGAAACTCATCTTGGAGAAGGATATATCTTGAATTCACAACCTGAGGAGTGTTGGTCAGAAAATCAGAAGCAGACCGTTGCACCATTCTTCTGTTATCAGCTCATCCAAAAAGTATGGCTCATTCTACTTCGGCCTTCACACCTATGAATTATAAACAAACCACCTGCGTATTTACTTTACCAAGCTTTGTCTTGTAATGGTCTTCATCGGTGCTGAGAAAAAAAGGTCATTAAATAATTAAAGTGCAAAGTAAGCGCCAACAAACCTTGTCGGAGATGACCGTTTCCATTCTCCGTCCCGTTGACCGTTAGGCCAGCTGCACCTTCAATTTCCTGCAATGATTAACAGTTATCATTGACAGGTGAAAAAGCACCTACCGAGAAGAAGCAATTGTTTGTGCGAATGCCATTTACATTAGCATATCAAATGCATGGATGACGCTGTGGTTAATTACTAAAAAGATTTCAGTCGAATTATAGAAAAGAGAGAATGAAATAAAAACTTTTAAATATCTTTTAATTTAAAGAAATCGATTAAATTTTTGACATCTTTATAATAAATGTTTTCAAAAAGAAAAGTATTTTATTAGCTTCTTTGTACAAGCCATAAACGACTTCCTGTCTGAAATATGAAGACATTGATGTTGCATTCTGAGTAAAATAGATCTTACTATTACAATAAGAAAAAGCTTGAGTCATGTGGGTTATTTAATACGACGTTCCCTGCAAGTGCTGATTCTGGATTTAACGCTGAACTGATTTGGTAAGCTTCGGTGAACGAAGACTTCTATTTGCGAATTAACTGGAACAAAACCCCTTTTGTTCTTGTTGAAAGTAAGAAAAAACAAGAAAAATACGAACACAACGACACAAATATAAACTATAACGAACAAACACAGAGGCTCAGAAATTAACTTTTTTTCATTATTTTTGCTTGATTTTGATTTTTTTTTTTTAAAGATAATCTTGATAATGACCAGTAATAACATTTTGTAGACATGTGAGGTTGAATTCAATTTTGTACTGGCGCGTGTGAACGAAAATTTTCTTGTACTAATAATTGTTAGCTGTAAGAAACAAAGCCCACCCATATTAAAGCCGTGTTTGGTGTTGAATACTGATCGGAAGACCACTTTTCTGCTGTCGCGTAAATTGTGTAGGTGGCATAAGAGGAAATCGACCAGAGGTCAACGTGTCATTTTTAAGAAGGCTAATATTTGTCCTTGGTGAGTAAGAACTCGATTACCTACCTTCCTTATCTCCAAGCAATCCTATATTACTATAAATAACTCTTAAAACTCATTAAGGTCAGACAAAATAGCACAGATAGATGTCAAACGAGGATTTCTTCGATCTTTCCAAACTGTATAACTTCTCCTGTCGGTTTACGCTGTAGAATAGACCGACTGAAACTCTGCAGAGGGTTAAGACTCTCCTGATCAATGAGTGTCTTGCTAATACATAAAGCTGCATTTGATGTTGAGTTTCCAGTCCTGGGGTTTTGGAAATTGTGGAGAACTCTTTTATTGGCATGAATCCCAAGTTCACTCGGTCCTGGATCGGTAGTGTCTTATCTTGAACAGCTTCCTTTACTTTCTATACTCATGGACGTCTGGTACAAGGTCAAAAACTCAGAGCTTCGGGAAAGCTGCACCACCGACTTGCTTGCTTCTGTGCTTGCCTTTTCTGCTTACTACCACTGTTTACTACCACGTGTGATGAAACGGTCAATTTATGTATATTCTCAATTGGGTTAGGTATGGGGTTATATTGAATTCAAAGAAATGGCTACCATCTGCCGATGGAATTGTTTAGGAAAGGATAAATTCCAAAATTCCAAATTCGAATTCCTAATTCTAAATTTAGATATAAAGCCGCTTTGATCAATGACAGGTGACCTTGATGAGTCATTGTTTTGTTTTCATAATTTCTTTATTATCAAAATAACTTAGTTTCTACGTGTTATGGTCAAAGGGAGATTCAAATGATAACACGACTCGGAATTGAGTGATAAGAAATATATTGAAAGAAAATAGTACATACTTAAACGATAGCAGAGAGAAAACCCCTCCTCAGCTTAACACAATCATGAATATTACCGTGACGGCTCGCCGAGTCTGCTCAGAAGAGAGCTTAGCCGGTATATGTCACATGAGGGCGAGTCCATCAGTAGGGGAGACACCTAAACACTACGATAATTTGCTTTCTCATCAAAACAAAGCATAATTTTTCGTAAATTCTTTTCTCATCAAAACTTTTACAATAGTATCCCGTTTCATTGAAAAAAACATTATTTTTTATATACACTACCCTTCAAAAACCCATTATTATTTTGTTATGTATTTCTCTATTCTCCTAAAGTCCTAGTTAATTTCTTTTTCCTCTGCTTAATAAAACCTCTCTGATCGATCCCCAAACCTGTCGGGATACACCTGTTAGGGTTCCACGAATGGGCAAATAGAACTGTTCAATCATCTACAAAGGATTATTATAATAATTTCTTATTTGAAACTATACTGCTATGTGTAAATTATTTATATTACACTGGAATAATTGATTAATAGAATTATTTCTATTTAGTAGAAATACTTGAAACCATTTAAATGTGTGCAAACAAATAAAATTATTAGTGTCAGAAAGTCTTGGACCCGTTTGACTATGTGCCAACAAATGAGCACTAATAACTCGTTCAAAAATAAAGTCACCTACAAACTATTCCCTTAAAAATTACATATATATATATATATATATATAAACTGGGTTTGGCTTTAAATAGCCCAAAGGGTTGGATCTGCCATTTAACACAAATCAACTGTAAAACTTTTGCACTATATCTACACCTAGATATCGATACTTTTGCACCGTATCTGCCATAGGCACAAATTATTACCAAATGATAACATCTTGTTTGGATGTCTTAAACAGAACTGGAAAAGATCGTGTGTTAATCGAATATTGCTTGCCTAAGCTGAATAGTATGATTTTATCACGTCAGTTTAATTCCTTTATAAAATTACTAAAGAACTTACAAGTCTTCGATATATAAATTTCAATCAATAATACACATATTCAGCACAAGTAGCAGTCAATTGCTTCATTTGGGAGTTCGATTAATATATAATGATTGTATCAACTTGAAAACAAGCAGAGGAAATTAAATCTTCCATTATAAAAATAATTATTACAAGTACATAATATCCAGTAAATTTAACCCAGATCTTGATTCACCTAATTTATCAGCTCAGTACACTTATAAACTTTGGAGATTAAGTTTGCATACGATGGCAATCAAAAATAAGATCGTCGAACTCGCCTTGTCATAAAATAAAGGATCGATCACGAATATCGTGGGAAAAGAAATCCATTTTGTATATATTACTCAGAATTTTTTTGAAATGGACAGAGTATGCCTGTACTACATTTGAATAAATGTTGATATTAATAAACTGCTACATAGAATAGATTAATATCTTTAGAGCATTAGTACTGTTTTTAAACTGATATATATATATATATATATATATATATATATATATATAAGGGTCACTCAATAAATAAGCTGATTTTTAACGCAACAACCGCCTTTCTCTCTCTCTCTATATATATATATATATATATATATATATTGGAGGCGGTTATTACTTTATAAATCATATCATATTATATATATATATATATATATATATATATATATATATATATAAGATAAAATATTAAAATTTAACAACACCGACTCAAATCATCAATATTACATAAAAGTTAAGATTTATTAGACATATTATCATTGTAAAACAACCTAGCGTATTTTAATGTTTTGCACGATTAGCAAACTGGATTAACAGACAATTTTTAGTGATTTTAATTCTCACTCGGTACCCATACTATTGGCCACAGCAAAATAAAGATTAGAAGATAACTAAATATATTTTAGAGATTTTACCAGTAAAATAATAACTTTATTTTATAAATATTATCTTATCGCTGAACGTAGTTTCGTTTGGTTTTATGGCATATCAACAATCATTTTTAAGTTATTCGATGCCAAACCAGATTTATACACATATATTAGGTATATATGATTTGTAAAAATGTCAACAAAGTTAAATAGTTCCAAGTATTGCTATGTATCACTAACAATTCAATTAAACATCAGTCATTTATTTACACACAGTAAAATTATTAAGCAGTTCTATTTCAAACAATTCATTTGAGCATAAGCCATTTGTTGGCACACACTTTACAAAGTTCTAGTTGACACATAGATAGGAGCCTATCAGTTTTTACCACTCCAGGCCAGAGTGGACCTGGGAGTGATGGCAATGAAGGGATATTCCGCATTCCCCAAAGCTCCAGCATTACTGAAGTCTCCCCATGAGATTGTTTGATGTTATATCCAAGACATTCGTTAGGAGAGGTGTCTTACCCCTTTTCAGAGATGCAATCAGTGTATCCTACAACCCCAATTGACTGGACAGGCTGAACGTGGTATGAAGGCCATTAACAAGGTGGCCGACTTATTAAAAATCCAATTATCTCAATTATTTCTGCGCTAATACTGAATTTTTTGCAGACATGACGTATATCTTTTTCTTCAATTAACTTATTACTTACATTTTGATGTTTTATTTCATAACAGAGTAAGTGGACCGGCTTTTTAAAGGTTTTTGGTTGCAATTAAAACCAATTTAAATTTTTTTAATGGATTTTATTCTTTGATGATACAGACTTTTCTTTTGGATAACTATGGTAGTTATATAGGTTTTAAGTTTATTTTAGTTCATTACATATAGCAAGAAATAGTGAAAAAAAAATCCAAATCCACTTATCTCACGATTTTCACCAAGTAATATAACCTAAAGTGAAACCTACACATGGATGCTAGAGGACTGACAACTAGGTCTATATTCAATATATATAAAATTTATATAAAATACTATATATATATATATATATAAGTGTGTGTGTGTATGTGTAACAGAGTTTATATATATATATATATATATATATATATAGGAGGGGGAGTTTCCGTGGCTTATGGTAAACGTTATGGTCTGTGACTTCGTAGTGGGAGAGTTCGAGCTCCAGTCATGCTACTGCGTTTACATTTGGACTAATACCCTTGGGAAAGCTATGAAATCTCTCTTCCCTCCCATCGATGGGTTAAGTAGAAACCCAGCTGTTCTTCTACACCAGTTATATAATAGATTGGTAAGCAACATTATTGAATTGTAGTGTAGCCTTCAAATTAAGTCTTCAACAATTAAATGTGTGAAAAAACACTGTTGGTTCAATTAGTGTGATCGGCAGCTATTGAACTCGAGTTTAATCTGAGACCATAACCCTCGATTTCTGTCAAGAAACAAGAACAAAAACGGAGACAGAAAAAGACAGAAAAGGGATACGTGATGGCTAAAAAAGAAGCTTAGTGAAAAGAAAGGTGCGGATCGATCACAGAGCAAAGGCTATATAACACAGATCGGCCAAGTAAAAGCAATATATGAACCCAATACAATATGGCATTTCCTTTGAATGCATGTACAATACGAAAATGGATTTGGCATTAGATAACGCCTGAAGTTTGATATGCAATAAAACAAAGAAACTATACAATATATATAAGTGATTGGTTTGGTTTGGTTTCTTTATTTAATGGCATATCAAACTTTGTGAGTTATTTAATGCCAAAGCCATTCTCCGAGAAGAACAGTAGTGGTACTATTTAACCCATAGCTGGGAGGATAAGGGGGTTCATACCTTTCCCAAGGGTATTTGCCCGAAAGTGAACGTAATAGCGCGACTGGAGTACGAACTTGCTTACTACGATTCCGCAGTCCATCGCTTTAACCATTACACTACGAGGACACCTCCATATATATAAGTGAGTGTGTGTGTGTGTGCATGTGTGTATCAAGTTCATACAAATGCTTCCGAAAAAGCATCAGAAGCAGTATCACCAACAAAACCTGATGACAGTAGGATTAGACATTGTTTCGGGGCGAAGTATCATTACCATTAACCAAGGGCGTTCCAGTTGTACCTTACAATGCCACAATGAGGGAATACGGGATATATGCAGATCCCCTTTTAACCAGATTTTGTGGGTTGTTTAAATGTGTATTCAGATTTACACAAGTTGAATTAGCAATAAAAATTCGGTATCCGACCTCAAAGGAAAATATACGCTTGGTCAGCTTTTTAATTCGTTCATTTATTTCATATATATATAGTCTATTAGGAATCTTCATACTTTTTGAACTTACCTTGCTCTGCCCAGTCAATATCTTACTCAAAGGGAACCGTTAACTCAATGACGTGTACTTTGTTATGCATTAAATAGGTGCCAGTGGTGTAATGGTTATCGTCGCAGGAAATGGATACGGCGACACTAGTTCAAATCCTGGACAAGACTGATTGAATTTCACATAGCACTAATACCCTTGGGAAAGGTATGAATCCAATTATTCTCCCTCCAGCTATGGGTAAATAGTAGAGCAGACTAGATTCTTCTGCCTTGGTGAGGCAACTAGTCTTGGAGAAGGAAAACTCTGAATTGAAACCTGTTAAACTCCGCTTAAAAAATTGACCTTGTGTCATATCCTGCCCGAGCGGAGGGGTTGGGTAAATATCATAAAATAGGTTTACTTAATCTGACGCATGTATAAGGACGTATAAGCCCAGAAAGATACGACTTAACGTGCAATTATATCATTAAAAAAGATATAAGAAATTGATTTTTTTTATATTCAACCAGAAATAGTTATGGAAACTTTACGACCATATCAAGTGAATCGGTGCTGTTAAATTCAAGATTTTGTAGCTTTAAAAATGTAAAATACATGAAATCAACTACATAATTCCCGTGTAGATAGTTTATTAGCTATGTCCCGGCATAATCACTTCATCGTTTCAGTTTCTCCCCTTAATGAAACCTGTGTTTATTGCTTGTAAAGTTGGTGTGAACATAGTCTACTTATCCAGTTTCAACCTCCTCTCCAAGTAAAGGTAAATTTTCTATAATCTTCTTATACTGATAGATTCTACGTTATTAAAACTAATTGAGGTGTGTTTTTAAGAAGTGGGCTTACTTATTTTGTTGAAGGAAAACATCAATATTTACGGTTTATGATATATATATAGCAGTATATGGTTGTTATGATCTCACTAGTGGCTTTGTGGTAGACCAAATGCGGTATAATTTGGAGAATGCTTAATCTGTGACAGAACTATTATATAATATAATAATGAATAAGTATATATTAGTTTTTAGTTTTTCAATGCCGTCTTTATACGACAATCAACTGCCTGATGATTGTCGTATAAAGACGGCATGAAACCAGTAGTCACAGATAAGTCCATGCTATTAAATATATATATAAACTAATATGTATATATAAACGTAAAGACTTTTTGTAATATATATCATTTTCGTAGAGTGATGATTATCGCCGGAGGAAATGTACTCAGTGACTCGAGTTTAAATACTGGATGAGGCTGTTTCCTTTTCACATAACGCTTATACCCTTGAGAAAGGAATAAATCTAATTATTCTCTTTCCAGCTTTTGGAAAGTAGTTGGGCCAGACTAGGCTTTTTAACTTTGGTATGGCAACCGATCTAGGAGAAAGAAAACTCTGATTTTAAACCTGTTAAAATCTACTGAAAATTTGATCTTGTATCACATCCTACTTGTGCAGATGGGTTGGTATATATATATATATATATATATATATATATATATATATATATATATATATATATATATTATTTTCATTTTACGAATCTCCATTCGTTGAATGAAAATGATATAAGTATTTATCAAACCATCCGTATCTTAGTAGTACATTTTCTGTCGCTTCTGTTGTAGCATATCATCTCCTTTTTAAAAAAAGCGAATCTAAAACGTTCTTCTTCAAAAAGATTTTTCTTCTGACGATGACCTAAGGTTAAATCTATATGAGAACAATTAAAAAAGTAATTAAAAAGAAATATTCCTATCTGTCTTATAACTTTTTCATCACTTTATATGAGTATGTCTTCTAGAGCATGGCACTGCCATAGCAATTGTTTTATGCAGACAATAGTATTGTCCTTTTCTATGCTAAAGTATATATATATATATATATATATATATATATATATATATATATATATATATATATATATATGTGCGCGTTTACTAAGCTTAGTTTAGATGTGGCACAAGGTCAGAATCATGAGGCTCCCAAAGAAAATCGAACTCACTATTAACTATCTGCTAATCTAGCTGGCTAACTATTACACCACATGAAGTGGTTAATATTATATAAAGTAAGTAAAGTAAAGTTGTCTCCCTTTAGTCGAGGGCGACCAGAAGGCTCCCTTTTCAATAGCTGCTAGGTGTAGAGGAGGGCGCAACTCCTTTCCCTAGATTGCTCCACTTTACCCTCGATAGTACCTTATATTGCTGAGTGTTAAGCAAGGAGGTATCAAGTACCATTTTTAAGGTCTTTGGTATGACGCGACCTGGGATTGAACTCAGATCTTCCGGACCATTGGCGAATACTCTACCCAGTGTGTGTGTGTGTGTTTACAGTGTGTGTGGCAGTAACTGAACATATGCAGTACATCCTAGATATATTTTTGAGCAATTCACTTAAAATGTTCTATCTTCAAGATAAAACAATTTCCTGTTCAATGTGCAAATGAATGACAATTTAGTGAGGTTAGCGTTCACGCTAATATCCTTTTTTTAATTATTTTCCTTATAACGGGAAAAAAAATTAAATGCTATTTTAAATCATTGGTCCTTTTATAAATATAAGCATCAGTATTATCATGGATCTCTCTTATTAGAAGCCAACGGGTCCATGGGTTGTCTGGTTGCTAATTACAGCAGATATTATAAGCTAAAATCAATGTTATATACAAGAGGTTTTGACTTGTTGAAATTAAATCACAGCCATTAATTCATAGTCTAAAGTCAAATGTGTTGGCTCTGATGGAATTAAAATGTGAGGCCTTCTTTTGTTTCTCATCATCGTTCTGTATGAATGTGTCAAATAGTTTTTTCCCGTGATCATGGTCATTTGAAGGGTTTTGTTAAAAGCAGGAAAAAAGCATAAATCTCATTAAGTGAACACTTAACTTAGACATGAACTGAATAGGGATGATGATATTTTCAAAAACGGAAAGTAAGTTGAGAGAGAAAAGTTTTTTGATCAAATAACGGGATTAAGTCTAGCGATTGATTGGCTCTGGCACAGGGTAGGCGTTTTTAATGAGGAATGGTTATTTTTCTGAATTTAGCTGAGTGGGAGGTAGAGGGATGGACAAGAGGGAGAAAAAAGCTCTTGAGTGGGTGAAGAAGAAGAAGAAGAAGAAGAAGAAGAAGAAGAAGAAGAAGAAGAAGAACAACAACAACAACAACAACAACAACAACAACAACAAGGAAGAGGATTTAGAGAAGTGAAAAGAGATTGATGAACGAAAAAGAAAAAAGATGAAGAGGCTAAGAAGAAAAAAGAGGTAGAGGAAATGAATAAAGAAAATAAAGAAGTTAGAGAATAAGAAAGAAAGAAAGAAAGAAATTATGTGAAAGTATAAAAAAGAAGAATATTTTTTAAGGGAGATGAAAACTTGAATGAAGAGAGGGAGAAGGGGGACAATCGATGCAGGATGAAAAAAGTGGGAAAGAAAGAAATTAAAAAAGAATATAAAGAATGTAAAGGAAGGAATTTTTCTAAAACGAGAAGAGAAAAAGAAAGACTGGTTAGAAGAAGAAGAAGAAGAAGAAGAAGAAGAAGAAGAAGAAGAAGAAGAAACAAAAAGAAGAAGAAGAAGATGAAGAAGAAGAAGAAACAAAAAGAAGAAGAAGAAGAAGAAGAAGAAGAAGAAGAAGAAGAAGAAGAAGAAGAAGAAGAAGAAGAAGAAGAAGAAGAAGAATGATGATGGTGAACTGAAAAGAAAGATTAAGAAGACAAGCAAAAAGAGAAGAAAAAAAGATGAAAAAGAAATGAAAGAAAATAAAGAAGTTATAACGTAAGAAAAAGGTAAATAGAAGCAGAAAAAATATGTAAGAGAATGAAAATAAATGGGACGAAAAGACGAATAAGAAAAAGGAAAAGAAAAGTTAGAAGAAGAAGAAGAAGAAGAAGAAGAAGAAGAAGAAGATGTATGAGTTGCAAAAAAAAGGAAGGAGAAGAAGAAGAAAAACTACGAGTAGCAAAAGAAAAGAAGAAAAGAAAGAGAATAGAAAACCTGAGTACAAAGACAAGTAGCAATAATGAATCCGGTATTAGTAAAAGAAGACGATGACAAGAAATGCTGTAAAAAAAAGAAAAAGAAAAAGATGAAGAAAATATGCGTGGGCAGAGAAAAGCAAAGTAAAAAATCTGTTCTACGTTCGACGATGCATAAAATCCCCTTAAATAAACACCAACGCAGTCACAAAAGGCTTCCTTATCTTCATTTCATTTGCGATGGTCACCTGCAAAACTTATCCAGGCAAATCCAGGCCTTGTTAATGGCTTCAATGTTATAAGCGAAATTAACTTCCTTAATAATGCGTCCTTTTAAGGACAATACATACATCCTTTTCGCCCAAAAATGAAATTATCATTGAATAATAATAATAATAATAATAATAATAATAATAATAATAATATCTAAATCATTACAGCACTAATTAAATTATGAATCATACATTAAATAATATCTACTTATATATATATATATATATATATATATATATATATATATATATATATATATATATATAAAGCAAGAGAGAGTCCGAGAGGTAGAGAGAACAAAAGAAAGATAGAGAGCGAGAAAGAGACGGGGACAGAGACAGAGAAACAGACAGATGCATTCATATATATATATATATATATATATATATATATATATATAATTATTTTTTTTATAAAAAGTTAATTTTCTTCTAAACCAAAAACACAGGATTATTTTTAATGAACCATTATACAGTCAAAACGGATATTATTAGATATGATTTATTCACAAACTCTACAGCATTAAAATTCTGTAACCAAAAATATGAATAAATTGCAGTCCTTGATTTAGAAGAAAATTAACTGTTCATTTACAAATTACTAAAGATTTACTTCTTTGTTGGAGATAGATAGATAGATAGATAGATAGATAGATAGATAGATTTGAATATACTGTGATAGATTTGAATTGATAAATAGAGAGAAGATACTTGGAACCATTTAATGGTGCAAACAAATGATCAATATTGAATAGAATTATAAGAGTTAAATTTTGAAACGCTTTAACTGTTTGCCTAAATTGAATTATTGGTATTACATAATAATTCTGAGAACCATTTGACCGTGTGCAAATGAATGAATTATCTTTAATAGAATAATTGATGTTAAATAACAATACTTGTAACCAATTTACTGTTTGCAAACAAATGATCAATATTGAATAGAATTATTAGGGTTAGCAATAACTGAAATGTAGAAACAATAGCAATAATCGTGTGCAAACAAATTAGTTCTCATTTAAAAATTACCAACAAACTATTACAACAAACTATTCACAAATTACGTGTACAAGTATTTAAATACGTGCAAAGAAATGACTGATTCTAAATTGTCAGCATTATATAGCAATACTTAAAACCATTTAACTGTGTGCAAACAAATAATCAATAGTAAATAGAATTATTCGTATTAGATAGAAGATACACATTTAAATGTGTACAAAAAAAAAATGAGCCCAGGCCAATTAGCGTTGAAGACGTCGATTCCCTATCAATCATCAAAGTTAAGCAGTGACGAGTTAACTCAGTACTTTAATAGGTGACTAAGTACAAGACTAAGCAGTGCTTAATAAATATATCAACATAAATTCAATTGAAATTGTTATAACTATTATAGGCTGTAGAGAAAGAAACATAAATAATTTTCAAATGTATTTTTTATCAAACTTTTAATCAAAAGAGAAAGTTTTTTTGAATGAAGATAATCACTACTTAATTAATATGTCCTTCAGAGGGATCACTGTACTCCCATTGAAAGAATCAGCTAAAGAAAAACGAAATAATAAAATGACGGAACAATACATCTTAATAATGCGAACGTCTAATGAATATCTTTACGATAAGCAAAACCCACCGGTTATTCGAGCTTACTACAAATCGCTTTAAATCTAATGGTCATATCGTCCATTCTATTTGAACTAAAATAAAAAAAAAAAGGGACCAGTGAATGAAATAAAAGAAGGACCTTCAGAAAGTTTACATTGTAGCTTACTCTACATTACAATTTTTAAAAAAGATTATGACTATTTTCATGTTAAGATTGTAGAGAATCATTCTGGTTATATCTTTTAATACCCATAATATTCAAACGGTTTGTTGTAACGATTATCGTCGTAGGATATTGACACAGCGAATCAAGTTCAAAACCTGGATGAGGCTGTTTGCATTTCACATTGGTAAAGGTATGAATCCAACTATTCTCCCTCCAGCTATGGAAAATAGTAGTGTAGACTGACCTCTTTAACTTAAGTATAACAACTTGTTTAGGAGAGCGAAAACATTTTTAGTGAGATCCATTCCCCCCTGGGTGCTAGGTAAGTAATGTAATGCTCTACATGTTGTATCTTTTAATAATTCCAGCTCTTCTGAAAAGTCCTTGTCTTTGAGTAGTACTGCTCATAAATATTTGAACAGAGTAGATGCTTTTAATAGCCTAATTTTGAGGCTTAAAATTGGAACTTAATACCGGAGGAACTAAATTCTTCGCAATCATCATTGTGGATGTATTTAATCAGGTTTCTAATGGTTCACGGCACGGAAAATCTTTTAACAGATATAGAAACAAATTTAAAAATAACAGTTTTTTTATTGTCCTAAATTCTTTTGAATCTTAGCGATTGCTTTATGTAAGACTTTTGAAACAAATCATTTAGATCCCCTTCTTCATTCAAATCTTTAATGGTAATTGCAGTAGAAGTGTGAGTTCAATTATTTACGATTGCTTGATTGGCCAGTTTTATGAAATATTAACCTTTGTTGGAGGTATCAAGTACAATTTTTAAAGTCTTCGGTATGACGCGACCTGGGATTGAACACAGGTCTCCAGGACCATTGGCGAACATTCTACCAACTAGAACGCGCACCAATATAATTTACAAGGGTAAAGTAGAGCAATCCATGGAAAGTAGTAGCGCCCTCCCCTACACCTCGGTGTAGTAGCTATCGAAAAGGGAGCCTTCTTGTCACCCTCGACTAAAGGGAGACAACTTTACTTTTTTTACTTTATCCTTTGTTGAGATACTAGTGTGAATCAAAAGTTTTGCAATATTTTAGTAAAGTATTGTGAGGTGCCAAACTTGCCTGATACTCTCTGAGTGATACTCGTCGGATTTGGTCTCTGAGTACGGCTTTGGAATCCATGGTTTTAGGTCTACCTGATTGTCAAGTTTTTTTCAATCCGAGCAAAATTTCTACAACCATCTACTTACTAAATGCGATCAACTGTGTCTTCATCTTTCATACAACAAATGTTTTAGGTTGATTCTGCAGCGTTATGACCTGTTCGAACTCATAACACATAATTTTCCGAATTAGACTACGTTGCCTGTTCATCTGTGCAGTTTTCAAATCCTCCCACCGAGTGAAACAATGCATAGCGTGTCAGCGTACCAACTAATACGATACTACCAACCACAGAGGGTATCTAGCACGGCTTGAAATGCTTCGTTCACGAGATATTTGTGTTACAAGTAAGCACACAGCGAAATAGTGAAAAACTTTCGACTCATCCTTGTATTCGATGCAAACATATGTCTTTTTAAAGCAATGTACGATTTTTAATCTTTTTTCATCCTTACTGAAGACGCAGGTGATGTATCATAAAACTAAAGGTTATCTTATTTCAACAAACATTCATCAAGGTATTGTATGTTGAGAAAGATTCGTTAGCAGTCTGATTTAGCAGGTCATACCAGCTCATTAGTCTAATGGGGTGTGTGTTCACCTATGGCCTGGGAGACCGATTTCCAGTCCCAGGTCGAGTTATACCAAAGACTCAAAAAATGGTACTTGATACCTCTTTGCTTAACACTCAGCATTATAAAGTACGTATCAAGGGTAAAATATAGCAATCTAGGAAAATAAATTTGCGTTCTTCCCTACCCTTCGGTGTAGTAGCAATTGAAAAGGAAGTCTTTGGGTTGCCCTCGACTACGACCGCCAACTTTACTTACTTTTACTACAAGCGAAAAGACTTAAATTCTCACTGGGTGCCTTACACGTGAAGGCTTGCGCAGACACTGAGCTAAATGAATAGTCATCAGAGATATACATTATACTTTGAATAGTTCCATATTTCTCAATTGTAGCACTGGTCAGTTACCCTTTTATTGCCATTACTCCCAGGTTCACTCTAAACCGAAGTGGTACAAACTGTTAGGGTGCTGTGTATATCTCTACCTACTCATCCGTGCAAGCAGGATACGACACAAGGTCAATTTTTAGCGGAGTTCAACAGATTTGTATTCAGAGAATTCCTTCTCCAAGACTGGTTGCCATACCAAAGTTAACGAGTCCAGTTAAATATAGCTGGACAAAGAATTGTTTGATTCATACTTTTTTAAGAGTATTACCCATATTTACCCAACCCCTCCGCTCGGGCAGGATATGACACAAGGTCAATTTTTAAACGGAGTTTAACAAGTTTGAATTCAGAGTTTTCCTTCTAGACTAGTTGCCTCACCAAGGCTGAAGAACTTAGTCTGCCCTACTATTTACCCATAGCTGGAGGGAGGATAATTGGATTCATACCTTTCCCAAGGGTATTAGTGCTATGTGAAATGTAATCAGTCTCGTCCAGGTTTTGAACTCGTGTCGCTATGTTCATTTCCTACGACGATAACCATTACACCACGGGCACCTCTTCTAAGAGTATTAACGATATGTGAAATATGTGAAATACAAAGAGCCTTGCCTAGGATTTGAACTCGTGTTGCTGCGTCCATTTCCTACGATGGTAACAATTACACCACGAATGGGCCTGGTGAATATGTATTAAAACTACTTGTATTAGAGTGGAATACTTGGTTCCATATGTTGCATAGTGACCCTTGACCAATCCGTCAATCAGAGATTTTCTGCATTAGACGCCCCAGTGAAAATAAGCAGTAGTCACGTGGTTGAACAGTGTTGGGTATCACCCACCTTTCTCCACACAATGAACTAGACCATCTGTCATATATAATAGTAGCTACTAATACCAGGGCAGACTAGAAGGTGAAGAGCAGCTTCTTATAAGAATAGTATTAGAGCGTTGGAGACTGAAGATCGCACTAGATCACCTTGCTTGCTACCGTAATAACGGAAGCCAATACTATCGTTGGACTATATCTTTATTCTGTATTCACTAATCCTATGTTCTAGTCTACTAATAGTCTCTCTATTGTATATACTTTTTCCAGAGAATATATCTCCATTTCCTCTCATATCGTGGTTTGTCCTTTATTTAATATTACAAGCGTTCACTAACCAGAACGCAACAAACAGAAATATGTAGGTATAATGAAACAATATATACAGATGCTCTCGTGAGATACGGGCAGTCTGAGTCTCAGTTTGCGACGAGAATAGAGTGATCAGTCACAAGAAGCGCTAACGTGTGGCTGGGAGTCCCGTTGTGGGTCCTTAGCCCACAGGAGTTGTCCGGTTGAGTACCTCTGGCTGAGAAAAAGAAGTGCTAAGTGACGCCTTAAAGATAACACAACGAGGTATGGTCAAGAAATTATGGGTCAGTATAGTAGTCTGTCTTCGTCTCCCGGTCTCTGTCTCTTTCATGTCTACAGAAGCTCTGACTGCAAGAAATAAAATTGTGAATTATATATTTTTATAACGAAGTGTTATGGTCATTCTTCTTCCTTTTACGTTCATTTCTTATGCAGCTATTTAACACATATAACTGTGTGCTGATTATTTGGATAAGTGTTATTGTGCATGATTTTTATCAGAGCTATTTTATTGGGACTATGTTCGAGATTTATCTTCTCTCTTCAACCATTGGATATTTACTCAAAAAATGCACATTCTTTTGACTAACTTGTGCTGAATAGCAGAAAAAGTGTTACAGTACCCCCAGATGGGAATGGACTATTCTTCCTCAATACATACCGACTTAACTTGATACTCGGGTAGATAGCCTCCAACCAGAATGGAGCGTATGCACCACTCTCTAGGAGGCACTGGGCTAGGACACACTTCGGTCAGCTGCGTTTATCGGTGCGCGGATCTGGTCAGGTGTGTCCTGGTTCAAGTGGCAGTAGGTTGAGGTTCGCCTTGACCGGCATCCTCGAGCCTTAGAGGGCTGTTCTCCCAGGCTCTAACCCTCTTTAGAGGGGTTAGGTTCATCGCCTGGCGCCTAAGGCTCCCCTTTTTAGGGAAATGCCGACAGGGCCAAAGGCATTTTGGGGAATGCTGGGCGTGTCTGGGCTACGGTCCTGTGTCTGGACCCTCCTAAAAAGGCCTTGTGCCACACTCGTCTGGTTGGTGGGACATGCGACAAATACCGATAACCTCCAAGCTACCTGACAGTACCAGAAGGGCATTCCTAACTGCTGTATATCATCTGTATTCTGTATATTTGTTCTGTTATTGTAATATATTCGTTTCAACCTACTTCTCTTGTCTGCGTGTCTTCATTTTGACCCCTAAACACCACAACAGAAAGACAACAATACGGATCTGTAAAAAAATATAATCAGCTTCTTTTCAATTATTTGGATTTCAATGAGTGGGGCTTTGTCGACTGTATTGTATGGAACGCGGCGCGGCTGGTTTCACTTGTTGGTCATGGTAGTGACTGCTTGGCCTCAGGGGACCGTCTCCCCAGGCTTTATCCCACTTCGGCAGGACAAAGTTTATTGCTTGGTGCCTGAGGCGCCCTATTAGGAGAATGCTGACGAGGCCAAGAACTTCTGGCACCGCCGGTCATATGCGCTTTGGTCCGTGTCAGGCGTCCGCTCATAAAAGGCCCTGTGCCATTCTTCATCTTGGCGGAGAGATAAACAAATACCATAACCAGCTTCTTTTCTTTTCTTTTTATTACCCAAAATGTTATGGACGGGTGAAATAGAAGAGAGTCGAAGTCGGCTGAGCTGCACACACAGGGCAGACGGTACGGATCTTCTGTGTACCACTTTTTGGGTCAGAATCTCCCTGGTTATATAATATTCTGGACCTCCGCGTAGATTCTAAAGTTTACATATCCGTCAATCTGCCACTTACACGTTCTACGTGGACACACCTCCTTCGAGCATGCCACCCATACAATGCACGTGATCACGCTTCTTTCAAGCATACCACCGACGCAATTTACACGGTATTTCTGCTGGGGAAGCCTGTGTCTTCTTTAATTTATATACCAGTTATTTTTGTTCACAGCGTCCGACTGTGGCTTCATCGATATCTATCAAAAGGTATCTTTAAGTTAATATCCAACACTTGCTCGGACTATTCCAATAAAATTATCTAAATTTTCATATCAATACGTGGATTTTCATTGACCTGACCTTTATCATCAGAGACATGTCTATCTTTATGCATACTCTTAATGAGCGATTTAGCACACTGCTTATAAAATGAGGAACCTAACGTCTTTGTGTTACGCATATATACTCGGTCTTAATTGAGTAGCAGTCAATATACTGGACTAGTCAACTTTTGTACTTTTGTTTTTTCCCTTCTGTTAAATATATGTACTCTGTTTAACTTATATTGTAGTCAAGATATCGGGGTAGTCAATTTTTTGTACTTTACTTTTCGAACAGTCTTATATCGGGACAGCTTGAACAAAATTATCTCTTGTCGCCTTCAATCTGGTGTAGACTTTTATAAAGAAAAATCTATTCTGCCTGAGAAAATAGCATTTATTGTCAATGGTTAGATTCCTTTTTAGCTGTTTTAAAGTTTCTAGAGTTTAAAATGTTTTATTGGCTAACAGAACTTGACGGAAGAGGTTGCCGAGTCACTTGCAGGAAATTGGAATATCAAGAGAAATGGTCAAATGCTGAAGAAAGTGGATCCCCCCCACAAAAAAGGATCATAGGAAATTGCTATCTTATTGGTGATTTCAAGAACTTGTAATGGGGTTCAAAAAACTGCATTACACTATCTGTGACAAAAACGATAGCTGAGATGACAGTATGACAATGCGAATCAATGATAAAAAAAGAAATCAATTCTGTTTATGGACTGCTTTTCTAAAAATCGGATGAATCTCAAAGATTCCATCATCGAAAATTGATCGCATCTGTTTTGAATTAACGTTCTTAGCAAAAAATCCATCTTCAACAATTTGAGTAACGCGGCAAATAGATTTGATACCAAGGAGATTCATGTTTTGTTGTTATTTTTTAATTCGATCTGTGGCGTATATTGATATTTTCAGCGTTTCAATACAGATTGGAGAAATTAACATTAACTATTTTACTTGAAAGAAAAAAATAGAGATGATCTAATTGAAATTTTCAAAATAATAAATGGAATTTCTAATTATGGTTGATTGTTTTTGAATATTTCTTCTCGAACTGGAATTTTTTTCTTAAGACAGATTTCAAAATCCAACTGGATTTCTAACGAATGTGACAATAATTTTTTTTAGCGAAAAGAACAATATATTTTTTAAATAAATTGTCTAATAAAAAAAAAAAAAAACAGAAATAGTGTAAAAGAATTTAGGTTGAATTGAATGATTTAAAAAATAATAGTAAGAAAAAGAATTTAAGAGGGCATTTTTGAAACTATTGGATGAATTACTTAACAGAATTTGATCCATATATAGATATTATATTCATAGTGTATATGTTCTGTGCAAAGATTTCTACAGTTGATGTGAGAAGATAACAAAGAAGTGAAAATGGTCAAGGAGGCGTGACAACCAACCAAACAAACAAACAAACAAAATAATAATAATAATAATAATAATAATAATAATAATAATAATAATAACTTAGACCTTGCCAGAGAACTAAAAAAAAAGCTGGGGAACATGAGGATGACGGTGGTACCAATTGTAATTGGTGCACTTGGAACGATCCCCAAGGGCTTGGAAAAGGAACGGGAAGAACTGGAAATCAGAGGACGACTCGAGACCATCCAGGTAACTGCATGGTTGAGAATGGTCAGAATACTGAGAAGAATCCTGGAGACCTAGTGAGATTTGTTGTCACTTAGTCTCCTATGAAAGACCATCAGCAAACGCTGCTGGGGAAAACTCGGAGTAAGGAGTAAATAATAGTAATAATACTAATGAAAATGGGAAGAAAAACAACTCTATGGCCGTTTCAAACGACTAATAAGCAACATCTCACTCTAGAAAACCTGGACGTGGCTAAAAAAAGAAAACTTTAAGAGAGAAACATAATCACTCATAGCAGCACGAAACAACGCCATAGGAACCAATCATATCAAAACGAGAATAGATAAGACGCAACAAAATAGCAAATGTAGGCGATGCAGTGACAGATATGAAACCATCAATCACATAAGCGAATGCAGCAAATTAGCACAGAAGGAAATTTTCAAAATCATTAATGGAATTTCTAATTATGGTAGACTAGACGCGACTGGGGGGGGGGCAAGGTAATCCACTGCAAGAAATTGAAATTTGACCATACGAACAAATGGTATATGCACAATCCAGGTTGTGTCCTAGAAAATGACACGCATAAACTCCTATGGGACTTTGGCGTACAGACGGATCACCTAATCTCGGCCAGAAGACCAGACCTTATATTAATCTGCAAAATAAAGAGAATTTGCAAAATTGTTGACTTTACTGTCCCGGCTAGCCACAGAATAAAACTGAAAGAATATGAAAAGAAGGATAAATACCTCGACCTTGATAGAGAATTGAAAAAACTGTGAAACATGAAGGTGACAATTATAACAATTGTGATTGGTGCTTTTGGTACAGTAACTAAAGGATTATTAAAAGGAATGGAGGACTTAGTATTTGGCAGCCGTATAGAGAACATCCAAGCGACAGCATTATTGAAAACGACCAGAATACTGAGAAGAGTCCTGGAGACTTGAGAAGACTTGAGGAGACTTGCTGTCACTCAAATTCCAGTGAAAGACCATCAGCTAACACTGATGTGAAAAACTCTAAAGGAGTAAAATAATAATAATAATAATAATAATAATAATAATAATAAAGGAAAGTGAAAAGAAGGATAAGTACCTCGACCTTGCTAGAGAATCGAAAAAGCTGGGGAACATAAAAGTAACGATTGTGCCATTTGTGATTGGTGCGTTAGGCACAATAACTAAAGGATTATTAAAAGGCCTGGAGGACTTGGAAGACAGGTAGAGACTATCCAAACGACAGCATGGCTAAGAACGGCCAGAATCCTGAGACGAGTCCTGGAGACTTGAGGAGACTTTTTTTAATTTACTAAGCTTTTTGCTTAGATGTAGCACAAGGCTGCATGAATGGGGCACCCAATGAGAATCGAACTCACTCGTGTAGGTTTGCTAGTCTAACATGCTAACCATTACACCACCCGAGGTGCCCGAAGACTTGAGGAGACTTGCTGTGACTCATACCCCAGTGAAAAACCATCAGCTAAAACTGATGTGAAAACCTACTTTTGCTACTTGGATCTTTGGGGGCTTTAAACACTCGGGTTCTGTCCGATTGCTCTAACGCTCAGTCCAACTTTCTACTCCCAGCTGTGGGTTAAATAATATCTGCTGTTCTTATATAAGGATGGCTTTGGTATTTGATAACCTACAAAGATTGATAAACCCTCAAACAAACAAACCAAAACAAACCTTCTATCAGATATTTATGATTAACTTTGCCAAAACGAATATCAAATTCGTATTAGCAAAATTAATAATGAATACTTAAATAATACTTAAATGAAGGACTGGTGATTACTAGAGGAATTAATCATTGATAAAACAAAAAGAAGGTGGAAGTTTTTGGTATCAAATATGTAAGTAGTATTAGTTAAAGTTAATTTAGAAATTGAAACACACACACACCGAGACAAGTGCTATGAGTAAATTCTTTGCTGTCATTCTTGAAGATAAGTAATTTAACAACAAGCATTAAGTTATTTTTTAGAGGAGGAGGTAAATTTTTAGATTGTCAATCACTATTAGTACCAACTCTATTTTCCTTCATCTTTTTAAATTTTGGTTCGGTTCAGTTTTTTTTGCATAACCTTCGTGGGTTATTTAATACCAAAGCCATCCTTGTAGAACAGCACTGGTACTATCTAACCTACTGCTAAGATGGATAAGGGAGTTCATAACTCTCGGGAGGGTATTTATTAATTCAAAAGTGAACGTAATAGCGCGACTGGAGTTCGAACTTTCTTACTTCGTGGCTCCAGTCTACGAAGAATCGCTAGTTCGTACCAGAGACAAATCATGAGAAAGATTTGTCAGTTATTTCACTTTCTTTCTTTCTTTCTCTCTCTCTCTCTCTCTCTATCTATCTATCTATCTATCTATCTTATTCGTGATTGACTAATTAATAAAAGATAGCAGTAAATGGAAATTACTTGCGTTTGTGTCAGTTAGAGTAACATAACAAGTTAAAGATGTTTCATTCAGAAAGGAATCGTAAGCAAAGGAGAATTCGATCACCCGAGCAGAAAGAACAGTTGAAGAGCCGAGTATTCTCGACTTACTGTACAGCTCTCACCAACACAGCAGTCTGGCACTAACAAGGCAACACACATTCCCGGAGCACACAACGCGCAGCCAGTTAGTATTTTACTAAGCTTTTGGTTTAGATGTGGACAAGGCCGTATGAATGTGATTTGAACTCACTCCCTCGTAGCCACAGTCGTCCATAATAAGTATAGTGACGACGTTACATATTTATGGACAATACTGTAAACACCTAAAATTGTTTCACCAATCCTAGGTTCTCTGGGGTTCATCTGGCATTCATACCGGGAAGGTATTATTGTGCCAACCGTCTGGCCTCAGGGAGCCTTCTCTTCAGGCAATACTTACTTGGCAGTGCTGAGTTCATCGCTTGGCGCCTGAAGCATCCTAAAAATGGCGAATACCGACAGTATCAAGCAATTTTGTGACGGCCGAACGTGCGTTTCGAGTCTTGAATGGCTCCCCATAAAAGGAAGTTGAATAAATTTCAAACAATAAAAATCATACCATTTTCAGTTATTTTTTTAGGTGGGGAGGTAACATTACTCGATCAAGAGTTTTAAAACATCGATATTACGACCATTGACAAAATGTCTTCCCCACTCGGCCATCAACAGGTATTTTTTGCTTCACAAATCAATGTTTTATTGAATAAGTATCAGTTGCGAATAATGTTTTTATGGTTGCTATTAATGGGCGCTGTCTAAGCTAAAGGGAAACATTTACGTGTGAGTTGAATATTCGAGAAATTTTGTTAATCTAATTGACGACAAAAACATTAGTTGCCAAGTGCCTGGCTGGTAGCAGGAAAACAAGCGGTTATTCACACTCTGCAAATCTAGATAGGCGTATCTTGTGTGTGTGTGTGTGTGGTATGTGTATGTGTACATATATATATATATATATATATATATATATATATATATATGTCTATTTATATATATTACTGAAAGTATGGAGTCCCTTGACTCTCTCTCTCTCTCTCTCTCTCTCTCTCTCTCTCTCCATCCGTCACTCTCCTTCATAACTCTTGGCATATCCTGTAGACTGCATCCAGTGTCCGTTTAAGAGCTAGTGAGTGTAAATCTTTGCTGGTTACCTATCACTGGTGTTTCCATGTGTAAGATTTGATGAAAAAAGTATTGTGAATTCGTCCTTACTCCCCCAGTAGCGCATAGAATGTCACGCTCATCAAAATTAAATGGTTTGTGTGATGGGAGGCAAGTAGCCATACAAATAATGTTTTGTGAGGGTGCTGCTTCCATATATGTGTGTGTATGAATATATTGTAACACAAAAACAACTAAACTCTTTATATATATTTATGCAATTTTACATTTGCATAGAGTTTTTGTGCTGTATAGAGTTTGGTTATAAATAACACTGAATAATATGTTTTGAGTGATTTAAAGTTGCATTAAAAATAATAAAATCCTGGTATCTTTGTTTTAGAAGAAACTCAACTTTTTACGGTGAAAAATTTGTAGGGTTGTATTGATTCATTGGTGATACTCTGTCTCTGTCTCTCTTTTTCTCTCTCTCTCTCTTTCTCTCTCTCTCTCTTTCTCTCACTCTCTTTCTCTCTCGTTCTCTCTCTCTCTCGTTCTCTTGTTCTCTTTCTCTCATTTTCTTTCTTTCTTTCTTTCTTTCTTTCTTTCTCTCTCTTCTTCTCCGTCCCTCTCTCTTTCTCTCTCCTTCTCTTTCGCTATCTCTCTTTCTCTTTCTTTCTCTCTTTCTCTCTCTTTCTCTCCCTCTCTCTCTCTCTCTCTCTTTCTTTCTCTCTTTCTCTCTCTCTTTCTCTCTTTCTCTCTCTCTGGATATATATTGCATAGATAAAGATAAGGGACAAAATTTCGTTGCTGTGCAAACTATCATCCCATTTCCCTTTGTTACCCTAACTGACCGGAAATTCTTGCTATTCAATTACCAGCCACTGTTTTACATTTAAACGATCTGTCGGCGAGACTTTCAATACATTGACTGTATCCCCTGCAGAGGTTTAAGACTCTATTTTAAAAAAAGGTGTGTCCTGGGTAGAATACTACTGCTAAACTGCGTCTAATCAAGTTCAGCAGATTTGGAACGTGTGGATTCAACCTTTCACTGGCATTACTGCAAGTTACTTTAGAGTCCGATTTATGGGTCAAATAAATCTGTTGGAAAATTAATTGAATTCAATTCTATATGCCATATAACTATAAAAATTTGTATCAAGAATAGTTACTTGAAGCTATAATTGTTTACTAAGGTTTATTATTAGTTGCTTCAAACCATAAAACCGTATGCAAACAAATTGAAATAATTACTTGAAATCATGTAATCATTTGTGTTTGATAGGATTACTTGAAACCATACAACTATGTGCAAACTATATGTATTAGATAGGAATAATTGATATCATATAACGATTTGTTATTTTTATCAACCATGTAGGTTATTCGATACTAAATCCTTTTATATATACATACATATATATATATATGTGTGTGTGTGTGTGTGTGTGTGTGTGTGTGTGTGTGTGTGTGTGTGTGTGATTTATAAACGAATAGTTTGTACGTTAGATTTCAAAATTTTGTTTTCCCACAGCTAAATGGTTTCAAGTATTGTTATTTATTGTTTGCACAGAGTTAAATAAATTCAAGTACTGTTCACACTAATAGTTCTATTTGCACACAGTTTAAATGGTTTCAAACATTGCCACCAATACTAACAATTCAATTTAATATTGATCATTTGGTTGCACACAGTTTAATGGTTTTCTCTATAGTAAATGAATAAACAGTTCTATTTGACCTGTAGATTGGACCCTAACAGGTACAACCCTTCCAGGATAAAGTGGAGCTTGGGGTAATAGCAATGAAATGGTATTCCACATTTCCAAAAACTTCAGGAATGGAGTCTCACTATCAAATGGTGCTGTCTCCTACCTCGGAGAATCGTTGGGGAGGGATCTTATTCCTTTGCAAGAGATGCAGTCGGTGTATTCTACAGCCCAGCCGACTGGGCTGTCATGTAATAGTGGCCAAAAAGTACCTCAGCAACAACTACACAAAAAAATATATAAATGAACCTACAATGAATGCGATTCCCTAACCTCCCTAACCTAGGAGAGCTGAAATGGCATTGAGATCAATCGGTCTGTCAGAACGGAGGCAGCGATCATTTGTTAAATAAAAAAAAACCCAAAACAAAGGAAACTAAGGACCGAAAACAGTTTTACCAGTGTTTCTGTCTCCCTTAAAAATCAGCATTCGAACTCCAAGATTTTTACCATGGGTGCGAACCCTGATAACAATACTTGTCGAATCTCATAAGGGGATAGAATAGATTTTGGTCATCGCAGGCTATTTCGGTTATCTGCCGTTATTCTATAATCCCGAGTGTCAGACAAATATTAGCAAAATTCATTTTGAATTGGTTAAATTCATCTGATGCCCACAAATGGCGTTCCTTAACACAACGTTTCATCACCCCACCCTACTTCTCTCGCTTCAAAACGATGAATATTTTTCCGTTCAGTCACGTCGTTTTAAATCAACTAATTTCTGTCCATGTTCTCCGGGTCATTGACACAAAATTAGAGTTTGACGTTTAAGTATCAAGGGAAAATGATTCAGGAAACAATTATCAACAGATAACAGAGAACTTTTTATTTTCTTTTATACTTTGAATTAATAAAGAGATTTACAGAAAAAAAATTGCAAAAATAGAAAAATATTAGAAAAGATTGTAATGTCGTTATCCGATTTAACGAGTTTATCAGATGATTTGAAGGCAAATGAAAAACGTAATAGCATAAAAGTTAAAACTCGTCTAAACAAGTGAATCGTTGATGAGATTCACCCGTGGCCGTGAGTTCAGTCCCTGGCTCAGACAGAGAAAATTCTGGTCAATAGACAAAGCAAAAATATCATGAGAATTAAACAGCTCGGCGCTAATCCAGTCAAAATATGGGACACTCTGTGAGAATCGAAGTCACTAACAATAGTCTACTCGACGAGATCGTTAATATATCTATATCCGCCTTATACGTAGGATTAAAAATACTTCGACTGTATCCCCTAAAAGAGGGTAATACCTTCCCACCTCCAAATAGCATCATGGGTATGAAAATAAACTGTCTCCGGAGGTGAGACTCCACTTCTGGAACATCCGGGAGTGTGGAGTGACCACTTCATTGGCATTTCTCCCAGACCCATTCTGACGTTTGGCTTCCATGTACAGTTTTAATAGAACTATTTGAAAATTATTAGTATTATATAGGAATACTTGAAACTATATGCCACTCAACTGCATCTAGTAGAGTAGCTTCATTTCTGGAGCTCTGGCCACCCGGGGTTTAGTACCTGTTAAAATCCTATCTCTGGGTCAAAAAGATCTGTTTGAAGATTATTACTTTTACAAATGAATACTTGAAACTATATAACTGTGGGCAAAGAAATGATTAAATAGAATTTTAACTCATTGAACACCAATGCCTAAAATCCTCCAACGTCTCTATGAGAAAGTACTGGAATAGCGGTACTTTCTGGTTCTAAGGGTTAATGTTTGATAATTATTTGTCGCTGCCTCCCACCAGACAGGACTTGATACAAGGTCAAAAGCCCGAAGGCCGATTAAAGTGAGGATAAAGGGGAGGGAAGGTCGAGAACGAGCCAAGACTCGAACCCTGCTGGTCTGTGCTGCCCATCGACCCATTAAGTGCAATGTGGGTCTAATGAGGCAAGCAGTTTCACGAATCCAAATTTGGATCCGAGCACGTATGCCGGGTTATAGCTTAAACTAGACAGCAAGGTCTAGTGACATATATAGGGGACAGAGGATGCAGCTCGCTCACCGGAAGGTGGCCCAGCTGAAGCTGGGGGCCTCTCGGCCTCGAATCTGCCATTGATTTCGATCACCCATCCGGCAAGAATCCCAGACGGCCCAGCCAAGAGACCGGGGAAGCGATATTTGTCGTTGCCTCCCACCAGACACGACTTGACACAAGGTCAAAAGCCCGAAGGCCGATTAAAGTGGGGAAAAAGGGGTGGGGAAGGTCGGGAACGAGCCGAGACTCGAACCCTGCTAGTCATTGACCCACTAAGTGCAATGTGGATCTAATGAGTCAAGCCGTATCACGGACCTAAATCTAGGTCCGGGCACGTATGCCAGCATATAGCTTGAACTAGACCAAGAGGTCTAGTGCTATACAAGGCGTGCAAAACGGATCTGAAAAGCAGCTCGCCCACCCGAAGGTTGCCCAGCCGAAACTGGGGTCCTATTCGGCCCCGAGTCTGCTCTTGGTTTCGATCACCCATCCGCCACGAATGCCAGACAGCCCAGCCAAAAGGCCGAGAAGCGATGGGTTAATGTTTGATAAGAATGTGTAAAACCATTTAACCGTATGCAAATTATTTGCATTTAAAATAATTACTTGAAGTTTCAACTGTTTAGAACAAAAGATTATTCGTTAATTGAAATAATAAAATTGAGTAAATTATCAAGTCGTCGGAGCTTAGAATATAATGACAGTATCCTTTAGAGAAAGGTAAGATCCCCCCTAAAGAAGTATGACACAAGACTGCATTTAATAGTCATGCTCCAGTTCTGCAGTTTTGAAAAGTACTGAGTAGTCTTTTCATTACTATTACTCCCAGGTCCACCTTAAACGTAGTATTAAAAATACGTCGAGTGGTAGTACCTGTTAGGGTCCTATCGATGTGTTATATAGATATGGTTTTAAATTATTTTAGATAAAAACACGATACCATGCAATATCTTTTTTATAAAGAATAGTTATTTGAATTATTTACCAATCATTATTATTATTATTATTATCACTATTATTATTATTATTTGTCTTGTCGTAGGACAGCACTTGTTGATACGCAAGTCTGCTGCTGTGGCATTTGTTTAGCATCCCACCATTCTAAAGTGTGACTCAAGGCCTTTTTAACGTGGGAGCTGGGCGCAGAGTCATAGCATAGACACACCAAAAAGACTTCAAAAATGCCTTGGGCTCCGTCGGCATACCGCTAAAAAAAAGGGTGCCTCAGGCGCCACGCGATAAAGCCAGCTCTAGCGAAGCAGCTACGAGCCTGGGAGGCTGGCCCTTTGAGGCCCAAAGAATGTTGGCTTTAGCCGCGTGACACGAATGCTGGGATTCCCCGGTACCCATGTCAGGCGAGTTTAACAAACGAACCTTAGACACACGAACCAAACCATGCGCAACCGTGTGCAAGTCTGTTGTTGGACTGACCCTGTCGACATTCATGTAAATTCATATCGTCTTGTCTCTACAAAACGGGTCGTGAATGGTTAATATCACAACAACAACAAGAACATCATCATCATCATCATCATCATCATCATCATCATCATTATTATTATTATTATTATTATTATTATCTAACTCCTTTAGAGTTTTTCACATCAGTGTTAGCTGATGGTTTTTCACTGGAGTATTATTATTATTTACTCATTAAAGCTTTTCACATCAGCTAACGCTGATGGTCTTTCACTGGAGTTTGATTGACAACGTCTCCTCAAGTCTTCAGAACTCTTCTCAGTATTCTGGCCGTTCTCAATAATGCTGTCGTTTGGATGGTTTCCACTCGGTCGCCAACTTCCAAGGCCTCCAGTCCCTTTAATAATCCTTTAGTTACTGTGCCAAAAGCACCAATCACAATTGGTATAATTGTCACCTTCATGTTCCATAGTATTTTTCAATTCCCTAGCAAGGTCGAGGTACTTATCCTTCTTTACACCTTCTTTCAGTTTTATTCTGTGGTCAGCCGAGACAGCAAAGTCGACAATTTTGCAAATTCTCTCTTTTTATTGATTATTATAAGGTCTGGTCTTCTGGCTGAGATTAGGTGATCCATTTGTATATCAAAGTCCCACGCGTGAAATTATATAACTGTGCAAATAGATAATTATCATCATCATCATCATGTCGTACTGGTAGCACGGATATCCCTGACCTTCTCTCGCCACTTTTCCCTATCGTTCATCGCCTCAGGCATGTCTTCTGGACAACATCCTGTATCCTCACATAGTTGCTGAATGTATGTTCGTGCTGGTCGGCCATGTGTGGGGGTCCATAAGAGTACATCACTTATGAGCTCGTCCCTGCTTCTCCAGCAGTGTCCTGCATGTCTGGTTCGTCTAACTTGAATAGTTTTCGTGATGGGAGGCAGGTGGGGTGTTGCCGCCAGGAATTATTATAATCAAATAAAAAAAAGTGTGATTTGAAAAATAATTGCAATAGAAAATTGAAAATATAAAATTAAGATTCTTATAAAACATTTAATAATGAATCAAATTTCAGCATTGAATAATCCCTGAGGAGTTGATATTCCTTTAAACAAATAGATCAAACTAAAAAAAGTAAAAAGAAAAAGAGAAAGTAATATCTTAAGAAAGACAAAAAGAAAAAAAAATAAGATAGATAGATAGATGAAATACTAAAGCATTAAATCGCTGTAGTTCTCTAGAAACAGACACTTCCATGAAGCAACAGTTATCGAGTCTGGTCTTGTTTGAAAAACTAAATGGTCGTTCATCTAAACAAACTAAACAATTGTACTATACTATTTCCCTTTCCAGCTGCCGTATCTATAAGATAACAATCGTCGTAAGAATAATTATCACGCACGACAAGTTGAGTAAGAAAAAACTAAACAAATGCACAAAATTACCTCAGATTGTACGCAAAAGAATCTTTTTAAAGATGTTTTTTCAGTCAACTAATTCCTAACTGCTGATCGATTTAATGGATGAATCTATAATAAATTCTAATCTATGCAGATCTTAAAGATCAATATAACATCATATAAGGAGTGTGGATACCTACTGCTCACAAATAAAACTTCTTAAAAAAAAAAAGAAACAGTAACGAATATTTATCATTTTATTTTTGCTACAGGCAATGATTCGTAAGGTAACAAGATGTGATGAGTAGCAAGAAATGGAGGAAATATTAAATAAACGAGAAAAAAACTTAGCACAAATAATTTATGAATCAAAGAAATATTTTTTCTAGATTTAATGTTTATAAAATAAAACAGTGGTTATAAGTAATTTGCATATGAAAAAATGGGAGCGAGATAAAATCATGCAACTAGGAAAAAGGGGTATATATATATATATATAAAGAAAATAGCTCAAGGCTTAGGGCGTAACGGTTATCGTCTTAGAAATGGAATCGGTGACCTCAGTTTGAATCCAGGACGAGGCTAATACCCTTCGAGAAGATATTAATCTAAGTATTCTACTCCCCAACTATGGGTAAATTGTAGGGCAGACTGGGTCCTTTAACCATGATATTGCAACGGGTCCAAAAGAAGGAAAACTGGATTCAAATCAGTTGTACTCAGCTTAAAAATTGGCCTTGTGTCGCATCCTTCTTGTGGCGGGGGATAAGGCAAACGTCGCTTTAGAAAGGAACTCAGCGACTCACGTTCAAATCCTGGACGAAGCCATTTATGTTTCATTTTCGTGCTCTTGGGAGGGTGGGGGAGAATTCCCGTGGTGCAGTGACTAATGCCCTTGAGAAAGGTGTGAAACCCTCTACCCTACCAGTTATGGGTTAAATAGTACCACATCTGTCCTCTTACAAAGATGGTTTTTAAATAATTCATGGAAGTTTAGATGCCATTAAAGCCAGCCAACCTAATACTCTAGGGAAAGGCATTAATCTATTTCTTCTACTTTCAACTTTGGATAAATAATAGAGCAGACTGGTTTCTTTAGGCAACCAGTTCCGGAGAAGGAAAACTCTGAATTTAGACAAGCTTTACTCCGCTTAATAATTGATGTTGTGTCATATTTCTGGTGGAGAGGTTAGGGGAATACATAGTTTATAGTACCTCATGTGATGTAATCTCGATTAGAAAGTCATTGTTAGTAATTTTGATTCTCACTGTGTGCCCAATACTTCTGTCCTTGTGGCACAAGTAAACGAAACATAAACTAGCAACGTGGTGTAATGGTTATCATCGCAGGAATTGGACACGGCGACACGATTTCAAATCCTGGAGTGAATACATTTTACATTGCACTAATACCCTTGGGAAAGGTATGAATCCAATTATTCTCCCTCCAGCTATGGGTAAATAGCAGGACAGACAAGGTTCTTCAGCCTTGGTGAGGCAACAAGTCTAGGAGAAGGAAAACTCTGAATTCAAACCTGTTAAACTCCGCTTAAAAAATTGACCTTGTGTCATATCCTGCCCGAGCGGAGGTGTTGGGTAAATATGATAAACTGACAACAAAAAGAGGTCCTGACTGGAAGCGGGTCGCGTAACGGTTATCGTCTTAGGAAATGGAATCGTCGACCCAAGTTCACATCCTGGATGAAGGCGTTTGCGTTTCATTTTCTCGCTAATAATCTTGGGAAAGGCATGAATCTATCTATTCTCTTCAAAACTATGGGTAAATAGTGCAAACTGAGTTATTTAGCCTTGGTTGGGCAACCAGTCTTTGAGAAGAAAACTCTAAATTCAAACTAGCGGTAAAAAAGTAAAGTAGGTGACCGTAGTCCTGGGAAATCCAGTACTAATAGTTACTAAACCGAAGTGTACAGGAGGGCGATACTTCCCAGGATTGCTCCAATTTACCCTTGATACGTACCTTAAAATGCTGAGTGTTAAGCAAGGGGGTACCAAGAACCATTTTTGAGTCTTTGGTATGATTCGACCTGGGATTAAACCCCGGTCTCCCAGGACATTGGCGAACACTCTACACACTAGACTAAAGGACCGCTTAAACTTCACATAAAAATACCTAGTATTGTATCCTGCCCGTGACGGATGGGTTGAGTAAATATTTCAAAAATAGAATATATTAAACGACAGATTTGAAACAGATTAACGTAATCAATCACATTTCTTAAGAAACAAGAGATTACCTACACATTTACGTTTTCGTCTTAAGGTTCACTTGACGAGAAATCTACCAGTGCGCATATTTCTGCATATAAAACCCCTAATGACGCTTCAGTCGAATATTTGTAATAATAAATTTTTATTTTAAATATAAACAATTGACAAAATACTTTATGTTTTCCAACTCACACCCGTGGATATCTAGTTAAACCTTGCATAGGGGATGTCCTCGTGGTGTAATGGCTAAAGCGATGAACTGCGGAATCGTAGTACGCGAGTTTGTACTCCAGTCGCGCTATTACGTTCACTTTCGGGCAAATACCCTTGGGAAAGGTATGAACCCGCTTATCCTCCCAGCTATGGGTTAAATAGTACCACTACTGTTCTTCTAGGAGAATGGCTTTGGCATTAAATAACCTAAAAAGAGTTGATATGCCATTAAACAAAGAAAGAAACCTTGCATAGATGCAGCAAGATTATCTTTATTGAGATAAGAGAGTAACTTAAAATTCAGACTAATTATTATTATTATCTAAAGGACATTTTATTTGCCTTTATCGTTTATTTACGACGGATTACTGGCTTGTTTACATCAAACATAACGCATGAAAGATGGTTTCGGGTTTGTTTGGATACCACAGATATTCTCGAAAGCATATATAAATTAATAGGTATTTCGAATAGATATTTTATTTTCTTATTGTCCAGACTTGGGGGATTAGTATCAACTTTTTCAAAGGTTTTCTAAGCTGTTTTATGCCGATTGATCGTTAGAATAAAACAGATTTCCCCCTCTCAGCGGCTTGACACTGAGAGGGATCTAAGTGCTTATAAGGAGAAAGAGAGCCATCTTCATCTAGGAAGGATTACTAAGAGAGTAGGTCAGACTGTAAAACGGACACCCTCTAACAACGAGAGAGGCAGTAAGATATAAATAACAGAAAATAAATTTCACTTAAAAACTAATCTGAACTGGATATCCTAGTTGTATTTACAAACATTTCTAACAAGTTCTGAAAGTTTACTTGATATTAGGACATACGAGGTGCATACGATAAGTTTCCAGACTTTTTTCGTATGGGCACTTTTATTGATAGCACACACGTGAAACTCTAGTCCCCTTCGAAGTAATCTCCTCCGGCTGCAATGCACTTATTGCACCGTTCCAACTACTTCTGGAAGGCCCCATGGAAGTCCTCTTGTGTGAGCGTGTCAATGACATTCGTCACAGCCTCTTTCATCTCCTCAATTGTCTCGTAACGACAGCCTCTGAGCTTAGGAAATAACTAAAAGTTACAGGTAGCAAGGTCTGGACTATAGGGACGGTGAGGAACTGTCTTGATGCCCATCTTGGTCAAATAGCCTGTGACAAGGATAGAGTTGAGGACTGGTGCATTCTCCTGCTATAAATGCCACTGACCCGATTTGAAGATTGCTGGCTTCTTCCGACGGAATCTCTTCCTGGACTCCCTTAAAACCTCAACATAGTAACCCTAACCCTAACCCTAATCATTTTGCCAATCAACTCTGGTGTATTGACTTCCTTACTCATCCCACACCTCTCATCATCCCTCACAGACTCCCCGCCTTCCTTGAATCTCTTATAACACTCAAAAACTCATGCTCGATTCATGCAAGATGGTCGAAAAGCAGTCTGAAGAATTCCATACGTTTCTGTGGCAGCATCTTTTCCAAGTTTAAATCAGAATTTTATTGCATATCGTTCTTCTAAAGTATCAGATTGCATTTTTGAAATTTACCAGCTGTGACAATCAGGCTTTAGTATGGTGTATTGTTTCTGTAGCTGTTCATTTGAACCTGAACTTCTAAAAATTGGTCAGTCATCTCATAAGATGTATAGCAATAACATAGTGAATTTTCAAGAGTCTTCGATAATTTTAAATGCCCATATGAAAAAAGTCTGGAAACTCATCGTATGCACCTGGTAATTTAGTGAAATAAATTAAGATTTCCACCCAACACAAAAATAGTTGAATTAAAACAATCATCTGTATACAGAGTGTTTTACAATCTTTGAAGTAAAATGATCAAGTACAAAACAAGAACCACAAATGTAAGAATAATTAAAATTGCATTTATTGAAAGATGAAAGGATACCTTATAAGAATCTACCAGCACTTAGTCTTAAACAGGAATCACTCATGTCAAGAGAAGCATTAGAATAAAAGTTTCAAATGTCCGCCCTTCTATTGAAGGCAGTGCTGAATGTAACAGGCAAAGTTATTGATAACGCGTGCTAATTCCTCTTTGGTGATCAGACACCCTGTTGGTGAGGAACCTGTTGGTCTATAGTCTTCACGGGTGCTTTTAGGTTCAAAATTCTTGACCAACTTGGAAATCTGACTCTGGTTTGAAAAAGTCTTTATCTGTATCTCGCTTGAACAATATTAATAGACTTAGTTTCGTAATACGTCATAGCACAAACGACCTTCTGCTCCATCGCCTACAGCACGATCTTGCTAGATTTGGTTAACTATATCAAAATGTTAACTATTTTCAAGCCATAATCAGGAAAGAAAAAGAGAATAAACTCAACATAAAAGATTTTAAATGCAACTGCTTTGTTTCAACAATAACGTGGTGTCTTCAGTAAGTTTCCAGACTTTTTTGTACAGGCATTTAAAATTGGCATAGACTCTTGAAAATTCACAATGTTATTGCTATACATCTTATGAGATGAATGACCAACTTTTATGATTTCAGGTTCAAATGAACAGCGACAGCAGGAATTGTAACACACCCTACTAAAGCCTAATTGTCACAGCTGGTGAATTTCAAAAATCCAATCTGACACTTTAGAAGAACGATATGCAAGTCCAGATCTTGCTCTCTGTGACTTTTGCATATTCCCTAAGCTCACAGGCTGTCGTTATGAGACAATTGAGGAGATGAAAGAGGCTCTGACGAAGATCATTGATACGCTCACACAAGACGAATTCCATAGGGCCTTGGAGAAGTTGTTGGAACGGTACAACAAGTGAATTGCAGCCGGGGGAGATTACTTCGAAGGGGACTAGAGTTTCATGTCTGTACTATCTATAAAAGTGCCCATGTTGTTTATAAATGGTCACCCACTTAAGTACAGGACAAATTTATCAATGGGGGTGTCCTCGTGGTTTAATGGTTAAAGCGATGGACTGTGGAATCGTAGTAAGCGAGTTCGTACTCCAGTCGCGCTATTATGTTCACTTTCGGGCAAATACCCTTGGGAAAGGTATGAACCCCCTTATCCTTCCAGCTATGGGTTAAATAGTACCACTACTATTCTTCTAAGAGAATAGATTTGGCATTAAATAACCTACAAAGGTTGATATGCCATTAAACAAAGAAACCAAACCAAATTTATCAGTACTCAACTTCAGTGACTTGATGGGACCAGGTGTTTTAAGTGTGTCTTTAAATGATTCATAAGCCAAATCTATATCTAAATTTGCATTTAATTTTGAGGGAATATCACATTTTACATTATTCAAAATAATACCTCATTTTCTCCCAGTATTCTGATTGCACCTCATCAGAAAAGTAGCTACCCTACCCCGGGCCACCTGTTAGCCGTGGATGGTGAGCAATAATGCTTGAGGACGGAATCTTGGTGGTTGAGCAGTTCATGACTCGGCGGCCAATGTGGTCACGTGACCTGCAACAATCCACTATGACTTTACTGGGCTAGGCAGGCGGTCGGAGTGACCCGATCCGATCAATCAGCTGGTCATTTCAAACCCTAGCACCTATATGATTGTTTCGGTTGTATTTTTTAAATTGCTCTAGTGGCCAACAAACATCCGACAACTTTTATCATAAATATACTAGAAGGCGTTGGCTGAGAGTGAATCACGCCGAGAAAACAAGAATTTGATTATTTTGGGTATGAAATTAAATCATCTGATGGTGAGGTTCCAGTCCTGGAGTTTGAGGAATATAGAGTACTCGTTCATTATCATTACTCTCAGACTCGGTGTAGGAGAACCTGTTGGGGCCTTATTTATAGGCGAAATAGAATCGCTCAATTGTTTACTAAGAATTATAATTACTTATTTGAAAGTATGCAGTCGTGTGCAAATTGTTCGTATTTGATTGGAATTCTTAACAAACAGAATTATTGATGTTTAAAAGCAATCCTTGAAACTGCAATCAAACAAATGAGAAATATTAAATAGAATTTTTGGTGTTATATACCAAAATTTGAAATCCTTAATGAGTGTGTAAACAAATGATTTATATTAACTAGAATTATTAGTTAGATACCTTGAATACACGCGCTTAAACCAATGCCAGTAGGTGTCGTCAGTGATGTTTTAATCTTCTGGGTCATTGGGGAGTTTCGGGTCTTTCAACATCATACTCCCCTCACCAGAACGACCATCTCAGAGATGATCAATTTCTGAGTCACCTACCGTATACAATGCTAGACGTAATAGATAGTAATACTTGATAACATTAAACGTTTTAGATCTCTAACTCGTTTAAGAATAAAGTTATCTATACAAAATGTATTTACAAATCCTAGAAATATATATATATATATATATATAATGAAAATAATTCCTACATGGCCAAGAGCGAGTCTACCTAGGTTTTATCAAACGGCTCTTCAGGATTTCTCTGGCGTATAGATTAGATATAAAGATTAATATATATATATATATATATATATAATGAAAATAATTCCTACATGGCCAAGAACGAGTCTACCTAGGTTTGTTCTATAATATGGCTATTTGCGAAATGTACATGGGACGTTCATTACATATATACATAACGTAGAACACATAAAGAACAAAGGAATCTCGAAATTCGAAAACACGTAACGACTTCTTGTTCGGGTACGAAACCGTTTTATTAACTTTGAGTTAAAGGTTTCGACATAAGGAGGAGAGACACAATCTCGCTATGCCGTCTTATTCATTTGGCCCCTATCTCGTGTGGCACCCCTGGCATGCAAATTCGTCTCGCGTCAGCGAGCCCCCAAAAGTCGACCGCTTCGTTTGGTGTCTAAATTCCAACTCTCCTAACTTTCTTCAAATCTCCCACAAACCTGCGCGCGCTTCCGGTGCGTGACGTCACCTGCACCCTGTCACCCCGTTTCGTCATCTCGGGCTATTGTGACATCTCTGAGTGGCACGTTCGCCTCGCGTGCGCGTTACCACCTACATCAAGGTTTGCACCTAACTAACCAATGTGCTGAGCAGAAAGGTTCTCAGCCTTACTAAACTCAAAGGCATGAACCGAAATCCCTTGGCCATTACGTTACAGGTTTCATCAAACGGCTCTTCAGGATTGCTCTGGCGTATATATATATATATGTGTGTGTGTGTGTGTGTGTGTGTACTAGACATGAACACCTAATTCCTATTTCTAGTTACTAGTACACACCTTTGAAAATTCAGTTTAAACGGCAACCACTCAAAAAATTGGTGTTAGTGTGAATTCTGAGTTTCAACTGTTATATCAAAAAGAGGTCAAAATGCTGCTACCTTGCAACAGCAAATTTATGCGAAACAGCTACCAAGCTGATGACCAAATGCAAACCGAGACTTGTTGTGCAAAATGAATTGCACGTATCTTTGTCAAAAATATCACAATAACTGACAAGCACCTCTTTCTCTCACTTAATCTCATTACTCAATACAAATATTCGATGTGATTTTCATTAAGTATTTTTGATAAATTTCATTTTTATCTATTCAGGGATTCACGAGATAGATCCTGAAATAGATAGGTGTCCCAACTCTAAAATGCTTGAAAACCACTGGGATGTTTGTATATAATGTCGTCACGAAATTAGTACACTTCTAACATTTTTATTTTAAAAAGTTAATTTTTTTTAAGCAAAAATATCAGAATTTTATTATTTCCAGTGGAACATTACAGAATTAAAATGGATATTATTATATATTATTCATCACTAAATAACATTAAAATTATATATCATAAAAGAAAATTGCATAGATATATATATAAAGTATGTACTTATTTTTGTACAGATAAATATGCATATTTTTTGTTGCAGAATTTGAATTAGATAGATACATAGATAGATGGATAGATAGATACGAGGTACCTTCAATAAGTTACCAGACTTTTTGTACAGGCATTTAAAATTGTTCTAGACTCTTGAGAATTCACTATGTTATTCCTATACATCTTATGAGATGCCTGACCAATATTTATGATTCCAGGTTCAAAGGAACAGCTACAGCAGGAATTGGAATACACCCTACTAAAGCCTGATTGTCACTGCTAGTGAATTTCAAAAATGCAATCTGGACGTGAGGAGACTTTAGAAGAACGATAAAATAAAATTCTGTTTTAAACTTGGAAAAAATGCCAGAGAAACGTATGGGATGCTTCAGACTGCTTTTCGACCATCTTGCATGAATTGAGTATCAGTTTTTGAGTGTTATAAGAGATTCAAGGAAGGCAGGGTGACTGTGAGGGATGATGAGAGGTGTGGGATGAGTAAGGAAGTCAGAACAATAGAGTTTATTGGTCAAATGAAGAATTTCATGGATAAGGACCGTCGTGTGTCTATAGAGACAATAAGTGCACAGTTTGATGTCAGTGTGAGAACTGTACACACAATTATTCGCGAGGAACTGAAGATGCGGAAGATTTGCGCGAAGTTTGTCCCTAGGGTGCTAAGAGAAGATCAGAAAGAAAGACGTTGTCATAACAGCAGGGAGATGGTCGAGCTGATAAATTCTCTGGTGACCTGTGATGAAAGCTGGATCTACAGCTATGACCCAGAGGCCAATAGACAGAATTCCCTGTGGAAGCATGTTGGCTCTCCCAGACTCAAGAAGGTCAGAGAGAGCAAATTCACCCACAAACTTTTGATGATCCCTTTTTTGATAGCACTGGCATGATCTACATGCATTGGGTTCCCACTGGACAGACAGTCAACAAGGAATACTACGTTGAGGTTTTAAGGGAGTTCAGGTAGAGATTTGGTCGGAAGAGGCCAGCACTCTTCAAATCGGGTCAGTTGCATTTCCATCAGGACAATGCACCAGTCCTCAACTCCATCCTTGTCACAGACTATTTGACCGAGATGGGCATCAAGACAGTTCCTCACCGTCCCTATAGTCAAGAACTTGCTCCCTGTGACTTTTGGTTATTCCCTAAGCTCAGAGGCTGTCGTTATGAGACAATCGAAGAGATTAAAGAGGCTGTGACGAAGGTCGTTGACACGCTCACACAAGACGACTTCCATGGGGCCTTCCAAATGTTGTTGGAACGGTACAACAAGTACATTGCAGCCGGAGGACATTACTTCGAAGGGGACTAAAGTTTCATGTGTGTACTATCAACAGAAGTGCCTATACGAAAAAAGTCTGGAAACTTATTTAATGATCCTCTTATATACAGCAAAGTGTGAAATGCGTAAACACAAAGTCAATGGCACTTGGTGACTGTCAGTTTCTCGTCAGTGTGATCACCAGACTAACTTATATATATAAGCTTTATCAACAATATTGAGCACTCATTATTCATAGATATATCAAAATACATTTGAATGCTAAGTATCGTAACTATATATATATATATATGTGTGTGTGTGTCTTTATGTGTGTGTCTTTATGTGTGTGTGTGTGTGTGTGTGTGTGTGTGTGTGTGTGAACTCTTTTGTAAATTCATTTTTAATCTCCAAACTGATTTGAAATTTAACAATGAACACTCATTATTCATTGATATATCAAACTACATTTAAATGCTTAATATCGTAACTATATATATATATATGTGTGTGTGTGTGTGTGTGTGTGTGTGTGTGTGTGTGTGTGTGTGTGTGTGTGTGTGTGTGTGTGTGTTTATATGAACACTTTTTAAAATTCATTTTTAATCTCCAAACTGATTTTAAAATTTCACACTGATTTTATTCACACACACGCACGCACGCACACACACACACACACACACATATATAATTTATTTTAGATTGGCTAGTGGGTAGAAAAGTCATAAAAAAGCAACAAAAAAAATATACATACATGGACATGAAAATTCTTAGACACAAATCCTGGAATTAAAAAGAAAGAGAATTTTATCAAAACTGCCGTCACTATATAAATCAAAAGCAAAAAAAATATCATCAACTATTATGACTTCCTGAGGAAAGTGAAAAACACTCGAAACACTTGTTAAAGAAAATAAATGAATTAAAAATTTGATCTCCTTGTGGACCTATTCCTTTTAATGTATATATATATATATATATATACAGGGTGGAACGATAAAATCTTCGCCCTAGAAAAGACGACATGATTCCATTTCTGTTTAATGAAAACCGGTTTTCTTTTTTTGTTGCATACCATCTACTAGTTGGCCAGTTGTGTACAAATCCCAAGAGTGATAGGAGCCTTCTATCATGTCTGAAAGTGACACAATGTTCAACGAGCGAGAGAGGAGATGCGCCGCTGTACAACTCATGCTCTCTACTGATCCAAGTTATGACAACAGGACCATTGCCAGCACCCTCAAAATGCAAAACCGGACAGTTCAACACTTGAGGGCATAGCTCAACGCATCGGACGACCTTTTGGAGGTGGTGGAGCGGAAGAACGCATTATGCGATCCCTCATCCTCGAAGTCGGCTTGAAAGTCAACCCCAAACTGTACCTGGATGTGCTGAAGAGTGTGGTGATCCCTTGGTGCAATCAGGTGGCCGGTTGCAGACCTTGGGTGTGGCAACAGGACTCGACGTCGGCCAACAAATCCAAAGAGACCCAGGCTTGGCTTCAGAAGGAGTGCTACGGTTTGTATCCTTCTCTCACTGGCCCCCTCCTCCCCCGACCTGAACCCACTGGACTACTTCGTTTGGTCATACGTCGAGAACATCACCAACATGACCTCCCACAACACCAAAGCCAGCCTGATCGCCGCCATCCGCCGAGTATTCACCGAGCTCCCGCCGGCGCTTGCGGAAAAGGCATGCTCCCAATTCCGGATCCGTATAGAGGCGGTGTTTGAGGCTGAAGGCGGCTACATTGAATAGATGTCAGCTCTACTACATAATCAAGTTAGCTGAATTGATTTTTTCAATAAAAGTTTTAAAATAAAGCTGTAGTGTTGTTTTCTTTAGGACGACAATTTTATCGTTCCACCCTGTATATATATAGTCATATGCAGGCTAATAATTAAAACCACTTTTTAAAAAACCTTTGGAATAAGCTTTGAAAAATGTTTTAAATCATGGTCTCAACAATCTTTTCAGTATAATTTTAACTGCGATTTGACTGCCAGAATATTAGATGTAATGCTCCTTTCACACAAATAAGAACAAAAACTTAGACCTTTAGTTTCAATTTCGTAGCCCTAACTATTGAGCTATAGGAAATCATGCTTTTTTTTTTTTTTTGGTCTGCGTTGGACTGGAAGACTTCCAAACAGAAATCTCAGCAGTTTTTGTTTCTTCTTATTTTCAGTCGATTATGACAGGAAAAGGTGATTGCAATTAATTACTGACTAGATGTTCGTTTGTTAAAAAAAAGTAAAAAAAGAAACGGCTTGAATAATACCTTTCCATACCTTAATTTCTTGTTTGTAGCAAAAATGTTTCTAAGTACATATATACCAACAATTTATCTAAGTATATATATATATATATATATATATATATATATACACACACACACACACACACACACACACACACATATATATATATATATATATATATATGTATGTATGTATTGGTGGCTGGCTGACTGGCTGTTTATGTGAGTAGCTGGGTGTTGGTGACTGTGTGGTAACTAGAATTGTTATCACTTTCACTTTCATGTTCGATTTTATGTAAGTTTTTCACTCCTGTTTTAACGGGTGTTTTTTCTCCAAAGTTTGACTTACAGTCTTCTCAGGTGTCCAGGCGTTTTCTCTGTATTCTAACTGAATTAATCTCTGCTGTTGTTCGGATGGTCTCGATTCTTCCTCGGATCTCCAGTTTCTCCCAGTCTCTTTTTCAGGCTTTTAGGGACTCTTCCAAGGGCACTAACAAAAACTGGTATCACCGTCACTCATATTCCACAACTTTTCAGTTCTCTGGCAAGATCAAGGTATTTGTATACCTTTTTGCTTTCTTTTATATTTTATATGATCCTCTGGAACCGCAAAATCCTGTAGAGGACAAATTCCTTTTCCTAGCTAATTAAAACTAGGTCTGGTCTTCTGGCTGGAATTGGGGGATCTGTTTTTATCTCAAAGTCCCAGAGAATATTATGCAACTCATTTTTTAAGATAGATTCTGGTTTGTGCATATACCATTTGTCAGCATGGCCAAATTTTATTTTTGGCACAATTCCTAGTGAGTCACCTTTCCTACCAAGTCATGCCTACTCTTTTATGCCCCCAATCCTAGTAAATTTATTATAGAAATATATTTGTTAACCATGACAAAATCAATTAACGAAGGAAGTGTTGAGTACAAGTAATTACTAACTCAATTTGGAAAACATTGGTTTAAAAAAATAAGAATTAAAAAAATCAATCGAAAGTCCCAATCATGAAATCCATTTTTATAACACCTTTCCTTATTTTATTTTCTTGTTTGAAACAAAAATATTAGTAAGCATTGAGTGGTATATATTTTAGTTTTGCGTTCTTGAGGAGGAGGTGTGGCTGAAAATTGACGTATATGGGCGTTCGATGTGCTGATATGACTACCAATTAAATCCAAGCCCTTCATCAATGTCCGTTAGCCAACCCTCTGCGTGGTCACTTCATGGATTTTAGCTTTGCTTCAAGAACATTTGTAGAGAAAACCAATCCCTGTGTTTAAATTGTTTTCCCTCTGTTGAATCGTTGATTAGAATAAAAATTGAAATGTGTCAGTGTATTTAATCCAATAATTGCTGACCAATGGCATTTGCCTTCCATCTGCTTTTCAATTCATGCTGATAGAAAAAATATTAAAGGGCTTTTTACATTAAACCTGTAATTGTGTTTTTTCTATCCGTAACACCTGCATCAACTCCTGACCATTGATAATACTTTAATTTCTGATGTTCAAAATACTCCTATAAAAAAATAATTAGCAAGGCATTTATAAATCATATTTATAATCATATGTTGTCTATTATGGTTGCATTCTTTCTTATTTTCAGTATATTTCTATAGTAAAATTATTTATTTTCATAGTAAAATCATTTAGATTATATTTATATTCTATACGTGTTGGCTTGATCCTCAACGTACAACTTGATTTTCTTTACAAATGTCGGTTTCGAAATAATTAAATTTGGATCTTGATAGTTTTTCTCTGCCAATTCTATAATTTATTCTCCTTCTTTATCTCTTTCAGACAATTCAATTTAGCATAAGTCATTTGTTTGCACTCAGTTTAAATGCCAAACACTTCTATTTGAACCGTAGATAGGACCCCAGCAGATGCTACGACTCCGAGACAGAGAAGACCCGGGAACGATGGCAATGAAGAGGTACTCCACATTTCCCAAAGCTTCAGCATTAATGGAGCCTCACCATCAGATTGTTTAATGTCATATCCTGGAGACTCGCTGATAAGGGTCTACAGAGAAGCAGTCTGTGTATTCTACAGCACCAGCCGACAGGGCTGTATTAGATAGGGATACTTGATATCTTATAACTGGTTGCAAATAAATGAGTATAAATAGATTCAAAAAATGCAATAAAGCATTTAAAATAGTATTAAGAAACCATGAAATATAACATGTAAATATTACGTAGAGTCATAAATGATTTTAGTTTTTCAAAACAAGTCGTAACAACGCATTCTAAACTTGCAATGTTTTAAATGCAATCGAAATTTACCATTATTAAAGAACGTCTTCATCGGTCATTATTACTTCAGTAGTGGAAGAGTACACATTATGATTTAAGCTATGATTTCACGCATCTAAAATGAAGGCACTGAAACTGCATATTTGACATATAAAATTACATGAGATTCAGAATAACAAGAACGCTGCAGAAGCAGCAAAGAAAATTTCTTGTATTTATGGCTAAGGTGTCATTACTGACCGCCTAGTCCGAAACTGGTTTTCAAAGTTTCATTCTGGTAATACATCATTGAGAGATGAGCCCAAACCAGGAGGCTCATCTGATCTCGATCAAGATGCTTTAAGAGAATTGGTGGAATGCAACCCGCGCAAAATTACTCAAGAATAAGCACTTGACCTCTACACACCCCAATTCACAATCTGCCGCCACTTGAAAAAGATAGGAAAAATGAACACGAAACTCTTCAAAGAAAACTTCCTACACTCGTCACTAAAAGAAACGTTGTGTTTCTCCTAATGATGACACAAGGCCACATTCAGCAAGAATAATGCAGGAAACAAATACATGGTGACAAAAAAAAAAAAAAAAAAAAAAAAACAGAAACCATATATTTTTAACTGAAATTCATAAATTTGATTCTAGCCATTTCTTTTTTTTTTCAGGATATGAAGTAGATTCTGTGCATGAAAAATTGGGACCATAATATTCACCAACATGTCCAGAAGTTCGAGTGTACAAAATTAGAATTATTTTGCTTTATTTTTGTAGAAGTAATAAAAAAGTTTATTGGTTCTGGGTTTTTTTTGGGGGGGTCACCCTGTTTTAGATTTAGGTTGGTCTGTTCTGTCCCATGTATTATATTCTCCAGACTTTGCACCAAGTGATTTCCATCTTTTTCGCTCTCAATAAAATATTCTGCATGACAAAAAATGTTCTCAAAAAGATCAGGTAAAATATTTCTCGAAAACTTCTTGAACTTGAAATCAACTGTATTTCACTCAAGATGAATCAACAAGCAAGATTATAAATGGGAACAGTTTATAAAAAAAATGACAAATATACAAGTGATTGAAATTAATTCATTGTTGAATTATTTATGAAAAAACCATAATTTGCTAAAAAAAAAAGAAGATTATTTATGACTCAACCCAATAGAAACGTGTAATGTACGCGATTTCCTAACTTTTAAGCATAAATAATTCTAGAGGGGTTGACATGCCATTAAAATAAATAAACTAAGCATTAGTGAAAAATGAAAAATAAAAACAAGGAAAAAATAACTGGTATATATGCGTGTCAGAAAGTCAGAGTTCGTTTCGGCATATTATTTGTATTCCCTTTTATAATCGAAAACAATCAAAGCTGAAATATCACAGTATTAACGGTAGTTTTCTCTATCAAGTTTTCGTTTAATAAATCAGAAATATTTCCGAAAAAATGTTCTTCGATTTTTTATGACGAGACCCAAGTTGTTCAGAAGTGCTCATTTCTATTGTAAAATCATTAAAAGTGTTATTATCTGAAACAGAAATTATCTTTATTCTATGTGGAAGTCTCGTCTCCGTTATTGAACACGGATTTTTTTCCGGATTTCTATAGTAAAATTATAAACAGTACATTTATATGATTCATACATTATCTTTATCCCCAGTAGAAATTTTATCTCAGTTATTGATCACCAACTTACTTTTCCTGATACTAATAGTAAAATTATTAGAAATACATCTACAACATACACATTACGGGTTTATTGTATCTGCGATACTTGTCTTGAGTTCTGATTTCTTATCGTTGTTTTCGTGATAATCTGCAATGTGAAAATTTGCGAGAAATAATTCCATGCCTCAAAGTGCAAATTTTAGTGCATACTTTTTTCTAGAGCTAAAAAGTATAAGGCTGTTGTATAAGTGACTTGTCAGTAACGAGTCGGACCTGGTATCCAGTATTTATGCCCGTCCCGTAATCCCAGTGTCACTCCAAAGGTTGTAGCCTGTCAACAATCGTCCTTCCTACTCTATAGCTGTTAGTCACGAAAGTGACCCAAACTTAGGGAGGAAGTTGTATGTTCCGAAATTTACTCGAAGTAATTTCTTGGCCCTAAGTGCATAATTTAGAGTACACTGTCTCCTACAGCTGAAAAAAAAAAAGGTTTTGTGCATGATTTGTTGGTCGATTGAATTTAACTTCATGTCAACCAGTACAGAGTTATTTTCCAAAAGGTTAGGGAATCGCATTCATTGTTCGTTTATGTCTGAATTTGTGTAGTTGTTTCATTAGAATTTTTTGTTTTCAGATATATCCTACCAAGTAATGCATTCTAATACAAATAATTTGCAAACATTCGTACAGTTTCAAGTTCACGAGACAAAGTGCAACATTATAATATACTATCTCCTAGAGCTAAAAAAAATCAACATTTTTAGTACAGAAAATGACTCAACTTAAGAGAGGTGTTGCAGTGAAAATGACGGAATTGTTAAGATCATGATTTCCTCTACTAGCTTCAAGGGAAATCGACTTTCAAATAGAATAGTTGCTTTTTTTTCAAACATATCAGTATTTTTAAAAGAAACATTTTCAACATGTTGCACATTGACATTTGACAGAGCCGTCAATCAGGTATTTCTGGAATAGCATGTTCCATTTGTGTAAACAAAGCGATTTCCGCAATACAAGCGATACTTGGGTGTAAGCAGATCACGTGGGTTGACAGCTGGAAGGACAACCGGAATGTGTAGGCGTTATGAAATTATATATACAATTATATTTGCCTAACCAGATCTAATCGTTAAACTCAAGAGTGACAGTAGTACCAACATTTATTTGACCACCGGAACAGTTCTGAAGACGCACCCACAAAGATGTAAAAATTCAAATTTAAAAATTTTAAAAGACTCTCCTATCTACCCTAAAAGACCAGACTTAGTTTTTGTTTTTTTTAATAAAGATTATATAAAATTATACAAATTTTATCGTCTATAACTTTGCGACAAATTCATTGGTTAGGTTTAGTTTGGTTTGGTTGGATTTTATGGCATATCAATTATTGTTGGTTATTTAATGCCAAATCCTGTTTATACAAATATATAACATATATGATTTGTAAATACATTTTATTGATAACATTTTAAAGGAGCATGAGGTCAGTTTTGCACACAGTTAAATCGTTTCAAGTATTGCCGTCTAATATGAATAATTCTATTCAGTATTGATTATTTGCTTGCACACAGTTAAAACGTTTCAAGCATTGCTATGTAACAGTAAAAATTTAACATCAGTCATTTGTTTGTCTACATTGAAATAAATATACAAGATATGTTAGATTAGTTTGACTGTAAATTCATTTCTAAATCATTTACAACTAATTTGTTTGCACACTAGTATTACTGTTATTTCTACACGGTTTCATGGTTTCAATTATTACTATATCATACTAATAATTCAATTCAGTATTAATCATTTGTTAACACGTAGTGAAGTGCTTACAAGTATTGCTATTTAACACTGATTATTCTATTTAGTTCGCTTCATTCATTTGCATACGGTTAAATGGTTCAATTTGACATCAGTCATTTGTTTATACATAGTTAAATGATCAAACAATTCTATTTCAAACCATTCAAACCAACGTCTAGTGGTTAAGGGAAAACAAAAACACAGCTTGCCTCAAATATAAAAGCTTCTGTTGTTTATTCTCTTATGTGAAATACGTGGAAACGGATCACAGACATAATGTTCAGAGTCAATTTGCAGGTTTTTCTTTTTTCTCAAAGGAACCAGCCCTGCTAGGATCTTTATGTGGTTCTTTCTCGGAACACACAATATCATTTCTCAGTCTTATCCCCCGTCACAAATAAGAGCAAATCGAAAAATCCCAGCTTCATTTATGAGGTTGCCGTTCGAAGGAGAGGCATGCCTTACTGGCTCTCACTGTTATATAGTCACATATGCAGATTCACATCTACATACGTGCACATATATATGTAGAATAATTCACAACGACACAACGACAAGGACGCAGGAACAATTAAGATGCAGGAAGGAAGACACAAGAAGACTTCTTTAGAAAAATATTCACCTCTCACTTTATTGCAAGGGTTTGAAAGGTTAGCATGTGAGAGGATGCTGGAGACCGAACATAAACTTCATATTTTGACCCCACTGTTATGACCGTCTCGTTGTGTCTTGTTCTCCTGATGTTGGGGTCCACTCCATCGGGGCTTTCCGAGGGCCCCCTTGGTCGGGTGTGGCCTTCCCTTACCACATCTGGTCTCTACTGTCTGGAATTATACTGGCAACTGCTTGGGACCCAAACTCAACTGAGTTAAATAATAACTCAACGCCCACACGATCGCCTACTGGATCTTTGAAATCGAATGTTTAATCGTCATCAAGCGGAAATAACTGTCATGCACTTCAGAGGTTACTCTCTTCCGGTGCATGACTGTAATGGCACAATGAAACCTTCACCTTTTCCCATATCATAAGCCTTAATCCGCCCACGCGATCTCTTTCGATTACTGGCCGTTGGAATGTGTCACTTCCTTCCGGTGTATTACCTAGGAATAGCATTTTTGGGGCTGGGTCGAAGGTCAAAATATAACACTCACGACCACGAATATGACTGATAAAATGTGATCATTTCGGCAAGTCTTAATTGCTGTCTTAAAGCTTAGGTGCCAGTGTAACGTTATCTCTCCGACAAAGTACCATCTTGAATATCTATAGGTAATACATTTCTCAAATGAAAAGTGGACCTGTTGTTTCTTTAGATACGAAAGTTTATTAGCTGAAAGTAATATTTCCTAGCAGTCACCATCGAAACAACAGAGAAAGAAAAAGTGAAATATATTTGTTGTTACATGGAAACCCAATGAGATTAATTAGTGGTAGACAAATGATCAAACACCGACTTCGCTTTATTCGCCCCAAACAAGCCCTTTACCTTTAACATGACTGGCGCCGACTCTGAACTAACTTGACTGCTAAAACTGCCCTGCTTATATAGTATACTGATTATTCTCCTCAACTAATGATGAAAAGAACACGTGTCATTAGACACTTTCCATAAAGCTGATAGCTAAATCAGCTGTCGCTGCATTAGATATGTTTATTTTGAACATCTTGTTTGCCGCGAGTTTCAAAACATCCTATCAACCCAATATTTTGCCCTCTGGTGTGACATGTGCAACACTTGACCTTTTGCATGCGACTTACACTTCTATTCAAAATGTTTTTGCAACTAATGAAATAATTGATTACCATCTTTAATTATATTACAGCTAGATAAAGAATATATGATTAGTTTTGTAAAATGTCTTTTTTCCAGCTGCCATCTTTTTTTTTATTAACTTATCTATTCGCAAACCCTGGGACCATTTTAATTTAGCACTCGTTTATTGTGTTACACGATCAATGTTGCACAATCCACTTCATCAACAGAAAGTACTCTGTACCTTTGCGATAGCAAGTTATAATCTGAGGAATTATCAAAGAGCCATATCGTTAAGCATAGAAAATCGCATAGGATTGAGATTTTTACTCGTTCGATTTTATATACATGATTAAAAACCCATATTTACCATCTCCTTCTATTTTCTCACTCTGCAACGTTGCTCCTCGACTTCATCCCAGAAAGACAAGCCGCTTTAGATTTTTTTTCTTCGTCACCTTTGGTTATAGCTTTTTGATATGACACGTGTTTGACTTCAAGCTGACCGCTCGGTTCTCTCCTGATGTACACTTACAAATATGAATTGAATTTTATAAACGTTGTCTTTAGATTTTTATTATGTTTTTGGGAACCACCTCTTTTTAAATTAGTTAAAAGATTGAAAATTCATTAAATATAAAGACTATACTCGAAAACTGAAAACTGTGGCGTTTAAAATGAAATATGTCGTCTGTAATCATTGGAACGCCGGAAATAGTTCCAATGACATGCGCAAATGACTCGGGTGCGGGGAATAACTGATTAGAACAGTTACATGAATGCGACGAGAATATTGGAGAGAGTGCAAACACATTCGGATAACTTTTTCTCAAATGACCACCATCAGATATCTGGAATTCATATAATAACATATGGCAAATTTAACATTATAATGAAATAATCATGTACAACTAGGGTGCAGTCTCAATTTTGCAATTAAATATCAATTATATATTTGTAAAATTTGCAATTCTTTAATTCCTTACTTCTTTATGCATTTTTCATATACGTCTTTTAATATCATCGTCTGACAAGAAGAGGTGACAAAATAATCCATTGTTACACTTGGTCAACCTACGCTTTCTTAAAATTGAAAAGTTTCAGGATATTAAAAAGCAGACAATTGCACTTTGCATCTTTCTTCGACACAATTTGCCTGCAATTGTTTAACCATATTTTTTTGTTTTATTTTGTTTTATTTTGTTTTATATTCTCAAATTCTGCAACCGAAACCTGATTTCCATGAAGTAGATGTTTAGACTGCGACTGATATAAGTATATATATATATATATATATATATATATATATATATAAAGTCATTCACAGACAGATCTGTTTCGTTCTATCAGAACTCATCAGTGTAGCTAGACATACTAGCTTCCCGTAGCTGGGATCGAAATATATATATATATATATATATATATATATATATATATATATATATATATATATATAAAGGGTTATTGAATAAGGGAATTCTTTTGAAAAAAGCAAGATACTTTTTTTTCCATAATTTCCCTCCATAAACGTGAAGTCTACATTTGGAATAGGTTTATACCAATTATTTTAATCTCACAAAAATATTTGTTTTAAAACGATTAAAAATGGCGCCAAATCAAACAGAGTGCTCTAGGCTTGAACAGAAGCCTATCATATAAATCTTTAGTGGCAGAGAAGTACAAATCATGTGAAATTTACAGAAGAACGTGTGTACAGAGAAGCATGTTTTAATTTTAAAAAAGGGGGGCATGAAAAGGCAAAATATGAGCTTGCCACGACAAGCCTGAGTCGAAAAGAAGTCCATGGACTGGAAACACACCGACTTTTCGCTAAAGAAACAGCTCAGGGCGCAGCGGTCAGTAAAGAAGGTCATGCTGACAGTCTTAGGAGATATTAAAGATCACATCACTATTTAGTTGGTCGTGTTTTACGGCATATCAACTCTTGAGGGTTGTCTAATACCAAAATCTGTTTATACATACATAATAGATAAATATAATTTGTGAACGAATAAATTGCAGGTAACAATTTTTAGACAACCCAGGGTTCATTTTTTTGTACACAGTTAAATGGTTTTATGTATTGCTATGTAATACTAATAGTTTTATTTAACAGTCATTGTTTCTAGCATAGAAAGTGATTGAATATTTCTATTTGACCCATTGATGGGACCCTAACAGGTACTAAAACTCCGGGTCAGTGTGAATTTGTGAGCAATGGCAATGAAGAGGTGCTTATCATATCCCAAAGTCCCATGTCTTGTGCTTCACAACCAGATGGTTTATTGTCATATCTAGGACACTTGTTCCTGGGAAGGATGTCTTACCTCTTGGCAGAGACTGGGCTGCCATCAGTATTGATTTTCACGAAGAAGGTGCTTTATATATATATATATATATATATATATATATATAATTTGAAATGAATAGGTCCAAAAGTGAGTTTACTTTTGGGTTATTTATCTTTCTTTAATGTGTGTAGATAGATAGATAGATAGATAGATAGAGTTTACTGATACAAGTCCAGTAGAAAAGTAGTAGAAACATCATTTTAATAAGCAATAGCTTAAAAATTTTTTAGAATAAATCCTGAGGCGTCTTTTGATGGACACTTTTCAAAGGAAATTAATCGTTGGTAAATAAGAAATTGACGATTAAAACATTGTGGGCTGTGATCTAAAAGGAGAGGGGAGTTTTTTTTTTAATCGTGAAGTCCGAGTGACAAATCATTCAATAACTCCAATGGCATTATGGTTAGAGTGTTCGCCAATGGTTTGGGAGACCTGGGTTCAATCCCAGGACGAGTCTTACCAAAGACTCAAAAATGGTACTTGATGCTACCTTGCTTAACACTCAATATTATAAGGTAAGGATCAAGGGTAAAGTGGAGCAATCCAGAGAAAGGAGTAGCGCCCTCCTCTACACCTTGGTGTAGTAGCTATCGAAAAAGGTGCCTTCGGGTCACCCTCGACTAAGGTTGCCAACTTTACTTTCAACTTACAGATGAGCTCTCTAACTCTCCTTCTTCTTCTCTGTCCCTCCCTTTATCTCCTTACCTCTCTCTCTCTCTCTCTCTCTCTCTGTGCCGACAAAGTAACTTATGGCAACCATATGTGTATAGAGGGTTAAGGTGGGTACAGTGGGTTGATCATGGCCCCACATCCGCGTGCACATCGAGCCTTTGGCAAAGCGGCCAAAGTTGTGAGCGTAATAAGCCTGTTGTGAAGCAACAACAACAAAAAAAAATGCTTACTGAATTCAACATTACGCGGCACGAATTCGTTAGTGTATAAAGGTAAGTAAATTTAGCGACCGTAGTCGAAGGTGATCCGAAGGCTCCCTTTTCAATAGCTACTACATCGATGTTTACGAGAGGGCGCTACTCCTTTCCCTGGATTGCTCGACTTTACCCTTGATACGTACCTTATATTGCGGAGTGTTAAGCAAGGAGGTATCAAGTACCATTTTAAAGTCTTTGTTATGACGCGACCTGGGATTGAAATCAGGTCTCCCCGACCATTGGTGAACACTTTACCCAATAGGCCAATTGTGCACGTTAAATAACATTCCAGAAAAAAAATTCTATTTCAATAATAAAATTTTGTGGATTTCTATGTCATAATTTTTTTTTTTTGTGGATTTCTATTTCAGACCTGACTGATAAAATAAAACACAGTTTTTCCAAGTAGCAATCGTTTCGATACTGCTATATGGATGCACTACATGGACGTAAACGTATGGAGAAAAAAATTGACGGCAATTACACAAGAATGCTGCGAGCAATATTGAACGAGTCCTAGAAGCAACACCCGACAAAGCAACAGCTGTACGGCCACCTACCACCCATCAAGAAAACTATCCAAATTAGACAAACCAGACATGCAGGACACTGCTGGAAAAGTGGGGACGAACTCATAAGTGATATACTCCCGTGCACCCCTTCACATAGATTAGAAAAGTCAGAACGACCAGCTTATATACAACAGCAATGTGCCTATACAGCCTTGAAGACCTACAGGGAGTGATGGATGATTGAGACGGGTCAGGGATGGCGGCACGACATGTGTCGTATATTGACCTCCGACCCGGCCGGGCTGTCAAAATAGGAAATGCACCTGTGTAAGTAACAGGTACATCCGGTCGAGGAATATCAGGATATTATAACCTTGACAGTGGACGGGCTGAATGAGTGCGAAATTGTGACGCCCACAAGAAGAAGGTGAACGTTGAACTATCATATAACTCAGTGTACAGGAAATTCAATCAGTTTGGAGATCAGATGAGTTGGAGATAAGATGCGGTAGAGAAAACCAGCACCCAGAGAGGTTGGGTCCCCAGGCCCCCGGTTGAGAAGCCCAGGAGAACAGGAAAGAAAGGTGGTTATGGTCAATATGTTGCAGCTCTGTTCGGTCTCCAACTCCCTCTCACACACAACCCTTTCAAATAAAGTGTGAGGTATATTTTTCTAAAAGACTGTGTCGCTCGTCTTTATTGTGTCGTTACGATTCTGCATGCATACAGATGCATATGTATTATATGGCTATACAACACATGATGATGATGATGATAAAATTTTGTCAGTTGGTTGGTTGGCTTGATCGCATATTAAATGTTGTTGTGTTACTTAAAACTAGAGTTAGTCTTCTTGCTTTAGTAATTTACTAAGCTTCTTGCTTAGATGTAGCAAAAGGCCGTAAGAATGAAGCACCCAATGAGATATATCCTCTTTTCTAGAGTAGTAATTGACTAAGCTTTTTGTTTAAATGTGACACCAGACCGTATGAATGGGGCATCAGAATTCACTTCTTTCTTTATCTTTTTTGATGTTTTTGCAAACACTTATATGGTTTCAAGTAACTTATAATTAGCACAGCCCAATCGGCTGGAGCTGTTGAATACGATAAAAGCATCTCCACAGAGTAGTAAGACTCCTCCCCGCAATGAGGGTCCTGGATACGACAACTAACCATCAGATGGTGATGCACAACTTCTGGAGCTTTGGGGAATATTTAGTACCCCTTCATTGCCATTACTCCTAAGTTCACTCCTATCCGAAGCGGTAGTACCTATTAAAATGCCACCTATGTGTCAAATAGAAATATTTGATAATTTACTATACTTGAAATAATTTAACTGTGTGCAAACAAACAAGTTCTGGCTTGTTTGAAAATAATATTACATACAAACTAATCATTTACAAATCATTTATAAATATATATGTATATATCTGTGTGTGCGTGTGTGTGTGCGTGTGTGTGTGTGTGTGTGTGTGAACAGGATTTCGCATTAAATAACCGACAAGGGTTAATATGCCATAAAATACAACCAAACTAAGCCAATAATAATAAGCATTTGTAAACTATTATGGATTTAAGTAACTATTCGTAGTACGAATAATTTGGAGACTTTTACATATTTTCAGCAATGTCTATTTAATACAAATAGTTTATAAAGTGTTTGATGGTTTCAATTAAATGTGACTATTCTATAATGAAGGTCATCTGTTGGCATACGATTATGTATTTTCAAGTACTCTTCTCTAATACTGATAAGTTCCACATTATTTATCTGATCCATTGATAGGGAAATTACAAGTACAACCGCTCCAAGTCAGAGTGAACCTGCGAGTAATGACAATGAAGGTGTGACTCGATATTATATCATACCCAGGGCGCTCTTTTGGGAGGTCTTGCTGATAGTGCGAGTGACCATTTGGTAAATTAAAATTCTACCAAAAATATATATAACCTACCAAAAATAAAGGTGTAAATGAAAGAGTTTGCGTTTCAAACGGTATAGTTTTTTAGATGGAACTTTGTCTTCCGCACCAGTCGCTTTCAGGTGGAAGGTGCGGAAGGAACTTCGGGCCTGAACACCGGCTGGCGCGAATTCGGTCTTTTTCAAATTGACCGGCATGCGAGACGGACGTTTTTCTTTGTAGGTCACTAGCAAGGCAAAAAGAGGTAAGCATGTGAAGTCTCTTTTAATTGGTTCGATTTAAATCATCACTTTCGTGGTGTGTTTCCTTTTTTGGAACATTTACGAGTGCATTTGTTTTGTTTCAGTTTTCACATTGGAGAATGTGTAGTTGGAGAATGTATAGTTAGAGAATGTGTACGCTTGTTTTTTTACGCTGAACACGTGCGCAAATAAAGATATACATCTTCATCTGTACGAGACTCGTGTCTCTGATTTTTGGCCCCAGTTGCAACTGTTAAAAAAGGAGATATAATGTTATGATAAAAAATACAAATTTGAATGGAAAATTTGAAGATTCAATTTTATGAAGTAAGTGGCTTACATTTGAAAGAAAATATCTTTGACAATCTTTTTAAAATTAGAATAATTTAGATAAGTTTTTTAGTAGGTGGGTTGATTTAAAATAAAACGACTATTGCTGATTTGTAAGAAGCTCAATATTGAGATCAACGATATCGAAAACAAATTTTTTAAAAAAAGAAAAGAAAACAAGTTTTAAAAAGATGGAATAAGCATTTTGATTTTTTGATCAGCTTTCTCCTATTTTGAGATGAGATTTTCAAAGTAAAATATGTAAACAAGCTATTCACATAACAAGAAAATCGCAACCTCTATCAAGTCATAAGCAAGCGAATCGGAAAATGGATTGTTTCGGTGGCACAAATCTCTAGAGACCTTGGACCTAGCAAACAACTAAAAAAAAAAACAACTAGAAAATATCACTCAAATGTTTACATCTCAATTGATAGTAGGCAAAGCAAAATGAAATTATTATAATTATAACTAACTTTTTTTTTACCTCCTTTGGCATGTCGGTTTTTACTATCTTCACACATCAACCTTAAGAAAAAAAGCTTTCCTCAGAAAATATACACAATCAAAAGATATCAATATATTAATCAAATTATGTTGAGTAATTCATCTGATAGTTCCCAAAAATGCCTCTGTAAACTGACTTGAAACCTCAAGTCAATCAATTCTTTCTTACAAAATGGCAACAACGTTGGAATAACAACATTAACAACAAACTCTTCCATATAAAGCCCATTTTGGGAGAATGAAGACCAGCCTTCAGAAAATCAAGAAAGGAACAAGTGTCATTATATCTCGATTGCAGATTGGCTACACAAGTCTCACTCATTCTTTTATACTCAAGCAGGGAGAGCCACCACAATGTGTGACATGTCAGTCACCTTGCACCATTAAACATGTGCTTGTGGAATATGCAGCTCTAACTATCACAAGAGAACGGTATTTTAAAACAGATGATATGTTTAAGAACTTCCACATGGAAGATGTTCTCTCTTTCTTGAGAGACACAGGGTTATACCTAAAAATATAACACTTTTCACAATTCTGGAAAATTCAGCCATCCAACTTACCAATGAACTAAGTACATATAAATTATTGTTGAAAAGCAATACTTGAAATCATTAAATCTCAGCGAGTAAAAAACTGTAGTGAGAAATAATAACAACTATTTGGCTGTGCAAACAAATTATATCAAATAAACTACCTGATGTTAGATAGAAATACTTGAAACCATTTACTCATGTGCGAGTAAATGAGCTATGTTTTTTTTTAAAGTTATGTTCTCACAATGTACGCGTTTGCAGATCATGCATATCTAATATATGTGAACTGGATTTGGCATTAAATAAGCCTTAGTGCTTGATATGCTGTAAAACCCAACCAATTAACCAACCAACCAACTAACCAACTAACCAAAAATGCCTTTTTACTTTCTTTTTCTAGCCATTATTTCTAAATCATTCAATTTAATCTTAAAAATTTCCACGCTTTTGCAGTTTTTGTTCTGATTAGACAATTTGTTCCAAAAATATATTACTCCATAAGGAAAAAAAATCCAATCGGTTAAAAGATTTAGTCTTTGATATTTGTCTTAAGAGTAAATTTCTTGTTCGAGGAGAAATATTGAAAAAATGTCTATCATAATTAGAAATTGTATTACTCATTTTGAAAGTTTCAATTAGATTAACTCTCGTTTTTCTCTTTAGTTAAACAGTTAATCCTAATTTCTCTAATCTTTCCGAGGTGTCCGAGGAGTGTAATGGTTAAAGCGATGGACTACGGAATCGTAGTAAAGCTAGTTCGGGCTAATACCCTTAGGAGAGGTATGAACCCCCTTATCCTTCCAGTTATGGATTAAATAATACAACTACTGTTCTTCTTGAAGGAGGGCTTTGTCATTGAATAACCAACAAAGGTTGATACACCATTAAACAAAGAAACCAAATCTAATCTTTCCCTACAACAATAACCTTTTACTCTTTTTATCATTTTTGTCACTCCAATCTCAATGTTACACTCCAATCTCAATATTACACTCCAATCTCAATATTACACTCCAGTCTGAATATTACACCCAATCTCGATATTACACTCCAATCTCAATATTACACTCTAATCTCAATGTTACACTCCAATTTCCACTTCTCGACATTGGAGCCAAAGTCTTAAGTAAAATATTCTATATGACATATATTTTCAAAACATTTGCCCTAAAAAGAAGATTTCTGGATGAATTAAATTTCTAAAATTTAATATTCTTAACAAGTGATATAAGTTTTTTTTCTGAAACAGCTTATATATATATATATATATATATATATATATATATATATATATATATATATATATATATATATATTTTTGTGCAGCTTCTTTCTGTGTTTTTTTTTTTTTTGACAGTCATCCAAATTAATTAGATTCGCTTCTTTCCTGACCTGAAGTTTCCGTTGCATCACGATAAAAGCATTGAATCCTGTTCATCTTTATCAATCTTCTCTGACACACTAAACTATCAAATTTATGACAACAGATTGATAGTTTTTTAAAGTTCTTTTCTATGAGAAAGTTCACCTGTGTACGTGATGACGTGAATGTGATGTGCTCCTTTTTTTAATGTATACATATGGTTGACTAGAACTGTCTATAGGTTTTCTTATTTAACACAGATTTGTATATTTCACTTCTTTTTTTTTTTACTTCAATCAAGAAAAAAGATTCCGCGTAGAAAATTTTGAACTTTTATGCAATGGTACGTCAGTTATGTGCAGTAAAAAAAACAGAAGCACGTGAGAATGCAAAACTTGCAAAAAATACAGCCGGATATGTTTAAGGGTTCATATCTGATTGCTGTCATCAAAAAGTGAATATTGAAAATAAAATTAAATATTCTTATCTAATATGTCCTACAGTCATCAAATTATTATCGCAGGTGTCTTTTCTTGTTTAATTTTTTGTTTTTTAACAGTGTTTTTTAATTGTTTTTTTATTTATTGATTCTTTTATTCATTTATCTATCTATATTGTTTTTCCTCATTCTGAAATCAAGAAATCAAAAATGATATTTTATTTTCTTACCTAAAACTTTGCACATAAGCCATTATTTTAATTTTTATCATATTTATCGACTATTTAAAGCCCTGTCGGCTGGGCCAAGAATACGCTAAATGCATCAGAATATATCCAGATGGGTAAGAAAAAAGGGGTGTCCTGAGTATGACACTAAACTGGATAATATTGAGTACTCCATCGTCGCTCTGGACCGTAGGGGTAGTATCTGCTACGATCCTCTCTATAGGTCAAATAAATCTGTTTAAAATTTGTTCGTATTCGATACTACTGTGTGCAAAAAAAAAACAACAAAAAAAAAAACAAAAACGAAAGAAGCTCTTAAGAAACAAATACATAAAAAATGTGACTATGAACGTGCTATAAACACGATTCCCTAATCTCTTGGTATAAAATAACTCTTGACGGGTTGGCATGCAATTAAAATCAATCAATCAACTATTTCTGTTTCTCTCAAAATTTTACCCTTAAATGATCCTTTCAGTCATTATCGATACTTTCCGAACTTATAGATTTACAGAACAATTTTTTAAAGAATCATCGATTCATGAATTGTGCATACTGATGGCTGCTTAACTTCATTAATCAAACGAGAACCGGTGCTTTCAGAGTGACTTGATTCTAAGCTCGAAATAATCAATGAATATCTTAGAATTTATAAAGCTTTCCTTAATCTGACATAGAGGCTTCAGATAACATACGGTACCTGCTGTTCTTCAGTAGTTAACCATCTAAATACTAAACAAATTCACGCTGCTTAACTTCGGAAATCTAACGGGAGCTGGTACATCAATCACGACTTAACCGCAAGTTACAAAACTAAGCATAGCTTAAATTTGGCACAGATCCACAATAACGAGGCACCTAGAGAGGATCAAATTCTGCATTTAGCAATGATTAATTTATAAAACGAGTTTGACAACAACTACACCACGGCGAGGCATACAAGGTGGTCATTTAACCAAGAAAAACCCATAATTCCTTATCCTATGAGTACACTGGGAATCTCTGTAGACGCTGTGTTTTTTACCTTGCGTTCATAATTTCCTTAATTTGAAAGTGCACCTCCTCATAAAAAATGACAGTCACCTAGTGCAATTAGCTCGGTCTCTACAATATTCTAACTGAGATCTACATATACTCCATCACTGATATTGAGCACTCAATTTTTGAATGTAGCAAATCACATTATATATATATATATATATATATATATATATATATATTGTCATCAACAGACAGACTGTTTGATTGTATCACAACGCTTCAGTATGGCTAGACACGTGAGATGTTTCAAGCTGTGATCGAAACCTGACTGACTTTATCATCATTCTCAGTGTAAGGGAAATAATTTTTACACATATATTTTTACATATACGCTAACAGCAAGCGGAGTGCTCAATTTATATATATATATATATATATATATATTTATATATATATATATATAGAGAGAGAGAGAGAGACAGACAGACAGACAGACAGAGAGTGAGATTTTCTTATATTTGGTTTGATTATGTTGGTTTGCTTATTTTAAAGGTATATCAACATTCGTGGGTTATTTTATGCCAAAGAGTTACTTTTAAACCCATAGTTGAGGGATAAAAAAATGATTGATACTTTTTTTAAGGTTATTAGTTTGAAAGTAAAAGTAATAGTGTGACTTGAGTTCGAACTTGTTAACTATGATGTTGCAGTCCAGCACGTTAACCACTACGTCACGTGGACGCCCACTTCAGTTATATTGTAGATTTTTCTAGCTTACAGTTCAACGCAATAATATTTTCGAAATTGTTTAAAGCATCACACGTTGTACCTGAAATCTTCCAAATTTGAAAGTGAGGCACTCCATCAAAAATATTTGCCACTATTTGTCTGGGCACTCTGAGAAGATTCACTTGAGACACGTTCACTCAGAGGATTTTATCACCTGAAAATTAAAAACTAAATGAACTCAACAAGACAAAATCGAGTATTTATTTATTTCGATAAGCGTTATTCCCACAATAAAAAGAACCTTGTATCAAATTCTGACTAGGAAGTCGGTTAAATATCTTCTTAGTCGGATAAAGCTTAAGATAAACCACACCTTCGTTAGTCTCTTCACAAGAATGGGAAATTCGGTCGTGAAAGGTCAGAATTTTCTTCGGGGATTGGTTTAAGTTTGTTTATTTCATCAGGGAATTATATTACAATAAAGATATCATCGACGTATTGTTATTCCAGTAACAATAACAAATTTATTATAACCAAAGTCGAAAAATTCAGTAAGTTTAAGAAAATGAAAACGAAACTTATTGTACTGTGCAAAACTCGCTTAAGTAATTAAAGTGACTTTAAAATTAATTAAATTATCAACATAAATAGATACTCGATTATTTCAAGTTCCTTTCATTTAGTTTTTTAGTTTTCAGCGAACAAAATGCTATATCATCTACTACACCAAATTTAGAAGACCAAATCTCATCCATAAACAAAATAAAAAAAATCTCCCCTAAATCCAAACAAAACCAATCAAATTTAGTTTACAAATTTACATGTCCATTTCAGGAGTGTATCTCGAACACAATACCAACTCCTAATATCTACATTGACCATACAACTACAACCCTCTCTCGTCGTCTTATAGATCACCTATTTGATGCCAATCCCACCAAACAATATATAACTACAATACATAGTAATAACACAGATAAATTTATATCAACTGAAATACGAAAAATTCTCGCCAGTAATAACAAAATAATTGATAAGAAATAACACCAAACAACGTCTACAAATCATCGTAGCTATCAGAATTAAAAATAAACAACCAAACACGAATCAAACAGCATTCAACATTGGCGCTAATATAGTAAACACCTTAAACAACTAGCATGCTAAATAAAGTACTCAACTAAAAACAAACGCTTCCAACAAGATAAATATCACACCCAAACTATATAAAAAAAAATTCTCCCTGAAGATGATTAATCATTGTGATTGAAAACGCTTGAGAGCAACACTTTGGGCAAATTCTCTATTAATTGAACCCTAATACGAAGAAACTAGCTAAAATCTAGAGAAAAAATATTTGATCATAAAAAAAAAATTCCGTGATCTTTTACCAAACTTGCTCATATAATAACTTGTTGCCAAAATAAATACGATATATATATATATATATGTGTGTGTGTGTGTGTGTGTGTGCGCGTACACACAATGTTAGTAGAGGTATATGTATTTGTGGGTGATACTGTGTTTTTATATATATATATATATCGCCGATGAATAAATATACCCCGACTAATATTCTCAATGCCTGTCTCATCCATCTGGCTTTAACCCACGGAAATTACCCACGCTTAGCAAATGACTGTCCGCCTCGCGTGGTGTAATGTTTATTTTGTTTTGTTTTGTTTTTGTTTTTATTTTTGTTTTTCGGGTTTTTCTTTATTTTCTTTTTGCATTTCTTGAAAGAGGGATTTAACAAATTGTTTTCTTATAAACCAAAGATTATTATCATTTCTATTAGAACATTAAACAATTAAAGTGGATATTATTAGTTATTATTCATTACCAAACTTTATAACACTTACAATCCGCCCCCCCCCAAAAAAAAAACAATTATAAATATATATACGGGGCGTACTTATTCTTGGACTATTGTTAGGCAGGTCCTCTAGACGACATCCTGTGTATGTACAGAGCTATTCTACGTAAGTTCTAGCAGGTCCTCCAACACCTGCTCGTCAGTGTAAAGGGGTCTACTGCGACAATATCAAAGAAGTCTGTGTCTCCATCTGGTGAGCGCACTTTTACTTTCGTGTTTTTATAGCGCACCATTCTGGCTGCGACATTTTGTTTTGTTTTGTTTTTTGTTGGAGACTATAGGTTAGAAGTATTTTCTCTGTATTTTCTCTGTGTATAGCGTCAAATGCCTGGGAGACATCTACAAATAAGAGTGTAGCCTCAAGAATTTTTGCACGAAATCCCTCGAGAATCTGACATATTGTCAGAATTTGTGATATTGTAAATCGATTCCCCCGAAAACCATTTTGCTTTTTCCTTAGAACTTTCTCAACTCCAGGTTCGACGAGGCTGAGTAGCAGAGCCTTGTATATCTTAGCCGCTATGGCGATAAGGGTTATAACTCAGTAGTTCTAGGCAATTCCGAGGTCTATTGTGTTCTGTTTATATACGGCGTTGTGTATCGGGAAAGTATGTCATCGAATCTTCTTGTTTTCCAAACATCTGGTGATACTTTATCAAAACCTGCACCTTTCCCGTTTTTAATTTTTGATTGTATTATGTCCACTTCTTCTTGCGTAAACTATCCTAGTTTAATGTCTAGTTAATTATCAATGATTTTTATTATGTAACAAGCAGATTGGGGCTGCTGAGTCTAGCCTACTAGATTTAATGATGAAAAGAAATATTCGGCGTGGATTTTTCGAAGATTGGGGCTGTACGCTGACAAATCGAGAAGGAGCGTTTTTATTATTCGAACTGAATGGAAAATAGGAAAAGCGGAATGTTTTTCAAAAAGGTAAAGAAGTTGTTTTATTTCTATAAAGCAAGGAACAATGAGCAGTGCGGATTTTAGAAGAATAAAATCAGTACATTGTTTTTATTTTAAAGAGTGGTGTAATATACTGTCACAATAAGAAAAAAGCGAGAAATATTGTTTAATATTTGGTTAGCAGAAAAAAATACAAAAGCATATAAAATTGATTTTTCTAACCAGAGAAAGAAAGAGAAAAAGGATGGATGAAGTCGGGGAGACTACTAGTCAAAACAACGATGAGTATGAAATAGGGTCACGGAAGGGGTCAACCAAATGCAAGCCGATTGTAATGGGAAAAATCAAACTTTGAGAAATGGAAAATTTTGATTTAATTTTGGAAGTAAGTAATCTTATGATGTAGGAATCACGTGATGAGAAAGAGCCGACCTCCTGAGAAGGACAGAGAGAAACGTGATGAGAGAAGAGGAAGGCAAACCCCATTGTATCAGTCGTAGCAGAAGTTGTATGGAAGCAACGAATCTCCCACTCTGGTGGCAGGCACAGGGATTTATTGTTGGGGTGACAGAGCGCAACAGTGAATGAAATTAATTTGTTGAAGATTAATTAAGAAGCCTGTTAATGAGATTCGCCCACATGGAAATAAGAGAAACAATTATAGAGACTGGATTTTTGCCGAAAAGCGACAGTTGGGCCGAGAGAGAATTGAAGTTAGTTGCGAAGTTGAATCGAAGCAGGAAGGAGCTCCTGTTAAAAAAAAGCCTTGCACTAGAATCGGAGATAACCAGATCCTCTCACATCTCTGTTGTTTCAACAAGCTGAAAATAAGAATTAACGTAACGTATTGAGTATACTTAGTGAGTCTAAATCAGAAAAACTGACTGTGGACTTAGACTGACCTTACATTCCGACACATTCTGCTTCGTCTTTACGAGGAATGGAATATCAAAATAATAACAATTACTTCGTAATTGTTAATTGTTCTTTTTTAGACTAAAACATTATTATTTTATTTGTTCTCTGGATTTCAACTTTTATTATTTCTTATCATCAAATGATCAGCCGGTCCGGTTATATCGGCTTTCGGCGTAAACACTGGATCCAATTGTCTGGATCTAAAAATTCACAACGTGCGCGGACGACTGGTTCAGCTGAGAATTGATTTCCCACCTGGGAAGGTCAGACGTCGAGTAGTCGAGTGAACGGCTCGGTGACAATAAGAGGTACATCTATAACTTTCGGGGATTTTCCAAACAAATTCTTGAGATGGTCTTTTCACATATGTACTCGTTCTTCTTGACTAGTAGCTTTCAGATTAGCTCTGGATGTTCTCTTCCTTTTATTCACTTCATTTACTGTCTGCCACGCTATTTAAGATTGTATATCGTCTACCGAAATTCTAATCTTATTGATCTGGTTCTTTTAGGTATTCTTTAGTTAGTTTATTTTGTGCCCTCTTAAGTTTCTGAGCGTTGCTATTCATCGAGTTCCTTTTATTACATAGAGATGCCGATTTCACGTTGTCACGTTTTTTCTTAACTACTAAAGTCTCCCATGAAATCCAATATTTTGCTCTGAGTTTGGTTGGTATACATTCTGCTGCCGCTTCCATGTGGATAATGACGAAGTTCTCATATTCGTCATTCGGAGTAAGAGTTTCTGGTATCTTCTGTAGTGCATCGAATTTCTTTCTTTGAGTTATCGTATATAAATCGTTAATATCCCTATTGTTAACCAGGGAGCAGTCATAGTGTGTGGTTTTGGTAATTTATGTCGTATTCCTGCGAAGGCTCAAACGTATCTTTGCTGTGACAATGCGTGGGTCAGAGGACACGTCCTCAAAAGATGCGTATGCCTCACAACTCACGGCACTATTATTCCTTTTCCTCACTAGCATTGGTAGGATTTTAGCAAGTGATCTTTGTGTTGGGGGTTGCCGTTAAACGTAGCTACCATCATCCTCGGTTGTATTTTCTCGATTCTGTTTAAGAGATTTTAGGGCGTGTGTACCGAGAAGCATTCCTACACCATCTATGACGGTGTTGAAAACATTTCTCCACGCAGATGTTGAGAAAAACATTCATCCATGACCAGTATCGTGGTATATTATTTCTACCTCACTATGAGGGTATCTGTGTTGTACGCATATTATGTCTATGTTATTGTTGTGGACTCTTCTCGCCGTTATTAGTACTGAGAGATTTCGCTGCCAGAGAGGCAGATCACTATCGGTCTGACACCTCTCCAGTTGCCGGGTAGCACTTCGGCCGGCCGTGTTATCTGCGGCATGGATCTAGCCGAGTGTGTCTCGGTACCTGGAGATTTCCTTCGGCCTCAGGGACCTTGCCCCCAGGCTTTTACCCCTTTCAGGGGAGTTGGGTTCATCGCCCGGCGCCTGAGGCGCCCCTAATAAGGGGAATGCCGATGGGGCCGTAGGCATTTTTGGAAATGCCGGGCGCGTGTGGGCTACGCCCCTGCGCTCGGAACCACCAAAAAAAAGGTCTAGTGCCACACATGCCCGTTTGGTGGGGCGGTCATCAAATACCGCAGATCAATATCGATGTTATCCGAACAGTACGAGACTTCTTACCTTTTCTATGTAACTCTATCTTTCTTGTGAAATATAATCTGTTATCTAAATCTGTGTTTGCGTTTTCATTAGTGACCCTTTCCGAGGCCACAACAGTTATGATCTACGCAGATGCTGTTAGCTCCTCTGGTTGGCCTATTCTATTTAGAGTTATAAAGATAAATGTCACTATATGTATTCTGCTTGTAGATTTAAGTAAGTTTTATTTGTGGCTGAGTTTCGGTTCTGCAGCTAATTTTTAGAACATTTGGAGCCAGACCTTCAGAACGCTCCCCTTTTTTTTACCTGCGCGAAAGGCGATGCGTTTTGGACATATGGCTTGAGTGAGAGTCATGGTAATCTTTCGGTGGCTGTATTTTAACAATAGAGAATAGGAAAATAAACTGTTTGATTTTGAAAAAAAAAATGCAGTAACCCCAGTTAGAATTAAATTCAGACATAAAATTGAGGTAAAGTAAAAAGAAATCATTTTATTTATTTCAATTTTTCTCACCATAGACCGACTTAGTCGACTGGGACTGTAGAATACTGAGGGGTAAGACCCCCCCCTACAACGGGTGTGATTGATGTGCTACTAAATCATCTGAGGCTTCAGTAATGCTGAAGGTTTGGGAAATGCGGAGTAACCCTTCATTGCCATCACTCCCAGGTCCACTCTGGCCCGTTGTGGTAGTACCTGATATGGTCTTATCTATGGGTCAAATAGAACTGTTCGGCATTTAAACAGTGAAAACAAATGACTTGCGATAAATTATCTGACCTGAGTGCTAATAAATGATTTATACCAAATTGAGTTGTTAGAAATAGAACTGTTTGATCATTTAAATGTGTATAAACAAATGACTGATGTTTAATTGAATTGTTAGTGATACATAGCAATAGTAAAAGTAAAGTTAGCGACCATAGTCGAGGGTGACCCGAAGGCTCCCTTTTCGATAGCTACTACACCAAGGTGTAGGGGAGGGCGCTACTCCATTCCCAGGATTGCTCCACTTTACCCTTGAACCGTACCTTATAATGCTGAGTGTTAAGCAAGGTGGTATCAAGTACCATTTTTAAAGTCTTTGGTATGACTCGACCTGGGATTGAACCCATGTCTCCCGGGCCATTGGCGAACACTCTAACCGCTGGGCCAACATAGCAATACTTAGAACTATTTACCTTTATTGACTTATGGTAAATTGAATTCTCATAAATAGAACTGCTTGATCATCTATGTGTATCTACAAAATGTGTTAACAAATCACATATCTAATATATATATATATATATATATATATATATATATATATGTGTGTGTGTGTGTGTGTGTGTGTGTGTGTGTGTGTGTGTGTGTGTGTGTGTAAAAACAGTATTTGGCATTCAACAACCAACAATGTTTGATATGTCATAAAACCAAATCAATTTAGACCATCATCAGGAAAATTCATTACTGTTTTTTTTCAACAGATTGTCATAAAAATGTTGATGCACTGCAAAAGATGTACGAATCCAACAATGTTGTTTATCCATGCGTTAAATGAAGGTTATCGTTTGAAAATTTCAAAGCCTTACCAAAAGAAAAAAATTAAAGAAACAAGACAATTATTCTGAATTTTTCAAAATAGTCCCTCTTGATATCAATGCACTTGATCAAACGATGCCCAAGTATTGCAATCCCATCACGGGATATGGTGGCATCCTGGTCCTTTAAAAGCCTCACAGTCCACATGAGCTCATCATTGTTTCCAAAATGGCAACCACGTACGTGGGTTTTGAGTTTATAGAATAGGAATTAGTCAGATTGAGCCAAATTTGGTGAGTACTGTTTTTTGTCTTTTTCGAGTAGTCTATCATTATTACGTCTTCAGACTAAAAAACAAAAGCAGAAGTCATCACCTTGCCAACAGTTGCTGTTTGCTTGAAATTCTTCAGGGGTGGAAAACCAAAGTGTTTCCACTGTCAGCTTAAAATCTTTGTTTCATCAAGTATCAGTACTAAGTCCTCATAGATTTCCTTAAGTGTCATACCCTTTCTTTCAGACACTTTAAAGCTCCTTGGGTCTTTGTTTTGTCCATCTGTAGATTAGTCGCACATTTCTCATCTTTGTAAGGATTTCTCTTGTACAGAAATTAGGAAAAAAACCTAAATTAGTTTTTCTGGGATTATAAGTGTAACACTATGTAGGTGGTCCGCCAAGCAGACGATTCCTTTGTCTGTTTTGGCGCGAAACCAGATAAGGGTTTTGGACCCGCGATCTCGACGTGACCGGAAGTGGTAAGGGGACGCGAGAAGAGAGTTGGACAAAGGAGCTCGAGGGAGCAGTTGGCGAAAGACGACGGACAGAGGCAGTCGACACCGGACAGCAGAGAGACCAGTCGGCATGAGTTAGGGTCCAGCCACAGTGTGGGAAGATGAGTCGGCATTCCAGTAACGTTGTAGAATTTTCGCTAGTAACCCACGCTAGCGTTAGTCTACATATGCACAATGTTACATAACTTCCCTTCTGCACTCGAGTTCACCCCAGGCGTTTTGTTCGTTTGTTCTTTTTCCTCCTGCTCCCTCGATTGTATTTCTTGTAGCTGTAAGGAAATATGCGATACCCCTATCGGAACCACTAGTTGATCACCGACCGTAAGTGAAATGGTTCGAAGAAGTTGATGTAACGTGGAGGCCGAAGGGGCAACGTCACATAAGAAGTGGTAGCGTGTTTCCATAGCAAAAATGTTCAGCAATGTCTCTTCTTTCTAGGTGAGACTTCAAACCTTTTGAACGAGCCTCGTATGTCAACGTCAAGACGCCTGTGTGAAAAGCAGCATGAAAAAGAAACACACACAGGGCAGCACAAAAAGGAGACACACACAGCAGTATGAAAACGAGACAAATAAAAGGCAACATGAAAAGAGACACACACAAGAAGGATTAACTTCTCTCATAAAGAATGATACAAATAAAACTTAGCTGTTAAATTTTTCAATATAATAATATGATAGAAGAAGAAGAAGAAGAAGAAGAAGAAGAAGAAGAAGAAGAAGAAGAAGAAGAAGAAGAAGAAGAAGAAGAAGTTAGCTGTGTAGCCAAGAAAGTCTTCATCAGATGATAATTCTGGTGTCAGGCTAGGTTTCCTTACCACTAGACCAGATCGCCTCAGCATTATCTTACAGCGATCTCTCTCTCTCTCTCTATATATATATATGTAGAGAGAGAGAGAGAGAGAGAGAGAGAGAGAGAGAGAGAGAGAGAGAGAGAGAGAGAGAGAGAGAATACGTAAAAGAGCCAGAAAACAATCTACCCTGGTTTCATCTAACAGATCTTCAGAATTATTCAGAAAATCCGTTTGGTGAAACCTGGCAAATTAGTTTCTGGCTATTTTTGGTATACTAGTTTTGGTCTACTAAGTATATTAAGCACTTTTACGTATTAACTTAGGTAACTCTGTCGGTGTTTTCTTTTTGTTTTTTTGTTTTTTGTTTTTTTGGCAAGGCATTGCAGTTCTGGTTGATTATTTTCTAGCAATATGGATGTTCTAGCCTTTACTTTTTTATGCGATTTTTTTCCCTAGATGTCGGTTTCTAATATATTTTTATTTACAAATTGCATTATCTGTTTTTTATTTCACCCCGCCACAGTTATAGAAATAGTCATAAAAATAATATACATTTATATATATATATATATATAGAATATATATATATATATATATATATATATATATATATAGAGAGAGAGAGAGAGAGATTAATTGAGGTATATTTCTTTGCTTACCATTCCATAAAATAACATTTTTGGGATTATTTAGCTAGCTGTTTTGTCAATTTTGAAAATGGGTTTAAACACGCAGTACCCATTTATTTTCGGATATTTCTCGTCTCATTGTGATGATATTCAAGCCTTTCTATAATGGAAAATGTTTGCATCTCTAATGAAGGCATGCTTTTCTAATCGAAAATGTTCTATAGGGAACAATTTATCATAATCTGATTTTATAATTATTTAGTCTAAAATAAATTTGTTAATATGCTGTTTCAAATAATGTGTGTCTCGTAGCAGAGAAATATTGCTCATAAATATCCACACTCTTTAAAAAAATTTTAAATGTTAATATTCCTCCAAACCAAGATTTTATGATTCATTGTGGAACATTATACAATCAAAATGAATATTATTTGGTATTATGAATTACCGAACTCTACAGCAGTCTGTTATAAGAAAACGAAGTTTGGTTTTAAAAATGTTCTTACTATTGAGAATTTTGTATAGAGGTATACTTATTTTTGTACTGCTACGTATTCCTTCATTTTTTTTGTTGTTACCGTGTTCCAATAATGATGAGTTTTGTAATATATAATACCCATTAACATCTATCTTGACTGAATTACGTTCCGATAAAAATAATGAGATCCTGGTATTTTTGATTGATTGATTTTAACATGTCAATACATCAAGGATTATTTTAGGCCTTGATATTAGGGAATTGCATTCATTGTATTTTCATATTAACATTTTTTATGTTATTGTTTCATAAGAGTCTTTTTGAGTTTTTTTAGGAGGGAGGTCTGGATATTTAAAAAATAATTTTGCACAATATCCTATTGAATACGAATGATTTTTAAACAAATCTAATTTCCCCGTTGATGGGACCCCAACATGTACTATTATTCAGGTACAGGGTGGACCCGAGAGTAATAACAATGAAGAGGTACTCCACTCTCCCAATATCTTTAGAATTATTTAATGCTAAGCAATCCCTGTTGAAGAACAAAAGTGGTCCTATTCAACCCATAACTAGCAGGATAAGGAGTTTATAACTTTTCCAAGAGTTTTAGTAAGAAGGTGAATGCAACTGTACAACTGGAGTTCGAAATCGCATAAAACGATTTTACACTCAAGTAAGTTAGCCACAAGGCTATAGGGACTCCCTCCAGTAATAATAATATCCAGATTGATTGTATTATGTTTTACTAGAAATGATAAAATCCTGGAAGCTTTGATTTAAAAGAAAATTAACATTTTTGTAAAATAAATAGTTTAGATTTACATATTTATTACTGTATTCCCTTCTACAATTTGAATTATTTTTCTGGTTGGGGCAGAAATGATAGAAAGAAAACATATTTTTAAGCAATGAAGACTTTTATATCCTAAATCTTGGACTTCTGTATGCTAGTTTGTCGTCTTAACGATTGAACCATATATTGTCTACGCTTAAAATAAATTATATTAATGGCTGTAATGTTTTTAATTCTTTTTCTTTAAAGAAATTTCACATATCGGCAAACATATTAGTCATTTAAAAAGACATAGAAAGGATGAAATGGTCCAGTTGACTCAAATGATATAAACTCAATTAAAATCGTTACATACGGATAATGATAAATCTTTTGTTTACGCGAATTCAGATTAAAATATTGATTAAACGAGATAATCCAATGAATTCTACATTGACACAGATCAAAAGACATCAACTCACAGACCCAATTACACATTTATACATAATGGTCACATTACAATCTTGCTAAAATGAAGCTGATAATCAATGGTTAATCGATTGACCTGGTCTATGCCAGACATAGAAAAAATATTGCAATAATCAATGACATCCGATCAGTCAAAAATGTAAAAAAATATTGACTACATCTACATACACACACAAAACATCCCCCCACACACACACTAAACTGATACGAGCAAAAGCACACACACACACACACAAACACACACACACAAACACACACACACAAACACACACACACTAAACTGATACGAACTCACACACGCACACTAAATTCAAACACACACACACACACACACTAAACTGACGTGAACAAAACACACACTAAACTCACACACACACACACACACACACACACACACACACACACACACACTAAACTGACACAAACTCACACACACACTAAACTCACACATACACACACTAAACTGATACGAACAAAAACACACACACACACACACACACACACACACACACACACACACACACACACACACACACACACACACACACAAAGATACACACATGCACAAACTAAACTGACACGCACTCTCTCACACACACACACACACTAAAATGATACGGACAAAAACACACTCGAAACACACACACACACACACTAAACTGACGCGAACTCACACACACACTAAATTCACACACACACACCCACACACACACACACACACATGTATGTATGTATGCATGTAGTTAACTTAATCGTTATCATCGTAAAAAAAAGACTCGGCAAAAGGCTGTTTTTGTGTTTTACTTCACGTCGAAAGGCATAATTCTAACTGTTCCCTCCATACCAAGTTTTTATTTAATACTAGAGTAGACTGATTCTTTTAAGCTTCGTTTGGCAACCAATCAAAGAGAAGAAAAACTGAATCCAAACAAGCTTTACCCAACTTTAAAGAAATGACCATGTATCCCATTCACCTCGTGACGGAGATTGAGTTGTGTTTTATAGCATATCAACCCTTGTACGTAATTTGATATGATGGGTCTTTTTTATGATTACAGTCTCACATATATGAGGTTGGGTAGACTTGGTTCTTTAACCTTTGTCAGATTACCAGTCTAGAAGAAAAACTAAGAATTCACATGAGGTGTACTCTGCTTAAAAACCGAACGTGTGTCACATCGTTCTTGTGATGGAGGGGTTGGGTAAATACATATGTGGTATGATCAAAAATATCTTTCAATATCTTATTTTTAAAGTTTGAAATTTAAACGAAGGTGGTGAATAGATGATCAAATGATGTCTAGATGTCTAGATTTCTGTCTAAGCATCTAGTTTTTATCTAGACGAGTCATTGTCAATTTGAAAAAGTTAAGGATCAAGTCTTAAAACCTTTTGTACTTTTTTGTCATCTATTCATTTTTGGATGAACAAATGAACATGAACAAACTTACCCGACTAATTTTCATCATTAAGTGTTTTCGGATTATTGTCTTCATCTTTATTGTTATTTCCACAACGTTTCGGCCGATATATCCTCCGGCCTTCTTCAGGTGTTTGTCGAACTCAGGAACCTTCACGGAACTTCGAACTACGTCCTTTATTGAATCCACGAGGGTCGCCTGTTCTGATTCCGTTTGCCATAACCGGGTACAAGTGTTAAGTATGCCTGTATTTTTACTCGCCTGCAGTTAGAATTGAACCTGCAAACTCCAGATGATTGTCTCCTTAGAAGCTTAGGGAACCAACGCCTATAACAGTTACCAACGCCTATAACCCTTAATGATAAAAGTCACCAAGCTTCGTCTCAGAAATTTAGACAACTTACCCGACTAAACTCTGTATGACTTTTTCTTGTTCCCCAACCGGAAAATCCTCCTGAGGCGAAAGATATTCGAGAATGGGGAAAGAGTGGAGAAATGATATGACAGTGAAGTTTAATATCATATCCAAAGAAGTGCTTCAGGGGTGCTTTGGCCAAATAAAAACTCGCAGGAAAAAACTGTGTTAAATAGCAACGGGATTATTAAGTAAAAAGATATCGTCTCGTTTATTGCTAACTTGAAACCTTTGAAATACAACTTCAGTCTCGATACTTTTTGAAGAAAACTCGTACATACAATTACAAAGAAAACTTTTGTTATTTTTATATTGAACACAATTTAATTTGCTATTGTTGCCACAGCTGTTTGAGTTTTTAAACATCTGCTTTTAGCTTTTAAACGAATGATATTTGATATCGTAATTAGAAATGGCTATCCGGCGTTGATCGGGTAAAAAGAGTAATATCACATATTTTCTATATATTTTTAGGGGGTCTTTTATCATTTTGAGCGGGGGGAATTCAAAATTCAATGAACTGACTTATATATATATATATATATATATATATATATATATATATATATATATATATATATATATATTCTAAAATAAAAGCATTATAAATGTTTCAGTATTAATGCATTTTTCATTGAATGATTTGGGACATATTTCCTGCAAGACTTCGTGTCGCTGTTTAACATCTTTTTAACGATTTAGATTCACTGAGAGCTTATATTTAAAAGAAATATAAATATCTTCCCATGTAGAAATGTTTTCCTCTAAAAAAAAAAATTGTTCTATAAAGTTTATATAAAATGAAGTACTTCAAAAAAATAATTTGTTGCTATATAAATTCGGAAAACGAAATTTATTGAAAATGGAAACAAAATTTAATAAAATTCAGAACAATTCCATAAAGAAACACTTATGCTATTGTCAAGAAAATACAAGCAATTGTTATTAAGTTTGGTTATTTGGTGTAATGGCATATCAACCCTTGTGGATTATTCAATGCCAAATTCTGTTCACAGAATATATATATATATATATATATATATATATATACATGTGTGTGTGTGTGTGTGTGTGTGTGTGTGTGTGTGTGTGTGTGTGTGTGTGTGTGTGTGTGATTTGTAAATGACTAATTAGTTGGTGGCATCATTTTTAAATGAGTTAGTGCTAATTTCTTTGCACACAGTTAAATGGTTTCATGTATTCCTATCTAATACTAAAAATTCTATTCCATCGTCAGATAAATCTTATTCATTACAACACGTAAAAGTTCCCTGAAGTACTCTCATATATATACACATATTTGGGCAAAATAACTCACCAAGTTCTCCCATAAATGTACACATATTTGGGCTAAATGAATCACCGAGGCTCTCTCATAAGCTATACACATATTTGGGCATAATAAATCACCAAGGTTCTTTCATAAATGTACATATAATTGGGCTAAATAAGATACAGAGGTTTTCTCATAGATGTTCACATAATTGGACTAAACAAAACAACGAGGTTCTCTCATAAATGCTCACATATTTGAACTAAATAAAACACCAAGGTTCTCTAATAAATGTACACATAATTGTTCTAAATAAATCACCTGTTTTCGCAAAACTTCTGTATAATAGAATTGAAATAAATATAATAAGAAGCTTAAAGCTTTTTTTTTTTTCAATTTTGCATTTAATAATTTTTATCGAGTATACCGTGTGCCCTTTCTTCTTTGGAATACGTCAGAGCATACGACTGAGAATCGGACGATAGAAAGCCGCACCATGAAATGTAGATTTAAAAAATGTTGATCATACTTGAATAACAATATATACGTGATATTTACTAAAGTAAAACAACTCATTTTTATTGTCTTTATATTGTTCAGATGATTTGGTGAGACGATACACGAAAAGACCGTTCTATTGTTTTATTGTGTAGGAATCCCATTCAGCTTTTCTGTTGGGTATCACCCATCTTTTTCCACACAATGAACTAGTCCATCTGCCATATATAGCAGTAGCTACTAATACCAAGGCAAATACCCTTGGGAAAGGTATGAACCCCCTTATTCTCCCTCCAGCTATGGATAAATAGTAGGACGGACTAGGTTCTTCAGCCTTGGTGAGGCAACTAGTCTAGGAGAAGGAAAACTCTGAATTCAAACCTGTTAAACTCCGCTTAAAAATTGACCTTGTGTCATATCCTGCCCGAGCGGAGGGGTTGGTAAATAGTACTAATACCAAGGTAGACTAGAAGGTAAAGAGCAGCTTTTTATAGGAATAGTATTAGAGCGTTGGAGACTGGAGATCGCACTAGATCACCTAACTTGCTACCGTAATAACGGAAGCCAATACTATCGTTGGAGTATATCTTTATTCTGTATTCACTAATCCTATGTTCTTGTCTACTAATAGTCTCTCTATTGTATATACTTTTTCCTGAGAATATATCTCTATTTCCTCTCATATCGTGGTTTGTCCTTTATTTAATATTACAAGCGTTCACTAACCAGAACGCAACATTTTCACACGCCACAATAAATTAAGCTTAGCAAATAACGATCTGGGCACCTTTCGTTGAATTGCTTTGTGAGATAAGCTAGTAAACTATTTCTGTGTATTTTGATGCTCACTGGGTGCCTCATACTTCTTACTAAATGCCAAAGTAAGCTAAATTTACCAAACACTTATCCAAGCGTCTCGTGCTGAATGGCTTTGTGAGCTAGGTTAGCTGGCCACTTTTAGGAAATTCCATTTTTACTTGGTGTCCCGTATGAAGTAAAAAAAAAAAATTAAGTCCACGAAAATAAAATAAGACTTTTAAATTGGTATTATATATAGGATATAAGGGGTGGGGTCTTATACCTCTGCAAGTGAAACAGTATTCAAAGCTCTGCCGATAGGGTCTCTATCATAGTTAAAATTGTTGCTATTGTTCTTGGACGACTGTAATTTTCACCTTAAATCAATTTACTGCGATGTGACTGCAAAGCCAAAATTATTCTCAGACAAACAAAGAGATATTGAAGCAAGTGTTAGAATAAATTTTGATTTGTAAGATAAAGGCATTTTCAAAAAGGGGGAAAATGTGTAAAGTGAGTTGCGTTGAGTAAACACTTCAGAATTGTGTACATAAACGTGTACTGATATGTGTGATTTAATTTGTTTACTGAGATGTGTATAAATGTATATGAGAGCCTATGTTTATTTATACACGTTGATTTTTTTAAAGCTGAGTCAGTTTTTTCTTTTGTTTTATATTTTGATAATATGCTACGACTCAACAACATAATCGATTCCAATCGAAACTAGACCTTAATTAGACAAACAAATTTTCACTAAAATGGCTTCAATTTAATTAATCGGCTTTAATTAAAATGTGGTTCCAACAATGACTGATTAAATCATATTTAGTTGTTATTTGTTTGGTGATACGCGTTCAACATGCACTCGGTCGGTTGGACTTAGTATCCACCGACTGCGTCACCTGCAGGGAAATAAGTCTTCACCCATCTTAACTGTATCCAGTGGTGAGTCCTAAGCTGTTAATTTCTTGAGAGTGTTGAGTCTACCAATTTTGTTGCCATTACTTGCAGATCTTCTCAGACTCAGAATGGAAGTACGTATTAAATACCATCAATGGGTGAAATAGATTTGTTTTAAAATGATTAGTAAATGATATAGGGTGTCTCAATATACATAGTATCCTTGTGACTTTTAATTACTCTACTAATATTAATGATGTGTTCTTTTATCTTTCATATTTGAAAAATAGTATATTATAACAATTATTAATCCTCGATCAAAATGCTTTGGACAAGAGAAGAAAAAATATTTTGCATCACTACTTATTTGGTGACAAAATCTTTCAAAACTTTTTTCAAAATATATACAACCCATTAATATGAAAATGATTTATTACTAAAACAAAAAACTCCAAAAAAGATTGCATGTCCTGGATGCTGATATAACAATTTAAAAAACATATAGAGTTGATGTCTAAATCTCAGAGGATATATTTTTACTGGACGTGTTCAAATGACCGCACTTGTGGTTGTCTCAGAAATAAATCATTATCATATTAATGGGTTGCGTCTATTTTGAGACACCCTGTATTAAGGATTAATAATCCTGGTTCGAGTGAAGTTGGTTGTAATGATCATGAAGGGTGATTCTGCATTCCCTAGAGTTCTAGAAATGGAGCCTCATCACTGGAGGTAGTTTTTGTATCATACTAACGACACTTATTTGGTGACAAAATCTTTCAAAACTTTTTTTGTATCATACTAACGACACTCTTTTTGGGGGGCGGGGGAGTTGAGGGATCTCACTCTTTAACAAAGAAGGCAGTCTGCTACATATTAAACTTTGACAGACCGATTTATTAGGGATTTCAAAACAGGATGATGCACCTGTGTAAACAAGGGACAGCGAAAATGAGTTACGTGAATTGGGAACCGGAAGAATTATGCGTGGGCGTTCAGAATATTATATGATAAGGAAGTCACGTGGTTTGTTGATTCGGAAATTCGGAGAGGCCCCAGTGAATAGATAAGACGCGGAATCAAAAATGTAAACAATACATTGGAAAGGCAGGATATTTTGATTTTAAACTTAATAACCATAGAAAGAAGTAAATCTATGAATTACAGCAAATTAATACTTGTAGAACAGTATCCCCTCAAACGGTCACCATTTTAATAAAGATACAAGGTTGAATATCATAGGAAGAATTTTTTGAAAATTGCAGACATAGCACCAATAATAAAAAGAAATGAAAACAAAGGAATAAAACGCTCACAAGCACAGGTGCTGTTCGCGTTTAACTCGGAATTCAATTATCTTGTCTTGAAATAGGTTTAGAAGATTTGGGAGTGACACATTAACGTATGAATAAAAGAATAAATTTGCCAGCCGACCAGTCACGACTAATTTTAAACATATTCCCCACAAACCTTAACGCCGAACTCCTATATGACAAAAAAAAAAAAAAAGAATTAACCAGGTACCTTCACTACAGATATATAAAGATCAGTTGAAGACATTTGGAATACCAGAAAATAATTTTCATTCAACAAATCTATATACTATGTCACAGGTACATGTTTCCCATTTTCCCCTGACGATGATCTTTTTATAAATAAGAAAATAGATATACACTTATATATA
>OY757912.1:112151650-112509150 GCA_963585895.1 Sepioteuthis lessoniana | reverse complement strand
TATGAGTTGAGCTTCTTTATAGTAAAGAATGTTTTGATAGGTTATTTTGTTTAATACCTAACTTTGCGTCTGTGATTGTCCAATAAGAATTAGTTATTTGTGAAGATGTTTGTTTATTTTCTTATTGACTTTTTTGTCCTTTCCCCTAGTTATTTTACCCCTAGTCTATGTAAATGTGTGGGTTTTTTTGTTATATTCGTACATATGTATACACGTATAATTAATTTCATTACTAATCAATAATTTTGATGGTTTAAAAAAACCAATGCTACAATTTGCAAATAAAAAATAGTACAGAAACAGTTATCCGGGAAAAAATTCCATAAAAAAGAAAATATTTTTGGCATATATATATATATATATATATATATATATATATATGCGTGTGTGTGTGTGTGCACGCGCGCACATGTATACTCGTACACACACTTTTTAAGGGCACTGAGTGTATTTAATGTGCGTGAGAATGTGTTTATTTTCATAGATGTGTTTTTAAGCTAGCTGGTGCGTGTGTGTGTGTGTGTGTGTGTGTGTGTGTGTGTGTGTGTGTGTGTGTGTGTGTGTGTGTGTGTGTGTGTGTTTGATGTGTGTGTGTGGTTTGATTCTTTTTAATGCTGGTTTAAATCAATCAATGACAATTTTTCTTTTATTTTGAGGAATTAGTAGTCATTGGTCAGGTATATTGGCATTATTATAAAGTGTCTGTTGCTGCATTCATAAAGGTGTTTTGATACATGAAGTTTTCTATTTTCTGGTAATTTAATGTTGCTTTTAAGTAAAGATTCTCTATTGTTCTGTGCTTGTGTACATTCTATATCAATTTCGTTGCCCTTTGAATTGCGGATGAGATTTTTATTTATTTATTTATTATTACTATTATTATTAGAGTCGTTTTGGAGTTTTTGACTCAATGCGTTGTGTGTTCCTCAAATTCAGATGACGTTATTTAATTTTTTAAGTTGTCATTTTTTGGTTGTCGTTTGCTTTGAAAAATTCTTGTTGGGTCTAATATGGTTTTAATTCTATCATTTTTTTAAAGTTGATTTAGGTTCTTTGATGTTTCTATGAAGAATTCTGGGTTTCTTTTGTTGTATGTTCATACATATGCAAAGGGTCGTTTGTTGCTATATGGTTTTGGTGGTTTGTAATTCTTCTAAAGGTATTTTTCTGCGCATTTGAATCCAATATCTATTAACATTTCGGGATATGTAATTCTTAAAGGCAGACTTGTCGGAAGTTTTTTTGTTTGTGACAATGGTACGGATCCAGTATGCTAAGATATAAAGGAAGAATTTTATGCTGTTTTTGTAGTGGTGGATCTTTTAATGGAGGTATTGTTGGGCGTCTAGAGTTTTGTGCTAAATATCTGTTATAACTTGGCGATTTTGATTTTTAATTACGATGTTTACAAATGACAGTTCTTTAGAATTGTGTTATATGATGAATTTTATGTTAGGGTATAGGTTTTGAATAAGTCATAAAAGTCGTTCATGTTGACCCATGAATATTTTCAAAATAGGAAGCAGTCATCTTGGTATCTTTTCCGGGATCTAATATAATCTGTTTAAATATTATTGCAGTATTTTTTCCCATGATTCCATATAGATTTTCCTCTAAGTATGCTAAAAGTCAGTATGGCGTACGTTGATGCCATTATGTTCCCATAGCTGTTACAAGGGTTTGGATGTAATTTTTCTTGTTTAATTGGAAAGCGTGATTATTTAGCATAAGTTCTATACTATCAGTGATAAATATTTTGTTAAATCTTAAGAGCAATGTTTGTGGGTATTTCTTTTTTTTTTTTTTTACCTAAAACGAGATGGCCTGCTTTTCTAACTCATGAAGGATATTACTATATAAGTTAATAAGGTCAAATTTTACCATCAGTGTATTAGGACGAGTTTTCTTTTTGTTATAAAGCTTAAAAAGTTAATGTCATTGATGCGGACCCAAAATCGGTACACAGAAAGAAAACACGGAAAACTGTTTAGAGGTAAGAAAGATATATTAACAAAAGTTACAAAGGATAGTGTCCAATATTGTCTTACTACTGCTACTACTACTCCCGTATTAGGATATTACTAGGCTAGTAATATAGTACTGGTAGTTTCGGTCTCACAACAGTCATCTCTAATGTAGCTGTTAAAATAAGAATGGATATATATATATATATATATATATGTATATTTGTACATACATATATTTGAATATATATGAATATATATATGTATGAATATATATATGCATGTCTGTGCGTATATATATATATATATATATATATATCGGTTTACTAATGTCAAGTGAATAAAATTAATAACGACAAAAAACCGTGAGTAAAAAGAAAAATTTCGTAGCCGTTAATTTTCTTTGTATAATAGATTACAACTCGATGCAACCTGAAATGTATCCTCGGCATTTAACAGAAAAAAGAAACTGAAATCCATTTGAAATCCATCTGATAAACTTGTAAAAGCAAAATAAATTTATTGTGGAATACAAGTTCTTCTTTTCTTGAATTTTAACCAATATATATATATATATATATATGTATGTTTGATTAAATAATAAAGACAAATTTTGTCTATATAATTTTATTAGGATACTTTCAAGTTTTGGTTTTAGGTTGAAGTTGTTGGATGAATTTTCCGAAATTGTCCCGAAATCTTTTGGACCTTTCAGAGGCCATCATCTGGGGTTGTTTGTAAGAGTGACGATTGTTTTTTATTTTAAGGTTTTACTTTTTTTATGTATATATTTGTAAAAAATACATAAACGTTTATTTAGATTAAACTCAGTTTAATCTAACTAGACGTTAACGTAATTTTTGCAATGTTATAAAAAGCCTAAAATCTTTTTGAAAAAACAATCTTTATGCTGGCAAATAACCGGAGATGATCGCTTATGAAAGTTGGCAGGTAACTTGAAAGGATCCTAATAAAATTATATAGAGAAATCTTTATTATTCGATGAAACATGCTTAAATGAAGAACTGCTGTTCAACTTTACACACATGCACGCGTGCGCACACACAGAAACACACACACACACACACACATATAAATATATATATATATATAGAGAGAGAGAGAGAAAAAGAGAGAGAGAAAGGGGGAGAGAGAGAAAATGATAAACAAGGTATTCCAAGATGAATTTAATGTGAAAGAAAGTCTGTCGACGCTATATAGTTTCAATTCTAATGGACCATCATCAGGATTGTCTATGATATCTAGTGATGTTGAATACCGATGGATGTTTGATAAAATTTTGTTAAACATCCATCACAAGATATCATCCTTCCTAGTCCTGATGATCGTTCATTAGAACCGAAACGAATTAACGTCGACAGATATTTTTCTTTCACATTAAATTCTTCTTCTTCTTCTTCTTCTTGGATTACCTTGTTTATCAACTTTTCTCTATATTATTAGATTTTCTTCCATTATTTACTTCCAGATAGATAGATAGATAGATGAGAAAATGGAAGTAAATCCGACGGTATGAAAATGTACAAATATGAAAGAATACAATGTCTGCAGAGGTTGATTTTATTTATAGTTGAATTATTTGGCAATTTTTTATTCATTAAATGAAACAAAAAAATGAGAAATTTTTAAACATTCTATTTCCGTTTACTGTTTTTGAAACTTGTATAATGAAATTAAAGTTCGAATTTTATTTTAAAAACGTAATGAATTTCCGTTAAAAAAAGTGTTAATATCTACCTATCAAGATATCTATCTATTTAGCTAGCTATCTATCACTGTTCACATCTATTTCATTCTGTTCTTAACTATTTCAACCATTTCATATTACATCTATCTCTATCAATGTCAGTCTGCTTCTTTTTTCTTTTCTTTTTTTATCTCTTTCAGTCTTTTTCTACTAATATATTTGTTTAGATATATATAAATATATATAATCGATGAAACACTTTTTTTCACGTTTCATGTGACAAATTAAAGATTTCATCAAAATAAATAACAGAAGATACATTACATACTTTAACGCCCTAATAAAGGTTTGTTAAAAATAAAAACCTTCAACTGGCAAATAATTCGCCTATAAATAAAAGCTTCCGCTGTAGATTTTGTGTTTTTTTTTCTCGAGTTTGAGTCCAGGAAGTTCACAAAAAACAGATAACAAAACTAACAGAAATATAAATGATTTATTACATGAAGTTGATTTTTCGTATACCAAATCCAATGGTTTGAGTACGATACTAACTCTATTAGAAGTACTCGTCTAGGCCAGGTAAAAGATGACAGACACGCTGAGACTTACAAACGAATGTCAAAAATTGCTTCTTGTTTCAAAACAAAATAAGGATCATATTCTGGAAAGATGACAAAGCCGAGAACCTTTCAGTTTACCAACATGTAAATGAGAGTAAGAAGTTTTGTTTAATGAAAACAATTTTTTAAAATAGTATCATTAAGACTGAATTTATGAAAAAAAATAAAATAGAAAAAAATGAAGATCTTCGGCTATTTAAAAGATAGCCCTCAAGTTTCTATTCTAGCAGAGCGTAATAAAAGATAAGTGCTTGATATATATATATATATATATATATATATATATATATATATATATATATATATATATATATATTGGGAGATTTTGGTAAATCTGACTAGATGATAGAAATATTTGGAAAGTGGATAAATGAAACACTTACAACGGGTTTACTGGTAATATTTCGTTCTTTATTCACAGAGATTTTTCAGACTAGAGTAGTTGTCAGAAGAATAAAAAACGAAATATTACCTGTAAACCCGTTGTAAGTGTTTAAATCATCCACTTTTACACACACACACACACACACACATACACACACACACACACATATATATATATATATATATAGCATTTAACACTGGCACCAGTGTATTAAACATATTAATAACAAACCTTAGTAACCCTCCAAAATGGACCAACCATTAATACTAATAATAATTTTAAAAAACTTTCGAGTAAATAAAACTCATATAAAAATAATAGTACCCCAAAGACGACCAGAGACATGGTTGAAAGTTCTTGGGTAAATATGGTTCACTTTCTCGACTATTTGGATCCCGACATACAAAAAGAAACAAGAAGACTTGAACATCTAAACATGAAGATACTCCGTTGTCTAAAATAAAGCCTATTTGAACAATGACTTGCAGCCAAAATACACAATGTACATATATATATATATATATATAACCCTGTGTGGTCTGACAGAGGTATCATCATCAAAATCAAGCTTAGTATCTATGAAGCGTGGGTTTTATCTGTCCTTTTATATTCTTCGGAGACGTGAACTGCATATCGCCGTCTCCTCAAAAACCTTTGAAAAATTACATCAAGCGTAAGAGGATTCTAAAAATTAACTTGCAGTCTGTAACACCAGACACTATTGTTCTACAGCGGCCTAATACAGCCAGTAGTGAGATCCTCCCCATACGCAATCAGATGCGTTGAGCGGGGCAAATTACAAGGATGCAGAAAGTTAAACTACTCAAGCAGTTGTTCAATAGGGAGTTGCAACACGTTAGATGTCCAAAACATAAGCCGGAGAGATGTTTTAAGGATGTTGTCAAAAGCAACCTCAGGGTGCTCAGTATGAATATTGAAGACTGGGAGAAGATAATTGTAAATCGATCAACTTCGATCTACGAAAGCTATAAAGCGTTTGAAGCATGGGGAATCAAATATTCTAGTTAAAAATGATCCCTCCCGAAATGAGCCTCGATCTTGGTCCCTTATACATTACAGTCTGAATATGTAACATCTGACGAGTCTTTTGGTCCATAGAGGACTTGCTAGTCATATGAGAAAACTAGCTTTTCAAAGGTCTTTCAGTAGCCACCCAAAGAGAACTTGTGGGTCTACGGCAGGATTGAACAGTCATATGAAGTTGCAAGGAGGCCACATCAACGGAAAAGACAGCAAACTTATTTGTCTTATATGCTAGTATATACTTTACCTGAAGAGTCTCACGCGCTAAAAAGAGAATCAAAGAGATGGTCTTCTACTTTAAAGTAATGGCAATCAGTATATATATATATATATATATATATATATATATATATATATATATATATATATATATATATATATATATATATATATATATATATATATATAATCGGGTTTGTTTAATCCTGGAATATGTCTTTCATTTTCAAATAAGAATTTTTATGCTTCCGAAAAGAAAAATAGAATTTAAAAAGTTATTTCCACTTACTCTAAGCACTATTTTTCCTCATTAACGAACTTGTTTTATTTTTCAATACAAGATCATTTGATAATCCACTTTTTCCAATGCAAACCTCTTCTGTCATTGTCTTTTATATATATATATATATATGTATATAAACACCCGGGCATAGATCACTATGAATACACACGCGAACACACACATACACATACACACATGTGAGTGTGTATGTATGTATAAATGTATGTATGTGTCTGTGTGTATGTCTCGGTATGTTTTTCTCTCTGTGTGCCTCAAAGTGTATTTGCACTTGTGTGTGCGCATATTAGTCATGTGACCTGGTTTCATAACGGAATAATGAAAAATTACATTGCTATCGTAACACATGATGTGCAATTCGAGCATTATTCATTTCTTTTCAAAAAATATTAATCTCATTGAAATTTAGATATATCTGTGATATCATATAAGTGCACTACACTGTATTCTCTCTCTCTCTCCTCTCTCTCTCTCTGTCTCTGTCTCTCTCTCTGTCTCTCTGTCTCTCTCTCTCTCTCTGTGTGTGTCTCTCTCTCTCTCTCTCTCTCTCTGTCTCTCTGTTTGTCTGTCTGTCTGTCTGTCTCTCTCTCTCTCTCTCTCTCTTACGGGCGTATGCATCCACTTTTCAATTTCTTTCTCTCTCACTCTGACTTTCTATCAGTCAGTCTTCTCCCATCTCACTGTCACTTCTCTTTTCTCTATTTATCAATTTCTCTTTCCTTCCTGTTCAGAAGGCTCTCTTTCTTTTTTTTATTTCTTTCTTTGTCTCTTTCTTTATTTCCTTCCTTATTATTTTCTTTCTTTCTTTCTTTTTAGTTACTAAAGTGATTTCGAAGGGTTTCAGTCGACTGATCCTTCTGTGTCCCCAACTCACCAATGCTACTGATGCCACTACCCCGAACCCATAATTGCCAATTCCGATCGAAACAGTCCCGTCTTTTATAACAGGTGCTATGTTAGTTTGATATACAAAAATGTGTACCATCTTATTGGCTGATCAATTTAAGAAGGCTGTTGCAATACGAAATTAGTCAGACAGCCACCGATTGTTGGTACATACGCCTATAGATCGATGGTGTGGAATCGATTTTTCAGCTGCTGATTGGTAAGAGGCATTAAGGTTAAACACTCTGTTCAAATGCTACAGCAAGAATATGAGAAATAAACGCAAACAATTGGAATCGAAAGCAAAAGACGCTTCAAGAGAATCCGAATAATATCAGAAGAATTATAGTTGCCATTTTGTATGTAAGAGCTTCTGTATAGTGATGGCAAGTTGCTGGAAAAAGTTGGATCAGGTGTATATGAGAAAGCAGAGAAAAGTTTATTTGTATAAAATATTACTTTTGGGATATGGAAATCAGCAATGTCTCGAAAAATGAAGAAAAGACTGACGCCAAAATATGCCAAAAGGAGTCTGATTATCTTTCTATTAAATAAGCGCACATTCACCATGGAATCAGTTCCTCTCTTTCTTTTCTCTCTCTCTCTCTCTCTCTCTCTCCTCTCTCTCTCGCACACACACGCACACACCCACACATACATTCATTCTATATGTTTATATATATATATATATATATATATATATATATATCGAAGCCATGTAGAAAATGGTAAATGTAATTTGAGATTCAATTCTCTTTTACCATATAGCTGCTATCTTGGGTAAATAGAACTGGATATGAAAAATTACATATGCAAGCTATATTTCTGCAATAATCTTTTGTGAAACTGAAATTTTTATATTTACCAACTTCTATTTGAAAAAACCCAACAAACACAAATGCCTTAAAACTAAAAACAGCACAATATCAATTAGTAGGCGTATATATAAAGGAACAGACAGAATAAATTCAAATCAGATAGATAAGATTAGAGACTCGGTGGAAGATAGACAATCTAGGATAGCCTGGCAAACAATAAACGAAGTGAGTAGAAGAAAGAACACAGCCAAAGCAAAACTGAAAGCAGCAAACCAACAAGAAAGAATAAAACTGTGGAAACAGCACTTCGAAAACTTACTAGGAAACCCACTGAAAATAAAACATGAACCAATCACCAGAATAATTAGCAAACAATTAGACATTAAACTAAGACCGTTCACACAAGAAGAACTTGACTCGGTTCTCAGAAAAATTAACAATAGGAAAGCTGCAGGGCTGGACGAGATTCCCCCGGAAGTATGGAAGACCAGACAATTCGATGACATACTGCTCCGACACTGCAACGCAGTATACAATCAAAATCCGATAGATAGATGGATGAAAGGATGCATACTCCCCTTCCCTAAAAAGGGGGACCTCGGATTAGCCAAAAACTACCGAGGCATAACACTTACATCCATAGCAGCCAAAATCTACAATGTCCTACTACGAAACCGCATAGAACCCAAAATCGACATCATACTTAGAAAAAATCAAAATGGCTTCCGAAGAAATAGATCCACGACCTCACAAATATTAACCATCCGTAGAATCCTTGAAGGTGTACGGGCAAAAAACCTACAAGCGACATTAATTTTTGTTGACTTTACCAAGGCTTTCGATTCTATTCACAGAGGAAATATGGAACAAATCCTACTAGCGTACGGCATACCTAAAGAAACCGTAGCGGCAATAACGATTCTCTACAGAAACACTAAAGTAAAAGTACGATCACCAGATGCAGACTCAGAATACTTCGACATTGTAGCAGGAGTACTACAAGGGGGCACGCTGGCTCCGTACCTCTTTATCATTTGTCTAGACTACGTACTTAGAACATCGATTGACAAAATCAAAGAGAATGGCTTCGAACTGACAAAGAATAGAAGCAGAAGTTACCCCGCAACAACAATTACCGACGCCGACTACGCCGATGACATAGCGATACTGGCAAATACACCTGACCAAGCCGAAACACTACTGCATAGTTTGGAACGAGCAGCAGCAAAAATAGGCCTCTATGTTAATGCACACAAAACGGAATATATGTGCTATAATCAAACGGGGGACATCTCCACTCTAGAAGGAACCCCTCTTAAACTAGTAGACAAATTCACTTACCTAGGAAGCAGCGTCGAATCAACCGAAAAGGACATCGAAACGAGGTTAGCGAAAGCATGGACAGCTATCAATAGGTTATCGATTATTCGGAAATCAGACCTAACCGATAAAATGAAACGCAGTTTCTTCCAGGCAGCGGTCACATCGATACTGCTATATGGCTGCACTACATGGACGCTAACAAAACGGCTGGAGAAGAAGCTAGACGGCAATTACACAAGAATGCTACGTGCAATCTTAAACAAGTCCTGGCGGCAACACCCCACAAGACACCAACTGTACGGCCACCTGCCCCCTATCACGAAAACTATTCAAGTTAGACGAGCCAGACATGCAGGACACTGCTGGAGAAGCAGTGACGAACTCATAAGAGATGTACTCTTATGGACCCGCCCCACACATGGCCGTGCAAAAGCAGGACGACCAGCACGAACACACATTCAGCAGCTATGTGAGGATACGGGATGTTGTCCTGAAGACCTACCAAGGGCGATGAACAATAGGGAGGAGTGGCGAGAGAGGGTCAGGGATATTCGTGCTACCAGCGCGATATGATGATGATGATGATTCATAAAAAAATAGTTTCAGTGATAGTTAAAAGTTATGAATGTAACTTGGTAAAATTATTGCTCCCACTTCTTTCTTGAGAAATCATTTTAGATCTAGATAAGATATTTAGGGTGTGTAAAAGATGTTTGAATATATCACTATGTAGAGGGAAAGTTTACTTATAAGCTAATATGTAAGTCTAAATGAGCTGAATAATCAACAATAAGAAATGTAATATTAGTCGAAACATCGCAGTCGAAAAGTGGTAAACTAGATTTTTGCTCGTGGAGAATAATAAAGCAATGTTGAATTTTAACACATTCTTCAATGAACAGACAAAACTTTTCAGTTAAAAAAAATGAATCTGCATCTACTAAAGGTTTATCAATTTTCTCGCTTTATCTATATGATTTAGATAGGCCCCAAATTAGATAAACACTGGATTAATTTATCTATAATTCTAATTGCTTAAAAATGTATCTTGAACAATCTAAGAAGGAAAAGCATTCCTAAATTATATTGAGTTTTGATCCTTCAAAATTTTGGGACGCAATTCCAATAATATTGGCTGCAAAGAAATGAAAAAAATGCGGTGCCCAAAACGAAGTTGCTAATTGGTAAATAAATGCAAAATGGTGGATACTTCAGAAACCTATTTTTGTACAAAAATTAGCTCTTTTTCTAGAATGGAAATCAATCGACTTTCAGTAATGGTCAATAATAAGTTATAAACGCAATTTGATTAGTTTATTGCTCCCTCTTCTTGCTTAAGAATATACTATACTAGCGTAACGTAATATGTGTACCCAACCCCTCCACCAGCCAAAAGAGGTGCCGGGTAGATACATATATTCTGTTTGGACAGAAGAATTTATATTGTCACAGTCATCATCATCATCATCATATCGCGCTGGTAGCACGGATATCCCTGACCTTCTCTCGCCACTCCTCCCTATCGTTCATCGCCCTAGGTAGGTCTTCAGGACAACATCCCGTATCCTCACATAGCTGCTGAATGTATGTTCGTGCTGGTCGTCCTGCTTTTGCGCGGCCATGTGTGGGGGTCCATAAGAGTACATCTCTTATGAGTTCGTCCTGCATGTCTGGCTCGTCTACCGATCCATGTTATGACAACAGGATCATTGCCAACACCCTCAAAATGCAAATCTGGATTGCCACGAATAACAGGGACGTGCCCAGAGTGATGAAAACAAAGTTTCCGGTTACAGTTATGGTCTTTGGAGTAGTTTCAAGTGAGGGCCTCATCATGCCACCTCACATCTTCGAAGTCGGCTTGAAAGTTAACCCCAAACTGTACCTGGATGTGCTGAAGAGTGTGGTAATCCCCTAGTGCAATCAGGTGGCCGGTGGCAGACCCTGGGTGTGGCAGAAACACTCGGCGTTGGCCCACAAGTCCAAAGAGACTCAGGCTTGGCTTCAGAAGGAGTGCTACGACTTTGTACCTTTCTCTCACTGGCCCCCTCCTCCCCCGACCTTAACTCGCTGGACTACTTCGTTTGGTCATACGTCGAGAACATCACCAACATGACCTCCCACAACACCAAAGCCAGCCTGATCGCCGCCATCCGCCGAGTATTCGCCGAGCTCTCACCGGCGCTTGTGGAAAAGGCATGCTCTTAGTTCCGGATCCGTATCGAGGCGGTGATAGAGGCTGAAGGTGGCTACATTGAATAGATGTCAGCTCTACTACATAATCAAGTTACCTGAATTGATTTTTCAATAAAAGTATTAAAATGAAGCTGTAGTATCGTTTTCTTTAGGACGACAATTTTATCGTTCCACCCTGTATTTTCTCTTTTGAAGACATTATTTTTCTTTCATTTATTTAACTAATTTCTATTAATTCTTATTTATTATAGGATATGACCAGCTCATTGGCTTAGTGGGTACAGTGTCCGCCAATTCGCGTTATACCAAAGACTTTAGCTGCTGCACCAAGTTCTTTTTGTTCCTACACAACATACTCAATCCCTTCAAGATTGCTGTTTATTGCATTGCCAGCAATATTGAGTGGAATGTTCTTTATGTCGTCTGCCTCAGGCTGGGGACGGGCATAAGTGTCAAGGTTTTCCTTCGAGAGCCTCAACTGGCCATCAAGTTGCCAATCTTCTGCTTTAGTGTTTACATCTCGCTGAGCAGCTCCAGCTTTTCACGTTTGTTCTCTGTAGCTTCCTCGATGAACGCACCAATTTATCACGCTCGTTGCGTACTTTGTTCCATTTTCACGGCCTCTTGGCCATGCAGTCAGACCACCAAAGCATTATTTTCTCCATCCACGCCGTTTGTAGGCAAGCCGCCTTAAGTTCCCCTCGGTGGGTCTCGTCCCTCTCAAGCCATTCATGGTCGGTCATTTAGTTAAATGATATCGGTGTGCGGCTAGTAGAACTTATGTGTTCCTTTCCCGATGTAGGAGTCATTAGTAGGGCAGAAGTGGCCCGAGTGTTAGCTTTATTCTTCCAATTCATTTTACCAGATTGGCCAGTCCTTCCCTTGGGACCTTTTGTATACGCTCTGGCTGCAAAGATACAGGACTCCTCCCTTGTGCTGCTTGCTGCTGACCTGTTGGTAGATCCCTTTTTAGTGTCAAACCCTTTCGATGTGCCCGACTATTCCACTATCTTGGCCGCTGTACAGTCCTTACGGTTCCTTGATTCGTTAGGATGTAAATGTCTTCCACATCCTCCGCAGGGCTTAGCGTAGTGTGAGGTCATTGAGGTCCTAACTGTCCGGGACTGTTTCTTGGGGTTCGACCTCTGCACGTCGATCCTTATGGTGCAGTGCATAATATAGCCAAAATGAGGGCTTAACTGGTCAGTCATTTCCAGGCAGACTAGCCTGTCGAATTTCTATTGCAGCGTTGTGAGGGTTGCCGCATCCGCCAATAATTTGGTTTGATGGTCAATGTTGACAAATTCTGCCACCATTTGTTCAGCCACTATGTCGCTGGAGTTGTCTATACACTGACCACAGTCTTGTTTGTTCGGCCAAGTGACAGTAAATTCTCAGAATTTTGCAAGGGTCCGAGTCAAGCCAAAAAATGTGTAATGAACTCCCCTTCCTTCTGTCTTATCGAGTGAAAGCTTTGCCGATAGACTTTCTCATGGAGTCCCCTTACCGCTAGAAGCCATATGTGCCGTAACAGTTTCCTTTCTGTGGCAGAGTTTAGGGTCTCTGCTACCAGCAGGTCAAACAGTAGCCTGTTCATTTCTGTGATGTATGCCCCTCTGAGCTCGTTTCGGATTACTGCCGGGTTCTTTAGCAAGCCCATCTCCTTAAATCGACCCCATATGTCCATGAATTAGTCACAGTCACAATCAGAAGAATCAAGTTCAATTGAGGGTCTTTTAGGCTTCCGTACATAGCTATTTATGCTTGGCCGGTCATAAGCCCTTTCTTTAAGTAACTCAATATTTTCTCTTTGTAGTTCTATCAGTTGCTGGATCAATTGTAAGTATGGTGGAGCTTCCATAGTTTTTTACAGTACTGTAGGGTCTTCCACAGTTTCGAATCCTATCATCGACGCCATTTTGGGTTGGCTGAGGTCGGACTGGAACATTGGTAGTGTGTATGGCGTGACATCCACCTGACGAGTGGACTCTGCATTACAACTACAACTCTGGACATCTATAAGCACGACGACTGCTATTGGTCACTGCTTGTGAATCTTCTGCATGTGTGCTGCATGGCCATATTTGGACAGCGCGTGTATGTGCATGCAAATATGCATATTCATATGCTGGCGCTGTTACTGCATCGAAACGTCCCCGGAATGATATTCTTCCACAATCGTACTGAGGAAAGAAATATTCGTACGCATGCAAATTTTAATTTTTTTTAAATTTCCAACTGATGAATAAATATATTTTTCATATAACTATAAACAGAAAATAATTATTCAAAAGAAATAGATCCAAATTGTTCGTTTAATGGGTGAAAAAACTAGTCGTACAATACAAAAAATACATAATCTTGATTCAATACTTGTGGAATAGCCATTATTCACTTCTCCAGCAAACATCTTGTTGTAGTTCTCAGTTAACGATTTGCAAATTTTAGTTGCTATTTTCTTCCATTCTTCTCCGCAAATGATCTTCAGATCCGATATGTTTACTGGAGCTCTTAAGTGGATGTGAAGTTTCAAATAATTCCACAGATTCTTGATTGGATTTAAATCTGGGGACTGACGAGACCATTTCAGGATATTTGAATTATTTCCAACAAGTCATTTCTTCGTAGATTTTGCAAAGTGCAATTGTGCAATAGGCTATCATTATTTTGTTGGAAGATCCAATCGGGAGAAAGTTCAAGATTTTAAACCGAAATCATTAAATTTGCTTCCCAAATATTTTTTTGATATATTGCGACATTTATTCTGCCATCTATCACTGATATGTTGCCAGTACCTTTTGCAGAAAAATATCCCCAAATCATAATGCTGCCACCCCCAAATTTCAAAATTGGAACTGTTCTTTGGTTTGAAGGCATCGTCATCTTTCCTCCATACGTGATTACTAGAATTACGTCCAAACGACTCAATTTTGATTTGGTCTGTCCATAATAATCTTTCCCTATACGATTTTTCTTTATCCATACGTTCACGAACGAATTTCAACCTGGAATCTCAGTGGAGTTTTCCGTGGAGAGCGTGATTTTAGATTGTTCCTAAAGAATGTCATTGCTTATTTTCCGTTAAGTTAAAAAGATTTCTGATGAAAGCAAATCATCCTGCAACTCTTGACGAGTATCCATTGGTTTTTATTTAATTTCATGCATTAATTTTCTCGAAAATCTTGAAGAAATCTTCCGTGGAGCACCTATTATTCTTTGGTTTACAACAATTTGGCGTTTTTTCATATGTTGCAATTAATTTAATTTTAGTAGTAAATGGAATATTTAGGTTATCTGAGATTTGCCAGGAACTTTTATATTCTTTCAAGAGTTGAACAATCAGTTTTTGCAAATTTGTCAATTATTTATATCTTGCTATGATGATAAACTTGCACGTATATCAATTACAAAATGATCTGTTTGTATTTTTTCAGCCAAAGATAACTGCTGATAACATTATTGGAACATTCGAGAACATTCCAGTAGAATAATCTGGACGATTAAAGCAATTTAAGAATTTTAAAATCTGAATTTTGCTTTGTAAGAATACTTTTTTCAACCATTAAAAGGAAATGAGATTTATTTCTTTGAAATCAATTTTGTTCTGTTTTCTATACATATTTAGTTATTATGCATCTGTGTACAGTTAATTATATGAAAAGTATGTTTATTCATTAGTTGAAAATACAAAAAAATTAATTAATTGTTCCCCCCGCCACTCTGTATATTACATTACGCCCGAAGAGCTAATATTGTCCTAGTAATTTGTATGTACTTGTTTTCTTTCTTTAGGTATAAAAACATTTTAATAAAATCATTTATTTTTATTTACGTTCTTCAGTAATACGGTTTAGTTTGACTGGGTTTCGTTTCTTTGTTAAATGGCATGCCGATCTTTGTTGGTTATTAAATACCAATTCCATCCTTGTAGAAGAACACACGTGGTACTATTTAACCAAAAGATAGATAGATAGATAGATAGATAGATATGAACAAAACAAAATGGAAAAATTGAATCAGTGAAGCAAATTTGAAAAGAACCAGATAGATTGATATTTCTGTTTTAATGGCATATCAACCTTCGAGGTTATTTAAAGCCAAAGCCATCCTTGTAGAAGAAAAGTATTGGTGTTAGATGTGTATTTCTTTTTTTTTTTTAGTTGAGGAATTATATTGTGAATTGAATTACCATGACCAAAAAATCCGACGAACACTTACGCACGACATACGGAAACACTGGGACAGCTGTTTCGACCTTATGAGGTCTCATCAGCAGTGTATACCGTGATCTCTACCACTGGAGATCGAACATTGACTAGTTAATTTGGCATCAATTGTATGCGATATGGACTGTTGGCTCAGTAGTAGAGTTTCTGCTCTGCGGTCGCTGGTTCGATCTCCAGTGGTGGAGATCACGGTATACACTGCTGATGAGACCTAATAAGGTCGAAACATTAGTGGTGATACTATTTAACCTATTCTTTGTTTAAGTAATACGTAGCATTTATTTTAAAACTATCACTTGTGAAAACTTTTGAAAAACTCTGGTCTATAAGCTCCAATGGTATACGATATTATGTAGTCTTTTTTTTGTTGCTTTTTTTTTTTGTCGTTTCTTTGTTTGTCAGGTATTCAAGTAAGATAAAAACAGATCGTTAGAAAAAAACTCAAGATAAGATAGACACCTGATAGAAAGGCGTGAAAACGGATTGTTTTAGACGGTGAGGAAAGAATTGGTCATTCCAAGAAGTGGATCACTCTTGGAAAACGCATGTATTTACCCAACCTCTAATTTCGAAGCGGAATAAAACTAATTTGAATTTGTAATTGTCTTTCTCCTAGACTGGATGGTTAACCTAGGCTAAAGAACTTAATATGACCGACTATTTAACAATAGCTTTTGGAGAAGAACGTGAATTCGTGTCCGTCCCAAGATCACTAGCATGAAGTGAAACGCAACTAGCCTCATCCAGGATTTGAACTCATATCGCTAATTGCATTCCCTACGACGATAACCATGACCTAATAATTGTATCTTAAGAACCCAGTAACCTATGGACAGATGTAAGATCTTTTGAGATAGTGACAAGGTTTCGTATCTAAGCCTAGTTGATGAAAACGTTTTTGTCAAATTAGGAAAAATAACATTAAACGTCCACTTTTTATCCCATTCTCCAATATTCTTGAAATTATTTTTTTAAGAATTTATATCTGGGATTGGGTTGGGTAGACAATGACTCATTCTTGTTATACTTTCTGTTAGCTCATTCACTTCTGTTGACCGTTCGTTGATGTAGCAAGTCTGCTCAAATCTCCAGGACTCTTCTAAGTATCCTAACTAAATTTTAACAGTGCTGAGGTCTGATGGTCAATTTTCACTCTGACCTTCTGTTCACCCAGTCTCGTTTCTTTAGGACTGTTCCAAGGGTTCCATCTACAATCGGTATGACTGTTACCTTCATGTCCCACAAATTTTTCAGCTTTTATTATTATTTTACTCATTTAAAAGTTTTCTCACTCTAGCGTAAGCTGATGGTTTTCCAATGGAGCCTGAGTGGCAACAAATCTCCTTTTTAGTATTCTGGACGATTTTAACTATGTTGTCGTTTGGATGGTCTCTGCTCGTCCCCTTATTTCTAAGTCCTCAAGTCCTTGTACCTATCATTTGGTTATTGTACGAGTGTACCAATTACAATTGGTATCACCGTCACATTCATGTTCCATAGTTTTTTCAGTTCTCTCGCAGGGTATAGTTACTTATCTCTTTTTTCGCTTTCCTTCCGTTTTACCTTGTGGTTTGTCGGAACAGCAAAATCTACTATTCGGCAAGTCACTCAACTTTTTTTATTTATCAATAGGTCTGGTCGTCTGGCCAAGGCGATCCGTTTGTATCTTTAAGTTTCTGAGAAGATTTTCTGTCTCCTTCTCCAGGACAGATTCTACGTTGTGCATATACCATTTGATCGTATGGTCCAATTTAAACTTTTTGCACAATTCCTAGAGGATCCCCTTGCCCACCCAGTCGTGTTTAGTATTATTCTCTCTTCGTATGAACGGGTCACCCGGCCAGCTCACTCAGGGTCAGCCTGGTCACGGCAACCAAATATAAAAATGTCTGCCGTAGTGTTCACTCGACCACTCGACGTTTGACCTCCCCAAGTGGGGAGATCAAGTCTCAGCCGAATCAGCTGTCTGCCCACGTTGTCAATTTTAGATTCAAAAAACTAGATTCAGGGTTCACGCCGAAAGTCGAAATAACTGGATCGGCTGATCATTTAATAATAAAAAGAAATAAAACATTGAAGCCAAGAGAACAAATACGGGGCTGAATAATGAAATAAATAATAATGTTTTATTTCAAAAACAGTTGACAATCACGAAATAATCTTTTTTATTTCGATGTTCCTTTCCCATAAATACAAGCAGAATATCTCAGAATCTAGCTCCTATCTTGCAGCGATCAGTCTAAGTTCACGGTCAGTCTTTTCTCACTTAGACTCACAAATTATTCCCAGTGCGTTACGTTAATCTTATCGGCAGCTTATTAAAATAACAGAGTTATGAGAGGATCTGGTTATCTCCTAGCTTGGTGCAAGGCCATTTCGATAGGAGCCTCAAGCCAAGTCTGCAAGGTATCTCGCTGCACTGCCAACTGTCGGGAAAAATCCGGTTTATATAACTGTTTATTCTGTTTCCAAGTGAGCGTATTCCATCAACAGCCCTCTCTTTAACTAAATCTTCAACAATTAATTCCATTTACTGTTGCTCTCTACAGAACTCCAACAGCGCAAGAGAGCCGCCCTTTTCTCTTCACGTGATTCGTACGTCATCAAAATTTACATACTTCAAAAATTTCCATTCCTCCAAGGTTGATTTTTTTCTCAGGCCAGCGATCTGCACCAGGGCTGACCTTTCCGGAACCTTTTATTTCCTGCTTATCATTTTTTCTGACTTGTGATTTCTCCGATTCTAGCTTTTTTATTTTTATTTCCTTCCCTGGTTAGAAAAATCAATTTCAACGCCTTTGTAGTTTTTCTGTTAGCCAAAAATTAAACAATATTTCTCTCTTTCTTCTCGTGGTGACAATATATTGCATCACTCTTTTAAAATGCGTTTTGTGTATTCTTGATTTGACATAGTTAGTCCTTATGGCGTTGTTTTCTGCGGCTACCCGAAAAAATCTGTTTCTGTCTTAAGATTTCCTTTTCTTATCTATGTCCAAGTCTTCTCGTGTGATATTTTGCTTGTTTGTCGCTTGAAATGTCCATACGTTGTCTTTCTTCTCATTTTTGTTTTATTTTTATTTTTGTTCTGTTAATGCTTGTGTTGACTGTATTGTTTCTGGTGGTAGTAATCAGTTTTTTCAGTGTTTTTATTTTTGTTTGTTTGTTTGTTTGTTTTTTGGGTTTTTTTTAGTATTCTTGTCGTTGTGTCAGTGCATGAACGCTATCTTGAATGCTGGTGTGTCCTCTTCCTCCTTCTTTTCTTGGCACATACAGTCTGTCTTCGTCATCTCCGGAATGTAAGGCCTCATGCGACCTCATGAGTTTTCTTGTTCTTTGGTCCATTTGTTGAAGTTCTTCTCTCGTTCACTCTAAGAATGGACCCGAGTATCTTATGAGGAGGGACGGCTCAGGTATTTATCTCTTTGATGAGATTTCTGCTATGTAGTTCGGTTTCAAGTAGTTTTCTCGTTTTCCTGAGGTATTGTTTTTTTAATTTTTTCTTTCATCCTCGCATGTTTGATAGTGTCCGCTTCCATCATTACACTTTGTAAGATTCCTTTGCCACCAACATTCAGATTTTTTCTTGATTTGGTAGTTCCATTCCTTCCGACACTTATCGTTTTCCGATTTTCATTATTAGCGTGGCACATTTTTCTATTCCAAATTCCATCCCTATGTCCTGACTTTATATTGTCACTACCTGTACTAGGGTTTCCAATTATTATAATCATTATTTTACTCCGTACTTTTTTCCAGCACTATCTGATGGCTTTTCATTGGAGTCTAAGCGACAGAAAGTCTCTTCAAGTCTCTATGTTTCTTTTCAGTATTCTAACCGATCTTTAAAATGCTGTAATCTGGATGGTCTCCATTTTTTCCTCTGATTTCCAAGTCTTCTAGTCCCTTTATCAAGTCTTTGGAGATTGTTCCGAGCTATCCAATTACAACTCATGTCAGTGTCATCTTCATGTTACATAGATTATTTTGTTCTTTTTTAGTTCTCTAGCAAGGCTTAGGTACTTAGCTCTCTTTTCACTTTCTTTTAATTTTACTTTGTGGTCGGTCGATCGGTGGGAACGGCAAAGTCCACTATTCGTCATGTTCTCAGCTTGTTATTTACTACTTTTAGAGTTTTTTTTTACACCAGAGAAAGCTGATGGTTTCTCACAGGAGTCTTCTCAAGTCTCCAGGACCCTTCTCAGTATTCTGGCAGATCTTAATAATGCGGTAGTTTGGATGGTCTCTATTTGTGCTCTTATTTCCAAGTCCTCCAGTCCCTGTACCAACTCTTTGGTAACTGTGCTGAGCGTACCAATTATTCGGCAGGTTCTCTTTTTTGTTTTTGACTATCACTAGGTCTGGTCGTCTGACCGAGATTAGGTAATCTGCTAGTATCTTAAAATATCATTATTATTATCTAATCTTCAGTTTTAGTTTCACTTTCTTACAATCCTTCACGAGGTCTTTACCGTAAACTTAAGGTAATGGATGGTAGTGATTATATGTGTTCTATGTTTCATCCGTACTTTCAAGTATTTTGCTTCCTAATTCCTAAATACTTCTCGGTTTTTATTGTGTTTTAACTCTGTAATTTCAGTGTTTATATCTCGGTTTAAGTTTTTAGATTCTACAAACTTGTCAAAGGAACAAATGTGTTAAAGTCACAATAAGGAAACCTAAATGAGACTTTCACACATTTACCCAGACAAACTGCATCTCTATATCGTCACTAAATCTTTTAATAGTGCTTATTAGACCTTCTAAACCATCTTCATCTTTTGGATATAACTTTGAATTGTTCATTTGGAATAGGTGGTTCAATTTTTAGTCGAATTTTTATATCCATAGTCAGTGCTTTTATGTTCTCTGGGTAGAAGTATTGGAACTTTACAAAAAAAAAAAAGATGAGAAGAAAGAGTGTCTCCCGGGTAAATTCCATTGTAAATGTTCAGATTATTATTTTTAAACAAACCTTTTTAATGGATTTATCTGAGGTTATTATACTACCTTTACACATTGTATTTTATGAATGTTATTATAACAGGGCATATCATTAAAATTTTCCGAACTTTTAGAATCCATTCGTGGGCGACGCCATCAAAAGCTTTTTTGTAGTCAATCCAAGTCATTGTAAGATTTTTCTGGGTTTTTTCCTAATAATTTGGTTTATGAAGAGTTGATCCTTATAGAAATATGATATTTTTCTGCATCTCTTATATGAAGATGTTCATACATTGCAAGATATCCGACTATTTACTCCTTTAAAATCAATTATATAATTTTATATGTTTTGGGAAGGCATGTGATGAGTCAGTAGTTTTTTTATTGTTTCTTTGTTTTTGGTAGTAGGTATGTTATTTCAATGAGCCAATCAGGTATTTTTTTTTTTAGATTCTTCAATGTCCTGAAATGAGTTTTGTTGTTAGTTGATGTGTAGAGGCAAGGTGATGGAGTCAAAGATTTGGTATTTTATCTATTCTAGGTGACTTCCATTTATTTGTGGGTTAAAATGTATTTGCAATCTCTACTATTGTAATATCTTCGTACATTTGTGGTTCATTATTTTCATAAGTATCTTTAATATTTTCAATATGCCTTGATGTTTTATTATATGATTTCTTATGGCTCCATATATTACTTCAAATTGATTTCAGTTGTCCTGTCATTGGGGTTTCCTTCATATTTCTCGTTTCTCTTTCTATTTCACGATATAATTTTTGGGTGGTCTTGAAATATTTTCTTCTGTCGAAAAATTTTGTTCCTTTTTCATGCCTAAGGATACGCTGAATTTCTTTGTTGAAATATTATTAGATTTTGCTTTAATTTAATTAATAATATTAATTCTGGTTTTACGATATATATATATATATATATATATATATATATATGAAGGAATGGTAAATCAGATTGTAACAAAGTATTAATCAACAACTTATTTTGCCCTTTTGTCCCAACACATCTGTATTATTTTCTCTTCTCTATTTCATTTCTTATCTCTCACTTTCACCATTCTCGCTTTCCTTGTATCACCTCTCGTTGTTTTACTCCCTCTCTCTCTCTCTCTCTCTCTCTCTCTCTCTCTCTCTCTCACACACACACACACACACACACACATATCCACACCCTTTCACCGTTTTCGCTTATCTTTTATTTTTTTAGCTCGTTTCACATTTTCTCATTTTCTCTTTCTCTCTTTCTCTCTCTCTCTCTCTCTATATATATATATATATATATATATATATACCCACATATATATATATAGAGAGAGACAGAAAGAGTTTCCCAAAATATGTATATACACTTTCGCCAGTGATTGTGTTTTCAAAGGAAATGGTCCAATTATGCCCAACACTGTTAACCCACACCACACTTTACCACTTGCCCAGTTCACATGATGTTCAAACGTAGTATACTGACTCTGAGGTGCCCATTAGTTGCAATTGTTGCATTTAATTGAGCCATTTCCCTCTCTAGCACAAAATCTGTAACAATCAATGAATTGAGAGAAGCAATTAAAACAAAATGTATCCAAATATCAAAATTGTAAAGTTTACAATTTAGTGTATTCGTGTTATCAGTAATGCATTAAACCCAATGGTCATCAGTTTGAAAACCTGCGATAAACTCAGTGATATTCACAATTCTGTGTCTGTTGCCGTTATCAGCATAATTTGGATTAAAACAATCATCACTTCTGTGATACTACCAAATATTTTATACTTGTCTTCTTTTACTTTGATCATATCTTTAAATATATCTTTATAAACATTATATTTATAATAAATCAAAGAACGTATACATTTTAAAGAAAGACACAGTGTGTGTGTGTGTGTGTGTGTGTGTGTGTGTGTGTGTGTGTGTGTGTGTGTGTGTGAACAAATCGTTGAAAAATGAATAAAGAATTCATTATGAAAAAGGTTTTCTTCAGTCAAAGAAGGTGCTCAAATACTGGCCAGGTGATGTAGATGAAACTTTAAATGAATTCTTTTATCACTTCCTCCTGTCAGCTTCATAACTAATGGTTTCATGTAGCTATTCTTCTTTTATTTTACTTGCATCTTTCAGCAGAACATTTTTTCCAAATACATGAAACTTTCAGTTGTAAAGCCGACATGAGAAGATGAGAAACCAATATATATATATATATATATATATATATATATATATGCATGTATGTGTGGGTGTGTGTGAGTGTGGGTGAACATTGTGAACATAGAAAATGTTTAAAAAGGTTTTTTTCAACCAAAATAAGTGCTCAAATACTGGGCAGCAGAGCAGGATAAAACCCAAAAGAAATCGATATTCCATTTCTTTATGTTGTGTTCATCACTAAAGAATTCATGTATTAAAAAGAGAATCATCCGATGAAGTTTAGAAAGTAAATTGACGAAAAAAAAGTAAAAATTGAATCTCTGCACCCTGCAATAAAAAAACTGCATGGCGCAAAAATGAAAGTAGGAAGGGTAAAAAAAGAAAAAAACAAAAAAAAAAAAACAAGAAAAAAACTTTCTGCTACTACAAAGTATAATATCAACATTAGTAATGAATTGATCCCTGGATATAAAGCAAAACTACTGCCTCTGTGCTCTGCATTTATTCATTGCACTGGGCAAGGAATATGCAGTATTTAATAATTCAATTTTTGAACCCCTAAAATAAACTGATATCTCACCTTTTCATGTCACAGAACAAAAATATAACACCTCGTTGCTATCACTCACACTTAAATCGAAACCAGCAGTTAGAGGCAGTGTGAAAAACTATTATTATCTTTAACAGGTCAAATTACATATACGTACGTTTGTGTCTGTGCGGGTGTGTATGTGTATGTCTATTGCTGTGTGTGTGTGTGTGTGCGTGTCCGTGCATATGTATGTGTGTTTTTGTATACGTGACTGTATGTGTATGCATCTGGGCATGTGTGTCTTCGTATGTGCGTGTTTGGGTGTATGTGATAGTGTGCGTCTGTGTCTCTGTGTGTGTATGTCTGTGCGGCGGTGTGTGCGTGTGTCTGTGTCTGTATGTCTCTGTGTCTGTCTGTGTTTTTGAATGTGTATGTTCATGTTCATGTATGCGTACCTGTGCATGTGTGTGTGTGTCTGTGTTTTTGTGGATGACAGTAAATCTGTGCATCTGTGCACGTGTGTTTATGTATGTGTGTGAGTGTATGTGTATGGGTGAGTGTGCGTCTGCGTGCCTGTGTCTATCTGTGTGTATGTCTGTGTCTGTGTGTATGTATGTGTGTCTCTGTCTCTATGTATGTTTCCGCGTCTCTGTGTGTGTCTCTCTTTTGTGTGTGTGCGTTTGCGTGCGCGCGCGCGCGTGTGTGTGCAACAACTCATGCAACAAAGAACTATCACATCAAACATTAAAATTCTTCAACAAATATGATGTTTTACAAAGTCTTATGAAAAAGAAATAGCTATTTTTTTTTATTTTGCTTATGGTTTGTTTTTGTTTTATTTTTTGTGGGTGGGGTACTATGATCTAAATTCTAAATTTTCAATTCAATAACCTCATGAATTTGTATGTCAAAGTATGTGATGGAGTATTGGAACGGTAACAGTAAGGTTGGAATTTTCTGTCTTTCTTTTTTTTTCTGTGCATGCGTGCCTGCATATGTGATTAAATGTATGTGTCTGTGTTCCTGTGTCTATCTGTGTGAATGTCTGTGAATGTCTGACTGTCTGTCTGTGCGGCTGTGCATATGTGTATCTGTGTCTGTATGTGTGCGTGTATGTCAGTATGTTCTAGTGTGTGCTTGTGTAATTGTATGTGTCGTTTTATGTGTGTCTATCTGTGCATGTGTGTGTGTGTGTGTGTGTGTGTGTGTGACTGTATGTGTGTTTATCTGTGTATGTGAAACTGCATGTGTGCGAGAGAGAGTGTGTGTGTCTGTGTGCCTATCTCTGCCTGTGTGTATGACCATGTGTCTCTGTCTGTGTGTTTGTCTCTTTATGTATTTGTGTGTGTGTCTTTGCAGCAACTCATACAACCAAAAACAATCACATGAAACATTAAAATTCTCAAACTACGAGGATCATTAAATTAGTTTCCAGACTTTTTTTCGTATGGGCACTTTTATTGATAGTACAGACATGAAACTCAAGTCCCCTTCGAAGTAATCTCTTCCAGCTACAATGCACTTGTTGTACCGTTCCAACAACTTCTGGAAAGCCCTATGGAATTCCTCTTGTGTGAGCGTGTCAATGACCTTCGTCACAGCCTCTTTCATCTCCTCAATTGTCTCATAACGATAGCTTCTGAGCTTGGGAAATAACCAAAAGTCATTGGAAGCAAGGTCTGGACTATAGGGAGGGTGAGGAACTGTCTTGGTCAAATAGTCTGTGACAAGGATGGAGTTGTGGGCTGGTGTATTGTCCTGGTGGAAATGCCATTGACCCGATTTAAAGAATGCTCGCCGCTTCCGACGGAATCTCTTGCTGAACTCCCTTAAAACCTCGACATACTAACCCTAACCCTAACCCTTTGGCCAATAAACTCTGGTGTATTGACTTGCTTCCTCCTCCCACACCTCTCATCATCCCTCACAGACTCCCTGTCTTCCTTGAATCTCTTATGCCACTCAAAAACTGATGCTCGATTCATGCAAGATGGTCGAAAAGTAGTCTGAACCATTCCATACGTTTCTGTGGCGTTTTTTTCCAAGTTTAAAACAGAATTTTATTGTATATTGTTCTTCTAAAGTGTCGTCACGTCCAGATTGCATTTTTGAAAGTCACCAGCCGTGACAATCAGGCTTTAGTATGGTGTATTCCAATTTCTGCTGTAGCTGTTCATTTGAACGTGAAATTATAAAAATTGGTCAGTCATCTCATAAGCTGTATCGCAATAAGATACTGAATTTTCAAGAGTCTACGCCAATTTTAAATGGCTGTACAAAAAAACTCTGGAAACTTATTGAAGGAACCACGGATGTTGTTCTACAAAATCTCATGAAAAAAGAAATTGTTTTTTTTTTTTACTTATTTGTTTTTGTTTTATTTTGGTGGGTGGGGTAGGTACGATGATCTAAATTCTAAATTTTCAATTCGACAGCTCATGAATTTGTATGTCAAAATATGTGATGAAGTATTGGAACGGTAACAGTAAGGTTGGTATTTTCTGTTTATTTACACCAGTTCAATGCGTGTTTGTATATACAGGTAACTTATTCAAGGGGCCAATTTTACTTTTGAGTTTCATTTGATGATGCGTGAAACTTTTAGTCATGCAACCAATATTGACAGATGAGATTCACATATACAGTATTAGATAAAAAGAAAAAGACAGTGAAAAAACTGAACCATCATTATAATCATTATTGTTAATTTACTCTATTGAATTTTTCACACCAGCGTTAGCTGATGGTTTCTCACTGGTGTTTAAGGGAGAACAAGTCTCCTCACGTCTCCCGGACTCTTCTCGGTATTCTGACCGATCTTAATAATGCTGTCGTTCGGATGTTCTCCACTCGATCTCTTATTTCCAAGTCCTCCAATCCCTGTACCAATCCTTTGGTGATGGCTCAGTCAGCTGGGGCAGTAAAATATGCCGACTGCTTCTCTGAAGAGGGGCATGACCCCACTCACAATGAGTGTCTTGGATATGACACTAAGCAATCTGATAGTGAGGCTTCAGTAATGCTGGAGCTTTGAGGAATGCAGAGTACCCCTTCATTGCCATCGTTCCCAGATCCACTCTGACCCGGAGTGGTAACATCTAATAGGGTCCTATCCATGGGTCAAATAGAACTAAACAGTGTACTTGTGTTAAACTGAATTGTTTGAAATAGAACTGTTTTTACATCGAATCGTGTGTAAACAGAGAACTGTGCACTAATGCTAAACTGATGTTGGAAATTGAACTGTTTATATGTATAAAAATGGATTTGGCATTCAAACATTGTTGGTTATACCTACAATGTTTTATATGCCATAAACCAAACCAAATCCTTTGGGGACTGTAACGAGAGCACAAATTACTAGTGGTTTTCTCGATAAACTTCATGACATTGTCGGATATCTTGTGCAGTTGAAGACAGTCTTTTATCCATATTTACAGGATCATATCGCTTGCCTTTTTTTTATGTCAATCCACGCCTTTGCAACATTTTTGCGTCTCATTTGGCTCCTTTGAGGATCAATATATAGTAGCTCTCCTGTTCCTCTGGCTCCAATGTAGCATCCCTACTATGTTTTAGGAAAAATTACGCGGCTTATTAAAGAGTAGTAAATTTCCTTCTTAATTTCTACCTTTAGTATTTTCCATATCACATGTGGGCATGTTAGAGGTCTATAATTGTTTGGAGAGGTTCCTTTGTGCGGGTCTTTTTGGATCATTTTTTGGGGTGGGGTATCCATTCGGGCATGTCTGCTTCTTCTAAGCATCTATTCATTTCAATAGCCTCTCTGTCATAGATGGAAGGAACATTTTAAAACCAGAATCCACGTATGTCACCATGGCCTGGAGTTTTCCAATTTAACATTTTTTGAGTTTTGCTTTAAGTAAATCGAGGTATATTTTCGCCTTCGGGCCTTCTTCTAGTCCTTGCAATTCTTTTTCTATGTTGATTATGCATTCAACATTTTTGTTATAAACTCTACGTTCCCATAGTTTACTCCAATTGCATTCTTATAATAACTATTGCTAACGAGTTTTTCACGCCAGCGTTAGGAGATAGTCTTTCAATGAAGTCTGAATAAGAGCAAATCTTCTTAACTCTCCAGGTCTCCTCTCAGTATTCTGGCCGATCTTAACAACACTGGAATTTGAATGGTTTCCACTCGTCTTCTTGTTTCCAAGTCTTCCAATCTTGTATCACACCATTGGTGACTGTACTAAGCGCACCAATTACGATTAGTATTAGCGTCACTTTCATGTTCAATAGTTTTTTCAGTTCTCTCGCAGTCTACAACTTATCTCTCTTTTCGCTTTCCTTCAGTTTTACTTTGTCGTCTGCCGGCGAGCTCCCTTTCTTTTTTCTTTTTTTTCTTCTTTTTCTTCTTTTTCTTTTTTTTTTTTTTTTTTTCTTTTGTACGACCAAGCTTTGGTGATCCGTTTGTATCTCAAAATCCCAGAGAAGTTTGTCATTTTCCTCGACAGATTTGAGGTCGTGCATATACCATTTGTTCATATGGTTAAATCTAAACTTCTTGCACAATTCCCAGTGGATCACTTTGCCCACCCAGTCGTGTATACTCTTATACTCTCTTTGTGTTGATTTATTACATTCGATTATGATGTGATTAATAGCTTCATCTCTATTATCACATAATCTATATCTGCTTATTTGTTGTGCCTTGTCTATTTTTACTCTCAAATTGTAGTGAGCTAATTCGAACTCCAATCTCTCTTATAGTAAGAGAACTCTTATGCTAATCACTTAAAAAACGAGACATTTGAAAATTTATAAAGTTTTTACACCGTAAATCTATTTTTATTTCAGTATAATAGATATAAATAAATCCCGAGCTATTAGCGGGTATTCCTTTATTGTGATTTTGTGGGCACCTCTAGCGAACCTAGACGAGTGAGTTCGAGTCTCATTGGGTGCCCCATTCATTCGGCCTTGTGCCACATCGAAACAAAGAGCTTTGTAAATCATCTTTATTGTGATTTTGTCTGTTTTTCAACAGAAAATCATTTGGAACTTTTTAATAATAAAATGAACCACTTGAACAAGTTTATCTTTGTATCATTCACTCTTTCATTAATTTTTTACGGATTCAAACGATCTTGTAAATATATCAAATTTACATTAACTACCATCTGTATTCAAATCAAACAGTGCAGAATTTTTAAAGAAAACCAAAAATAAAATCACAAGCCAAAGCAATTTCATGACAAGACAAGACTATTAGGTATTTTTACCGACCTTATTGTCTTTTTGAAAATGTGTGTATCTAAGCCATTGAAGTTTCCTTAAAATCTGTGGCAGTAAAAAAATGGTTCTATTTTTACACTATCTGCTTTCTTTTTGTCCGATACTACTATATATATATATATATATGTGAGTGTGTGTGTATGTTCATGGTTTCCTTTCCTTATGGTTGATTTATCATATTTGCCAATGATGAGATAACTAAACACTCACTAATGAACAAGCAAATACCAGATATATGATCGCCAACTTTCCCTTTTGAGGATTAGCAGCGTCTGATTTTCCTGGCCTCCTTCTCGGGTAAGGGTCGATAACTCTTACAGCAACCCAGATGTACAGAGCTTAAAAGAACAAAGGCTTTTTTTTTCCTTATTTATCTTTCTCCCTCTCCTCATCCTTCTCCTATCTCTCTTCTCCCTCCTAATTTTTTTCACGCCCCCTCCAGACACACAACAGCCACCGCCGCTACTGTTGCGGCATCCGCCATTGCCTTCTTCGTGTCTGATTCTTCGGTGATCCTTCCTTAAGCCAAATCTTCTTGCCGGATGCTATTTTCTCAGCGGCTTAATTCTTTCTCGGTTGCCCCGGGGATGTTGAAGATTCTCGTTTCAATAAATTCTTTTTCCGCTTTAGTTTTAGGATTCCCTCCCTCTCTCTCTCCCTCTCTCTCTCTCTCTCGCTCTCTCTCATACACACACACATACATACACACATATACAACCACACACACACACACACACACACACTTCTTTTCATCTGTATTTAACGAGGTCGAATAAAATACAGTGAGGCTCTGACAGTAGAAAAATCTTTAAGAACATATATATATATATATATATATATATTTGTGTGTGTGTGTGTGTGTGTGTAAGCAAATAGAGAGAGAGAGAGAGGGAGAGAGAGAGAGAGAGAGAAAGAGAGAGATAAACATTTTAATAAAAAATACCCGAATAGATTTTTTATGCAAAAAAATTAATGAAGACGTGCAAACAAATCAGTAACTTATACAATAGAGCGGTGATGTACAGTCGTCTAGACTGCTGTCTAGACTTGTAGTTCATTATCAATTCTCTAAACTTTTTTCGGCCGTTTTGATACTTTTTGGAAAGCAGTTTTTGGTGAAACACATTATTTGTGTGTGTGTGTGTGTGTGTGTGTGTGTGTGTGTGTGTGTGTGTGTGTGTGTACGTGCGTTTGTCTGTGTGAGTGCGTGTTTGTAGGTGAGGGCATGTGTGCATATATGTGTATGAAGATACGCGTCTGTGTATGCGGGCTTATGTGCATTCGTACTCGTATGAGTGGACCTATGTACGCATTTGTGTGTGCATGCCTTTCTCTCTCTCTCTCTCTCTCTCTCTCTCTCTCTCTCTCTATCTATCTATCTCTCTCTCTATCTGGGTGTATGTGCAGGACTGTCTGTGTATGTGTGTATGCGTACATATCTCTGTGTGTATGTGCGTGTGACTATATGTCTGTTTATGTATTTGTCTGCATGAACGTATGTGTGCGTGTGCGTTCGTGTGTTTATATATGTGTGTGTTTTTTTATGTTTGTACGTGAGTGTGCGCACACTGTAACATGACTTATGATTACAATGATTGAGAATTATTTTAAGTATTGATTTGGTTTCTTTATTTTATGGCATATCAACCTTTGTAGGTTATCTAATGTCAAAGCCATCCTTTCAGAAGAACAGCCGTGATACTATTTAAGCTATAGCTGGGAAAATAATGATGGTTTGGTTTGGTTTCTTTGTTTAATGGCATATCAACCTTTGTAGGTTATCTAATGCCAAAGCCATCCTTTCAGAAGAACAGCCGTGATACTATTTAAGCTATAGCTGGGAGAATAATCATATTTACCAACCCCTCCGCTCGGGCAGGATATGACACAAGGTCAATTTTTAAGTGGAGTTTACAATGTTTGAATTCAGAGTTTTCCTTCTCCTAGACTAATTGTCTCACCAAGGCTGAAGAACCTAGTCTGCCCTATTATTTACCCATAGCTGGAGGGAGAATATTTGGATTCATACCTTTCCCAAGAGTATTAGTGCTATGTAATCAGTCAGGTCCAGGATTTGAACTCGTGTCGTCGTGTCCTTATCTTGCGACGATAACCATTACACCACGGGCACCTCCATAGCTGGGAGAATAATGATGGTTTGGTTTGGTTTCTTAGTTTAATGGCATATCAACCTTTGTAGGTTATCTAATGCCAAAGCTATTTTCCTAGAAGAACAGTAGTGGTACTATTTAACCCATAGCTGGGAGGATAAGGAGGTTCATACCTTTCCCAAGGGTATTTGCCCGAAAGTGAACGTAATAGTGCGACTACAGTACGAACTCGCTTACTACGATTCCGCAGTCCATCGCTTTAACCATTACACTACGAGGACAGCCCCCTCCTGAAAATAATGAGATTCAAAACCTTTCTCAAGGGTATTAGTCTGAAAGTGAACGTAATACCGTGATTGGAGTTCGAACTCGCTTACTTCGAGGCCGCCGTCCAACACTTTAGCCATCATCGCCCTAGAATTATTTCAAATTATTTATCGAATTTGGCTTTGATTCAATTATTGAATATTCGATTATAGAAAATAATCTGTTACAATTTTCTTTTCTCGCAGAATTCCCTCAAGAGTTTTCTTGGAACTGTAGGGAATCATGAAACCACAGTTGGAGTCACTGAAATAAAAGCATTTATCATGGATAAAGATGTTTCTGATTTTATATTAGGCGAAAGCTAAAATGTTATTTCATACTAATTTTGTATTGTTTCGTCATGTTCATTGATAATCAAGACCAAATTATAAGGTAATTTCAAAAGTTATCACCGTTTTCATTTTAAAAACCAAAGTCAAGAATCAGTCGATATCCCACAGACACTATTACTGATGCAAACTACATAGATGATCTAATGCATCTAAAAAATACAATTTCCCAAGCCGAATTTCTGTTGTATATCCTGGTGCAACCAGCAAGAGGAATTGGTCTCTACACAGAAGAGTTGGAGTATTTTAATCAAGATGATGCTATCGCCTCATAAAATTGCAAGCCCTTGAAATCATGGACCAGTTTATATACTTTGGTAGCAATATCTCATCTACTGAAAATATTTTCATCACACAAAGAGATAAAGTATGGACTGATATTGACAGTTTAATGACCATATGAAAATCTTATCTCTCTGAGAGAATAAAACGGAAATTCTTACAAGCGGGAAATCGTCAGTTCTACAATAAGATTGCTCGAGTAAGACTTTAACGAAATGTTGGAGATAAAGCTAGATGAGAACCACACCAGGATTCTTCACGCTATTTTGAACAAATCTTAGAAGAAGCACCATACATACACCATACAAGACCACTTATCTCCCATCTCAAAAACAATCCAGGTAAGACCAGCCAAACATGATGGACACTGCTGAAGAAAATAAGTAGCATTCTCCTCTGGACTCGTACATATGGACACACCGGTGTTGGCCGACGAGCAAAGATTTACAATAATCAACACTGTTTAGTCACTGAATACTGTCTGGAGGACCTGAAAAGAACGATGGCCGACGGTGATGGATAAAGATATATATATAAAGATCGAAAAACTTTTTGCATGGAATGAGTGTTCGATCAAAGTAGGTATATTACCAATATTATATATATATATATATATATATATATATATATATATATATATATATATAATATCGGTGATTACATTAATCTAAAAAAAGGGTTAACATTAATACTAAATTGATTCTTATGTTCGTATATGACTGAATATATTTATTAAACGTTGCTTGAACTGGAATAATACCATTAATGTATGGTAAGAGTTAATAATCAAATTCACCGTACTAACAAATCATATACGTGATTGAGCGATTGTTTACAGGAAGCGCCTTTGTTTGGTACGATCCAAAAATAGTGCGGCACCTAGTGAGGATCGAATTCAATGTATTTGCAAATTAGCCAGTGAGATGGTGGACACTTTTTCACCCTACACAGGGCCACTGAAAAGTTCTTCATCCGATCAAAGATAGACTGACTTAAAGGCATGAAACATACATGTTTTTCCACATATTCATCCAACAGTTCGACATTTTTGGCACATCGTATTTCAAATTTTTATGAAAAATAATTGTTTTTTCTTTTTTTGTTACAAACGCATCGCAATTTAGTTTTTAATTAGAGTTTTAGTGCCATGCCATTTGATAATAAATAATGCCTATAAAAATGTTTAGTGTTTCAAGATGAACAACGAAATCCTGATATCTTAGGCATAGAAGAAAATTAATATTTCAAAAAAGATTATTCGGAGTATACGGGGATCATTAAATAAGTTTCCAGACTTTTTTCGTATGGGCACTTTTATTGATAGTACACACATGAAACTCTACTCCCCTTCGAAGTAATCTCCTCCAGCTACAATGCACTTGTTCTACCGATCCAATAACTTCTGGAAGATCCCATGGAAGTCCTCTTCTGTGAGCGTGTCAATCACCTTTGTCACAGCCTCTTTCATCTCCTCAATTCTCTCATAACGACAGCTTCTGAGCTAAGGGAATAATCAAAAGTCACCGGGAGCAAGGTCTAGACTGCAGGGAGGCTGAGGAACTGTCTTGAAGCCTATCTTGGTCAAATAGCCTGTGACAAGGATGGAGTTGAGGACTGGTGCATTGTCCTGGTGGAAATGCTACAGAACTGATTTGTAGAGTACTGGCCTCTTCCGACGGAATCTCTTCCTGAACTCCCTTCAAACCTCAACATAGTAACCCTAACACTTAGGCCAATCAACTCTGCTGTTTTGACGTCCTTACTCTTCCCACACTTCTCATCATCCCCCACAGACTCCCTGCCTTCATTGGATCTCTTATGCCACTCAAAAACTGATGCTCGATTCATGCAAGATGGTCAAAAAGCAGGCTGAAGCATTCCATACGTTTCTGTGGCGTTTTTCCAAGTTTAAAACAGAATTTAATTGCATATCGTTCTTCTAAAGTGTCGTCACGTCCAGATTGCATATTTGAAATTCACCAGCTGTTACAGTCAGGCTTTAGTAGGGTGTATTCCAATTTCTTCTGTAGCTGTTCCTTTGAACCTGAAATCATAAAAATTGGTCCGTCATCTCATAAAATGTATAGCAATAACATAGTGAATTCTCAAGAGTCTACGACAATTTTAAATGGCTGTACAAAAAAGTCTGGAAACTTATTGAAGGCACCACATACCTCTTTATATGCGATACTATATATATATATGTGTGTGTGTGTGTGGATGTGCGTGCGTGTACGTATGTGTGTGTGTGTAATCCTGCGAGTAACGCGAAAAACTGACAGTCGCCAAATGTCGTAGATTCTTTTTCTACCCTATCCTAACTTATATCTACACATGCTCTATCACCGATATTGAACCGTCTTTGTTTACGAAAGTGGCAAATTGAATTATATATATATATATATATATATATATATATATATATATATATATAAAAGGAGCGTTTAAAAGAAGGTCTAAGCCTTAACCCCTCCCCCTCCACCCCAAAAAAAATGCCTGAGCTGAACATTTTTATTATGGCAAAAAACGCTTTTTTAAGTCAGGAAAACCTAATTCAAATTTCTGTTTTAATTTCTGTGCAGAGAAGATCAATACGAAGGTGAGAAGTGTATGACAAATCTAAAATCTGGATAAAGCTTAGAACTTTTTAAACGACCTATATATATATATATATATATATATATATATATATATATAATTTGGTTTTGTTTTGTTTGGTTTGGTTTCTTTGTTAAATGGTAGTAGAGAACAGTCGTGCAACAATTGAAGGACGTTCGTGGTACTATTTAACCAATAGCTGGAGGAGATAAGGGAGTTCATGCCTTTCCCAAGAGTATTAGTCCGAAGATATCGACGGGTCTAAGAATACGCTGACTGCGTCCTCTGAGGAGAGGTCCGACACCTCCATCACATAAAAGATACTCCTGGATATAACACTGAACTAGTGGGGCTCCTGTTCTGGACTTCAGAGTACCCCTCCATTGCCATAAGTCCCCAGTTCACTCTTACCCGAAGTGCTAGTACTTATTAGCATCTCATATATGGGTCAAATATATACATTGAGAAATTCTTGGTATTGGATAGAAATATATATGGCCATATGATTGTAAATTCGTAATATAATTAAGGATTCCAGTTGATTATTTTAATAGTAAGTTGTTTCCTTGGGAGATTTAGAGGTTCCTCAAGTCAAGGTCGGGATACAAGCAGACGCACAATTTAAAAATAAAAATGTATCAGCAACAAATTGGCCGCTGGCTGTGATTGGCGGGAAAAAACTCAAATGGAGGAACCGTAGGAGTGGACGCAGGATAGAAAAGGTAAAAAGGAAGAGTTGGGAATGAGATGCAATGATAAAAAGACGGCCGAAAATTACGGCACCCATTTTGGGTGAGCTCCGTAAAGGGGTCGCACTCCCGCTGCGAGGATGTGAAGAGAGAACCCCGAGGAATCAAGTGCGAGAACTACAACAGAAAAAGAGAAAGATAATATTAAGGTCTCTATCTCTCTGTCTCTCTGTCTCTGTCTCTCTGTCTCTGTCTCTCTCTCTTCTCATGGCCTTTTATTTCTCTCGGTCTAGCTAAAGCGATGGACTCATTTCATACTCTGTTTCTTTCATCTCGATGACTACTAAGGGTTTTAGTAGCGAATAAACTTTTGTATTAGCGAACCAAGACCTTTTTTTTTTGTGTTCATCACTTCTTTTCATCACGGTGGAGGTTACCACGAGGTCCAACTGACACTTAAGACGTAGTGCTACACTCATAGACCCGTTAGAACCGTGGTGATACAAATATCTGTTGTGACGTAGTGCTACAAGGGTCGGCTGAGGACGTGGTTTTACAACTGTCTATTTAGTGTTGTAGTATTATAAACGTCTAATTGATGTTTGTATGTTTGCTGGGTTTTATGGCATATCAACCTTTGTAGGTTATTTAACGCCAAATTATGTGAATAATCTGTTCTATTTAAAACAATTCAGTTAAGCATAAGTACACAGTTTGCCAAAAACATTTCTATTTCAAACTATTCAAGCAGTTATATGTAACAATTCAGTTATGTGTAAATACAGTTTTAATGTCAAAAAACAGTTCTATTTCAAATAATTCAGTTAAGCATAAGCACGCAGTTTAAATGTAAGTACGGTTTAATTGTCAAAAACATTTCTATTTCAAGCTATTCAGTTTACTCAAACAATTCATTTTAGCATAAGTATGCTGTTAGTTCTATTTAACCCATAGATAGGGCCCTGTCAGGTGCTACCACTCCGGGCCAGAGTGGACCTGGGAGCGATGGCAATGAAGGGGTACTCCGCATTCCCCAAAGCTCCATCACTGCTGGAACCACACCATCATATTGTTTAGTGTCATATCCAGGACAATCGTTTGGGGGGGGTCTTATCCCTCTGCAGAGAATCAGTCGGTGTATTGTACAGCCCAAAACGTCTAATTGAGAGCCGTAGCATTACAAATTATCTTTATAAATAATAGTTACTTAAAGGCATTGAGATGAGAAAAAAAAACAAAGCAAAAAACGTAAAAAAAATAGTTAAGAAAACTTCAAAACTATAACCCAATGCTGTAACGACTAGGAAAATCTTGTTCAGTACTGAAAGAGTCAATGAGATTCCAGAAAGGGGGGAGCAGAAACGACGTTGCCATTTTCTGGCTGATGACTAACTTGGTGCGTGTGTTTGGTGTACTTTCAGGCAAATATTGACAAACTATGATACAGTTTCAATTGCTATGGGGAAGAAACGTTTCTCGAAGAGAATTTGGTCAATATGACATATTGAGATTAAGCGGTTAAGAATGGACGATGTGTTTGTAATTGGCAAATACTAAATTGTCGCTAGGTCCGAATCGATTACAAATATACGTCATTTCTTTCTTTCTTTCTTTCTTTCTTTCTTTCTTTCTTTCTATATATATATATATATATGTTTGTATATTGACATGCTTTCTCACGTTATCTCTCTCTCTCTCTCTCTCTCTCTCTCTCTCTCTCTCTCTCTCTCTCTCTAGGTCTTATTATATATCTGTCTATATATATATATAAATATGGAGAGGTCTTCCTCATGCCTTGAGGATGGATACATACCTTTCACACTTGCTTATCTCACACCCTCTCTTTCTATCTATCTATCAATATATATATATGTGTGTGTGTGTGTGTGTGTGTGTGTGTGTGTGTGTGTGTGTGTGTGTGCATATTGACGTATATTTCCACTTCTCTCCCTGTGTCCCTCTTCATCTCTCGCTCTCCCTATCTTACTATGTATCTGTCAATCAGTATATATATATACATATATATATATATATATATATATATAGGAAGGCCTTCCTCATGCTTTCAAGATGGATACATACCTTTTATAACTTACTCGTATATATATATATATATATATATATATATATATATATATATAACTTTCTCAAAAATCCTCACTAGCATTCCATGAATATTGTGGAAGAAGGCAATAGATAGATCGGTTATTCCAGCTAATTCATCTAATAACTCTCCTGCATGCACTATCTGCGGACTTGCATGCAAGCCTGAGGGGGTTTAAAATGACATATGAGACACAGATGAGGTCCCTTTGACCCTCACACCTCGAAACCAATGGGAGAGTTTATCATATATATATATATATATATATATATACACGCACACACACAAGCACACGTAAAGATTCCTACACAATCCCAACGGTTTTTCACAGTAGTTATCCATTTTCGATTCATTTCATTTTATCTGCTAGATGATTCTTGTTTTGTAAAAACTTCATGAAATCCAGGCATTAAATACATAAATCTAATATATATCTATTTATTATCATTATTACTATACAATGGCTCTATCCAAGATATTGAGCACTCTTCATATTATATTGCACTTGGTTCGACACAAACCCACAAAGTGATTTAGTGACAACCAACACTGTTATATATATATATATATATATATATATATATATATATATATGTATGTATGTATGTATATATATTACAGCACCAACCAACAAATTGGAGGAAATATACAGGGAGTTTCGGAAAAATTTGTTTTTCGTAACCTAATAATTTGGTGGATTCTCGTTTAAAGTATCTTAAATTTTAGCAGTTTGAGTAAAAACAAAAGATTTTATATTTTATATTTCATACATTTTTTTTTCGACGGAGAAACTTCGTTCACTGGAAAAGAAAAAAGCATTTAAACTCCGTTTTGTTCCTTATTTTCTTGCTTGCTTTTTTTTTTTAAATATTGATGCGCTAAACTGAATTAAATCAACGAGAAACTGTATTTAATATTTAGTTTTGATCTTTAATATATTTTCAAAAAACTGCTATCAATCTAAAGTTCCTCGTTTCGCAGAAATTCACTTATATCAGAGGATTTTACCGTGACAATTAGCGTATACGAAAAGTATTTTCGTACTTTTACTCATCATCCTCATCATCATCATGTCGCGCCGCTAGCACGGATATCCCTGACCCTCTTTCGCCACTTCTCCCTATCGTTCATCGCCTCTGGAAGGTCTTCAGGGTTACATACCGTATCCTCACATAGCTGCTGTATGTATGTTCGAGCTGGTCATCCTGCTTTTGCTCGGCCATATGTGGGGGTCCATTGGAGTACATCACTTATGAGCTCGTCCCTGCTTCTTCAACAGTGTCCTGCATGTCTGGTTCGTCTAACTTTGATAGTTTTCGTGATGGGAGGCAGGTGGCCGTACAGTTGGTGCCTTGTGGGGTGTTGCCGCCAGGACTTGTTCAATATAGCTCGCAACATTAACTTCACCCCAAAATGTACACATCTAAAATTTATCCATGGTTTCACTAAAGGGCACACGCACACGCACACACACACACGTGTGTATATATATACACACATACATATATTCATACATATATGTAGATATATATACATATACACACGTGTATATACATATATACATATATATAATCACATATGTCTGTATAAGCACATATGTCTGTATAAGCATATGTATTCATACGTCGGGAAGGAAAAAAGAAAGAGGGAACGAGAGAGAGAGGGGTGGGGAAAGAGAGATTAAAAAGGAAAGAGTAAGAGGAAGAAGAAAGGAAAAGTAGAAATAAGGAAATACTGTGGATACACTAATATACTAAATGCAACGGTAGCACCTCCCGCATTTTACACTGTCACCTACAAGGTTCACCTGAATGTTAGCAACTGAATGTGTATATACATATATACATACATATATTCACATATGTCAGTATAAGCACATATATACACACATATAGGGCGCCTCGGGTAGCGTAATGGTTAGCAAGCTTGACTAGCAAACCTACACGAATGAGTTCGAGTCTCATTGGGTGCCCCATTCATATGGCCTTGTGCCACATCTAAGCAAAAAGCTTAGTAAATTACCACACATATATATACATACAAATACACACACACGCTGGTGTGTATGTATATAAACATGCATATATTCATACATATATGTAGATATATATACATATACACACGTGTGTATAAATATATATATATAAATACATATAATTATATGTGTCTATATACACATATATACACACATATATACATACAAATACACGTATATATATATATATATATATATATATATATATATATATATATATATTTATATATCTATATATATATATATATTTACTAATCTAATATCTACCAGTATTCACGGTACCAGAAAAAAAACCCTGGCCAGGAACAAGAGATAAAAATATCTCGAATCACCGCCCAGAGGAAAAAGAAAAAAGTTTTTGGGGTAAAAAAGAAAGAAAAGACCAACCTCGTCCGACTCCTTGAAAAAAATCAAGGGGTACGTAGTCAGTGGTCAAAAGAAAACCAAAAAACCCTCCGCGAATGCTGCAATGCTACAATTACTAAAGTGCTCAACACAAGACAATGGAGCCAATTATAGAATTAACATAAATCGCTAGTCGAAAATCTTCTACTAAAGTTTCACCTTAACGGAGTCGAGCGTAAACTTCCTGATGATCCGTTAAGGTGAAACTTTAGTAGAAGATTTTCGACTAGCGATTTAAGTTAATTCTATATATATATATATATATTGGCCAGTCATCGTTTTCAAAATTACTTTCTTGTAGTCGAGGAAAAATTATAGGAAAGCGATACTTGTCTTTCATTTTGACTCAAGCTGAACACAAGTTTCTGTATTTACTTTCAAGGGGTGGGGAGTTTTGAAATTTAATTAGATTATGAAAAGTCTTGAAGTTTGTAGCAAAAAATAAAAGTATCATCGTTTAGGTGTACAGGAAATAGGAATAAATTTACTAAAGTCACACATTAAATTCTTAAATGATAAAGTCATTTAAATATATAAATAAAATTCAGTGATTCGCTTACCACTTTGTGTCTTTTGATTTTTTCTTTCTTCTTTTCTTTATACGCTTTTTGTAAAAGTTCTACAGATTTGAAATTCAAACGAGATCGTCTTGAAAAACAGGCGGTAATATGAAATAACTATGTCATCGACGAAAATAAATAATTTTTATTGATTTTTATCAATTTAATCTACAAATAAGAAGTGTATATGTTTACAATGATTAATCTCCTTTTATAATTACACAGACACACAGACACAAACATAGACACAAAGACACACACACACACACACACACACACACACACATATATATATATATATATATATATATATATATATATATCATATTTACCAACCCCTCTGCTCGGGCAGGATATGACACAAGGTCAATTTTTAAGCGGAGGTTTGAATTCAGAGTTTTCATTCTCCTAAACTAGTTGCCTCACCAAGGCTGAAGAATGCAGTCTGCCCTACTATTTACCCATAGCTGAAGGGAGAATAATTTAATTTATACCTTACCCAAGGGTATTAGTGCTATGTGAAATGCAATCAGAAATATATATATATAGTAAGTTGACTGACCATAGTCGAGGGTGATCCAAAGACTCCCTTTTCAATAGCTACTACACTGAGGTGTCGGGGGAGGGCGCTACACCTTCCCCTGGATTACTCCACTTACCCTTGATCCGTACCTTATGATGCTGTTAAGCAAGGAAGCACCAAATACTCTTTTTTGAGTCTTTGGCATGACTCAACATAGAAGTGAACCACGATATCCCAGACCATGCATCTTCCCAACCCCTTCACATGAGCAGGATACGACACAGAGTCAATTTTTTAGTTTAACGGGTTTGAATTCAGACTTTTCATCCCCCGAGATTGGTTGCCTTATCAAAGTTAAAGAGCCTAGTCGGCCTTACTTTTTATACATGGGTACTAGTGCTTCGTGAAATACAAACGGCCTCGTCCTGGCTTTGAACTCAGTGCTATATATATATATATATATATATATATATATATATATATATATATATATATATATATACGAACACACGCAGTTTAGCTGTATAGACAGTGTGCAGCAAATATACCTCCTACATTATAAACTGTCACCCATGTAAGTGAATTTAATCAAGCGGTAATGGTAACTAATGTTTTGTATTTTTAATTTTTTTTTTTTTTTTCGTCGATACAGTTTGTTAATATCGCTTGGATCGGTCATGCTTTTGAGGTTTGCTAAAGACCAAGGTATATCATGTTAGTTTTTTTTGTTTTTTTTTACCCCGTGGTCTTCTAAATGGCTTTCTTTTCATCAATGAACATGTTGTTCTAAAATTCTTAACCCAAAGCAGTGTCAATTTTCTATCCGGCACAGCATCATTCCAATATAACAAGAAATGAGTAGGAAAACCTCTCTAGGTAGCAATCACAGATCCATCAGTCTTTTGAAAATTTTACGATAGTAAACGCACAGAGTGTACAGGTACAAGCCACAAACATAACTGATTGTATCAAAAAAAATGATAAGACACTAACTATAAGGAGCTACCATTACTACTTGCTAACATTCAGCTGAACCTTGTAGGGGACAGTGTAAAATGCGGGAGGTATTATTGTCGCATCTAGTATATTAGTATATCCACAGTATTTCCTTATTTCTACTTTTCCTTTCTTCTTTCTCTAACTCTTTTCTTTTTAATCTCTCTCTCTCTCTCTTTCTTTTTTTCTTCCTTCCTTCCTTTCTTTCTTTCTTTCCTCCCTCTCTCTGTCTCTCTCTTTTCTTTCTCTCTCTCTTTCTTTCCTTCTTTTCTCTCTCTTTCGTTTTTTCTTTCTTTCTCACTTCCCTTCCTTTCTTCCTCACTCTCTCTTTCCTTTCTCTTTCTTTCTTTCCTTCCTTCCTTCCTTTCTTTCTTTCTTTCCTTCCTTCCTTTCTTTCTTTCTTTCCTCCCTCTCTCTTTCTCTCTCTTTTCTTTCTCTCTCTCTTTCTTTCCTTCTTTTCTCTCTCTTTCTTTCTTTTCTTTCTTTCTCACTTCCCTTCCTTTCTCACTTCCCTTCCTTTCTTCCTCACTCTCTCTTTCCCTTCTCTTTCTCTCTTTCCTTCCTATCTTTTCTCTCTCTTTCCTTCCTTTCTTTTTTCTCTTTTCTTCCTATCTTTTTCTCTCTCCCCCTTTCTCTTTCTTTTTTCCTTCCTTCATTTCTTTCTTTCTTTCCTTCATCTCCCTTTCTCTCACTCTTTTCTTTCTCTCTGTCTCTCTTTCTTTCCTTCCTTTCTCTCTCTCTCTATCTCTCTCTCTCTTTCTTTTCTTTCTTTCTCTCTACCTGTCGATAGTTCTCCTGGTCAAAGAAATGAATAACGAGAGAATACCAAAGGTCAAATTCACTTTCCCTCACGGCCCCAGCAGCGTACACCCATCCATTCTTGTTCACCTGAATAGGAGGCTTGAGACCCCAACGAACGTCGCGTAGATTCGTACGCGATAGCATATCTTAAACATATAAGTCTTTATTCATCACTTCTATAAAAAGGACTCCACACTTATATAAAAGTTTCATTTCAATCTCATTATAACTTTTCCTTATGATGCACTCTTTTAGTATTTCATGTTATTTTCGTATCTATACTATTAAGTTTACTCAGGCTATGTAATGTTCAAGCTAATTCGTCGTGAATTGTTTTTGCATTAATTTCATTTGCGACAAGTGTCCGAATTGTTATCTCTTTCTCTCATTTAATATTAGCAGTGGGTTACAGTAGTCAGATACGGCTCAGTCCAGTCAGCTGGGGCTGCAGAATACACTGACCGCATCTCTGCAGAGGGTAAGCCCCCCCCAACGAGTATTCGGGTAATGACACTAATCAATCTGATGGTGCGGTTCAGTAATCCTGGAGCTTTGGGGAACTTGGTTCGCTCTCAGGTCCACTCTGATAGGGTCCTATCTATGCGTCAAATAGAAAATTTTTACATTTAAACTGAGCGCAAAGAACTAATTCTAAACTGAATTGCTTGAAATAGGACTGTTTGATTATTTAACTGCATGTACACAAATGACTAATGTTTAATTGAATTGTTAGTGATACATAGTAATAATTGGAGCTATATAACTTTGTTGATTTATGTTAAATTGAATTGTTATAAATAGAGCTTTTTGATCTGTGTATATCTGCAACATATGTTTGCATATATATATATATATATATATATAAGGAGGATTTGGCATTAAGTAACTAACAATGGTTTATATGCCATAAAACTAAACCAAACCAATCAGATAGGAATAACATACGAAAACAACTCATACTCGGTCTATACAAAGACACTCGCTACAGAATTATCAGTCGGACAACCTCCAGAATAATAAGAAAACTCGTTGTTATGGTAACACGAGACATGTTTTGATATATGCAGGTGCATGGGTTTCAGATGCTATTTTCAATGTGAATATGGATCGGTTTGGTTTCTTTGTTTTATGGCATATCAACCTTTGTAGGTTATTTAATGCCAAAGCTATTCTCCTAGAAGAACAGTAGTGGTGGTACTATTTAACCCATAGCTGGGAGTACAAGGGGGTTCATACCTTTCCCAAGGGTATTTTGCCCGAAAGTGAACGTAATAGCGCGCTTGGAATACGAAATCGCTTACTACGATTCCGAAGTCCATCGCTTTAACCATTACACTACGAGGACATCCTCAATGTGAATTTGGTCTCATTACTATTAGTGAGTTTATCGTATTAATTTTAATTTTTGGTTCAAATTTTGTCAGTTTGAAACTGCATAAGCATTTAAAAATATTTATGATTTTATTATTTTATTGTTTTAGAAATTCTATATTTATTTCATTTTTTAATTTTCTAATCATTTCTGAATAATAATATGATTACAGGAGTTCAGAAACTACAATCTTATTAGAGGCAAAAGTGTCCAAGAGCCGAGGCCTTACTCCAAAGCAAGACGCACAGATATACGCAAAAATAACTACCCATTCGTAAATATTCCTTTTATTTTTGACAGACACCGAGCTATAAGTATGAACAGTGATAGATAGATAGATAGATAGATAGATAGATAGACTAAAGTTTGTGTTTACGGCATGCTACTTTTTCTTTTCTTTTTTTTTTTTTCTTTGGTGGGGAGGTCTTTATTTCTGGCGCCAAATAAAATTTCGTAGCTGCATTTTAATGGATTCTTTGCTTCAACGAAGACAAAAATGGTATGCACAGATATATGTTTGTTTTTGTATTTATTTGATCTCAACATCCAAGTTCTTTTTTCTGACATTACTTGTAATATATTCTGGTTGTGAAGTTGACTAGCGAAAACTAGTTACTGTGGCCAATTTTCTGTGTAATGCCGGATTGGCAATGAAACAAAACTGATATTTGTTTTGTGCAATGAATAAAATTCCAGCCATCTCTTTGATTTTTTTCAATTTTCACCCGCTTTTTGTCCGATAATTGTTCAGGTTTATTGCCTACTATAACTAACAGGCGTTGGTTAAGTAAAAAGCGTTTACGTAAATCCAGTACTCTAACACAGGAGCACACACGTCCTCAGAAATGATGGTCGTAAGTACCCATGCTCGGAAAACACTAACACAGAGACTTTGGAGGGGTTTTAAAACGACAACAACCACGGTTGCGACATCTCGTTCGTCAACACAAAATGTTTGTCTGTTATTTTCAATAGAAAATACTTAATATATATAAATATATATTGTCACGTGGTCTACCACTGAGAAGAGAGAAATAAGGAATTTTTACTACCCCTCCGTGTTTGAATTAACAGGCCGCCAAAGACTGACCGTTAAAAGAGAAATAAGAAATGTAGATCAACTTCGGCCAGCCGTTGAAGGAAGAAAAGAATGTTGGTCAAGCTATCTGTGCCCCGTAACCTCGCCCGGGTGAAAGAGATAGTAGTCCTAACGAACCGCCAGGGAAAGGAAGAAAAAAGGCTCAATGATTGGCAAGAACCCTAAAGCGGAAGTAGCCCTCTTTTCGTCAGTGGAAATAGGAATAAAGAATATCAGTTTTGAAGAGAGATGTCGCCGTGAACAGATGGGGCGAATCTCGTGCCAAACCCCGGGCGAAGAAACAGAACCGGGATTTGCAGAACAGTAGTTGAAGTGATAAGATATATTGAAACTGCCGCTGAAATTACCGGGGGAAATCGGAAAGAATCTTGGACAAGAAGTACCTATGCCTTCAAGCCAGAGCTATATATATATAAAACCCTGCCAGCCCGTAAAAGAGAAAATACCCTCCGAAGGAACTCGTCAAAAAGCTAATTTCTGCAATTACATATTCTCTCTCTCTCTCTCTCTCAATTTAAAGAAAGAAGAAAGAAAAGAAAAGAAGAAAGACATTTGTGTTTATGTACTATCCGTTGATGATATAGCCGACACGTTAAATACGTGTGTCCACGTGTAGTAAAAACCTTGTTGTATTCTAATGTCCCCACGTGTTGAAATTTATTCATTGTGTTGTCTGCCTGTCAAGTTGTCAATTGCATGCTATCTTTTCAGCTTCTTTCGCCTCATGCTATTCTCGCCTAAATTGTCCTATTCTTTCCTTTAAAAATATGACACAGGAAATTGGAATTGTCGACTAATATGATTAATATTATTATATCTAAACCTAGAGGCTCATATCTTCCATTATCCTAGGGGTAGGAGGAGGTAGTGGTCTGTTGGGTGTGTGTGTGTAACGTGAAATTTGGAAACCCTTGCCAGCGGCGGTCAGTCTAGCCCCAAATTAACCCCAACATAATCTGCCACTTTCCCTACACCCAAAAATTGGAACTTATTCTGCGAGGGATCAAGTTCCAGGCCGCCCCGTCTTCACACGTGCGAAAAATAAACACTCCTCTTGGGTTAAATATTTTAATTTGCCGTCACAATATATATATATATATATATATATATATATATGTAAGTAAAGTTGGTGACATCATTCAAAGGTGACCTAACAGCTCCCTTTTCAATAGCTACTACACTGAGGTGTAGAGGAGCGGCTACTCCTTTCACTGGATTACTCCACTTTACCCTTGATTCATACTTTATAATGCTGAGTGTTAAGCAAGGCGACATCAAGTACTATTTTTTGAGTCTTGGGTGTGACTTGACATATATATATATATACTGACCAATTTGATTTGGTCAATATATATATATACATATATTTATACATATATATATATATATATATATATAAATTTATATATACATTATCATTATCATGTTGTGCTGCCAGCACGGATATCCCTGACCCTCTCTCGCCACTCCCTCCAATCATTCATTGCTTCTGGCCGGGCCTCAGGTCTACCTCCCGTATCCTCACATAGCTGTTGTATGTAGGTTCGAGATGGTCGTCCAGCTTTTGCTCGGCCATATAAGGGGGTCCATAGGAGTACATCACTTATGAGCTTGTCCCTGCTTTTCCAGCAGTGTCCTGCATGTCTGGTTCGTTTAACTTTGATAGTTTTCGTGATGGGAGGTAGGTGGCTGTACAGTTGGTGCTTTGTTGGGTGTTGCTTCCAAAACTTGTTCAATATTGCTCGCGGCATTCTTGTGTAGTTGCTATCTAGCTTTTTCTCCAGCAGTATCGAGACGACCACTGCTTGGAAGAAACTGCGTTTCATTTTATCGATCCACATTGAAGAGTTCTGATAGAACGAAACAGTATGTCTGTGGATGACAATATATACGCTCCCCCATGGGGGTTGAACACTCTGGTGAAGGAATTTTCGACCGCCGCTCGCATAATGCAAAGCTCTTCGAAAGAATTGAGCACTCTGGTAGCCGATAGGGTATAAAAATGTAAACAAACGGCTGCTGCTGTTGCTACATAAATGCCTTAACAATTCCCTTAGCCAAACGTGGTACGCTTGTTGGCCGAGCGGTCTGAGACTTAGTCTAACGTAAAGTTGGAGGGGGTTTCGATCCCGGCTTCGAGCGTCCTATGTGTCTAGCCACACTGAAGAGTTCTGATAAAACGAAACAGTCTGTCTGAGGATGACAATATATATATATATATATATAATGTGAATATATGCATATATATATATATATATATATATATATATATATATATATAATGGACAAAAATGGAACGTTGTTGGATCCATCAACTTAGTTGAATTTTTAGGTGATGAATATTATCGGGCGGTTCTGTATGTTGTTGGGCTGTGATGAATGTTGTTAATCGTTGCTCTTTTTGTCATCCACATAAATCAGCATACAATGTTAAACATCAAGTGACAAAATGATACACCCGAGCATTTGAAATATTTTTCGATAAAAATTATAGTCAAATTTTTGCCTGCTCAATGTTGTCAGATGATACTGAATATTTTTGGGCGTTGATCTATTTCATCTCACATCCATCTATTTAGATGTATCAAACATATTTTTAAATGATCATCTATAGATGGATTTTTCGGTCCTAAATATTGTCAGGCGATGCTGAATGTTGTCAGGCGTTCCTATTGTGGTCACAAAATATTGTGCCAAAAAGATTCAACACATCCAAACTTTTGAATACCACCCTTACATTTTACAACATTGTTGGATATATCGATTTATTTGCATTTTTGGATGATGAATATTGTCAGGCGTTGCTGAATGCTGTCTGGTGTTTTTTTAGGTTATGACCCCAGATTAGACAAACAGTATTCAACAGCAAAAAAAAAAGGAACAAATCTCAATAATTTTAGACATTATTGGAAAAGATCAAATTTGATGGATCCTTGAGTGCAGAATGTTGTGGAGTGGTGCTTAATATTGTTAGGCGTTGCTATTATTGTCATCGACATATATTAGCCAAGAGTATTCAACACCTCTAAAAAAAAGGAATACTACCGTTAACATTAGATCCAACAGTATAATTAGAGTTTTGCGTATTAACTGTTGTCGGGCGGTGCTGATAATTGTTGGTCGTTGTTCTTTTCATTCATCAACATATATCAGACGAGAATATTCATCACCTCCAAAGAAAGGAACGCTACCGTAACATTAGAGCAATTTGTTAGACCCACCAATAAAATTATAGTTTTGCATATTAACTGTTGTCCGGCGGTACTGAAAATTGTTCGGCGTTGTTCTTTTAATTAATCAACACATATTAGTCAAGAATATTCAACATCTCCAAAGAAAGAAACACTACCGTAACATTTGACAAAATTGTTAGATCCACAAATATAATCTGAGTTTTGTGTATTAACTGTTGTTGAACGGTGTTGATAATTGTTGGGCGTTGTTATTTTCATTCAAAATATATTAGCCAAGAATATTTAACACCTCCAAAGAAAGGAACGCTACAGTAAAGTTTGACCAAATTGTAAGATCCACAAATATAATTAGTTTTGCGTATTGAATATTGTCGGGCGGTACTGAAATTGTTCGGCGTTGTTCTTTACATTCATCAACACTTATCAGTTAAAAAATATTCAATACCTCCAAAGGAAGCAAGACTGCCGTAACATTTGACAAAATTCTTAGATCCACCAGTATAAATAGAGTTTTGCGCATTAAATGTTGTCGGCAGGCTGATAATTGTTGGGCGTTGTTCTTTTCCTTTAACATGTTTCAGCCAAGAATATTCAACACCTCCCAAGGTAGGAACACTAACGAAACATTTGACCAAATTGTTAGATCCAAAATATGATTAGTTTTGCGTATTGAATATAGTCGGGCGGTGCTGATAACTTGGGGCGTTGTTCTTTTCATTCATCAGCATATATCAGCCAAGAAATTTCAACAGCTCCAAAAGAGCTACCGCACATTTGACAAAATTCTTTTGACAATATAAATAGAGTATTGCATATTGAAATTTGTTGGGCGTTGTTCTTTTCATTCATCAATACATATCAAGGATACTCAACACCCTCAAAGAAAGAAACAATACCATAAAATTTGACCAAATTGTTAGATCCACCACTAAAATGTTTTGCGTATTAACTGTTGTCGGGCGGCGCTGATAATTGTTGGACGTTGTTCTTTCATTCATCAACACATATCAGCCAAGAATTTTAAACACCTCCACAGAAAGGAACACTACCGTAACATTTGACAAATTGTTATATCCACCCATATAAATAGAGTTTTCTTTTCATTTATCAACATTCATCAGCCAATAAAATTCAACACCTCCAAAGGACACAACACTACAGTAACATTTAAAACAATTGTTTGATCCACTAATGTACTTCGAGTTTTTGGTATTGAATGTTGTCGGGCGGTGCTGATAATTGCTGGGCGTTGTTCTTTCCATTCATCAACACATATCAGCAAAGAATATAGAATACCTCCAAAGGAAGCAACACTACCGTAACATTTGACAAAATCGTTTGATCGAACATCATAATTAGAGTTTTGCGTATTGAATATTGTTGTTATCATAATTGCAGGGCGTTGTTCTTTCTATTCATCAACATATATAAGCCAAGAATATTCAACACCTCAAAAAGAAGCAAGACTACCGTGACATTTGACAAAATTGTTTGATCCACCAATATGAATAAACTTTTGCATATTGAATGTTTTCGGGCTGTTGTGATAATTGTTGGGCGTTGTTCTTTTCAATTATCAACATTTATCAGCGTAGAAAATTCCACATCTCCAAAGGGAGGAACACAACAGTAACATTTGAAAAAATTGTAAGATCCACTAATACAAATAGACTTTTGCATATTGAAAGTTGTCGGGGGGTGCTGATAATCAATTGTTGGGCGTTCTTCTTTTCATTCATCAACACTTTTCAGCCAAGAATATTCAACACCACCTAAGGAAGGAACACTACCGTAACATTTGACCAAATTGGTAGATCCACAAATGTAAATAGAGGGTTGCATATTGAATGTTGACGGGCGGTGCTGATAATTGTTGTGCGTTGTTTTTTTTTCAATTATCAACATTTATCTGCCAAGAAAATTTCCACACCACCTAAGGAAGGAACACTACCCTAATAATTGACCAAAATGTTAGATCCACCAATAAAAATAGAGTTTTGCTTATTGAATGTTTTCGGGCGGTGCTGATAATTTTGAGCATTCTTCTTTTTATTTATCAACATATATAAAGAATATTCAACACCTCCAAAGGAAGCCATATTACCGTACCATTTGACAAAATTGTTTGATCCATCAATATGAATAGAGTTTTGCACATTGAATGTTGTCGGACGGTGCTGATAATTGCTGGGAGTTGCTCTTTCCATTCATTAACACATATTGTTGTAGGAGCCTTACCCATCTCATCATAATGGACTCTTTTCGCCGTTATTAGTACTGAGAGATTTCGTTGCCAGAGGGGCGAATCAATCTCGGTCTGTACCTCTCCAGTTGCCGGCCTTGTTATCTGTTGCACGGATCTGGTCGAGTGTGTCTCGGTACTTGGAGATTTCCTTCTGCCTCGGGGGGGCCTTCCCCCCAGGCTTTTACCCGCTTCGGGAGGGGGGTCCATTGCCCGGCGCCTGAGGCGCCCCAAATAAGGGGAATGCCGAGGGGGCCGTAGGCATTTTTGGGAAATGCTGGGCGCGTGTGGGCTACGGCCCTGCGCCGGGACCAACCAAAAAAAAGGCCTTGTGCCACACTTGACCGTTAGATGGGGCGAGCAACAAATACCGCAGATCAGTCTCGGTCTGAACCTCTCCAGTTGCCGGGTAGCACTTCGTCTCGCCGTGTTATCTGCGGCACGGATCTGGCCGAGTGTGTCTCGGTACCTGGAGATTTCTTTCGGCCTCAGGGGGCCTTCTCCCCAGGCTTTTACCCCTTTCGGAGGGTTGGGTTCATCGCCCGGTGCCTAAGGCGCCCTTAATAGGGTAATGCCGACGGGGCTGTAGGCATTTTTGGGAATGCCGGGTGTATGTGGGCTCCGGTCCTGCACCCGTACCCACCTAAAAAAGGCCTTGTGCCACACTTGCCCGTTAGGTAGGGCGAGCAACAGACACCGCCGATCAATATCGGTGTTATCCGAACAGTAACAAACTTCTTACCTTTTCCATGTACCTCTATCTTTCTTGTGTAATATAATCTGTTATCTAATATCCGTGTTTGCGCTTTCATTTGTTACCCTTTCCGGGGCCACAACACTTATCAGCCAAGAACATTAAACACATCCTAAGAAAGGAAGACTACCGTAACATATGACTAAATTGTTAGATCCACCAATATAAATAGAGTTTTGAGTTGTGAATGTTATCGGCTGGTGCTGGAAATTGTTGGAATTTTTTACCAACATTTACCAGCCAAGAAAATTAATTCAACACCTCCAAAGGTGGCAACACTACCTTTACATTTAACCAAATCCACCAATATATAAAGAGTTTTCCATATTGAATGCTGTCTGGCGGGGCCGATAATTGTTCGGCATTGTTTTTTTTTTATTATCAGCATTTATCAGGAAGGAACACTACCGTAGCATTTGACCAAATTGATAGATCCACCAATATGAATAAGGGTTTTGCGTTTTAAATGTTATCGGGTGGTGCTGATAATTACCGGGCGTTGTTCTTTCTATTCAGCCAAGAATATTCTACACCACCTACTTACCGAATTGATCCACAAATATTGTTCGGGTTTTGCGTATTGAAAGTTGTCGGGCGGTGCTGGGCGTTGTCGGTGCAAAGGAAGGAACATTACCGTAACATTTGCAAAATTGTTAGATCTACCAATATAGATAGTTTTGCGTATTTTTCTTTCCATTCAACATTTTTGCGGCATTTTTCGTATTTTTTTGCGCATTTTTCGTATTTTTTTTTTGCGTATTTTTCTTTCCATTCAACAGTTTTGCGGCATTTTTCTTTCCATTCAACACATATCAGCCAGGAATATTCAATACCTAAAATAAAAAGCAACATGACCGTAAAATAATTATAATACTCACTGGGCGTTGTTCATTCCATCCATATCAGTCAAGACTATTCAGCACCTCCCAAGGAAAATTAATATAACATTTGACCGTAGCATTTGACTACCAATAGATAGATCCACCAATATGAATAGAGTTCACCAATAGATAGATCCACCAATATGAATAGAGTTGAATGTTGTCGGGCGGTGCTGGGCATTGTCGGTGCTGATAATTGTTGGGCGCTGATCAACACAGGAAGAATATTCTCTACAACCCCGTATTGATCCACAAATATTGTTCGAGTTTTGTGTATTGAATGTTGTCGGGCGGTGCTGGGCGTTGTCGGTGCTGATAATTCCTTGGCGTTCCTAAGGAAGGAAGACCGTTAAAGATCCACAAATATTGTTTGAGCTTTGCGTATTGAATGTTGTCAGGCGGTGCTGATAATTGCTGGGCGTTGTTCAGTCCATTCAACACATATCAGCTAAATAGCATTTGACCAAATTGATAGATCCACCAATATGAATAGAATTGAATGTTGTCGGGTGGTGCTGGTGGGCGTTGTCGGTGCTGATAATTGCTGAGTTTTGCGTAATGAATGTTGTCGTGTGGTGCTAATTGTCGGCGCTGATAATTGCTGGGCGTTCTTTCCATTCAACACATATCATATTCTACATATCATATTCTACATATCATATTCTACATATTATATTATATTTTACCGTAGCATTTTGACCAAATTGTTAGATCCACTGATATGAATAGCGTAGTGAATGTTGTCGGGCGGTGCTGGGCGCTGTTAGCGCTGATAATTGCTGGGTGTTGTTCTTTCCATTCAACGCAAGAATATTCAAACACCTCAAAAAAAGCAACATGACTGTAACATAATTTATAATAATCGCTGGGTGTTCTTCATTCCATCAAGAATATTCAACACTTCCTAAGGAAGTAACACTACCGTAACATTTGACAAAATTGTAAGATCCACAAATATTGTTCGAGTTTTGCGTATTGAATGTTTTAGGGCGGTGCTGGGCGTTGCTGGGCGTTGTTCTCTCCATTCATCAACACATATCAGCCAAGAATATTCTACACCACTGAAGAAAGGAAGACTTACCGTAACAAAATTGTTAGATCCACCAATATGAATAGAGTTTTGCGTAATCAGTAAGAAGATCCACAAGTATTAATAGAGTTTTGCGTATTGAATGTTACCACCATATGATCCACAAATATTGTTTGAGTTTGTTCGCATTGAATGTTGTCGGGCGGTGCTGGGCGTTGTTAGTGCTGTGTTGGGCGTTGTTCTTTCGATTCAAAACATATCAGCCAAGATTATTCAACACCACCTAAGGAAGGAAAGACTTACCGTATATTCGCAAATATTGTCCGACAATATTCAATACGATTGAATATTGTCGGGCGGTGTTGGGCGTTGTCGGTGCTGATAATTGCCGGGGATTGTTGTTCTTTTCTCTTCTGCGGAAGAATATTCTAACACCACCGTATGATCCACAAATATTGTTCGAGTTTTGCGTATTAAATGTTTGTGTTGTCGGGCGGTACTGGGCGTTGTCGGTGCTGGTAATTGCTGAGCTTTGTTCTTTCCATTCAACACATATCAGCGAAGATTATTTTACTAATCCTAAGGATTTGATCCGCAATACGCTTTGCGTATTGAATGTTGTCGGGCGGTGCTGGGCGTTGATCTTTCCATTGACCACATATCAGCAAAGATTTATTCTACGGAAGGGAAAGGCTTATTCATCTAAGGAAGGTTTAGGCTTACTGTACGATGCACTAACATGAATATATAATTATATATTCATGTTAGCCTTTCCCTTTTGGTGGGCGTTGTCGGTGCTGATAATTTCTGATTTTTGCGTATTGAATGTTGTCGGGTGATGCTGGGCGGTGTCGGTGCTGATAATTGCTGGGCGTTGTTTCTTTCCATTCAATTAGATATCAGCCAAGATTTATTCTACACCACCTAAGGCTTTACTGTACGATCCGCAAATATTGTTCGAGCGCTAAACTCAAACAATATTTGCGGATCGTATTGAATGTTGTCGGGCGGTGCTGGGCGTTGTTGGTACTGATAATTGCCGGGTGTTGTTCTTTCCATTCAACATATTTATTCTACAACCCCTAAGGAAGATTTATTCTACAACACCTATGGAAGGAAAACTTACCCTATGATCTGCAAATATTGTTCGAGTTTTGAATATTGAATGTTTTCGAGCGGTGCTGGGCGTTTTCGGTACTGATAATTGCTGGGCGTTGTTCTTTCCATTCAACACATATCAGCCAGGATTATTCTACACCACTTCAGGAAGGCAAGACTTACCGTGTGATCCACAAATGTTGTTCGAGTTTTGCGTATTGAATGTTGTCGAGCGGTGCTGGGCGTTGTCGGTGCTGATAATTCCTGGGCTTTGTTCTTTCCATTCAACACATACCAAAATTATTCTACACCACCTAAGGAAGGAAAAAGTTTCCATGTGATCCGCAAATATTGTTCAAGTTTTGCGTATTGAATGTTGTCGGGCAGTGCTGGGCGTTGATCTTTCCATTGACCACATATCAGCCAAGATTTATTCTACACCACCTATAAGGAAGGGAAAAGCTTACTGTACGATCCGCAAATATTGTCCGAGTTATTTGAGATTACTCAAATAACATTTGGGGATCGTATTGAATGTTGTCAGGCGGTGCCGGGCGTTGTTCATTCCATTCAACAGATATCAGCCAAGATTCAACAGATATCAGCCAAGATATTCTGCAACATTTAAAGGAAGGAAAGACGGTAAGACTTACTGTTTTTCATTTCCTTTAAAGGAAGGAATGTAAGTCTTTCCTTCATTTAAAGGAATTTAAAACATTAATGGAATTTAAAACATTTAAAGGAATTTAAAACATTTAAAGGAATTTAAAACATTAATGGAATTTAAAACATTTAAAGGAAGGAAAGTCTTTAAATGTTGCAGAATATCTTGGCAGAATATGTTCTACAAATATAAATAAATAAAATATGTTCTACAAATATAAATAAATAGAATATGTTGCAGAATATCTGATGAATATGTTCTACAAATATTGTTCGGGTTGCGTATTGAATGTTGTCGGGCGGTGCTGGGCGTTGATCTTTCCATTCAACACATATCATCCAAGATTTATTCTACACCACCTAAGGTTGATCTTTCCTGACTTACCGTATGATCTGCAAATATTGTTCGAGTTTTGAATATTGTTTTCGAGCGGTGCTGGGCGAAAATGCTGATATCAGCCATGATTTACAACACCTAAGGAACAACCTAATTATCAGCACCGACAACGCCCAGCACCGCCCGACAACATTCAATAGGCAAAACCCGAACAAATACGGTAAGTTTTACTGGGTTTTACGTATTGAATGTTGTCGGGCGGTGCTAGGCGTTGTCGGTGTTGTTCTTTCGATTCAACACATATCAGCCAAGATTATTCAACACCAGCGAAGAAAGGAAAGATCCGCAAATATTGTCCGAGTTTTGCGTATTGAATGTTGTCGGGCGTTGATTGAACACATGAAGAATATTCTACACCACTGTATGATCCACAAATGTTGTTCGAGTTTTGCGTATTTAATGTTGTCGGGCGTTGCTGGGCGTTGTCGGTGCTGATAATTGCTGGGGGTTGTTCTTTTCCATTCCACACATATTATTTGAGATCAGCCATTAGGTGTTAACCTAAGGATTAGCCATTAGGTGTTAACCTAAGGATCCGCAAATGTTGCTCGAGTTTTCCGTGTTGAATTTTGTCGGGCGGTGCTGATAATTGCTGAGCTTTCTTCTTTCCAGTCAAAAATATGTTTTGACTGGAAAGAACAAAGCTCAGCAATTATCAGCACCACCCGACAAAATTTATTCTACACCACCAAGGCAAATTCTAAACCACGATCCGCAAATTTATTCTACACCACCTTACTGCACGATCCGCAAATATTGTTCGAGTGCTAAACTCAAACAATATTTGCGGATCGTGCAGTAAGGTGGTGTAGAATAAATTTGCGGATCGTGGTTTAGAATTTGCCTTGGTGGTGTAGAATAAATTTTGTCGGGCGTTGTTCTTTCCATTCAACCAAGATTGAATGGAAAGAACAACGCCCGGCAATTATCAGTACCAACATTGCCCAGCACCGCCCGACAACATTCAATATGATTAGCACTCGAACAATATTTGCAGATCGTACAGATAGAAAGAACAACCCCCGGCAATTATCAGTACCAACAACACCCATTCAATAAAGAAGGAACTTCTTTAGAATAAATCTTTGCTGATCTGCAAATATTGTTCGAGTGCTAATCATATTGAATGTTGTCGGGCGGTGCTGGGCGTTGTTCTTTCCATTCAACCAAGATTTATTCTACAACACCTAAGGAAGGAAGACTTACCGTTACATTTAACAAAATTGTTAAATCCGCCAATATGAATAGAGTTTTGCGTATTGAATATTGTCGGGCGGTGCTGATGATATCAGTAAGAAGATCCACAAGTATTAAATAGGTTCTGTGGATCCACAAATATTGTTTGAGTTTGTTCGCATTGAATGTTGTCGGGCGGTGCTGGGCGTTGTCGGTGCTGATAATTGCTGGGCGTTGTTCTTTCGATTCAACACCAACATATTCAACACCACCTAAGGAAGGAAAGACTTACCGTATGATCCGAAAATAGTGTCCAAGTTTTGCGTATTGAATGTTGTCGGGTGGTGCTGGGCGTTTTCCGTGCTGATAATTGCTGGGGATTGTTCTTTTCTATTCCACACATGAAGAATATTCTAACACCACCGTATGATCCACAAATATTGTTCGAGTTTTGCGTATTAAATGTTGTCGGGCGGTGCTGGGCGTTGTCGGTGCTGATAATTGCTGGACGTTGTTCTTTCCATTCAATAAATCTTGGCTGATATAGCCAAGATTTATTCTACACCACCTAAGGAAGGAAAACTTACCTATGTCGGGCGGTGCTGGGTTTTGATCCTTTCATATCAGGCAGGATTATTCTACACAACCTCAGGAAGGCAATCCTGATCCTCAAATGTTGTTCGAGTTTTGCGTATTGAATGTTGTCGAGCACCGGGCGTTGTCTGACAATTCCTGGGCGTTGTCGATGCTGATAATTCCTGGGCGTTCCTAAGGAAGACCGTAATGATCTACAAATATTCTTTGAGTTTTGCATATTAAATGTTGTCGGGCGGTGCTGATAATTGCTGGGCGTTGTTCTGTCCAGCTAAGTACACTACCGTAGTTCTGCTGTTCTGTTCAGTTAAGTATATTCTACACTACCGTAGCATTTGACCAAATTGTCCAATTGGAATAGAATTGAATGTTGTCGGTCGCTGCTGGGCGTTGTCGGTGCTGATAATTGCTGGACGTTGTTCTTTCCATTCAATAAATCTTGGCTGATATAGCCAAGATTTATTCTAAGGAAAACTTACCTATGTCGGGCGGTGCTGGGTTTTGATATTTCCATTCAACACATATCAGGCAGGATTATTCTACACCACCTTGGAAAGGCAATCCTGATCCTCAGATGTTGTTCGAGTTTTGCGTATTGAATGTTGTCGAGCACCGGGCGTTGTCGATGCTGACAATTCCTGGGCGTTGTCGATGCTGATAATTCCTGGGCGTTCCTAAGGAAGACCGTAATGATCCACAAATATTCTTTGAGTTTTGCCTATTAAATGTTGTCGGTGCTGATAATTGCTGGGCGTTGTTCTGTCCAGCTAAGTACTCTACCGTAGTTCTGCTGTTCTGTTCAGTTATGTATATTCAACACTACCGTAGCATTTGACCAAATTGATAGATCCACCAATAGGAATAGAATTGAATGTTGTCGGTCGCTGCTGGGCGTTGTCGGTGCTGATAATTCTTTTCCATTCCACAGGAAGAATATTCTACACCAACGTATGATCCACAAATATTGTTCGAGTTTTCCATATTGAATTTTGTCGGGCAGCTTTGTCGGTGCTGATAATTGCTGAGCAATCAAAACATATCAACCAAGATTTATTCTACACTGTACGATCCGCAAATATTGGTCGAGTGCAAAACTCAAACAATATTTGCGGATCGTATTGAATGTTGTCGGGCGGTGCTGGGCATTGTCGGTTCTGATAATTGCCGGGCGTTTTTCTTTCCATTCAACAGATATCAGCCAAGCTTTATTCTACAAACACCTAAAGAAGGAAAGGCTTACCGTATTGTTCTACAAATATTGTTCGGATTTTGCGTATTGAATGTTGTCGGGCGGTGCTGGGCATTTTTCTTTCCATTCAACAGATTCATCCAAGACCTAAGGACGGAGTTACCGTGTGATTCGCAAATATTGTTCGAGTTTTGCGTATTGAATGTTGTCGGGCGGTGCTGGGTGTTGATCTTTCCATTGACCATATCAGCCAAGATTTATTCTACACTACCTAAGGAATAATAATATTTGCGGATCGTATTGAATGTTGTCGGGCGGTGTTAGACGTTGATCTTTCCATTCAACACATATCATCCAAGATTTATTCTACACCACCTAAGGAAGGAAAGACTTACCGTATGATCTGCAAATATTGTTCGAGTTTTGAATATTGAATGTTTTCGAGCGGTGCTGGGCGTTGTTCTTTCCATTCAACACATATCAGCCAGAATATTGTTCGAGTTTTGCGTATTGTATGTTGTCGGGCGGTGCTGGGCGTTGTCGGTGCTGATAATTCCTGGGCGTTCCTAAGAATATTTGTGGATCATTACGATCCACAAATATTCTTTGAGTTTTGCATATTAAATGTTGTCGGGCGGTGTTGATAATTGCTGGGCGTTGTTCTGTCCATATCAGCTAAGTATATACCAAATATATTGACCAAATCGATAGATTTGACCAAATTGATAGATCCATCCAATATGAATAGAATTGAATGTTGTCGGCCGCCGCTGGGCGTTGTCGGTGCTGATAATTCTTTTCCATTCCACAGGAAGAATATTCTACACCAACGTATGATCCACAAATATTGTTCGAGTTTTCCATATTGAATTTTGTCGGGCAGCTTTGTCGGTGCTGATAATTGCTGAGCAATCAAAACATATCAACCAAGATTTATTCTACACTGTACGATCCGCAAATATTGGTCGAGTGCAAAACTCAAACAATATTTGCGGATCGTATTGAATGTTGTCGGGCGGTGCTGGGCATTGTCGGTTCTGATAATTGCCGGGCGTTTTTCTTTCCATTCAACAGATATCAGCCAAGCTTTATTCTACAAACACCTAAAGAAGGAAAGGCTTACCGTATTGTTCTACAAATATTGTTCGGATTTTGCGTATTGAATGTTGTCGGGCGGTGCTGGGCATTTTTCTTTCCATTCAACAGATTCATCCAAGACCTAAGGACGGAGTTACCGTGTGATTCGCAAATATTGTTCGAGTTTTGCGTATTGAATGTTGTCGGGCGGTGCTGGGTGTTGATCTTTCCATTGACCATATCAGCCAAGATTTATTCTACACTACCTAAGGAATAATAATATTTGCGGATCGTATTGAATGTTGTCGGGCGGTGTTAGACGTTGATCTTTCCATTCAACACATATCATCCAAGATTTATTCTACACCACCTAAGGAAGGAAAGACTTACCGTATGATCTGCAAATATTGTTCGAGTTTTGAATATTGAATGTTTTCGAGCGGTGCTGGGCGTTGTTCTTTCCATTCAACACATATCAGCCAGAATATTGTTCGAGTTTTGCGTATTGTATGTTGTCGGGCGGTGCTGGGCGTTGTCGGTGCTGATAATTCCTGGGCGTTCCTAAGAATATTTGTGGATCATTACGATCCACAAATATTCTTTGAGTTTTGCATATTAAATGTTGTCGGGCGGTGTTGATAATTGCTGGGCGTTGTTCTGTCCATATCAGCTAAGTATATACCAAATATATTGACCAAATCGATAGATTTGACCAAATTGATAGATCCACCCAATATGAATAGAATTGAATGTTGTCGGCCGCTGCTGGGCGTTGTCGGTGCTGATGATTGCTGGGGGTTGTTCTTTTCCATTCCACACATGAAGAATATTCTACACCACCGTAAATGTTGTCGGGCGGTGCTGGGCGTTGGCGGTGCTGATAATTGCTGAGCTTTTTTCTTTCGATCCAACACCACCTACGGAAGGAAAGGCTTACTTATACGACCCGACAACCGGTGCTGATAATTGCTGGGCGTTGTTCTCTCCATTCAACACATATCAGCCAAGATCATTCTACACCAGCTAAGGAAGGAAAGCCTGTTGAATGTTGTTTGGCGGTGCTGGGCGTTGTTAGTGCTCTACATATCTGGGCGTTCTTCTTTCCATTTTAACACATATCAGCCAAGAATATTCTACAACCGCCGTAGCAAATTGTTAGATCCATTATATATGCTGAAAATTGGTCGGTGTTGTCGGTGTTGATAATTACTGACTTTTGCGTATTGAACGTTGTTGTGTGCTTTGGGCGCCCAGCTGATAATTGCTGGGTGTTGTTCTTTCTATTCTTTACATATCAACCAAGAATATTCTACACTGCCGTAGCATTTGAACAAATGATCCACTAATCTGAATTGAGGTTAGCATTTTTAATTATTTATTTTAATAGATATGAATAGAGTTTTGCTTACTGAAATTTGTCGGGCGGTGCTGGGCGTTGTTGGTGCTGATAATTGCTGGGCGTTGTTCTTTCTATTCAACACATATCAGCCAAGAACATTCTACACCACCTAAAGTACCCCCCCCAAAAAGGAACATTACCGTAATATTTTCAAAATTGTTAGATCTACCAACATAAATAGAGTTTTGCGTATTGAATGTTGTCGGGAGGTGGTGATAATTGCTCGGTGTTTTTCTTTCCATTCAACACATATCAGCCAAGAATATTCAACACCTAAAAGAAAAAGAAACATGACCGTAACATAATCGCTGTGCGTTGTTCATTCCATCCATCAATACATATCAATCAAGAATATTCGAAACCACCTCAGGAAAAGCATTACTGTACCATTTGACATGATTATTAGATCCACCAATATAGTTCAAATTTTGTATATTGAACGATGTCGGGTGGTGCTGATAATCGCAGGGCGTTGTCCAAAAATATTCAGCACATCTAAAGTAAGCAACACTACTGTACCATTTGACATGATTGTTTGATCCACCAATATAAATAGACTAATCCATATTGAATGTTGTCGGGCGGTGCTGATAATTGTTGGGCTTTGTTCTTTCCATTCATCAACACATATCCACAAATCCACAAATATTGTTTGAGTTTTGCATATTGAATGTTGTCGGGCGGTGCTGATAATTGCTGGGCGTTGTCGGTGCTGATTATTGCTGGGCATTGTTCTTTCAGTTCAACACATATCAGCTAAGTATATGAATACCATATCAGAATATTCAGCACTTCCTAAGGAAGGAAAATTAGCATAACATTTGACCAAATTTTTAGATCCACCAATATTATTTGAGTTTTGCGTATTGAAGGTTGTCGGGCGGTTCTGGACGTTGTCGGTGCTGATAATTGCTGAGCGTTATTCTTTCTCTTCATCAACACATAATCAGCCAAGAAACCACCTCAGGAAGAGGAACAATTTTGTCAAATGGAAAGAAGAACGCTCAGATATGTAGAGCACCAACAACGCCCAGCACCGCCTGACAACATTCAACAGGTAAGTCTTTCCTTCCTTAGCTGGTGTAGAATGATTTTGGCTGATAATCAACAACACATCAGCCAAGGTGTTGAAACACCTCCATTTGACCAAATTGTTAGATCCACAAATATAATTAGTTTTGTGTATTGAATATTGTCGGGCGGTGCTGATAATTATTTGGCGAAGCAACATTAACGTTATATTTGACAAATTGTTAGATCCACCAATATGAATAGAGTTTTACATATTGAATGTTGTCGGTTGGGATAATTGTCGGTTGTTTTACATATTGAATGTTGTCGGTTGTGATAATTTTGGGGCGTTGTTTTTTTTTTATCAACGTTTATCAGCCAAGAAAATTCAACACCACCAAAGGAAGGAACACTACCGTAAGATTTGGCCAAATTTTTAGATCCACCAATATAAATAGAGCTTTTCATATTGAATGATGCCGCCGGTGGTGATCATTGTTGGGCGTTGCTCTTTTTATTCATCAACACAAGAATAAGGCAAGAATATTCAACACCGCCAAAAGAAGGAACACTATTGTAACAAATTGTTTGTCAAATGTTACGGTATTGTTGCTTCCTTTGGAGGTGTTGAATTAACATGGCTGATATGTGTTGATATACGGATTTTTGAGGGAAACGGCTGGAGAAGAAGCTAGACGGCAATTACACAAGAATGCTGCAAGCAATATTGAACAAGTCCTGGCAGCAATACCCCATAAGGCACCAAATATACGGCCACCTGCCTTCCATCACGAAAACTATCCAAGATAGACGAACCAGACATGCAGGACACTGCTGGAGAAGCAGGGAAGAGCTCATAATTGATGTACTCCTATGGACCCCCACATATGGCCGGGCAAAAGCAGGATGACCAGCTCGAATATACATACAGCAGCTATGTGAGAATACGGGATGTAGCCCTGAAGAGTTGCCAGAGGCGATGAGCGATGGGGAGAAGTGGCGAGAGAGGGTCAGGGATATTCGTACTGGCGGCACGACATGATGATGATGATGATGATGACTTTTGAGTGCTTAAGATATTGAATATTTTCGGGCGTTGCTGAATGTAGCCGGGTGTTGCGATTTTTGCTCATCCCCCTACATCAGCCAATAATATTAAACACTACCTCACGAAAAGTCATCACACGAAGATTTAAAGTATTTTGGGATACATCAACGTGGGTGGATTATTGTGTGCTGAATATTTTCGGGCGTTGTTCTTTATGGTCATCAGTACATATCAGCCAAACCAATATTTAACGTCACCTGACAAGAAGATATCAACCTATCATTTAAGAATTTTTACGTTGATACGTCGATGGATTTTTGTGAGCTGAATGTTGTCGGGCGGTGCTGAAATTTGTCGGGTGTTGCTGAATGTTTTCAGGCGTTGCTTTTCAGAAATCAACAATATTCAAAACCTTCTGATAAAGAAAAACCACCCGAACATTTTATAACATTGTTGTTTACATCAATATAGTCGGATATTTTGGTGCCGGGCATTGGCTGATATGTGTTGAATGGAAAGAACAACGCCCAGCACCGCTCGAAAACATTCAATATTCAAAACTCGAACAATATTTGCAGATCATACGGTAAGTCTTTCCTTCCTTAGGTGGTGTAGAATAAATCTTGGATGATATGTGTTGAATGGAAAGATCAACGTCTAACACCGCCCGACAACATTCAATACGATCCGCAAATATTATTATTCCTTAGGTAGTGTAGAATAAATCTTGGCTGATATGGTCAATGGAAAGATCAACACCCAGCACCGCCCGACAACATTCAATACGCAAAACTCGAACAATATTTGCGAATCACACGGTAACTCCGTCCTTAGGTCTTGGATGAATCTGTTGAATGGAAAGAAAAACGCCCAGCACCGCCCGACAACATTCAATACGCAAAATCCGAACAATATTTGTAGAACAATACGGTAAGCCTTTCCTTCTTTAGGTGTTTGTAGAATAAAGCTTGGCTGATATCTGTTGAATGGAAAGAAAAACGCCCGGCAATTATCAGAACCGACAATGCCCAGCATTATCAGAACCGACAATCGTATTGAATGTTGTCGGGCGGTGCTGCCCGACAACATTCAATACGATCCGCAAATATTGTTTGAGTTTTGCACTCGACCAATATTTGTGGATCGTACAGTGTAGAATAAATCTTGGTTGATATGTTTTGATTGCTCAGCAATTATCAGCACCGACAAAGCTGCCCGACAAAATTCAATATGGAAAACTCGAACAATATTTGTGGATCATACGTTGGTGTAGAATATTCTTCCTGTGGAATGGAAAAGAATTATCAGCACCGACAACGCCCAGCAGCGACCGACAACATTCAATTCTATTCCAATTGGACAATCTGGTCAAATGCTACGGTAGTGTAGAATATACTTAACTGAACAGAACAGCAGAACTACGGTAGTGTACTTAGCTGGACAGAACAACGCCCAGCAATTATCAGCACCGCCCGACAACATTTAATATTTGTGGATCATTACGGTCTTCCTTAAGAACGCCCAAAAATTATCAGCATCGACAACGACTAGGAATTGTCAGCATCGACAACGCCCGGTGCTCGACAACATTCAATACGCAAAACTCGAACAACATTTGAGGATCAGGATTGCCTTCCTGAGGTGGTGTAGAATAATCCTGCCTGATATGTGTTGAATGGAAAGATCAAAACCCAGCACCGCCCGACATAGGTAAATTTTCCTTAGAATAAATCTTGGCTATATCAGCCAAGATTTATTGAATGGAAAGAACAACGTCCAGCAATTATCAGCACCGACAACGCCCAGCACCGCCCGACAACATTTAATACGCAAAACTCGAACAATATTTGTGGATCATACGGTGGTGTTAGAATATTCTTCATGTGTGGAATAGAAAAGAACAACGTCCAGCAATTATCAGCACCGACAACGCCCAGCACCACCCAACAACATTCAATACGCAAAACTTGGACACTATTTTCGGATCATACGGTAAGTCTTTCCTTCCTTAGGTGGTGTTGAATATCTTGGTGTTGAATCGAAAGAACAACGCCCAGCAATTATCTGCACCAACAACGCGCAGCACCGCCCGACAACATTCAATGCGAACAAACTCAAACAATATTTGTAGATCATATGGTGGCAACATTCAATAAGCAGAACCTATTTAATACTTGTGGATCTTCTTACTGATTATGTATCATCAGCACCGCCCGACAATATTCAATACGCAAAACTCTATTCATATTGGCGGATTTAACAATTTTGTTAAATGTTACGGTAAGTCTTCCTTCATTCGGTGTGTAGAATATTCTTGGCTGATATGTGTTGATGAATGGAAAGGATTTATCAGCACCGCCCAACACCATTCAATACGCAAAACTCGAACAATATTTGTGGATCTAACAATTTTGTCAAATGTTACAGTAGTGTTACTTCCTTAGTAACAATATTCTTGACTGATATGTATTGATGGATGGAATAAACAACGCCCAGCGATTATTATAATTATTTTACTTCTTTTTTTTTTTCTTTTTTTTTTTTGAGGTGTTGAATATGCGTTGAATGGAAAGAACAACGCCCAGCAATTATCAGCATTAACAATGCCCAGCTCCGCCCAACAACATTCAATACGCAATTCATATCAAGTGGATCTAGCAATTTGGTCAAGTATTGTAGAATAATGATATGTGTTGAATTGAAAGAACAACGCCCAGCGCCGACAACGCCCAGCACTACCCGAGAACATTCACTACGCAAAACTCAGCAATTATCAGCACCGACAACACCCAGCATATATTCATGTTAGTGGATCTAACAATTTGCCACGGTAGTGTAGAATATTCTTGGCCGATATGTGTTAAAAGGAAAGAACAACGCCCAGTTTAGCACTCAAACAATATTTGCGGATCGTGCAGTAAAACTTCCTTAGGTTGTGTAGAATAATCTTGGCTGGAAAGAAAAAAGCCCAGCAATTATCAGCACCGCCACCGACCAGAACCGCCCAGCACCACCATTTAATAGGCAAAACTCGAACAGTATTTCGTCGATCATTCTTCATGTGTGGAATGGAAAAGAACAACCTCCAGCAAATATCAGCACCGACAACGCCCAGCAGCGCCCCACAACATTCAATTCTATTCATATTGGTGGATCAGCACCACCCGACAACATTTAATATGCAAAACACAAAGAATATTTGTGGATCATTACGGTCTTCCTTTAGGAACGCCCAGGAATTATCCGCACCGAATTATCCGCCCAGGAATTATCTGCATCGAATTATCCGCACCGACAACGCCCAGCACCGGGCGTTGTCGGTGCGGATAATTCGATCCGATAATTCCCGACAACATTCAATACGCAAAACTCGAACAACATTATCACACGATAAGTCTTGCCTTCCTGAGGTGGTGTAGAATAATCCTGGCTGATATGAACAAAGCCCAGCAATTATCAGCACCGCCCGGTACCGCTCGAAAACATTCAATATTCAAAACTCGAACAATAGTTGCAGATCATACCTTAGGTGGTGTAGAATAAATCTTGGATGATATGTGTGTTGAATGGAAAGATCAACGCCTAGCACCGCCCGTCAACATTCAATACGCAACCCGAACAATATTTGTACATACGGTAAGTCTTTCCTTCCTTAGGTGTTGTAGAGTAAATCTTGGTTGAATGGAAGCACCGCCCGACAACATTCAATATGATTAGCACTCGAACAATATTTGCAGATCGTACAGATATCAGCAAAGATTTATTCTAAAGAAGTTCCTTCAGATACCAGCAAAGATTTAGAATAAATCTTTGCTGGTATCTGAATAGATTTATTCTAAATCTTTGCTGGTATCTGAATGGATTTATTCTAAATCTTTGCTGGTATCAGATACCAGCAAAGATTTAGTATCTGATACCAGCAAAGATTAGTATCAGATACCAGCAAAGATTTAGTATCTGATACCAGCAAAGATTTAGATACCAGCAAAGATTTAGAATAAATCTTTGCCGGTATCTGAATGGAAAGAACAACGCCCGGCAATTATCAGTACCAACAACGCCCAGCACCACCCAACATTCAATACGATCCACAAATATTTGCGGATCGTGCAGTAAGCCTTGGTGGTGTAGAATAGATTTTGTCGGGCGGTGCTGATAATTGCTGAGCTTTGTTCTTTCCAGTCAAAAATATGTTTTGACTGGAAAGAACAAAGCAATTATCAGCACCGACAACGCCCAGCAGCGCCCGACAACATTAAATACGCAAAACTCGAACAACATTTGTGGATCATACAGTAGTGTAGAATATTCTTCATGTGTTCAATCAACGCCCGACAACATTCAATACGCAAAACTCGGACAATATTTGCGGATCATAGGGTAAGTCTTTCCTTTCTTAGCTGGTGTTTAATAATCTTGGCTGATATGTGTTGAGTCGAAAGAACAACGCCCAGCAATTATCAGCACCGACAACGCCCAGCACCGCCCGACAACATTCAATACGCAAAACCCGGTAAAACTTACCGTATTGTTGCGTATTGAATGTTGTCGGGCGGTGCTGGGCGTTTTCGGTGCTGATAATTGCTGGGCGTTGTTTCTTACGTGTTGTAAATCATGGCTGATATCAGCATTTTCGCCCAGCACCGCTCGAAAACAATATTCAAAACTCGAACAATATTTGCAGATCATACGGTAAGTCAGGAAAGATCAACCTTTGGTGGTGTAGAATAAATCTTGGATGATATGTGTTGAATGGAAAGATCAACACCCTGCACCGCCCGACAACATTCAATACGCAACCCGAACAATATTTGTAGAACATATTCAACAGATATTCTGCAACATATTCTATTTATTTATATTTGTAGAACATATTTTATTTATTTATATTTGTAGAACATATTCTGCCAAGATATTCTGCAACATTTAAAGACTTTATTTCCTTTAAATGTTTTAAATTCCATTAATGTTTTAAATTCCTTTAAATGAAGGAAAGATTAACATTCCTTCCTTTAAAGGAAATGAAAGACAGTAAGTCTTACTGTCTTTCCTTTCTTTAAATGTTGCAGAATATCTTGGCTGATATCTGTTGAATCTTGGCTGATATCTGTTGAATGGAAAGAACAACGCCCGGCACCGCCCGAGAACATTCAATACGATCCCTAAATGTTATTTGAGTAATCTCAAATAACTCGGACAATATTTGCGGATCGTACAGTAAGCTTTTCCCTTCCTTACACCACGTAGAATAAATCTTGGCTGATATGTGGTCAATGGAAAGATCAACGCCCAGCACCGCCCGACAACATTCAATACACAAAACTTGAACAATATTTGCGGATCACACGGAAACTTTTTCCTTCCTTAGGTGGTGTAGAATAATTTTGGTATGTGTTGAATGGAAAGAACAAAGCCCAGGAATTCTCAGCACCGACAACGCCCAGCACCGCTCGACAACATTCAATACGCAAAACTCGAACAACATTTGTGGATCACACGGTAAAGTCTTGCCTTCCTGAAGTGTTGTAGAATAATCCTGGCTGATATGTGTTGAATGGAAAGAACAACGCCCAGCAATTATCAGCACCGAAAACGCCCAGCACCGCTCGAAAACATTCAATATTCAAAACTCGAACAATATTTGCAGATCATAGGGTAAGTTTTCCTTCCATAGATGTTGTAGAATAAATCTTCCTTCCTTAGGGGTTGTAGAATAAATCTTTCCTTCCTTAGGTGTTGTAGAATAAATATGTTGAATGGAAAGAACAACACCCGGCAATTATCAGTACCAACAACGCCCAGCACCGCCCGACAACATTCAATACGATCCGCAAATATTGTTTGAGTTTAGCGCTCGAACAATATTTGCGGATCGTACAGCCTTAGGTGGTGTAGAATAAATCTTGGCTGATATCTAATTGAATGGAAAGAAACAACGCCCAGCAATTATCAGCACCGATACCGCCCAGCATCACCCGACAACATTCAATACGCAAAAATCAGAAATTATCATCACCGACAACGCCCACCAAAAGGGAAAGGCTTACTGTACGAGAAAAGAACAACAATCCCCGGTAATTATCAGTTTTGCGTAGTGAATGTTGTCGTGTGGTGCTAATTGTCGGCGCTGATAATTGCTGGGCGTTGTTCTTTCCATTCAACACATATCATATTCTACATATCATATTTTACCGTAGCATTTTGACCAAATTGTTAGATCCACTGATATGAATAGCGTAGTGAATGTTGTCGGGCGGTGCTGGGCGCTGTTAGCGCTGATAATTGCTGGGCGTTGTTCTTTCCATTCAACGCAAGAATATTCAAACACCTCAAAAAAAGCAACGTGACCGTAACATAATTTATGATAAACGCTGGGTGTTCTTCATTCCATCAAGAATATTCAACACTTCCTAAGGAAGTAACACTACCGTAACATTTGACAAAATTGTAAGATCCACAAATATTGTTCGAGTTTTGCGTATTGAATGTTTTAGGGCGGTGCTGGGCGTTGCTGGGCGTTGTTCTCTCCATTCATCAACACATATCAGCCAAGAATATTCTACACCACTGAAGAAAGGAAGACTTACCGTAACAAAATTGTTAGATCCACCAATATGAATAGAGTTTTGCGTAATCAGTAAGAAGATCCACAAGTATTAATAGAGTTTTGCGTATTGAATGTTACCACCATATGATCCACAAATATTGTTTGAGTTTGTTCGCATTGAATGTTGTCGGGCGGTGCTGGGCGTTGTTGGTGCTGATAATTGTTGGGCGTTGTTCTTTCGATTCAACACATATCAGCCAAGATTATTCAACACCACCTAAGGAAGGAAAGACTTACCGTATATTCGCAAATATTGTCCGTGTCTTACGTATTGAATATTGTCGGGCGGTGTTGGGCGTTGTCGGTGCTGATAATTGCTGGGGATTGTTGTTCTTTTCTCTTCTGTGGAAGAATATTCAAACACCACCGTATTGTTCGAGTTTTGCGTATTAAATGTTTGTGTTGTCGGGCGGTACTGGGCAATTATCAGCACCGACAACGTGCTGATAATTGCTGAGCTTTGTTCTTTCTATTCAACACATATCAGCCAAGATTATTTTATTAATCCTAAGGATTTGATCCGCAAATATTGTATATTCATGTTACTGTACGATGCACTAACATGAATATACAATATTTGTGATCCACAAATGTTGTTCGAGTTTTGCGTATTGAATGTTGTCGAGCGGTGCTGGCCGTTGTCGGTGCTGATAATTCCTGGGCTTTGTTCTTTCCATTCAACACATACCAAAATTATTCTACACCACCTAAGGAAGGAAAGAGTTTCCGTGTGATCCGCAAATATTGTTCAAGTTTTGCGTATTGAATGTTGTCGGGCGGTGCTCGGCGTTGATCTTTCCATTGGCCACATATCAGCCAAGATTTATTCTACACCACCTATAAGGAAGGTGGTACGATCCGCAAATATTGTCCGAGTGCTAATCTCAAATAACATTTGGGGATCGTATTGAATGTTGTCGGGCGGTGCCGGGCGTTGTTCTTTCCATTCAACAGATATCAGCCAAGATTCAAAAGATATCAGCCAAGATATTTAAAGGAAGGAAAGATTTAAAGGAAGGAACATTTAAAGGAAGGAAAGACGGTAAGACTTACTGTCTTTCATTTCCTTTAAAGGAAGGAATGTAAGTCTTTCCTTCATTTAAAGGAATTTAAAACATTAATGGAATTTAAAACATTTAAAGGAAGGAAAGTCTTTAAATGTTGCAGAATATCTTGGCAGAATATGTTCTACAAATATAAATAAATAAAATATGTTCTACAAATATAAATAAATAGAATATGTTGCAGAATATCTGTTGAATATGTCCTACAAATATTGTTAGGGTTGCGTATTGAATGTTGTCGGCCGGTGCTAGGCGTTGATCTTTCCATTCAACACATATCATCCAAGATTTATTCTACACCACCTAAGGTTGATCTTTCCTGACTTACCGTATGATCTGCAAATATTGTTCGAGTTTTGAATATTGTTTTCGAGCGGTGCTGGGCGAAAATGCTGATATCAGCCATGATTTACAACACCTAAGGAAGGAAAACTTACCGTATTGTTGGGGTTTTGCGTATTGAATGTTGTCGGGCGGTGCTGGGCGCTGTCGGGGCTGATAATTGCTGGGCGTTGTTCTTTCGATTCAACACATATCAGCCAAGATTATTCAACACCAGCTAAGGAAGGAAAGACTTATGATCCGCAAATATTGTCCGAGTTTTGCGTATTGAATGTTGTCGGGCGTTAATTGAAGACATGAAGAATATTCTACACCACTGTATGATCCACAAATGTTGTTTGAGTTTTGCGTATTTAATGTTGTCGGGCGCTGCTGGGCGTTGTCGGTGCTGATAATTGCTGGGGGTTGTTCTTTTCCATTCCACACATATTATTTGAGATCAGCCATGTGGTGGGTGTTAACCTAAGGATCCGCAAATGTTGCTCGAGTTTTCCGTGTTGAATTTTGTCGGGCGGTGCTGATAATTGCTGAGCTTTGTTCAAAGCTCAGCAATAATTCAAAGCTTTGTTCAAAGCTCAGCTGATAATTGCTGAGCTTTGTTCAAAGCTCAGCAATTATCAGCTGAGCTTTGAACAAAGCTTTGAATTATTGCTTTGAATTAAAGCTTTGAATTATTGCTTTGAATAAAGCTTTGAAAAAAGCTTTGAATTATTGCTTTGAATAAAGCTTTGAACAAAGCTTTGAATTATTGCTTTGAATTAAAGCTTTGAATTATTGCTTTGAATTAAAGCTTTGAATTATTGCTGAGCTTTGTTCAAAGCTCAGCAATAATTCAAAGCTTTGTTCAAAGCTCAGCTGATAATTGCTGAGCTTTGTTCAAAGCTCAGCAATTATCAGCTGAGCTTTGAACAAAGCTTTGAATTATTGCTTTGAATTAAAGCTTTGAATTATTGCTTTGAATAAAGCTTTGAAAAAAGCTTTGAATTATTGCTTTGAATAAAGCTTTGAACAAAGCTTTGAATTATTGCTTTGAATTAAAGCTTTGAATTATTGCTTTGAATTAAAGCTTTGAATTATTGCTGAGCTTTGTTCAAAGCTCAGCAATTATCAGCACCGCCCGACAAAATCTATTCTACACCACCAAGGCTTACTGTACGATCCGCAAATATTGTTCGAGTGCTAAACTCAAACAATATCTGCGGATCGTATTGAATGTTGTCGGGCGGTGCTGGGCGTTGTTGGTACTGATAATTGCCGGGCGTTGTTCTTTCCATTCAATCTTGGTTGAATGGAAAGAACAACGCCCAGCACCGCCCGACAACATTCAATATGATTAGCACTCGAACAATATTTGCAGATCGTACCTGAATGGAAAGAACAACGCCCGACAACATTCAATATGATATTGAATGTTGTCGGGCGGTGCTGGGCATTGTTCTTTCCATTCAACCAAGATTTATTCTACAACACCTAAGGAAGGAAAGACTTTACCGTATGTACAAATATTGTTCGGGTTGCGTATTGAATGTTGTCGGGCGGTGCTAGGCGTTGATCTTTCCATTCAACACACATATCATCCACGATTTATTCTACACCACCTAATAGTTGCAGATCATACCGATCTGCAACTATTGTTCGAGTTTTGAATATTGAATATTTTCGAGCGGTGCCGGGCGGTGCTGATAATTGCTGGGCGTTGTTCATATCAGTCAGGATTATTCTACACCACCTCAGGAAGGCAAGACTTATCGTGTGATAATGTTGTTCGAGTTTTGCGTATTGAATGTTGTCGGGCGGTGCTGGGCGTTGTCGGTGCGGATAATTCCTGGGCGTTCCTAAAGGAAGACCGTAATAATCCACAAATATTCTTTGAGTTTTGCATATTAAATATTGTCGGGCGGTGCTGATCCACCAATATGAATAGAATTGAATGTTGTCGGGCGCTGCTGGGTGTTGTCGGTGCTGATATTTGCTGGAGGTTGTTCTTTTCCATTCCACACATGAAGAATGATCCACGAAATACTGTTCGAGTTTTGCCTATTAAATGGTGGTGCTGGGCGGTGCTGATAATTGCTGAGCTTTTTTCTTTCCAGCCAAGATTATTCTACACAACCTAAGGAAGTTTTACTGCACGATCCGCAAATATTGTTTGAGTGCTAAACTGGGCGTTGTTCTTTCCTTTTAACACATATCGGCCAAGAATATTCTACACGATCGTTGCAAATTGTTAGATCCACTAACATGAATATATGCTGGGTGTTGTCGGTGCTGATAATTGTTGAGTTTTGCGTAGTGAATGTTCTCGGGTAGTGCTGGGCGTTGTCGGCGCTGGGCGTAGTTCTTTCAATTCAACACATATCATTATTCTACAATACTTGACCAAATTGCTAGATCCACTTGATATGAATTGCGTATTGAATGTTGTTGGGCGGTGCTAGGCATTGTTAGTGCTGATAATTGCTGGGCGTTGTTCTTTCCATTCAACGCATATTCAACACCTCAAAAAAAAAAAAAAAGAAAAAAAAGAAGTAAAATAATTATAATAATCGCTGGGCGTTGTTTATTCCATCCATCAATACATATCAGTCAAGAATATTGTTACTAAGGAAGTAACACTACTGTAACATTTGACAAAATTGTAAGATCCACAAATATTGTTCGAGTTTTGCGTATTGAATGGTGTTGGGCGGTGCTGATAAATCCTTTCCATTCATCAACACATATCAGCCAAGAATATTCTACACACCGAAGGAAGGAAGACTTACCGTAACATTTAACAAAATTGTTAGATCCGCCAATATGAATAGAGTTTTGTGTATTGAATATTGTCGGGCGGTGCTGATGATATCAGTAAGAAGATCCACAAGTATTAAATAGGTTCTGCTTATTGAATGTTGCCACCATATGATCCACAAATATTGTTCGAGTTTTGCGTATTAAATGTTGTCGGGTGGTGCTGGGCGTTGTCGGTGCTGATAATTGCTGGACGTTGTTCTTTCCATTCAATAAATCTTGGCTGATATAGCCAAGATTTATTCTACACCACCTAAGGAAGGAAAACTTACCTATGTCGGGCGGTGCTGGGTTTTGATCTTTCCATATCAGGCAGGATTATTCTACACAACCTCAGGAACCCAATCCTGATCCTCAAATGTTGTTCGAGTTTTGCGTATTGAATGTTGTCGAGCACCGGGCGTTGTCTGACAATTCCTGGGCGTTGTCGATGCTGATAATTCCTGGGCGTTCCTAAGGAAGACCGTAATGATCCACAAATATTCTTTGAGTTTTGCATATTAAATGTTGTCGGGCGGTGCTGATAATTGCTGGGCGTTGTTCTGTCCAGCTAAGTACACTACCGTAGTTCTGCTGTTCTGTTCAGTTAAGTATATTCTACACTACCGTAGCATTTGACCAAATTGTCCAATTGGAATAGAATTGAATGTTGTCGGTCGCTGCTGGGCGTTGTCGGTGCTGATAATTCTTTTCCATTCCACAGGAAGAATATTCTATACCAACGTATGATCCAGAAATATTGTTCGAGTTTTCCATATTGAATTTTGTCGGGCAGCTTTGTCGGTGCTGATAATTGCTGAGCAATCAAAACATATCAACCAAGATTTATTCTACACTGTACGATCCGCAAATATTGGTCGAGTGCAAAACTCAAACAATATTTGCGGATCGTATTGAATGTTGTCGGGCGGTGCTGGGCATTGCCGGGCGTTTTTCTTTCCATTCAACAGATATCAGCCAAGATTTATTCTACAAACACCTAAAGAAGGAAAGGCTTACCGTATTGTTCTACAAATATTGTTCGGATTTTGCGTATTGAATGTTGTCGGGTGGTGCTGGGCGTTGTTCTTTCCATTCAACAGATTCATCCAAGACCTAAGGACGGAGTTACCGCGTGATTCGCAAATATTGTTCGAGTTTTGCGTATTGAATGTTGTCGGGCGGTGCTGGGTGTTGATCTTTCCATTGACAATATCAGCCAAGATTTATTCTACACTACCTAAGGAATAATAATATTTGCGGATCGTATTGAATGTTGTCGGGCGGTGTTAGACGTTGATCTTTCCATTCAACACATATCATCCAAGATTTATTCTACACCACCTAAGGAAGGAAAGACTTACCGTATGATCTGCAAATATTGTTCGAGTTTTGAATATTGAATGTTTTCGAGCGGTGCTGGGCGTTGTTCTTTCCATTCAACACATATCAGCCAGAATATTGTTCGAGTTTTGCGTATTGAATGTTGTCGGGCGGTGCTGGGCGTTGTCGGTGCTGATAATTCCTGGGCGTTCCTAAGGAAGACCGTAATGATCCACAAATATTCTTTGAGTTTTGCATATTAAATATTGTCGGGCGGTGTTGATAATTGCTGGGCAATGTTCTGTCCATATCAGCTAAGTATATACCAAATATATAGATAGATTTGACCAAATTGATAGATCCACCAATATGAATAGAATTGAATGTTGTCGGCCGCTGCTGATGATTGCTGGGGGTTAGAACAACCCCCAGCAATCATCAGATAGATTTGACCAAATTGATAGATCCACCAATATGAATAGAATTGAATGTTGTCGGCCGCTGCTGATGATTGCTGGGGGTTAGAACAACCCCCAGCAATCATCAGCACCGAACAACCCCCAGCAATCATCAGCACTTTCCATTCCACACATGAAGAATATTCTACACCACCGTAAATGTTGTCGGGCGGTGCTGGGCGTTGGCGGTGCTGATAATTGCTGAGCTTTTTTCTTTCGATTCAACACCACCTACTTATACGACCCGACAACCGGTGCTGATAATTGCTGGGCGTTGTTCTCTCCATTCAACACATATCAGCCAAGGAAGGAAAGCCTGTTGAATGTTGTCGGGCGGTGCTGGGCGTTGTTAGTGCTCTACATATCTTCTTTCCATTTTAACACATATGTAGAGCACCAACAACGCCCAGTACCGCCAAGAATATTCTACAACCGCCGTAGCAAATTGTTAGATCTAACAATTTGCTACGGCGGTTGTAGAATATTTTGTTATATATGCTGAAAATTGGTCGGTGTTGTCGGTGTTGATAATTGCTGACTTTTGCGTATTGAACGTTGTCGTGTGCTTTAGGCGCCCAGCTGATAATTGCTGGGCGTTGTTCTTTCCATTTATCAACCAAGAATATTCTACACTGCCGTAGCATTTGAACAAATGATCCACTAATCTGAGTAGAGGTTAGCATTTTTAATTATTTATTTTAATAGATAAGAATAGAGTTTTGCTTACTGAACTTTGTCGGGCGGTGCTGGGCGTTGTTGGTGCTGATAACTGCTGGGCGTTGTTCTTTCTATTCAACACATATCAGCCAAGAACATTCTACACCACCTAAAGTACCCCCCCCCCAAAAAAAAGGAACATTACCGTAATATTTTCAAAATTGTTAGATCTACCAACATAAATAGAGTTTTGCGTATTGAATGTTGTCGGGAGGTGGTGATAATTGCTCGGTGTTTTTCTTTCCATTCAACACATATCAGCCAAGAATATTCAACACCTAAAAGAAAAAGAAACATGACCGTAACATAATCGCTGTGCGTTGTTCATTCCATCCATCAATACATATCAGTCAAGAATGTTCGAAACCACCTCAGGAAAAGCATTACTGTGCCATTTGACATGATTGTTAGATCCACCAATATAGTTCAAATTTTGTATATTGAACGATGTCGGGTGGTGCTGATAATTGCTGGGCGTTGTCCAAAAATATTCAGCACATCTAAAGTAAGCAACACTACTGTACCATTTGACATGATTGTTTGATCCACCAATATAAATAGACTAATCCATATTGAATGTTGTCGGGCGGTGCTGATAATTGTTGGGCTTTGTTCTTTCCATTCATCAACACATATCCACAAATCCACAAATATTGTTTGAGTTTTGCGTATTGAATGTTGTCGGGCGGTGCTGATAATTGCTGGGCGTTGTCGGTGCTGATTATTGCTGGGCATTGTTCAACACATATCAGCCAAGTATATGAACACCATATCAGAATATTCAGCACCTCCTAAGGAAGGAAAATTAGCATAACATTTGACAAAATTGTTAGATCCACCAATATTATTTGAGTTTTGCGTATTGAATGTTGTCGGGCGGTTCTGGACGTTGTCGGTGCTGATAATTGCTGGGCGTTATTCTTTCTCTTCATCAACACATAATCAGCCAAGAAACCACCTCAGGAAGAGGAACAATTTTGTCAAATGGAAAGAAGAACGCTCAGATATGTAGAGCACCAACAACGCCCAGTACCGTCAAGAATATTCAACAGGTAAGTCTTTCCTTCCTTAGCTGATAATCAACAACACATAATCAGCCAAGGTGTTGAAACACCTCCATTTGACCAAATTGTTAGATCCACAAATATAATTATTTTTGCGTATTGAATATTGTCGGGCGGTGCTGATAATTATTTGGCGAAGCAACATTAACGTTATATTTGACAAATTGTTAGATCCACCAATATGAATAGAGTTTTACATATTGAATGTTGTCGGTTGGGATAATTGTCGGTTGTTTTACATATTGAATGTTGTCGGTTGTGATGATTTTGGGACGTTGTTTTTTTTTATCAACGTTTATCAGCCAAGAAAATTCAACACCACCAAAGGAAGGAACACTACCGTAAGATTTGGCCAAATTTTTAGATCCACCAAAGTAAATGGAGCTTTTCATATTGAATGATGCCGCCGGTGGTGATCATTGTTGGGCGTTGCTCTTTTTATTCATCAACACAAGAATAAGGCAAGAATATTCAACACCGCCAAAAGAAGGAACACTACTGTAACAAATTGTTTGTCAAATGTTACGGTATTGTTGCTTCCTTTGGAGGTGTTGAATTAACATGGCTGATATGTGTTGATATACGGATTTTTGAGGGAAACGGCTGGAGAAGAAGCTAGACGGCAATTACACAAGAATGCTGCAAGCAATATTGAACAAGTCCTGGCGGCAATACCCCATAAGGCACCAAATATACGGCCACCTGCCTTCCATCACGAAAACTATCCAAGTTAGACGAACCAGACATGCAGGACACTGCTGGAGAAGCAGGGAAGAGCTCATAATTGATGTACTCCTATGGACCCCCACATATGGCCGGGCAAAAGCAGGATGACCAGCTCGAATATACATACAGCAGCTATGTGAGAATACGGGATGTAGCCCTGAAGAGTTGCCAGAGGCGATGAACGATGGGGAGAAGTGGCGAGAGAGGGTCAGGGATATTCGTACTGGCGGCACGACATGATGATGATGATGATGATGATGATGATGACTTTTGAGTGCTTAAGATATTGAATATTTTCGGGCGTTGCTGAATGTAGCCGGGTGTTGCGATTTTTGCTCATCCCCCTCCATCAGCCAATAATATTAAACACTACCTCACGAAAGGTCATCACACGAAGATTTAAAGTATTTTGGGATACATCAACGTGGGTGGATTATTGTGTGCTGAATATTTTCGGGCGTTGTTCTTTATGGTCATCAGTACATATCAGCCAAACCAATATTTAACGTCACCTGACAAGAAGATATCAACCTATCATTTAAGAATTTTTACGTTGATACGTCGATGGATTTTTGTGAGCTGAATGTTGTCGGGCGGTGCTAAAATTTGTCGGGTGTTGCTGAATGTTTTCAGGCGTTGCTTTTCAGAAATCAACAATATTCAAAACCTTCTTATAAAGAAACACCACCACATCAATATAGTCGGATATTTTGGTGCCGGGCATTTTCGGGCTTAACGGAATGTAATCGGGCTGTGGTGAATGTTATCGGGCGTCGCAGTTTTTCATCAGCTACATTAGCCAGCAATATATAACACCTCCCGTATACTAACAAATTTGTAATGTTGAATAGAATTATTAATGCTTAATACAATAATTGAAAATCATAAACTGTTTGCCTACATTGAATTATTGGTAATACATTGCAAAGTTAAGAATCATTTGACTATGTCCAAATAAATGAATAGTGTTCATTAGAATCATTAGTGTTTAATAGCAATCTTTGTAAGCACTTCACTGTGCGAAAACAAGGTAGATAACAATGATTGAAACTAGTTAACTGTGTAGAAACAGCTGCAATATTAATGTGCAAACAAATTATTTCTATTTCAAAAATTAAATTGCCTACGAAGTATTCACTTAGAAATTATAAATTATATCCTTTTAAATGTGTGCAAACTAATTCTTAATGGTAAAAAGAATTATTCGTGTTAGAATGTAATACTTGAAACCATTTAATTGTGTGCGAAAAATTAGCTTAGGCTCGTTTAATAATACTGCCAATAAAATGTGTTTACATATCATACATATTTGATATATATGTAGAAAGAGGATTTTTCATTAAATAATCTAAAATGATTAGTATGCCATAAAACCCAACCAAATCAAATCTTGCATATCTAATATATATGTATAAAGGGAATTGGCATTAAATAACCTACAATGGTTGATATGCCATAAAACCTAAACAAACCAAATCATATATATTTAAAATATATTCATAAAGAGGATTTGGCATTAAATAACCAACAATGGTTGATATGCCATAAAACCTAACCAAACCAAATCATATATATTCAAAATATATTCATAAAGAGGATTTGGCATTAAATTACCTCCAATGGTTGATATGCCATAAAACCTAAACAAACCAAATCATATATATTTAAAATATATTCATAAAGAGGATTTGGCATTAAATAACCTCCAATGGTTGATATGCCATAAAACCTAACCAAACCAAATCATATATATTCAAAATATATTCATAAAGAGGATTTGGCATTAAATAACCTACAATGGTTGATATGCCATAAAACCTAACCAAACCAAATCATATATCTTTAAAATATATTCATAAAGAGGATTTGGCATTAAAAAACCAATAATAGTCTATATGCCATAAAACGCAACCCAAGCAACAAACCTTTTTAGAGATAGATCGGTTTGAGGGAATATGTAAAATAATCCAGCTTTTTTACTTGTACATTAAATCTTGAATTACTCGATTATTTGACGGTTTCTCATCGTCTCACGATTATTTTATTTTGGTGTTAGCAGAACGATCTATTAAGAATTTTAATCATAGACCAAGAATATTTTCATTGTGCAAAGAGCTCGTGAGAATATCCAAATCCATGCCTCTTCATTTCTCGTAACTCTTGTGACTTATATATATATATATATATATATATATATATCTTAGGTGCAATGAATAAATAAATCTCTACATAATACAATAATAAAAATGAAATTGACATCTCACTTTACCAAAATTACAAGAAAATATCTCGGAATATTATACATTAAAATTATTCAAAGAAATCACAATTGGCTTTAAGCACGGCCTTCAGACAAGTTCAGATTCTCCTAAAAGTCTTTTCGACTGTCTCCTTATTTAAACTGATAAATGCTGCCATTACCCTTGCCTTCAGTTCATCTTTAGTCTTTTACGGAGTTTTGTTGGTCTCTCATTGAACTGCACCCTACACATGATGATCAAAGGGATTTTAATCTGAGGTGTTGGGCGACCAGATGTTAGTGGTGATGTGGTCGCAGAAATTTTCTTACAGTCAATACTGAGTTTGGCATAGCACAATACTTTTGCCAAACAAAGGGTCTTCCAGCAGCTACGTTCTGGATCCGAAGCAGCACAACCTTCTCCAGGTGCTTGATGTGTTTGAGGCCATGTGGGAAGACGAATGTGATGGCACCATCACAAATGACCTTCCCAAATGTGGACTGGTTATTTGCTTTTCATCACTAAGTATATGAATCTGTCCTCAGATTGACACCCAAACAATCTGAAATCTTCATCCTGGAACTTCTGCCGTTTCCAAATGTCTAAGGGAGTCGATTTGGTGCTTTACTTACAGTCAGTGCCTAAATGACTCAAATTTGCTGCACAGTAGACAATAACCGGCTGATTGGCCTAGAGAGTAGAGTGTTTGCCAATAGTCCGGGAGACCTGTGTTCAATCTCAGGTCGCGTCATACCAAAGACTTTAAAAATGGTACTTAATACCTCCTTGCTTAACACTCATCAATATAATGTGCGTATCGAGTGGAAAGTGGAGCAATCCTGAGAAAGGAGTAAGGCCCTCCTCTACACCTATGTGTAGTAGCTATTGAAAAGGGAGCCTTCTTGTCGCCCTCGACTACGGTCGTCAACTTTACTTTTTTTTTTCTTTAGACAAAGCATTAAAAGAATAAAGCGCATGTGCGAGATTAATAACTTACAAAGGAGACAATTCACACATCATACCTTCTCTGTGTGTTAATGAGTGTGTTTATGTGTGTGTGTGTGTGTATGGAGAGAGAGAGAGAGAAAGTGAAAGAGAGAGAGTTGCGCTATTACGTTCACTTTCAGGCTAATATCTTTCGGAAAGGTCTGAATTTATTTATCCTTCCAGCTACAGTACTTCTTGGATAGCTTTGGCATTTAATAACCCACAAAGGTTTATATGCCATTAAAAACAAAAAATAAACCAAACTATATATATATATATATATATATATATATATATATATACACGAGTGCATACGATAAGTTTCCAGACTTTTTTCGTATGGGCACTTTTATTGATAGTACACACATGAAACTCTAGCCCCCTTCGAAGTAATCTCCTCTAGCTGCAATGCACTTGTTATACCGTTCCAAAAACTTCTGGAAGGCCCCATGGAAGTCCTCTTGTGTGACCGTGTCAATTACCTACGTCACAGCCTCTTTCATCTCCTCAATTATCTCATAACGATAGCCTGTGAGCTTAGGGAATAACCAAAAGTCACAGGGAGTAAGGTCTGGACTATTGGGAGGATTAGGAACTGTCTTGATGTCCATCTTGGTCAAATAGTCTGTGATAAGGATGAAGTTGTGGACTGGTGTATTGTCCTGGAGGAAATGCCAATGATCCAATTTGAAGAGTGCTCGCCGCTTCCGACGGAATCTCTTGCTGAACTCCCTTAAAACCTCAACATAGTAACCCTAACCCTAACCCTTTGGCCAATCAACTCTGGTGTACTGACTTCCTTACTCCTCCCACACCTCTCATCATCCCTCAAGGACTCCCTGCCTTCCTTGAATCTCTTATGCCACTCAAAAACGGATGCTCGATTCATGCAAGATGTTCGAAAAGTAGTCTGAAGCATTCCATACGTTTCTGTGGCATTATTTCCAAGTTTAAAACAGAATTTTATTGAAATTCACCAGCTGTGAAAATCAGGCTTTAGTAGGGTGTATTCCAACTCCAATGTAGCTGTTCATTTGAACTTGGAATCATAAAAATTGGTCAGTCATCTCATAAAATGTATAGCAATAAGATACTGAATTTTTTAAGAGTCTACAACAATTTTTAATGCTCATACGAAAAAAGTCTGGAAACTTATCGTATGCACCTTGTATATATATATATATATATATATATATATCATAGGTGGAGTACTCGTCTATGCCTATGCTATCGGCGGCGCCTAAAATACGGTCGCAAAAACTCCTCCCAAAATTTTCAGTCGGACAGGAGGCCCTATCCAGTTGGGTTGATCCAGTTCTGGAGAACTGACCAATGTGGAGACGCTTTCTTTGCCAATACTCACCGGTCCACTTGGACCCAGAGGAGAAGTATGTATCTGTTAAGGTTTCCTCAATGAGTGAAGTAAACGTTCTAAATACCGACTCAGCCAAAAAAACTAATTTCTTTCTTTTATATTTTCGTCACTTAAGGGAAGACAACATATCAAATCATTTCGTATTTTATTATAATTATTGGAAAAATAAATAAGAATTTTAACAATGCATGTGTGTGTGTGTGTGTGTGTGTGTGTATGACTTCTTGTAAGCAGCTGAAAGTTAAGAACACATTTGAAACCCATCGGTAAATTCGTGCTTGTAGGGAACGTCATTAGTAGATTGAATGTTTCTTTTTTAAATGAGTATTCCTCCCATTCACCATTATTCCAAGCTCGTAAAAGATCCAAAAATCATGGAACATTGGAAGAATACTGTCGTAATTAAATCATCTTATACAGTGCTGAGGCAACTTTTCATGTTTCAAGGCCGCAAGGGAAATTTATTGTCAACTACAGAGAAAACGCCTAATGTAATTTTAGCATGTTTAAAACAAAATCTTATTCTTAAACCATATGTTTATAGCTGGAGCCTAATTTAATTCATATATACTAGATAATTTTACTAACTTTTAGACGATTTTTTTCGTGACGGCATTTTATTCTAACGTGGTCAGTCACGATTAAATGGACTTTCGATGATGCCATGGAAGGCTGCACTCAATGGTTAGGAAGATCGTTGATTCTCCACCACTAATCCTATATATATATATATATATATATATATATATATATATATATATATATATATATATATATATTAAAATAGATAGATAGATAGATAGATAGATAGATAGATAGATAGATAGATAGATCCGATGAATAGTATTCATTTTAACTATGCTTTTCATTTTTTAATAAAAATGTCTGTAAGAAAAGCTATTACAGAAATAGGCTCAGTCTGGACATGAACAGACTGTGTAAAAGAAAGAAAGAAAGAAAGAAAGAAAGAAAGAAAGAAAGAAAGAAAGAATATATTTGAATAGACTAAGCTACATAAATAGATAGATAGATATGAATAAGTAGTGAGAAAGAAAGAAAGAAAGAAAGAAAGAAAGAAAGAAAGAAAGAAAGAAAGAGCTAAAATGAAAATAGATAGGTCAGAGTAAAACTGATCGATCGATACACGCACGCATGATTTATCAATATGAATATTTAAGATAAAGGAAGAAAAAAACTTGTCCGATAAGGGATTATTAATTCAGTCCGCCTGATGCTGAGATTTTACACTGACTCCATTTTGGCCGAGAATGAACAAATTTGATCGGATGCGTTCCATTCAATAATGGAGAAGAGAACAAATACGTTCAAATTGAAATCTTCTTATTATAATCTTCAAACGTTATTCTGTTTTTTGTAAGCAATCTTTCTTCAAGTGTGGGTTGAGGTATTCTTTGTCTATATCCAGGTATACCAGTGCATCATGGAGTAAAATATTCTTTTTAACTGAAAGAAAGACTTTTATGGCATGAAGAGTAAAATAGCAACCTCACTGGAACTCAAGATTATTAATTATCACATAACCTGGCAATATATATTCAATTAATCTGAAAATGATTTTAAATCGGGAATTCTTATCAACTTACAGATAAAAAAGCACTAGTACAGTTTTAAATCACACACACACGCACACATATACACGCCCCCACACAACCACATATATATAGAGAGAGAGAGATATATATGCACTGTGGAGGTGCCCGTGGTGTAATGGTTATCGTCGCAGGAAATGGACGAGACTGATGTGAAATGCAATCAGTTTCGTCCAGGATTTGAACTCGTGTCGCCTTATCCATTTCCTGCGACGATAACCTTTACACCACGGGCACCTGTGTGCGTGTGTGTGTGTAATTATCCTTCCTATAGTTTCATTTACCAATTTAAATCTGAGTCTTCTTTAATATTAATATTGTATAATTAATGTAGCAGAAAAGCTTTCAATATTTTAGAAACTAATGTAAGCGATCAATCAAAAATGAAATAGTTGGACTAAACCAAAGATTTCATTAAAAACAATTTTAAAAATGTAATGGCGGAGATATTTTGTTCGTTATTCTTATCCTTTTTGTTGGTGTGCTTATTGTGTGACTTTTTTCCGCTGGTAATACGCTTTAGGTTTTTATTCTTATTTTTTCGGTGATAGGAGAACAAGCAATGAAAAACGCATGGGTATAGTATAGCCACCATAAAAATGCCTTATATTAATAAAAATAAACATGGGACACGAATGATAAATTTGAATGTCATGATCGGTTGTCTTTTAAAATACACCAGAGTGGATCTGATCGTCCTACGAATGTTGGGCGCTCAAATTCCGTGTACAGACAAGGATACACTGCTACAATACACCTAATTGCCATTATAATGATGCCCGAATTGGCCAGAAAAAGAAATGAAGTATTGAAGATAAAAACAAATAATCCACTACAATTTCAAAAGTAATCATACATATAGAGGTGAGAGAAGACAGATAATTGAACTTTGCGGGTAACCTTCTTGGTTGAATACAGCAAGACAACGATGTGCAAATCAAACAAGAATGGTTCAAACGAAAGGATTGTTTGGGGCCATGCTGTATTCCACTCACTTCTCCCATCGATGTTAACGTGCTTGACTCTCATAGGTCAAAACTGATATCAACAGCAGATATGACGTTATCATATAAACGTTTCAGCTAATGAAAGTTTCAGGGGATGTGAATGACGTCATGCACCGGAAGCGCGCGCGGAGGATTTTGGTGATTTTGAAAACGTCAGTTGAATTGAGAACAAGACTCCGAACAGGAAGGGTCGATTTTCGGGGCTCGCTGAGGCCAGACGAATTTGTGCACTACGGGCGCCACACTTGTTGGGGGTGGGGAGATGGAAAATCCAGAATAGAAAGAATGTGTATCTTTCTCCTTATGTCGAAGAACCTTTAAACTCAAAGGTAATAAAAAGTTTCGTATCTGAACTAAGAAGTCATGTTTTTCGTGTTTCGGGATTCCTATGTTCTATGTATATATGCAATGAATATTTTATGTACGTTTCACATATTCATGTATGGCTATTTACATTTTGATCATTGAATTTGTATCAGTTGTTTATGTTGTGTTTTACACAACATAAATAGCTAACACAAATCATGATTGCAATCTAACACAAAACAAGATAAAATACTAATATTGCATAATACTCCAGGAAGTGTCCTCGTGGTTTAATGGTTAAAGCGATGGACTGCAGAATCGTAGTACGCGAGTTCGTACTCCAGTCGCGCTATTACGTTCACCTTCGGGCAAATACCCTTGGGAAAGGTATGAACCCCCTTATCCTCCCAGTTATGGGTTAAATAGTACAACTACTGTTTTTCTAGGAGAATAGCTTTGGCATTAAATAACCTACAAAGGTTGATATGCCATTAAAGAAAGAAAGAATAATACTCCATAATTTATCACCACCTCACTCATACTTACCTTTCAGACCCACCATACATTTTCTCCTATTATGTTTACAAATCAAAAGTTCATTTTCTTCGTAATGCAATGATCATATTTATTTATTTATTATTATTTACTCCTTAGAGTTTTTCACATCAGCGTTAGCCGATGGTTTTCACCGGAGTTTGAGCGACAGCAAGTCTCCTCAAGTCTCCAGGACTCTTCTCAGTATTCTGGCCGTTTTCAATAATACTGTCGTTTGGATGGTTTCCACTCGTCCTCCAACTTCCAAATCATCTCGGCCCTTTAATAATCCTTTAGTTACTGTACCAAAAGCACAAATCCCAATTGCTACAATCGTCACCCTCAGGTTCCATTGTTTTTTCAATTCTTCTAGGTCGAAGTACTTATCCTTCTTTTCACATTCTTTCAGTTTTATTCTGTGGTCAGCCGGGACAGCAAAGTCGACAATTTTGCAAATTCTCTTTTTTTTTTTTGTTGTTGTTGATTATTATAAGGTCTGGTCTTCTGTCCGAGATAAGGTGATCAGTATGTATGTCAAAATCCCATGGGAGTTTATGCGTGTCATTTTCTAGGATAGGTTCTGGGGTGTGCATATATCATTTGTTCGTATGATCAAATTTAAATCTCGCAAATTTCCCAGTGGATCACCTTGCCCACCCGATCGTGTCTAGTCTTGTACTCTTTCTGTGCTAATTTGCTACATTCGCTTATTATGTGATTGATTCTGTTTCTCTCTTAAAGTTTCCTTTTCTTAGCTACGTCCAGGTTTTATCCTGTGATATGTTGTTTATCTCTATCACAGATATTGAGCACTATCCAAATTATACCGCATTTGCTCTGCCACAAACCTACCAAATGAGATAATGACAACCATACTCTTATAATATATATATATATATATATATATATATATATATATATACTTTTTATATAGAAATAAAAGTTAAAAAAATCACTTCCTCGGTGTCATTATAAATATATTTCTGGTCGTGATGACCATCATCAGATGTAGTCGAAAACATTTTTTTAACTATACATCGACATTGAGTACTCAAACTGGATACTCCTGCCCTTTTGATTTCCTCCTCGGATAATATATATATATATATATATATATATATATATATATATATATATATATATATATAAAGAAGTGATTGACTAACGACAAAAGCGAATATTTCTGTCTGTAAAGCAGATATAACTATTTTTGGACAGCATCCAAATATATTTCAACAGTAAAACAAACTTACTTGATTTATCGATAAAATCCTCCCTTTTACCGACACATTTGGGTTCTTTTCACCATTTCGATAGGCACCAGATGAAGAATCGGCTAAATTCCTTGTGCTATTGATACTGCAGGATTAATCTTTTTTAGCTAAGGATGAGCAAACTTAATCCTCTTCTAAGAGTATTATTATCTCTGGGTTTTTTTAATTACACCAAACGTGTTCTATCTTTATAAACCAGGAAGAATCGACCTCTTTCAAATAGAGTTTTCTGTTGTTTTCTTTTTTGTTTTGATTTCTGTTTGTTTGTTTGTTTGTTGTTTTTTTGTTTGTTTTTTTGTTTTGTCTTTTTTTTTTGTTTTTGCTTCGTTTTTTTTTTCTTTGAATGAAAAGGGTTTCTGTTTTCTATCGACAAGAAATGAAAAACAGGCGAGAATTTTATATCTGTTATTCTGCTTGATCGGGTATCGAGAAAGAAAAGAATCTCATAGAATATATTCTTCATCGGTATTTATCCATATTAAAATACGGATTTTAAGAGGCTCATTATTAAAGATAAAAGATGTGGAGTGGTGTTTATTAAAGTTTACGATGAATATTTGTATTTAAATGAGTTTAATCATTTAAAATAAAGGACGTAAAACAATAAAAATCTTACCTTCTTAGGTTCTCTCCATTACTCGTAATATGTTTTTTTTAGTTTATTTATTTATTTATTTATTTATTTATTTATTGGTAGGGGTAATGGAAAGGAAAAACACAATTCTCAATTTAAAGTACTTACTTTCCGATTGCATTTTATTTACTCTTGAGGAATAAAATTCCATTGTGTCTGAGGATTTTTTGTTCCGTTTCGATTAAAAAGACGTTTGAAATTACGAGTGACGGAATTAAACTTAGAAGGTGAGATTTGAATTTATTTAGATTTTATACTGCTCTCCTAACCAGCATACGAGTACTTACACTTATTCAACGTTTTCAATCGATTTTTTCTCATCTATTGATTTATATACATATACATATTTATATGTATGTGTGTGTTAGTGTGCGAAGTCGTATTTAGCGTAACGGTTATCATCGTTAGAAATGGAATCAGTGCATCAAGTTCAAATCTTGGACCAGTCTGTTTCCGTCTCACTTGTTGTTAATGCCCTTGGAAAAGGCTTGGATTCGTCTTTTCTTCTCCAACCATCGGTTAATTGGAGAATCGAGTGGATTCTCTTACCTTGGTAAGGCCACCACTTTACGAGGGGAAAAAATCTGAATTCAAACCAATAATAGTCTACTTTTTTAAAAGAAATTTATCTTGTTTCGTATCCTACCGGTGGAAAAAGGGTTGAGTATATATATATATATATATATAATAGGTCGGTCCACGAAGAGATTAGTATTTTTTAATTCATTTGTTTATTTATCTATTTTGTTCTAACTTACGTGTATGTTTCAAGCTTGTTGCATTTGTCAGAGAACACATATATATACCCCATTAACTTGTCCTTGTGCCAGGCATATTCCCTGACGAAAGCATCAAGCTAGATAGATAGATAGATAGATAGATAGATAGATAGATAGATAGGCAAAAACTATTAGGAAAAAACTTACCAGTAAATTTCAAACATTACTACCACACATACACACACTAAAAAATCCCCAAGACACACACCACACTCACAGAGAGGAAAAATAACCGTTAGTGAAATCCAAAACCATTCCAACACACACACATACACGCACACACGGAAACACACATACACACAACGACAAAAACATATCAAATATCAAAGAGGGGCAAAGCAGACTAAGATTGACACATCAAAGAAAAAGAGTGAAAGACCCCAACATAAAAACGTAACCAACTAAAAATCACTCAAGCTGCGAACACGGGTGAGTTCAAGTCTCAGGAGTAGCCGATTAACAAGGCTTTCTACCATATATGTTCTCTGATGAAAGCAGCAAGTTAGAAACATAAACGTACGTAAGACCAAAATAAAAAAATAAATAAATTCAAAAAATACAAATCTCTTCTTGCACCTACCTATTTTAAAATATTTTTATTCTCTCTTTGGACCTATAAAAAAATTGTACATCTATCTATATATATATATATATATTATTTTTCAAATTTTATATTCATTTCTCTCTCCCTTACTATATATATATATATATATATATATATATAATAAAGCTAAATGTGTGTGTGTGTGTGTGTGTGTGTGTGTGTGTGTGTGTGTGTGTGTGTGTGTGTGTGTGTGTGTTATAGATATATAATCTATATAATTGTTGACCATTTTTTATCAGGATAAACGAGTATTGAATTGAATGTTATAATAGACAATTATGTCATTTTTTGCCCGAAACCTTGCAATAAGAGCTTGCGGATATTCCGCTTGAAAACATTTAAAAATATCGAAGCAGTAACTTACATAAATTAGAGTATAATTCTTGAAGGCTTTTTCTGAACCCAGTCAACCACGGGTATTTTCTGCTTATATAAATTTTATATATTCGAAAAATTATATATATATATATATATATATATATATATATATATATATATATACATACATATATATATATATATATATATATATATATATATATATATATATATATATATATTTTTCGAATATATAAAATTGTCTTGTTTAAAAGGAAATGCGTTTAACACTGAAGAGCGAAAAAAAAATAGCTCATATTTTTCACTCCTTTTTTTCATTTGAAAAGTATTTTTCCAGATAAAACATAAAGCAATAATTATATTGCCCTGAAGATGGTCACATCGACCGAAATGTCAATTTCCATATAAAGAATTATAAATTATCCGAATATTTTCTTCTTTGTATTTTATATTTATATACCATCGGATTTATTCCATTGTTCTCTAAAAATGTTCAATTTTCTTTCTATATATGTGTGCTTGTGAACTTAGACCATATGAGTATGTGCTAAGTGGCATCGTTACTTTTTTATGACCACCAAAACAACAGTTTTTCTTGAAATTTTTTATCATGAAAATTAACCCAACAACCTGATCATAAATAGCTGAATATGAGACGGTAAATTAATTACCTTGATTTTTCGTCTCAGACATTTTTTTTTTTTTTTTTTTGGCGTTGACACAGTGAAACTTTATTTCCCGAGAGTAAATCGCAGACAATTGGAAAATAACAGCAAATGGAAAGTGTGATATATAATTGAATTTTTAATCAGTCTTCTAATAACTTTTAGTTGCAGCCAAATCAAATTTTAGTTATCACTGAATTTTATGGCTTTCTCGTTTCTACTAATGAAATATGGGCTAACTCATCTGATTAAGGTGCCATTTCTTTCATTAGTTTTTCCATCGTTTAAGTCTTAAAATTGTTAACTAATCTTAAGCGAACAAATTATTTTTTGGCTCAGAAAAACGTCGAGTTTTGTTCTGAATTTGACATTTATACCGTTTGTTTTTTGTTTGGCTGTTTTTTGTTTGTTTGTTTGTTTTTTCGAAAGTTATAACATTTTAATTGATATATCTTTTATGTTTAATCTGTTCTTTATCTACTTATATATAAAATAGAATTTTACTTGATACAATGTTCAAAAAGTATCGAGACTGAAGTTGAATTTACCAAGAAAGAAATGAATAATCAATTAAATGTTCTTTACCATTCAGTATATTTATTCTACTGAGATTTATATTCATCGAAACTCTTCGAAAACTCCGTTTTGTGTTTTGTTTTGATTTCGTTTTTCTTTTTGTTTTTCTTTTGTTTGTTTTTTGAGGTTTTTTGTTTTTTTGTTTTTTGTTTTTTGTTTTGCTTGTTCTGTTTTACGGGGGTGCTTTTTTCGCTCTTTTATTTTGTTGTTTTTGAGATTTTTTTTTTCTTTTTTTCTTTTGCTTTTCTAATACGATGCTATATGTCACATTTTCCATTTTGTTTAGCTCTTTATTGATATGATACTAAGATATGTCACACTTTCAATCTGGTTTATTTTTCTTTTTAATTTGATATTATGATATATCACATTTTCAATTTTTCAATTGCCCAGTCAGCTGGGGCTGTAGAATACACTGACTGCTTCTCTGCAGGGGGGTAAGACCCCCCCCCTAACGAGTGTTCCGGATATGACACTAAACGATCTGATGGTGAGGTTCCAGCAGCTTTGGGGAATGCGGAGTACCCCTTCATTGCCATTGCTCCCAGGTCAACTCTGGCCCGGAGTGGTAGCACCTGATAAGGGTCCTATCTCTGGGTTAAATAGAACTAACAGCATACTTATGCTAAAATGAATTGAGTAAACGAATAGCTTGAAATAAAAACGTTTTTTGACAATTAAACCGTACTTACACTTAAACTGCGTGCATATGCTTAACTAAATTTTTTTCTAATAGAACTGTTTTTTGACATTAAAACTGTATTTACACTTAACTGAATTGTTACATATAACTGCTTGAATAGTTTGAAATGGAAATGTTTTTGACAATTAAACTGTGTACTTTTGCTAAACTGAACTGTTTTCAATAGAACAGATTATTTACATAAAAATGGATTTGGTGTTAAATAACCGACAAAGTTTGATATGCCATAAAACCAAACAAACCAAACCAATTTTTCAAATACAGTATGATATATTAAACGTTCAATCTGGATTTGTCTTTTAAACATGATGCTATGATATATCACACTTTCCATTTTGTTTAGTTTTTTTTTATATGGTACTGATATATCATACTTTCAATTTTTTTAATATGATATTTTATATCACGTTTTCAATTTTCAAAATATATTCTATTTCGCACTTTCAATTATGTTTTTAATATGATACATCTTGAAATGTTGCCCTTGAAATGATACTTCAGTTTATAAACAAGAAAAACAAGTCCAGATCAGCTGAAGGTTTGTTGAGTGTCGGGGTGGCTTCCTTTGTACAATCTTTTGTTTTCACTAAAACTGCTGATCAAAAAAAATATAGCGAATTGACAATGACTCGACTAAAATTCTATATAAACATCTAAACCTCTTGACATCATCACTTAATTACAGAAGTTCCTCACGTGCATGCGTCTTCATATTTATAATAAAATTTTATAGAATAAAAATGGATATGATTAGGTACTATTTATGGCTAAAATCTACTGCATTGAAAGTTTTTTTATATAGAATAAAATTTTAATACGTCTGTAACCAAAATACATAAATGTACTTATTTTTGGACAGATAATTATTTATATTTTTGGTTATAGAAGCTGGTTATAAATACCATCCAATCATATCTATTAATATCTAAAATGCTCTTCTCATTATGGTATATTTGGTTAACAATAAAATCAAATCTAATTCAACACACACATACACACACACACACACACACACACACATATATATATATATATATATATATATATATATATATAGAGAGAGAGAGAGGGGGGACACGATAAGTAAATTGTTATCATTTGAAATTACTAATTTCCTGCCTACACTTTATTTGGTTCCGGTTTTGTCTACTTTGCATCCAACTCGAGTCAGTTGGGCATTAACTGAGATAAAAATAGAACTAAGATGTAATTAGCTCCTCCAAAGATTTGGAAATGGCAGGCTGTACTATTTGGCATTCATCATGGAAATACCAATACGAAGATTTCAGGGTGTTTGGGTATCAATATGAGGATATATATATATATATATATATATATATATATATATATATATATATATATATATATATATATATATATATATATATATGATGAGGAATTTATGTCTTCATACATCTTCCCACATGACCTCACACTCAACATGGATGCCTACATCAAATGACTAAAGAAAGCAGTGCTGCTCTTGATCGAGAGGGTGGCTGCTGTAAGCAACAGGAGTTCGTATCATGCTACTCAAGCAGAAGAACCAAGTGATGGCTATCAGAAATTTTATGCAACTGCATCATCCCGAACATCTGGCCGCCTAACCCCCCAGATTGTAATCCCCTTGATTATTATGTGTGGCGTGCAGTTGAGCGAGATACTTTCAAAACTCGGCGCCACACTAAAAATGAACTGAAGGCAAGGATTGCGGCAGCATTTACCGATTTAAACAAAGAGACAGACGGAAAGACTTTCAGGAGATCTTGAAGTCCTCAGGAGGCTGTCGTTGAAACCAATGATGATTCCTTGGAATTAATTTAATCAATAGTATTTTAAGATATTTTTATTTAATTTTTGTAAATATATCTGATCAAATAAGATGTCAGTGTTATTTTCATCTTTGCGTCATTTAGACTTCAATAAACCTATCGCACTTCACACACACACACACACACACACACACACATATATATATATATATGTGTGTGTGTGTGTGTGAGAGAGAGAGAGAGAGATAGAGATAGAGACGGATAGACAGACAAAGTAAGGGAAACAGAAAATATGTGAAGATGCTTTTTATAAAATGATTGTATTTGAAATATCAAAATATCTTTACCTGAATAAAAATGAATATTTGTTTTTCTCTCATAGATATTATATTACCTGCATGTGTTTATATATATTTTTACAGACCAAGTCTTGCTCAAAGAAGTGTTTTCGATCAACGCATGCGCATTTTAATTAATTGTCTTTTCTATTCTGTAATACTCCAGCATTTTTTTGTCCTTTGATTAATAGCAATGTATGGAAACCTGGAATATCAAGTGCGACATGTTAGCGCCAGCCCTTTTAGTCTCTATCTAAACGCAATTATCTTCTGGAATAAACCAGCCAATTTTTCTAAAGAATACCGCGAAATGGCATGAAATTTAAATAATAGAAAATTGAAACATTATCGAAAAACAAAGACTGCTTCAGTTCTTGTCCAGAATAACCCGCTGGGGCAATTGACAGAGTGAAAGTCGTCCGAAGTCGGACAGACAGTTCCTCGGCGGGCTATTCTTGACTGTGTTTTAACTCTACTTAACACATTTTCCCTATTTTTCCATTTGTAACTTTAAAATCGTATTGTTTTACACGCATGCTTTTTCATATGACATTCACCGAAGACGAAGTGATTTCCAGGAGAGTCAGGCCCTGTGGCATACCACGCCTTGTCAATAGACTTAATAGTAAAAGACAATACTGTCTGAAATGGAGTAAATTTCATTGATAATGTAGTCATTATAATTAACTTTCATCAGGTCCTTTTTTTAATATTATTTATATTGTTTCTTGACTCCTAATGGGAATCGTTCTGTCAACGGAGCAAGAATAAGCCAATTGCTTCTTCTGTCAATAGGTTAAACCTACTCCAAAAAATGTTGTCTTGGATATGCAACTAAATTCCATCTGATGGTGAGGATCCAATTCTGTAAATATGGGTATTAATTGGTTTGGTTTGGTTATGCTAGGTTTGGTAAGATGCTATTACATTCACTTTCTGACTAATACTCTTGGAAAAGGTATGAACCCCATTAATTCCTCAGTAATGAATTAAATAGTACTACTGTTATTCTTCCACGAGGATGGTTTGGGCATTAAATGACCAAAGAAGATTGATATGCCATTAAACAAAGAAACCAAACAAGCCTTTTTTCATCCCATAACTTTTCAAAGTAATACTAATACATACACAATTTTAACTCTATTGACATATCTGAAGATATTATCGACCAATGTCTGCTGGTTTGGTTTCTTTATTTAAAGGCATAACAACCTTCATGTGTTATTCAATACCAAAGCCATCGCTGTAGAAAAACAGCAGTGATACCATCTAACCCATACCTGGGGAAACGACGAGGTTCATACCTTTCCCCAAGGGTATTAGACAGGAGCTGTGTACCACTTTACCTATTACGCCAAGGAGATTCACCGGCAATATTGTATTACCCTGCTAGAATATATATATATATATATAAGCTATAATCAAACGGGTAACATCTCCACTCTAGACAGAACCCCTCTTAAACTAATAGACAAATTCACTTACCTAGGAAGCAGCGTCGCATCAACCGAAAAGGACATGGACACGAGGTTAACAAAAGCATGGACAGCTATCAATCATCATCATCATCATCATCATGTCGCACTGGTAGCACGGATATCCCTGACCCTCTCTCGCCACTCCTCCCTATCGTTCATCGCCCTAGGCAGGTCCTCAGGACAACATCCGGTATCCTCACATAGCTGCTGAATGTATGTTCGTGCTGGTCGTCCTGCTTTTGCACGGCCATGTGTGGGGGTCCATAAGAGTACATCTCTTATGAGTTCGTCCCTGCTTCTCCAGTAGTGACCTGCATGTCTGGTTCGTCTAACTTGAATAGTTTTCGTGATAGGAGGCAGGTGGCCGTACAGTTGGTGTCTTGCGGGGTGCTGCCGCCAGGACTTGTTCAAGATTGCACGCAGCATTCTTGTGTAATTGCCGTCTAGCTTCTTCTCCAGCCGTTTTGTTAGCGTCCATGTAGTGCACCCATATAGCAGTATCGATGTGACCGCTGCCTGGAAGAAACTGCGTTTCATTTTATCGGTTGGGTCTGATTTCCATATAATCGATAGCCTATTGATAGCTGTCCATGCTTTCGTTAACCTCGTGTCGATGTCCTTTTCGGTTGATTCGACCCTGCTTGAAACGCAGTTTCTTCCAGGCAACGGTCGCATCGATACTACTATATGGATGCACTACATGGACTCTAACAAAACGGCTGGAGAAGAAGCTAGACGGCAATTACACAATAATGCTGCGGCAACACCCCACAAGACAGCCGAATGAATCATTAATTGAATTGTTAGTAATACATAGCAATACCTGGAACAATTTAACTGTGTACAAATGAATTTGTCATGTTGAATAAAATTATTAGTGCTCATAAACTATATTTTAACTGTGTGTCTAAATTGAATTGTTGGTGTTATATAGGAATACTTGAAACCATTTAACTGCATGCAAATAAAACTCTTTATGTTAGCAATATTTCAAATTATTTGAGTGAGTGCAAACAAATGATTTATACTAGATAGAACAATTCGTGTTAGAAAATTCGGAACCATTTAACTGTATGCAACAATAATAATACTTAAAAAAATGTTATCTACAAACTATGCGTTTATAAATCGTATATAATATGTATAAAGAGGATTTGGCGTTAAATAACCAACAATTATTCATATGCTATAAGACCCAAAGAAAGAAAACTAACGAGTGCTCGTTGTTTTCACTGATGTCATAATGATTGGCGTACATTTTTGTTCCAACATTCTTTTCCCGAGTAAAGGGTCTGAACAAGCGGGAAAAAATCTGCGGGTTTCTAAATCAGCAAGTGCCGCTTTTTTCGGCTTCACCAAACATAGGACAAAAGAAATTGATATTCCAATGTCTCCCCCGAAAAATCTCAAAAGCCATTAAAAGTTAACTCATTATTTCATTTCACGAATAAGAATTCTTGAAAGATACATAGAATAAGATAGAGAAGCATAAAATATGAAAACCTTCTTTTGTACATAGTACGAAGCAATGACATATAAGTCAAATATATGCAGAACTTCTTCTGTATATAGTATAAGTCATTGAAACATATGTTAAAATATATGAAGGACTTCTTTTGTATATAGTAAAAGGCATTGAAACATATGTTAAAATATATGAAGGACTTCTTTTGTATATAGTATAAGACCTTGGGAAACAAGTCAAAATATTTGAAGAACTCCTTTTTTACATTGTATAGGACCATGAAACATGAAAGACTTCTTTTGTACATCGTATAAGTCACTGAAACATAAGTCAAAATACATGAGGGACTTCTTTTGTATAAACTATAAAACCTTATTACTTAAGTCAAAATATATGAAGGTCTTCTTTTGTACATATTATAAGACATTGAAACATGTCAAAATATATTCAGAACTTTTTTGTATATAGCATAGGATGTTGAAACATAAGTCAAAATATATGAAGGACTTCGTTTGTTTGTCTCTGGTGTCCAAGAAAATGAAGAGAATTCACGTGAAAACGAACAGACACTGTTATATTTTGACCTTCGACCCAGCCCAAAAATACTATTCCAAGGTGATACACCGGAAGGAAGTGACACATTCCAATGGCCAGTAATCGAAAGAGATCGTGTGGGCGGATTAAGGCTTATGATATGGGACAAGGTGAAGGTCCCATTGTGCCACTACAGTGATGCACCGGAAGAGAGTAACCTCTGAACTGCATGACAGTTATTTCCGCTTGATGACAATTAAACATTCGATTTCAAAGATCCAGAGGGCGATCGTGTGGGCGTTGAACTATTATATAATTGAGTTGAGTTCGAGTCCAAAAGCAGTTTCCAGCAGACTTCCAGACAGCTAGAGACGAGATGTGGTAGGGAAAGCCACACCCGACCGAGGGGGCACTCGGAAAACCCCCGATGGAGTGGACCCCAAGACCTCTGGTTGAACATCAAGAGAACAAGAAAGACACAACGTGACGGTCATAACAGTGGGGTCAAAATATGAAGTTTATGTTTGGTCTCCAGCACCCTCTCACATGCAAAACCTTGAACAACACTTTCGAACCCTTGCAATAAAGTGAGAGGTGAATATTTTTCTAAAGAAGTCTTCTTGCGTCTTCCTTCCTGCATCTTAATTGTTCTTGCGTCGTTTATTACTGTGTCTGTTATCATTGCGTCGGTATGTATGCAGTATATATATGTATGCAACAACACAATGCACCTTGATACATTCACAAGCCATTCTTTGATCAAGTAAGAAACAGCTAAGGCTTCTACCACTCGTTTCTCTAACCACAAAAGGAACCGAATCGAAAGACCCAGCTTCTTTTATTGATTTTAACAGGACACCGAACCCCCACTACTCCCTGCGTGGGCGATACGCTTGAGCAGCTCTCGCTACCACTTAGTTGGCTGATGAAGCCTGATGGTTTCGGCAACATTGCCTTAATTGCTATTTTCACGTCCAGGTGCCAGATAAAGAATATCTTATTACGTTTAACCTACTTGACAAGATTCTATATTGATTGGTTGGTTGGTTGGTTGGTTTAATGGCATATCAACTATTTTTGGTCATTTAATGCGAAACCCTGTTTAGACATTTATCAACTATTTATATTTCGTAAACACATAGCTTGTAGATAACATGTTTAAACTCATTTCTTTGCACAGGGTTAAATGGTTTCAAGTATTTCTTACACAAATAATTCTGTTTAATAATAAATTGTTTGCTCGCAGTTTTAAGTATTGCAACGTAACATTAACAATTTGATTTGACATCAGTCATTTGTTTGCAGACAGTTAAATGGATTTACGCATGATTTGTAAGTGAATAGTTTGTTGGTAATTTCATTTTCAAGAAAGTCGGAGCTAATTTGTTTGCACACAACTAAGCATTGTCATTATTTTCACACATTTAAATGGTTTCAAGCCTTGCTATACAACTCTAATAATTCTATCAAATATTTGTTTACACACAGTGAATATTGCTATTTAACCCTAATAATTCTATTCAACACCATTCATTTGCACACAGTGAAATGGTTCTCAGTATTTTACTCTAATAGTTTTATTTGCACACAGTTAAATGGTTCTAAGTATTTTACTCTAAATAGTTTTATTTGCACACAGTTAAATGGTTTAAAGTATTGCTATGTAAAACGAACAATTTGTTTTAACATCAGCCATTTGTTTGCGTACTGTTAAATGGTCAAACAGTTCTATTTGACCCTTAGATGGGACTCTAACAGATACTACCACTCCAGGTCAGGGTGAACCTCGAAGTAATAGCAATGAAGGAGTTCTCCACATTCCCCAGAACTCCAGGACTGTAGCCTCACCATCGGATTGTTTAGTGTCATTTCCAGGACACTTGTTTGATGGGTGTATCTTACCTCTGTGCAGCGATGCAGTCAGCGTATTCTGCAGAGATGCAGTCAGCGTATTCTTGGGCTGGATTTTAAACACATTGTTTTTCCGGATCCAAGCATTTAAAAAAAAATAATTATCTATTCGCACTCTGCAATTTCTTATTCATAAGGGTCCATTAATAAAAGTTTACATTTTAGATTTTATTATAAACGTAGTAAAAATCTACTGAGTGCAGACTTACAGGGTGGAACGATAAAATTGTCGTCCTAAAGAAAACAACACAACAGCTTTATTTTAAAACCTTTATTGAAAAAATCAATTCAGCTAACTTGATCACGTAGTAGAGCTGACATCTATTCAATGTAGCCGCCTTCAGCCTCAATCACCGCCTCGATACGGATCCGGAAGTAGTCCAGAGGGTTCAGGTCGGGGGAGGAGGGGGGCCAGTGAGAGAAGGATACAAAGTCGTAGCACTCGTTCTGAAGCCAAGCCTGGGTCTCTTTGGACTTGTGGGCTGGCGCCGAGTCCTGCTGCCACGCCCAGTTTCTGCCACCGGCCACCAGATTGCAACAGGGGATCACCACACTCTTCATTACATCCAGGTACACTTTGGTGTTGATTTTCAAGCCGACTTCGAAGATGTGAGGTGGCATGATGCAGTTGAAACTACACCAAAGACCATAACCGTAGCCGGAAACTTTGTTTTCATCACCCTGGGCACGTCCCTGTTATTCGTGGCAATCCAGATTTGCATTTTGAGGGTGGTAACAATGGTCCTGTTGTCATAACTTGGATCGGTAGAGAGCATGAGTTGTACAGCGGCACATCTCCGATCTCGCTCGTTGAACATTGTGTCACTTTCAGAGATGATAGAAGCCTCCTATCGCTCTTGGGATTTGTACACAACAGGCCAACTAGTAGATGGTCTGCAACAAAAAAAGAAAACCGGTTTTCATTAGAAGGAAATGGAATCATGTCGTCTTTTCTAAGGCGACAATTTTATCGTTCCACCCTGTATTAGTAGATTATAAATCTCAATGTGGATTTTTGTTCTATTTTTGTGCCAGAATATTATTTTATTTTCTTTATTTCGTAGGTGAGCATTCTAGAAAGATAGAATAAAATATTGAAAATAAAGTCTAAATATATGAGGAATTTCTTTTGAATATCACGGGTGTCCGAGAAAGTGAACAAAATTCACGGGAAAACATTCGATAGGAAGTTAATAATGGTGGCTCGAAGAACTATCTGCATTTTCAATGTGAAATATAAATAAACTTTAAAGAATACTCGTCCGAAAGAATTTAGAATTATAAATAATTTTTGTTTGTAATGCCTGGCAATCAGTCTTACTTAATTGACTATTAGTATGGTTCCTCATATTTATTGTCTGCCAGCCTGCACTGCAACCATTGGCCCTAAGCAGAAAGGTCATATATTTATACATATCTAAATGTATGAATTTATATTGAAGTTAAATTAATGAGTGAGTTCTCGCGGTTTCCATTGATCTCTAAAATAATTGACAATCTTAAATAAATATTGATTTCAGTGTTTACGAATCAGTAACCAACAACCATTTGCAGAGGTGTGAAAAATTGGGACCAGTGTCTAAATATAAATTCAGTTTCATTAATTTTTTTTTTATTGGGAAGTAAAAGATTAAAGGTAATTTTTAACACACGAAAAACTTTTACTAGAGACAGAGATGAATTAAAATTCGTGAAAATGAACTTAGAGTCTCGAAAGTAATGAGATTGATTTTCTTATTTTAGAGGTTGGCAAGTCTGATTGGGTTATTGATTGATTGATTTTAACGGTATGTCAACCCGTCTAGGGTTGACATAATGCCTGAAGGATAGTGAAATTGGTTCAGTGTACGTTCATATTGACATGTTTTTGTTTTTTTTTATATATAAGATGTTATTTTATTCTCTTTTTTTTTGCACACGCTCCAATAGAATACGAATGATTTTTAAATAAATTTTTTTAACCCATCATATTTACCCAACCCCTCGGCTCGGGCAGGATATGACACAAGGTCAATTTTTAAGCGAAGTTTAACAGGTTTGAATTCAGAGTTTTCCTTCTCCTAGACTAGTTGCCTCGCCAAGGCTGAAGAACCTAGTCTGCCCTACTATTTACCCATAGCTGGAGGGAGAATAATTGAATTCATACCTTTCCCAAGGGAATTAGTGCTATGTGAAATGCAATCAGTCTCGTCCAGGATTTGAACTCGTATCACCGTGTCCATTTCCTACGACGATAACGATTACACCACGGGCACTTCTATTTAATCTATTTAACCCATCGATGAAATCCGAACAAGTACTGGCACTCCGGGTCAGAGTCTCCCAGGGATTAATGGCCATAAAGAGATACTCTACTTTCCCCAAATCTCTAGAAATGGATTCGCACCATCAGATGTAGTTTTTGATATCTAGCAACTAATAGATCTGATCTAGTAACTTTTGTTCTGTTATAAAGGTTTTTATGAATGCAAACTAGTAAATTCAACCCGAATCGATATGTCTGCTTTTATTCACCCTACCAAAATTCTATTTACCTACAGGGATCTCTTTGAAAAGACTTGAACTAGAAAATAAAAGTCGTTCTGAATGACCACTTCATAAACTGAAGAAAATAAGACCAAACAGAGGACTATCAATAGATCTTATCGACGTTTGACGCAAAGGGTGCATTGTGATAAATTGATATAGGTTAGCTGATTTTCAGTAGGAGTTGTGTTGTCTTTTAGAAAGATGTGAACTCCCTTAACCTCCACGTTATGGGTTAAATAGTGCCACTATTGTTCTTTTACAATGATGCCTTTGTTATTAAACAACCATCGAAGGTTGATATGACATGAAACAAAGAAACCGAAACTGAATCAATAAAAGTAGCCAAACTGAAAAATAAAAGAATCCATCTCATTGTTGAGATACAATAAATCGGTTTCTTTACTTTTGAGACTCACAGTGTGAACGAGTTTTTTTCCGCAAAGATTATTCCTGTGGTTCCACAGCCCCCTTGATTTTTTATCTTAAACTGCTTTTACATAAAGGAATCAAAAGTAATAATCAATATTAATTGGGAAGGACTTATTTTCATGGTTAAAACGTCTGTCGAATACGGTCAAGATTAGCGACATCAGATAGGTGTTTATTTGCAGGGTATTTTTGTTGTAAAATCTTTTGATGTTAACAAAATGGTGATTATCCAACTGAAAAGACAATGTCACTTCTAGACTTCCATTGTTTCTAAGTATGGTAACATCTTCCCGGTAGAATTCTTTTGAAAGTGGTAAAGTTGATTTCTAGTAAAGTTGACAGTAAACCGATCTTCAATCAATTTGTTTTGGTAAGTTTGAAAAAAAAGTTCAGAAAACTGGTGCAATTTCTGAGGTGTCTTCAAAAAGTATACAGACCGAAGCTTTATTTACCCAGACAGAAATGAACAATGAATGAAATATTCTTAAAAATACGATGTGTGTTCAAAAAGTATGGAAACTGAAGCTGTATTTGCCAAGACCCAAATGGAATGAAACGTTAATTTTCTGTTAAAGTGACTCCTTGGCGTTCACCATACTCTTATTTTCTCAATTGATTTTGGTAAGAATTTATATTTTTAGAATTGTACAAATTGCATATATATATATATATATATATATATATATATATATATATATATAAACGTTATCATAGTTATTTACTCTTATAGTCACATACTTATATAACCTCAAATTGTTAACATCTGGACCCGAAATTAATAATACAACAAATACGAAAACTATGTTTACCATAACTACTGAATTCCTTATTGCTCAGATTGAAAATATACAACAAAACCAACATAGAAATCTTTGTGTGTGTGTGTGTGTGTGCGTGCGTGTGCAAAAAAAAAGTGACAAGCAAACAGAAACTGCCTAGTGTTAACATAACAACAAACTTTCTAATTATAGAAGGGAACATGTTGCGTGACAGAATATATATATATATATATATATATATATATATATATATATATATATATATATATATATATATATAAGGCAATCCAAGTGTAAGGAGAGAGTTATTGAGATTAGATTGCCTTGTTATCAATTTTTCTCAACATATCATCGGATTACAATCCATTGTTTCCTTCAATACAAAGGCTGATGCTGCTGTTTCTAAAAATAAAAATACCTTTAAATTCCCTTAGCCAACGTGGTCCGCTTGGTGGACGAGTGGTCTGAAACACAGTCTAACGTAAAGTTGGACGAGTTTCGATCCCGGCTTCGAGCGTCCTGCGTGTCTAGCCACACTGAAGAGTTCTGATAGAACGAAACAGTCTGTCTGTGGATGACTATATATATATATATATGTGTGTGTGTGTGTGTGTGTGTGTGGATTGGCGTTTGAGTCAACCGGGTTTCGATCCCAGGTTCGGAAATCTAGCCTGTCTAGCCACACTGAAGAATTCTGATAGAATGAAACAGATCTGTCTATAGATGACAATATATATATATATATATATATACAAAGGGTGTTCAAAAAGTATACGCTCTATCGGTATGGCTTAAAATCAACTGACTTTACCCACTTCATTGACATTACTCCCAGGCCTACTCTGACCTCTAGTAGTCATACCTGCAAGAGTCCCATCTATTGATCAAATAAATCTGTTTAAAAATTATACGTATCCAAAAGACAAAAAGAACTCTTAAGAAACATCTACACAAAAAATGTAAATAGGGGCGTACAATGAACTTAATTCCTTAACCTCTCGGCATAAAATATCCCTATACGGGTTGAGATGCCTTTGTTTTCACGGAAACAATTTAATGACGAATCTAACGCTAATTTTCTTTAAATTAATTCATTTGGCATTCAGTACATTTATTCCAGCGAATCTGCCATTCGTCAAACCACCTCGAAAGCCAACATCTAGCGTGGTGTGATATTGCGCCGTTGAATTTCTATTAATGTCTCACACATTCTCAAATTTTACACTTGAAACGAATTTTCAGCTTATATAACAGGGAAAAGTCGATGATCTGATACTCTTTTACAATCTAGTGTTTTGTTGAAAAATAAATGCTGATGAAAACGCATCGTGAATTGGCACTGACTCGTCTAAACGTGTAGACATCAGTGGGTATATCAGGCTTGAGTTACTTTTATGTCTGTAGGATCAGTGAGGCCAAAGATAGAGATAGTGACAGAGGATTAGATGTGTGCAGGCTTTAAAGAGGTGTGTTAGCAGAATTGAGGGCTCAAACAACACGGAGCTTGAACTAGACGAGAATGCAATACTGTGAAAAAAAGTATCAAAAAGTATGGGTTTTTTACTTTTGTTTTTTACAAAATGGCATTGATTGGTAGTGATGACGAAACAGACGTGTTTACATTTTATAATATAAACTGCTCAAAAGTGCTCACATGTAAATTCAAATCTTAAATTCTAAAACTGAATAAATTTAAAGCCGTGATCTCGAGAATCTTTTAAAATTGAAATTATCCTTCACGCTTATTGCGGGGGTCAGCTTCTTATTCATCTGCCATAATGCAAGTGTATTAAAGATTTCACTTATTTCCCTTGCGTCTATCCTAAACTGTATTTCCCGATTTGAAGAAACAATAAGTGACTTTTCCTATTAGCCTCGTTTTGAATAAACAAGAGAATCTAAATATTAGCCTTCTACAAATTTAAAGTGCGTCACCCCTTGCTGAGTAATGCCGTTTTCAGGAAGAAGAAACAAACATTAATAAAAGAATACTACCAAGAACAGGTACCCCCCTCATGGGGGCTTATCCATGACATCTGAGAAATAGAGTTGAGTAATTTCAGTCAAGTATACAGAATAAATACTCGAAAACCAGTGAATATGCGTATCTTTTAAATGAAGGAAACTATTCATTTCTTATCACTGATATATACGGTAATTCCTGGATTTTACAAGTAAAATGTACAGACAAACCAATTTTTGTCGAGATGTTGGCAAATATTTGTTACTTAGGAATGAGATGGGTATTATTGATTCATAAAAAATAATCTTCTTTCATCATCACAACACTGATAAGTTTTGAACCTCCGCACACAGTGTAAGTATATAGGGTGTTTACAAAATAAATAGACAACTTTCAAAAACGTATTTGATGCTCAGATTTATGGAGAAACAGAAGTTTATTATGACAACTTCCTTTTCCAAAAGAATTGGGCATCGTCGCACCAGGACATGCAAGTACACGGTTACCTTGACGCAAATATTCAGCAACCCAACAGTCACCAATGTACGACTCATTTGCCCTGTCAGTGTGGTTTAGAACACGCTGACTGAAACTCCTGCAGGGGAATACAATCCCCTTTTCTAAATGGGGTATCCAAGGTATGACATCAAACTGCATTTAATGGTGACGTTCCTGTTCTGTAGACCTGGAAAATGTGGATCACCCCTTCATAGCCGTTACTCTCAGGTCCACTTTGTTTAGAAGTTGTAGTATCTGTTAGGGCCCCATCTATGCGCCAAATAGATCTGTTTTAAAATTATAAGTATTGGATAAGAATATGTGAAACCATATAACTAAGTGGAGAGTCCCCTTGGCGTAATGGTTAACGTGCTGAACAGCAACATCGTATGAAGCAAGTTCGAACTCTAGTCATGTCATTACGCTCACTTTGTGACTGCTACCCTTGGGAAAGGCATGAACCTTCTTATCCACCTAACTATGGGTTATATAATATCACTCCTTTTCTATAAGGATGGTTTTGGCATTTAATAACCTACAAAGGTTGATATGTCATTAAACAAAGATACTAAACCATATGACTAGTGTCCGACAAATGATTATTATTAACTTGAAATAATTACTTGAACCCATATTGGGTGCAGAAGCAAAATATGGAATACTTTTTAAACATTTTTTTAGTCTGATAATCCAATTTTTTAAGAAAAAAACGTGATAAATCTAAATTTTCATAATTAGCTCTATTATTCAAGCACTTTTTTGAAACAAAAATTCAGCCCATTATGAGTGAGAAAGAAAAGAAACGGCAAAAAATCTATAATTTGTTTAACGCCGAAACCAAGCCAAAGTTTCTTTGTCTACCGTATACAAAGTAAAGAAAAAATTTACAGAAAAGTGCATTTTAAGGAAAAGGAGCGGTGTAGGACTAAACAAAGAACGAAAAGAAGGCCTTTTAACTCCTCTCGCCACGGAGATTAAAAAGGAGCCCGCAACATCAATAAGAAATCACTCTAATGAATTGAAAGTCCACGAGAAAACTGTGAGGACTGCAATAAAACAAGATTGAAGCCCAAACCTTAACCCCCTTGGTTACTCTATATGGGGCGTTTTAGAAAACTAAACAAATTCAACCTCTCATCCAAATATTGCTTCGCTTAAGACTGCGTTTAGGGGGAATGGAAGAAAATATCAGAATTTATTTTGAAAGCATGTAAATCGTTTTGAAGGCGTATAGATACAATAACTGAAAAAAATAGTGGTCATATTGAGTAAATTTACTGTTTTGTGTCTATCTTCTTGTTTTGTTTTTAATTAAAATTAATCTTGTTTTATAATAGAGTCATTTATTATTATACTAGAATATTCTTAATTTTGCTTCCTCACCCTGAATAATTATTACAATTAAACAGAAACACTTGAAACGATAAAATTGTCTGTAAGCTGTTTTTATTTGATGGGAATAATTGATAGTATATAACTGTGTCCTATAAACACTGTGAGTATCAATATCTTAAATATTTTTGGTCCAACAAATTAAAAAAAGTCCCTTTTTTTAATTATCCTATATAAGTCATAATAATTTCTCAAGTGATCTGATCAATAATTACTAATTAAGACAAGATATTTATTGTTTGTTTTAACAATAATAATGAGAGAAGAATGCAGGTAGCAGAAGAGGAAGATATATTCAGTTTCCTAATTTCGAGAATAAGGCAAACTCCTTTTGTATTTTGGAAAAACAAGAATAACTATACAAAAAATGACAATTGCAACACAAGTTAAGAAAAATATTCAGAAAATACTAGTATCACAACCAAATATAGTTGTATAGTTATTAGAGTGTATTATTTTTGTAAAGAATTTCAATTAAAATCTTATTTCATGCAAACGTTTGAAGAATATCATTTCACAATAGACGCAAGATAAATAGATAAATAAATAGCTGTGTAGCCAACAAAGCGTTATCTGATTATGAATCTGGGATCTGGTGTAGTTTCGGAGCCAAAGTATCATTGCCACAAATTCTGAGCGCTCCAGCAGGATTGTAGTTAATTTCAAATCAAATCGTAGACATTTCTGATCGAAATGCAGCCTCTTCCCTGATGTATTCACATTTTTCAGCAATGAAGCGTAAATGATATTTAGCTTGTTTTGAATGTGTGTGTGTTTGGTTTGGTTTGGTTTCATTGTTTAATGGCATATCAACCTTTGTAGGTTATTTAATGCTAAAGCCATTCTCTTAGAAGAATAGTAGTGGTACTATTTAACCCATAGCTAGGAGGATAAGGGGGTTCATACCTTTCACAAGGGTATTTGCCCAAAAGTGGACGTAATAGCGCGACTGGAGTACGAACTCGCTTCCTACGATTGCCGCAGTCCATCGCTTTAACCATTACACCACGAGGACACCCAGTGTGTGTGTGTGTGTTTTGGGGGTGCCTAATGGTATATCAACCCTTGATGGTTATTCAATGCTAAATCATGCTTATACAGGAACTTAAGGGAATAGTTTGTAGGCAACGTTTTTAATCTATCCAAAACTCATTTTTCTACACAGTTATATGGTTTCAAGTATTTGTTATTTCGCACTAATAGTTTTATTTGCACACACTTAAATGCTTTCAAATATTGCTATCTAACAGTTATAATCCAATGTAATATGATTCAGTTATTTTCACTCAGCTAAATGGTTGAATAGTTCTATTTGTCCCATAGATGAGACCCAAACAGGTAAAACCACTCTGGTTCTGGGGGGATTTGGGAATAATGGCCATGAAGAATACTCCACATTCCCAAAAGTTCCAAGATTAAAGCCTCGCCATTTGAGGGTTTCTTGTCATATCCAGGACACTCCTTGTGGGGAGAGCTGTTACCCCTCTACAGACATGTAGTCAGCATATTCAACAGTTCCAGCCAACTGGCGTTGATGATGATTTAAAAATTTGAATTAATCTATTCTAAGTGAAGTGTATTTCTATACTGGAAAAAGACGAAAAAGTTATTAGATTACGAAATGATATAATTTTTTTCTGAAACACCCAGTATATATATATATATATATATATATATATATATATATATATATATATATATGTGTGTGTGTGTGTGTGTGTGTGTGTGTGTGTGTGTGTCCACAATGCCCTCTATTTTCAAAAGTAGAGCTTTTGTAAAACAAGAACACCGGGAACCTTTGTACGTACTATATGTTGTATTGCCATGACCAACTATACAAACGCATAATACATATACATCTACATATGCATGCAGAATCATAACGACGGCACAATAACGACGAGCGACACAGTTCTTAGAAAAATATACCTCTCACTTTATTTGAAAGGGTTGTGTGTGAGAGGGAGTTGGAGACTGAACAGAACTGCAACATATTGACCCCAACTCTATTGGCCATAACCGCGTTTCTTTCCCGTTCTCCTGGCAGAAGAGGAAGATATATTCAGTTTCCTAGGGGTCCAGCCTCTCTGGGACATGTTCCTCAATCCAGCATCTTTTCTCCAACTCGTTTGATCCCCAACTGATTGAATTTCCTGTGCATTGAGTTATATAATAGTTCAACGACCACCTTCTTCTTGTGGGTGTCACAATTTTGCACTCATTCAACCTGTCCACGGTCAAGGTTATATTTCGATATTCCTCGACCGGATGCACCTGTTATTTACACATGTGCATTTCCTATTTTGACAGCCCAGCCGGGTCGTAGGTCAATATACAACACTATTGTATTCAGTTCATGTAGTTAAAATCAGGACACCAACAAAAAAAAACCCAGAAGTTTATCAAAACTATAGTATTTTTATGCAAATTTGTAATAGTACAAATTTATCCAACTTTTCTTGTTATTCGTTGTTCAGAATCACAACTTGAAACTGAATCAGTAGAAACACTAAGATAATATTTAAAGAATAACTCGATCCTTCAAATAACAGCAGTGAAATAATCCCTAACAAACAAAGGAAGATAAAATTCATAAAGATATATCTCTTTGTTCTGTGCTTAATCTTTTCTAGTCCATTTAATGTTAAAATAATGAAATGTGATGGCAGAGATGATAATAGGGAGAGAAATATTTTTTCTTTATTATTACAAATGATCAGTTTAGATATTCTGAAGTTTGTTTCTTTGATATTTTGCAAAATACTTTTTTTAAACTGAGGAAGAAAATACGAGTCATTTTTTCTAATTTTCTCGGAATTAAGGGTAAATACATATAAACTTGATTTGATAGATAGATTGATAGATAGATATTTCAAAATAGAAAATACGTATTTTAATGGTTTTAAATTGGGTCTCTGGTTTTCAAAAATATGAATATGTGGGTTATTCAATAAAAAAGAAAAATCTATCTATCTATCTATCTATCTATCTATCTATCTATGATGGTCATTCAATAAATTAGGGGAATTCTTTTTTTTTTTTTAAAAAAAAGCATAATAGAATTTTCTTTAAGATTTTTTCTATAAATATAAACTTTACAATTTTTGGAATTGGTTTATGGGAAATTTATTTTAATCGCACAGAAAATTTTTGAGTCAATTTACAATGGTGACAAATCAAACAGTGCTCGAGGGTTGAACAGAGGTCTTTCATCAAATTTTTGGTGGCTGATAAGTTCCAACTCTGTGAAATTTACGGAAGAGTGTGTGATGCGTACGGAGAAACATGTTTTAGCCGAAAAATGTTTACAAATTGGCTTAATGTGGTTTTGCTACAATAATGATATGGTGTGGAAATACATTGACTCTCAGGTAAAGAAAAGTTCCTGGCGCAACAATCAGTAAGGATGATAATTATCTTGAGGGACATCGATATTGGTTTCGTCGTAAAAAGTTGCAACTCTGATTAGTGTTTCATTTTGCAAACTCCTTAAGCAATATTTCACCTTATTTATCAAATGACCATTGTATGAACTGATATATATATATATATATATATATATATATATATATATATAAAGTAAAGTTGGCGACCATAGTCGAGGGTGACCCGAAGACTCCCTATTCGATAGCTACTACACCCAGGTGTAGGGGAGGGCGCTACTCCTTCCCAGGATTGCTCTACTTTACCCTTGATCCGTACCTTATAATGCTGAGTGTTAAGCAAGGAGGCATCAAGTACCATTTTTTGAGTCTTTGGTATGACTCGACCAGGGATTGAACCCAGGTCTCCCGGCCCATTGGCGAACACTCTAACTGCTAGGCCAATGTAGAGAGAGAGAGAGAGAGAGAGAGAGAGAGAGAGAGAGAGAACAGACGCAGGTCCCTGTAGCGTAAGGGCTAAAGTGTTTGATTGACACGTTGAAGTAAGCGAGTTCGAAGCCCAGTCGCACAATTACGCTCACTTTCTGACTAGGGAAAGGCATGAGCCATCTCATCTTTGGATTAAATAGTATCACTACTGTCATTTTAAAAGGATGACTTCGGCATTAAATAACCCAGGAAGGTTAATATGCCATTAAAATAAGAAACAAAACCAAACCAAAGAGACAGAGAGAAATATGAGAGAAATACATAAATACTGTCTCCTATTTGTTTAAGTATGTATGATAAACATACATGAGTCACCAAGCGCGGGTGAATACCCTTATATATATATATATATATATATATATATATATATATATATATATATATATATACATATATAAGTCACCAAGCGCGGGTGAATACCCTTATATATATATATATATATATATATATATAAGGGTATTCACCCGCGACTGGTGACTTATATATGTATATATATATATATATATATATATATATATATATATATATATATATATATATATATGGTAAAATTTGGTAACAATTTTTATTACTATTTTATCTATCTCGGTGATAGACTAAGATATGTTTGATATATAGACCGGAGGGAATCAATAAGTACATAGCCTGAATAAGTTATTAGCTGGACGTTTTATCTAAAATTGTGACTGTATTATGATTGAAATTGTGCCCCTATAATAATTAAAATTGTGACTGTATAATATCATTGTAATAGAATAATATTTTATCGGTGTGATTAATGGGAGAATGTATTGAAAGGAGAAATAATCATCAAGAAAATTAATATTCATTGCATTAAATAAACGTGTTATTAAACAATATATATATATATATATATATATATATATATATATAGAGAGAGAGAGAGAGAGAAACATTAGACAATAATCATTAATCAAAATTTGCATCTATTATCATTTCAGTAGGTACGACTCATTCGTCTTCTCAGCTGGAATTTCAAATTTCTACCGATAAACAAAAATATTGTTTATTTTGTCTCCTGTCGCGTAAAATACTTAATAATAATAATAATAATAATAATAATAATAATAATAATAATAATAATAATAATAATAATAATAATGATAATAATAATCATAAGAAGAAGAAGAAGAAGAAGAAGAAGAAGAAGAAGAAGAAGAAGAAGAAGATAAATTTCTGTCTTACGTGTTCCACTCATTTTTAGCGAAAATTCCATTATCGACTTATTTAGAAAGCTAATGAAAATTGAAAATAAATAAAGCAGAAGGGTATATAATTCGAATAATGAATATCAGTGGCAAAACTTTAGGTTTTTTCGGTATTTTGTCAATTTTTCAGAAATAAGGATTATTTTTATAAATGATAAGATATTAATTTCCACGTTTGTATAAAATTACTGACAGTTCCAAAACAATTTATCATATAAGTCGTGTTGTTTCTTCTTTCGCTTTTTCGTCCGTTTGTTAATTGCGTTTCTATTATAATTTGCATTCTCTAATCTTTATCATGAAATGGAAACGTGAATAGAAAGCTTTTTTTTTTAACTTGCATAGTTCCCATAAAAAATTAAGTAATTATTTATGTACGCATCATGTCACATTATAAACAAATCTTGCCAGGTTATCAAAAAAAAAAAAAAAGAAAGAAAAGAAGCCCAACTGCCGAACGAAAGACGCGTTGACATAGTACAACATCACTTCCGTAGCATGATTCGCTTAATCTAGAATTCTGTAACCCGGTCTTTCAAAGGTCAAGTTTTAAAAGTGCCACCATTCATGAAAATCGAGCCTTTATAACGACCTTCGATAATGCAAAGTTTGGTTATTGAATAAAAATATTTCAAAATTGGAAAATGATTTTAACCGGGTTTTGTTTTTTTCTTCTTCTTATGTTTCTTTTTTATTTCTTTTTCTTTTTTTGGTGATTTTTTTCTTTTTGTCTTTTTTTTTTCAGGTCTTGTGTTCAATAGATAAAAGATAATGAGGATGTAAGGGTTTAAATTATTTTTAAAAAAATGTGTTTTCTTTTTTTGGTAGGGAGGATAAATTTGTTAGATTTTATTGTTAAATCATTTAATTTGTGCGTGTGCGCGCGTGCATATGTGTATATGTATGTATTTGTGCGTGCCCATATATGTGTGTGTGTGTGTAACTCAAATATATGATTGAAATATTAAAAACCGAAAAAAGAAAACAAATGAACAATGACTTCGTATAAAATGCTTAATGTATACTATTTTATCTGATATTACAATTAAAACACGTTCCTTTTGCAGACGTAGAGAGTTCATATCTGCCTGCGATGTAAGGGTTATTGTCGTAGGAAATGGACACGGCGACGCGAGTTCAAATCCTGAACAAGGCTGATTGCATTTCACTTAGCATTAATAACCTTGGAAAAGGTACGAATCCAATTATTCTTCCTTCTTTTTTGTTCTTATTTTGAAGAGAAAATTATTTGCTCTGTGAATTTATTTACATTGAGCTCTTGACCGGGATTATTTAAAATTAATATTCTATTTTTGAATATTTTATTGGTCCTACCAGGAATTATTCCCAACTACGGATTTACTGGATTGAATGATATATATATACGAAATTGTACAATTGACTATATCCTTTGAATATTAATGATTTGGTTTGGTTGGGTTTTATGGCGTACCAACCATTGTAGGTTATTTTATGCTAAATCCACTTTATAAGTAAGGTAAGTAAAGTTGGCGACCGTAGTCGTGGGCGACTTTTTAAATAGCTACTACACCGAGGTGTAGGGGAGGTCGCCACTCCTTTCCCTGGATTGCTCCACTTTACCCATGATACGTACCTTATAATGCTGAGTGTTGAGCAACGAGGCATCAAGTACCATTTTTAAAGTCTTTGGTATAACACAACCTGGGATTGAACCCAGGTCTCCCGGACCATTGGTGAACACTCTACCCATTTGACCAATCAACCATTGTAGGTTATTTAATGCTAAATCCTTTTTATACATATATATTAGATATATATGATTTGGTTTGGTTGGGTTTTATGGCATGTCAACCATTGCAGGTGAACACTCTACCCACTTGGCCAATCAACCATTGTAGTTTATTTAATGCTAAATCCTTTTTATACATATATATTAGATATATATGATTTGGTTTGGTTGGGTTTTATGGCATATCAAGTATTGCAGGTGAACACTTCACCCACTCGGCCAATCAACCATTGTAGGTTATTTAATGCTAAATCCTTTTTATACATATTGTCACGTGGTGTCCCACTGAGACGATAGAAATAAGATTACTACTATCCTCGTGTTCGAATTAACAGTAGCAAGCCGTCAAAGAATGACCGTTAAGAAAGAATGTGGGTCACAGTGGAGACCAACAGATGTTTGTACTTGGTGACCTCATTCGGGTCGCCTGACACGAGAAGGAAGAAGAGAGAAGCCAAATGATTGGCTGGGACCGCAAAACGGAAGTGGGGACTCCTTCTCGTCAGCGGAAATAGATAATAAGAAAATCAGTTGTTGGACAGAGCTCGTCGGGAACAGATGGGGCGCAGCTAAAGCCAAGGCTCCGGGTAAATGAAAGACGAAAAAAATCTCAGACAAGAAGAAGCCGTATCTTCAAGCCAGTACTAAAAATAACATAACGTCTGTTAGCCTGTTAAAAGAAGAAAGATTCTCCACAGGAATCCATCGAAATAAGATAAGTAAACTTTGGGACTGTTTCTCCTTATACCCAATTTTATATACCCTCTCTCTCTCTCCCTCTCAAGTTGAAGAAAAACTGAAAACGAAAGAAAAGAAAAGAAGAAAGACATTTGTGTTCCCGCACTATTCATTTATAATATATTTGATACGTTGAAGGTGTATATCTGTGTGTAGTAAAAAGGATTGATATATTTTAATATTCCCATGTGGTCGAAGTTGTTATTTGTAGCGTCTGCTACGAATTTGTTAGTTCATGTTTCCTTTTCAGCTTCTATTCGCCTTACGATATGCTCGCTTAAAATGGTCCAATAAATTCCTTTAAATTCTTATACGGGAAACCGGAATTGCCGACTACTATAATTAATATTATTACATCTAAACCTAGAGGTCCATATCTTCCATTGTTCTAGGGGAGGAAGACTAGTGGCCTTGGTGGGTGTGTGTATAGTGTGAAATTTGGAACCCCTTGCCAGCGGCGGTCAGTCTCGCCATAAATTAATCCCCCCACATAATATGCCAGTTATGTGCCCGAGAAAAAACTCTGAACGAGGACTTATTCTACAAGGGATCAAGTGCCAGTCTGCCTCATCTTCACACGTGCGAAAATAAAGTCCCGTTCTGGGATTTTAAAGAATTTGCCGTCACAATATATATTAGATATATATGATTTGGTTTGGTTGGGTTTTATGGCATGTCAACCATTGCAGGTGAACACTCTACCCACTCGGCCAGACAACCATTGTAGGTTATTTAATGCCAAATCCTTTTTATACATATATATTAGATATATAAGATTTCTAAACATATTTTGCCGATAACATTTTCATTCAAGCCTGAGCTCTTTTTTTTTTTTCGAACACTTTTAAATGGTTTCACTTATTTCTATCTAATACGAATAATTCTAATCGCTATTTATCATTCTTTTGCACACAGGTAAATATTTCTATTTAACACTCACAATTTAATCAAATATCAGTCATTTGTATAAACGATCAAGCAGTTCTATTTCAAACAATTCAGCATAAATCATTTGTTTGCATTCAGTTTAAATGTCAAACAGTTTTATTTGACCCACGGATAGGATCCTATCAGGTGCTACCACTTCGGGCTTGAATGGACTTTGGAGCGATGGCAATAAAGGGGTTATCTGCATTCCCTAGAGCTCCAACTTACTGGAGCCTCACCCTCAGATTGTTTAGTGTCATATCTAGGACACTCGTTGGGAAGGAACGTACAATGAATGCGATTCCTTAACCTCAAGTCATAAAATAACCATAGTTGTGTTGACATAACGTTAAAAATCATAGGCAGACCACTGAGTCTTGGTAGAAATATGGATCTATTTTTAAGTAATCCTGTTATTTTAACCAGGAACTATTGTTGTATTTCTCATAAATCTGACTTCTGTCGTTATCTTGACTTTTCGGCTTCTTTGAAAGAAGCACAGATGGGAGGCATTGTTCTCCTTTGAAAATATGCATCCTCCTAATCAGCTTGTGAAAATTTGATTGTGTTAAGCTGTTCTTCAAATGATCAGTTTAACGTCTTTACTAACCCTTCAAGTCTGTACGCCATTCACAAATGATGAAATCGAAACTGACGAAAAACTGATGAGAGGTAGTGCCAAAAAAATACCCTTCACGAGATGCGAAGAATCAGCAAATGTATGGTCATGATGAATGCGACAGTCTCACAAAACACAAAGCCTTTTAATGGCCTTAAACTGCCGACTGAGTAACGCTACAGGAGAGGGCAGCTCTGCTGAAATATAGTGTCTAATTGGTTTCCTGATTATAGCAAACACGTATAACAGATTCTTAAAATATTCAAAATAGCTACTTACTTTTTCACACACACACACACTCACACACACACACACATATATATATATATATATATACGAGGTGCATACGATAAGTTTCCAGAGTCTTTTCGTATGGGCACTTTTATTGATAGTACACACATGGAACTCTAGTCCCCTTCGAAGTAATCTTCTCCGGTTGCAATGAGCTTGTACCATTCCGACAACTTCTGCAAGGCCCCAGGGAAGTCCTCTTGTGTGAGCGTGTCAATGACCTTCGTCACAGCCTCTTTCATCTCCTCAATTCTCTCATAACGACAGCCTCTGAGCTTAGGGAATAACCAAAAATCACAGGGAGCAATGTCTGGACTATAGGGAGGGTGAGGACCTGTCTTGATGCCCATCTTGGTCAAATAGTCTGTGACGAGGATAGAGTTATGGACTGGTGTATTGTCCAGTTGGAAATGCCACTGACCCAATTTGAAGAGTGCAAGCCTCTTTCGACGGAATCTCTTTCTGAACTCCCCCAAAACCTCAACTCTAACTCTTTAGGCGCCTTTGGTGGTGTAATGGTTAGCAAGCTCGACTAGCAAACCTACACGAATGAGTTCGAGTCTCATTGGGTGCCCCTTTCATATGGCCCTGTGCTACATCTAAGCAAAAAGCTTAGTAAATTACCTCAACTCTAACTCTTTTGCCAATCAACTTTGGTGTATTGACTTCCTTACTCCCCCCACACCTCTCATCATCCCACAAGGACTCCCTGCCTTCCTTGAATCTCTTACGCCACTCAAAAACTGATGCTCGATTTATGCAAGATGGTCGCTCCAAAAACAGTCTGAAGCATTCCATACGTTTCTGTGGCGTTGTTTCCAGGTTTAGAATAGAATTTTATTGCATAACATTCTTCTAAAGTGTCGGATTGGATTTTTGAAATTCACCAGCTGTGACAATCAGGCTTTAGTAGGTTGTATTCCAATTGCTGCTTGGTCAGTCATCTCATAAGATGTATAGCAATAATATAGTGAATTTTCAAGAGTCTATGACAATTTTAAATGCCCATACGAAAATAATCTGGGAACTTATCGTATGCACCTCGTATATATCAAAATGAATAGGTCCACAAAAGATTTTGAATTTGGTATCAAGATTTTCATTATTCCAAAATATTTGTGCTCTACACGACTTCTTCGGCAGATTTATAATGGTTAGGGTAATCTTCGCCCCCTTCTTTTATAGTGAAGATTGTTTTGATAGGGTGTGATTCTTTTTACTCCAAGATTCGTGTCTGTGAATATGCTCTTAGAGTTTCATTATCCGTGAAGACCTCTGGTCTCTGTAGATGCTTTTTTTATTCATTCACAAGTATATATTCTGTATGTGTGTACATTCGCAAACATACACTTACACCCAAGTATACACACACCCTTACACATATCTATTTACGGAGTTGTTGTTTCTCCTCCCTCTCCCCCCCCCCTCTCTCTCTCTCCGTGTATACACACGTTCATATGAATGTACACCTATATATACATATATGCTTTTCAATAGCATCAGATGTGTATAATTTGTGCGAGAATGCATTTGACTCAACGCATAGATATTTTAAGCTAATCACTGTGTGTGTGTGTGTGTGTGTGTGTGTGTGTGTGTGTGTGTGTGTGTGTGTGTGTGTGTATTTGTGTGTGTGTGTGTGTGAAGTTACGCTTTGTTTAATTTTTTGTTTAAATCTATCAGGGTTTTTTTTTTATCTGGAGTAATGTGTAGTCATAAGTCTCGTACATTGGCGCACTTTAAAATAGTTTGCAAAGGTGTATGATTTTCCTTCTATGATAATATTACATACTTTTCTGAGACTTCATACGTTGTCTTACCCAAATTTAGATGAGTTTAATGTATGTTTTAAGTTTTTTAGTTTTCGTTCACTTTTAATGATTTTTGTGATATATAGTCTGTTTTTAATTCTATCAGTGTTTATAAATTGTTTTAGATTCTTTGTTATTTTTGTAAATAATTCTGGGTTGTTTTTGTTGTATGTTAAGAAAAATGCTAAGGGTTGTTCGTTGCCATTTTTCTTGTTGCTTATGGCATTTTCTCTGCGAATTCGAATCCCTTAGTTGTCTAAGTTTCTGAGACAAAGCCTGATGATTTTTATCATAAGGATTTTCGGACTATTGTCTTCATCTTTATTGCTATTTCCACAACGTTTTGGCCGATATGTCCTCCGGCCTTCTTCAGGTGTTTGTCGAAATCGGGAACCTTCACGGAACTTCAAACTACGTCTTTTATTGAATCCACGGGGGTCACCTTTTCTTATTCCGTTAGCCATAACCTCGCACAAGTGTTAAGTATTCTTGTATTGTTACTCGCCTGCAGTCAGGATTGAACCTGCAACCTCTAGATGGTTGTCACCTTAGAAAAAAAATCTGAATATGAGCACAGGAAAAAATCATATATAATAGTAGTAATTTTAGTTAAGTAAGAACATTAAGTTTATAAGTCCCAAAAATTCACACTGTATTGCCCAGCAGGACACATGATGTAACGGTTATAGGCGTTAGTTTCCTAAGGTTCTAAGGAGACAATCATCTAGAGGTTGAAAGTTCAATCCTGACTGCAGGCGAGAAACAGTACAGGAATTCTTAACACTTATACCCGGTTATGGCTAACAGAATCAGAACAGGCGACCCCCTTAAATCTTTTGGTGAATATGTCTAATGCTTTTATTAGTGACTATGGTGCAGATCCTATATGCTAGTGGGTAAGGGATGCATTTGGGGGGGGGGGTGATTACCTTTGAAATAGAGGTATTGTTGGGTGTCTATGAATTTGTGGTATATATTTGCGATAATTAGGCCATTTTGATTTTTAAGGAGGATGTCTAAAAATTGTAGTTCTTTAAAGCTGTGTTCTACAGTGAATTCTATTTTAGGGTATAGATTTTGCTAAGGTTAGGGTGGCGTACGTTGGTGCCATTTTATTTCCCATAGCTGTTTCTAGGATTATTGATTAGGATTAATTCTATACCATCAGTGACCAATTTTTGATTAAATCTTGAGTGTAATGTTTCTGTGTATTTTTCTATCCAAAATCCAAAATGAGATGACCTGTTTTCCTAATTCATTAGGATATTACTACATAGATTTGTGACGTCAATTATTATTATGAGAATATCAGATTCATTTTCTGGTATGGAGTTTTAAAAAATGGATGTCATCCTAAGGGTAGCTTTTTATCTTATACAGGAATGACCGTAGAACAGAGATAGGCAAAATTTTTGGTGGGAGGGTTATGAATTATCAAAGGGCCGCATCTTTTAAAATCAAAAGAATTTAGTTTCGATTCAAGTGCAAACTCCCGCGGGTCGTACAGTTTAGTGTAGCGGGCGGTAGTTTGCCCACATCTGCTAGGGGAGAATATCTGTTATTTAGCTGAGTCTATTAGTCGAGCATGATGGTCCTGCTATTATAGGTGTAATTTTTTGGTCTCTACGTTTTAGAATTTTTTTGTATTTTTACTGCTATTTCTATTTCCTCGGACTTTTGAAAATTTGGTAATCCGTAAAAATTGCAAGTTTTTGTAATGTAGTTAGGAAGTCATTTTTTTAGTTAACGTTTTATTGTGTATGGTGCAAAATTTTGTCACTCGTTTTTCATGATATTATTGTCTAGGTTTTTATCAATTAATTTATAGTTGGTTTAATCCTTTAGTGTTTCTTGGATTTTTGCTCTGTAATGTTTTATTTAAAAAGATTCCGGCGTTTTCTTTGTTTGCTGAGGGGTGTCCTCGTGGTGTAATGGTTAAAGCGAGGGATTACGGAATCGTAGTAAGCGAGTTTACTTTCGGACAAATACCCTTGGGAAGGATATGAACCCCTTTATCCTCCCAGCTAAGGCTCAAATAGCACCCCTACTGCTCTTCTAGAAGGATGGCTTTGGCATTAAATAACACACAAAGGTTGATATGTCATTAAACAAAGAAACCTAAACCTTTGTTTACTTCTTTTATAATTATGTGCTTGTTTTCCTGTCGATTTTTTACGGCTTGTCTTTGTTTGAGTGAGAGATTGTTCTGTCTAGCTTTTTCTTTTTGCTTAATATCCAGAGGTTTTCGAAGAAAGTGTTTAATTGATCGTAATTGCCTTTGTCCGGGAAGAATTTTGATTTATTTTTTTACTTAGGTGTCGTCTGTATTTTCTTTGTTATTAAATTTCTCTATCAATCTAAATTTTCGTTCAAATTCTTTGAGATCTCTTTTTAATCCTGCTAGATTACTAGTGAGAATTGGACCAAATTTTAGATCTAGTTTCAATAAATAAATTTCCTTTATGTCTAATTTGTATATTGATAGAATGGTAATTTTAGGTTTTACGTTATTTGGTTTTGTTAGTTATGTTACTGACACTGTTCTTTTTTCTGTTTGTGTTGCCAAAAAATAGTTTCTTGTGTTGTGTAAAAGATGGTTTCTTATCTCGGGTAACTTGGGGTTCCCACGAAAAGGTTTCCTACTAGGTTGTTGTTATACCTCGGGTAGGCTGTATGATTTTTTTCTTCTGATATGGGGTGCATTTTACCTATTCTGCATTTGTAGGTATGTAGGGTGGTCGTGACAATTTCTTTGTGCGTGAGGGTATTTATCAGGATTCTATTTTTATTTTTGCAAAAAATATCGTTTCCTACTGAGCGGCTGTTGTTTTCGGGTAGTTGGACCAATTTCTTTGTTTGTGGAGGTACGTAGAGGATTCATTTTTTTCTTTTTATGGGATTATTTGTGTGTGTTGACGTTTGCTTTGATAAATTCCATCTGTTGTGTGGAGATGAATTTGTACTGCAGTATGTATTTTTGTGTCGTTTCTATTGTATAGTTTTCTTTGTGGGTTATAAATGAGTGTGTGGCTGTTGTTCTATGGAGTGTGTGGGTCGGTTTAGTAATATTTATGTGTAGGGTGTGTGTGTGTGTGTGTGTGTGTTATGTTTTCTTTGTTTTAGTATTTCATCCTTTTCTCTGTATTTTTCTTTCTCTTTTTCTTTTTCTTTTTCTTTTTGGGATACATTACTCAGCTATTTAGGGGGGTGGTTGTCCAAGAATTTGTTTTTCTTCATCCTTTTTGTAATTCCTTTCCTATTGTGTTGATAGGAATTGTTGTTATTGTGCGGCAAAGTTCTTTGATTAACGTTAATAGTTCCTGGTCTAGTTCCTGGTGTTAGTTATTTAATGCCTCGTTCTATCCTCAAATATTTCTATCGGAGCTTTTAATTTTATAAAGTTTAGTTTCGTTTTTTTTTCTGTTCTTGTGTCTTTTGGTGTCAATTTTTTTCTTTTTCTTGGAATGAAGATTTCATCCATTTCTATAAAATCTTTGAAAATTGTTGATGTTTTTTTTGCTTTTGATAGCATTGAAGAATGCTATCTTGCTTTGATTTAAAAGGTTTCCCCGTATTTTGAGATTTTGTTTAATCGCTTTTTAGACTTCCACTTTTGTGTGGATTCCCTTTATATCTTGTAGACACACACACACACACACATATATATATATATATATATATATATATATATATATAATTAAAATATGTACGCTCACCATTTTAGTGTTCTGGATTTGACACTAAACTGCGTCAAATGCAGTCCTGGAGTTTGGGGAAAGCGGAGTACGCCATCCATTCCATTACTCTCGGCTCACTCTGATCCAAAGAAATAGGGGTCTGACTGGATATTAAAGCGTAGTGCTCACACTCATAGACCCGTGAGAACCGTGGTGGTAAAATGTCTATGTAGTGACGTAGCGCTACAAAAGTCTGTTAAAAACTGTGGTGGTGCATGCGTCGTTTAGTTAGTGTCGTAACATTAAACTGTGTGCAAATTGTTCGTATTAGATCAGATTACTTGGTATATATAATTTCTAATGTTGAATAACAAAACTTGAAACCATTTAAGAGCGTGCAAACAAATGATTAACATTAAATAGAATTATTAATGTTAGATAGCAATACTTGAAACCCTTTAACGAGTTCCAACAAAAGATTAATATTGAATAGAATTATTAATGTTAGATAGCAATACTTGAAACCCTTTAACGAGTGCCAACAAAAGATTAATATTGAATAGAATTATTAGTATTGGATAGCAATACTTGAAACCATTTAACGAGTGCCAACTAAAGATTTTTTCCAAGTTTAAAACAGAATCTTATTGCATATTGTTCTTCTAAAGTGTTAGATTGCATTTTTGAAATTCACTTGGTGACAATCAGGTTTTAGTAGGGTATATTCCAATTCCTGGTGAAGCTGTTCATTTGAACCTGAAATCCTGAAAATTCATAAGATATATAGCAATAACATTCTGAATTTTCAAGCGTCTACAACAATTTTAAATGCCCATACGAAAAAAGTCTGGAAACTTATCGTATGCACCTCGTATCTGTGTGGGGATGTGGCTTTTGGTTTGATTGGTGTACATCCTTCGGCTGTTTCCATGTGAGCTGTGACGAAGTTTTCATATATCTCGGATATCTCCTGAAATGTATCGAATTTGTTTCTTACTGTTACTCTATATTTACAGTGTGCAGAAACAAAATTAGGAAACAAATCTATAATAAAACAAGATTAATTTTAATTTTGAAAAATAAACAACAAAATAAGAACATAGATATAAAACAGCAATTTTTTTCAATATAGCCGCCATTTTTTTTTTCAATTATTGTATCAGCATGACTTCGAAACGATTACCATGCCTTCTAAATAAATTCTTTAGACATTTTATTCCATTGCTCCTCAATAGCAGTCTTAAGCAAACCAATATTTGAATGGGAAGTTGCATTTGTTTTATTTTCCGAAACGCTCCATATAGCGTAATCAAGGGGGTTAAGGTCTGGGCGTGATGGAAGCCATAGATTTGAAGGCCAAAATAGAGAAGAATTTTCCTGACAAAATTCTTGTGTTTTTGCACCGCGTGTGATTTTTTTCTTTTATCTTCGTACTCAAAAAATGTCGGGGGGTTCTGGCAAACGATTTCAGTTTCAAATCTTGTTTAATTGCTGTCCTTACAGTTTTCTTGAGGACTTTCAATTCATTAGCGTGTTTTCCTATTGACATTGTTGGGTCCTTAATCACCATAGGGAGAGCAGTTAAAAAGATTTCGTTTCGTTTTTTTGTTCAATCCTCCATCCCACTTTTCTTTTAAAAGTACTTTTTCTGGAAAAAAATGTCTTTGCTTTATATACAGTAGACAAAAAACTCCAATTATTTCGGAAATTTTTTTGGTTTGATTTCAGCGTTGAGCAAATCATAGATTAATTCTCATTTCTTTTCAAGCTCACTCATATTGGGTTGAATTTCAATTAAAACCTCCTTGAATAATAGAGCCTATCATGAAAATTTAGATCTCTCGCGTGTTTTTGTTTTTTTTAAATTTGACTAATCAGACTGAAAAAAGCGTTTAAAAATTATTCCATATTTTGCTTCCGCTCCCTGTATTGCTTATATTTCTATTGGAAAGCGAGAAGTCGAAACGTGTTGTTTTGACCGTTTCTTATATCTAAATAGACTCAGGAGTATCTTTGCCGAGACGATTCTAACGTCTGAAGATACTCCTTCAAAAGTGAAGTATGCCAAATTGTTCAGATTGCTATTTATCCACTTTTTCTTTATGAATATATAATCTAGCTGTGCTTTAGCATAATTTGGATATGTTTAGGTCCATAGTTTTCCCTCCCCTTTTTGGAATTTAGTGTTTAGGCATGAAAACTGTTCTCAAGAGAAAAAAGTTCTTAGATATTCTCTACTTCTATTTAGCAAGTTGTATAAACCAAATTTATAATTTTCATCTTTGCCTATTTGAGCATTCATGTTTCAACCGATTATGTGAACATTGTTTTGGGGAATGTGTTAAGCAAGGGAAATAACGCATTGTAGAAGGCGGTGATATCCGTTTCATCACTGATATTGATAGGACTATAACAAGGGATGATCATTGTGCAAGGGTTGCTATTAAATGTAGCACACATAATTCTCAGTTCGGTTCACTCAATGCTATTTGGTAATTTTTAGGCACGAGGACTGAGAAGCATTCTTTCACCTTCTATGCCGGTATTGACTGAGTTTTTCCCTGCAGATGCCGTGAAAAATGTATACCCATTACCGCTATCATGGTATTTTAAGTCTAGTTCACCAAGCTTATATCTAGGTTCTTGCACACATATGCGTGGTGCATTCAATAAGTTTCGAGACTTTTTTTCTACAGGCGTTTAAAATTGGCGTAGACTCTTGAAAATTCACTATGTTCTTGGTATACATCTTATGAGATACCTGATCAATTTTTATGATTTCAGGTTCAAATGAACAGCTACAGCAGCAATTGGAATACACCCTACTAAAGCCTGATTGTCACAGCTGGTAAATTTCAAAATAAATTCTGTTTTAGACTTGGAAAAAATGCCACAGACGCGTATGGAATGCTTTAGACTGCTTTTCGACCATCTTGCATGAATCGAGCGTCAGTTTTTGAGTGGCATAAGAGATTCAAGGAAGGCAAGAAGTTTGTGAGGGATGATGAGAGGTGTGGGAGGAATAAGGAAGTCAGTACACCAGAGTTGATTGGCCAAAGGGTTAGGGTTAGGGTTACTATGTTGTTTTAAAGGAGTTCAGAAAAAGATTCCATCGGAAGAGGCCAGCACTCTTCAAATCGGGCCAGTGGCATTTCCTCCAGGACAATACACCAGTTCACAACTCCATCATTGTCGCAGACTATTTGGCCAAGATGGGCATCAAGACAGGTCTTCAATCTCCCTATTGTCCACACCTTGCTCCCTGTGACTTTTGCTTATTCCCTAAGCTCACAGGCTATCGTTATGAGAGAATTGAGGAGATGAAAGAGGCTGTGACGAAGGTCATTGACACGTTCACACAAGAAGACTTCCATAGGGTCTTCCAGAAGTTGTTGTAACGGTACGACAAGTGCATTGCAGCCGTAGGATATTACTTTGAAGGGGGCTAGAGTTTCATGTGTGTACTCTCAATAAAAGTGACAGTACCAAAAAAAAGTCTGGAAACTTATTTAATGATCCTCGTATATTCTGCTTGGCTGCAGTCGCTGTAAGCTCGGCTAGTTGGTTTACTGTGTTTATAGTCGTGATGTTAAAAGTTGCTATGTTAACAGTGCTTTTTTGCATCTAAATAAATTGGGTTTGAGCTCTGTAGCAAATTTTTTAACACTGGGAACAAATCAAGCCGAACACGTTCTTTTGTTTATTAGCGTGAAGGCCAATGCAGTTCGAATTAGTCATGTTAGTCTTTCGTTGGCTGTTTTTTTATTTTCTTATTAATAGACGCCACTCTTAAAGATGAGTAGCAGTAACTTCCTAACTGAACTATTTCATCCCGGTCATTGACCTGTGAGGTTATGTTGCCCAGCATCGGCTGAAACTCGCCGTATACCCAACACCGGATTTATCTACCTTGCTTCAAATCCCATCGTTTCCACTGTTATATGCTTGTGTGATTCGCAAAATACACTCCTCTATCAGAAACTTCTCCTGCGACAAGCCGGGGCAGGATATCTGAGTTGTTATGGAGGTGTAAAAAGAGAAGACTTGTTTCCCTTAAGTTTAGAGTCCAAATGTTCCATTGGAACTTGGTGGTTACGTCAGTATTATCTTATTCTATCATTGCTCATAGACAGAATTATTCTGTGGAAAATGTTTCGGCGTTTTCTGATGCGAATGAAATATATTTATTTGAAATTTATTTATTTGAGGAATTTCTATTATTTCTAAAAACTTTTAAACTTTTAGTGTTGTAACGCTACGGGATCAGATAAACTGAGGTAACATGACGCACGCAGATATGAATAAAGGTGTTACTCCACGAGACCCAAAATGAATAGATGTTACATTTCGCAAAATACAAAGCGACTCCATTGTTTCTTAAGATACAATAATAAATCACAGGTCTACAACATTCACGTAGTCGTCAACGAACCCGAGAGAAATTAAGTAAAAGATGGTTGTTACTGAGAAACGCTAAAAGTTTCATTCGTGGAAGACGAACGATCAAAACACCGACTTCTATTTTTCACCACAACTAAGTCAGTAACCCCCATAAAGGCCGCTCATCTAATCTCCCAAATAATTCATCGTCTGTCTCGGGTCAATTGCTCTGACTCTGAACCAACTGACCGTTCAATCACCCTGCTTATATATTGTATAAATTATCTCATCAACTAGTGTCATAAGAACACGTTTCATTAAAAACTCTCCAGTTTCGTCATCACAGAAACTTTCCAGCATTGCACCATCACTCAATCCTCAACTGACGAAACGTTTATCTTATTGTCTTGTCCCTCCGATTTCAAAACAAACCTTTAATATGTCGTCCAAGCCGATCTCCTCGTGGTGTAATGGTTAAAACGATGGAGTGCGGAATCGTAGTACTTAAGTTCGTACTCCAGTCGCGCTACTACGTTCACTTTCGGGCAAATACCCGTGGGAAAGGTATGAGCCACCTTATCCTTCCAGCTATGGGTTAAATAGTACCTCTACTGTTCTTCTAGGAGAATGGCTTTGGCATTAAATAACCTAAAAAGAGTTGATATGCCATTAAACAAAGAAACCAAACCAAACCGATCTCCAAAACAACTTGTCAACTTCATATCCTGTTATGAGTGATACATTTGACTTTCCTGAATGCGACTTTCACTTCAATTCAAAGTTTTTAGCTAACTCAGAATTCATTGTTACAAATAAACTAAGATAATTAATTATCAGCCTTAAATATATTACTGTGTGTCTTTATTCCCTTTTTTCGAAACCGTTCTCCTTTAAAGGAATAATAAAGCTTCCGTATATTTACAAATTTTTATATAACAACACACACACACACATACAAATGCGCGTATATACACACATACACATACACATACATACTCAAACACACTCACACACACACGCACACACAAACACACACACACACACAAACACACATACACACATATACGCCGATTATTTCAAAATGATACCAAAACAAATTTTCTTACATTTTCAAAAACTACTATAATTAAAGCTGAAAAATCTATTGTAATTGAGTTGATTCTAAAGAGGATTTCAGTGTTTTTGTTTTGTTTGTTTGCTTGTTTGTTGTATGTGTGTGTATGTGTGGGTGTGAACAGGTTACAGAAATTTTAAATATCATCCTAGATTTGTTTTTGTTGGGTTTTTTAAATACTACATCAATTTTTGAGAAAGTGTGTATTTACCCATAATCTGCGCCATCAGCAGTACATAAACGGGGTACATCTGGTCCGAAATCAGAGTTTTCCTTCTCCTAAACTGGTTGCCAAACCCAAGCTAAAGAACCCACTCTGCCCTACAATTTATGCATAACAGGGGAAGAACATAAGGATTCATGACATAACTATGGACATTAGCAGGAAGTAAAACGCAAACATACCCGTCCAGGATTAAAATCAGGTCTACTTGTCCATTTCCTATAACGAAAAATTATTCTAATCCGCATACAATTTTGAAATTAAGCGTCGGATAAAGGCGGTTTATACTTTTCCCAAGGTTATTAGTCCGAAAGTGAACGTAACTAGAGTTCGAACTCACTTACTATGATGTTACGGTCCGGCACATTAGCCACGACTCCACGGAGATTCCTCAAATTTCTCAAGGATATAGCTTTTAAAGGAGAGACTGAAAAAGATGCTTGGTTGGTTGTTGGGGTTTATGGCATATCAACCATTTAACGCCAAATTCTGTCTATATGTATATACATTCAAGACTGAGAGACAAAACGAAAGACAACGCTTTATTGGCTAACATTAATTTCGTTAACAGCAACAGCATTGTTGATATAATGAGATTATATTCATACAAATCTTTTGTTTACCTATTTGGATGAGTGCCAAATGTACCCCCCACCAATAAACAGACATGCAAATTGAAACCATATTCTATTGTTTTTGGTTCGGTTTCTTTGTTTAATGGCATATCAAATTTCGTGAATTATTTAATACCAAAGTCTTCTTTGTAGAAAGAAGTTAATTGTACTATTTAACCCATTTGTGGAAGGATAAGAGCATCCATAATTTTCTGAAAGTGAAAGTAATAACGTGTCTGGAGTTTGAATTCGTATACAACGATATCACTGGCCAGGACGTTAGCCACAACACTACGATAATTCCTCATATAATTTTTCTTTTTTGGTTTGGTTTCTTTATGTGATGTCATACCAACTTTCATGGGTTATTTAATGCCAAAGCCATTCTTGTAGGATAAACCGAGAGTTAACGTAATGATGTTTCAAGAGTTTGAACTTGCATACAACGATATCACAAGCCAGAACGTTAGCCTGTAGGAGGTTATATTGTGTTTTTATATTTAATTTCCATTTTTGTCGTGGTATATTTAATTTGTTTTTTATATGTGGTTGCGTGTTCTCAGAAGTAGGAAGGTCGCCATTTATAGCGATGGGGATAACATTATTATTATTATTGTTTTTTTTTTTTTTTTGTTGTTGTTTTAAGGTTTAAGTTGGTTTTGTTGGTATTACTTTGGTTGAGTTGGTATTTCGTTGGTAGTTATCCCCTGGCTAAATGTTGATGGAAAATAAAGATGGTACTATTTACCAACCCCTCCGCTCGGGCAGGATATGACACAAGGTCAATTTTTAAGCGGAGTTTAACAGGTTTGAACTCAGAGTTTTCCTTCTCCTAGACTAGTTGCCTCAACAAGGCTGAAGAACCAAGTCCATCCTACTATTTACCCATAGCTGGAGGGAGAATAAGGGGGTTCATACCTTTCCCAAGGGTATTTGCCCGAAAGTGAACATAATAGCGCGACTGGAGTACGAACTCGCGTACTATGATTCTGCAGTTCATCGCTTTAACCATTACACCACGAGGACACCCTCAGAATGGTGGTGGAGAAGAACGAAGACGTCGTTAGGTTTTAAAGGAAGGTTTAATGGCAGCATGAAGTAAAGGGTTTTACACTGGCATGCTGCGAGGTTTCGTAGTAAGGAAAGAATGTAGGAAGTTGTTAGAGTGTATCATCTAATTTGTTTTTAACTAGAATCCCTTGGTCTAGAAGAATAGACCAAAGGGATCCATAAACTAGATGGCTCTCCTCATAATGGTTGATACGGCTACTCTATTCAGGAACAGACGTTAAGACGTCCGTTCCCGTTGAGGATTTCTGACCGAGAGAGAGTTTCGTGGGCTTTCTTCAATTTTTTGCTACTGCTAGGAAATATGGCTCGGGCTGAATAGGACAAGTCATCCTGATTAGGTGAAAATGTTCGGCGACTCTAACGGTCAAATTAGATTACGTGCCAAACAGAAATTTCAATTTTTCTTTCTGCTACAAGCCACAGCACTACAATAATTCCTCATATCATTTTTCTTTTTTGGTTTGGTTTCTTTATGTGATGGCATAGGATGTTTCTAGAGTTCGAACTCGCTTACTACGATGTCGCAGTCCAATACGCTATGCCCCAGGAACCCCTCCTACACACACACATTCTGTATTCTTTGCACACTCGAACATAAGAAACATTATATTTCTAATTAACTATAATACAAAGGTAATTATTCTTAATAATTTTGACAAGTACCCTCTTTCATTTTACTAATTCTACTTGCTTTTTAATGATAATAATAATAATTATTATTATTATTGTTATTAAGAGTGCGGCTTCATCTAAAAATAAATACATTGATAGTTCCATTAAAGACAGGTGCTGCAGACTTCTTTGTTATGAAATTATCACCAATCTCACGAGAGAATGTCTGTTCACACATTTAAAACTATATACTGTCAGATTATTTGCAAAGTTATATGAAGCCTGCGCCATAATAGGATTATTTACAAACATATATATATATATATATATATATATATATATGTGTGTGTGTGTGTGTGTGTATTAGTTTGAGTCATAAATGATTTCCATTTTTTAAACATAAATTGTAACTACGTAATTTTAAGTTCCAATCTTTTAAACGCAACCGAAAAATACTTGAGTGTCTACATCGGTCATTCCTCTTTCAGTAGTTAAAGAGTGTGCATCATAATTGATTCTATGATCTCAAGCTCCTAAAATGGAAAGACTGGAAGCGCATATTCGACAAATAATGTTGTGAGTGTTAAAGAGTAACAAAAACGATAGAGAAACAGCTAAGAAAATTTCTAGTGTTTATGAATAAGATATCGTAACTGAGCTTCAAGTCCAAAACTGGTTTTCAAAGTTTCATTCTGGTGATACGTCAGTGAGAGATGAAACCAGACCAAGACTCTCATCAGACCTCGATCAAGATAATTCAAAAGAATTGATGGAATATAATCTACGTAAAAGTACTTGAGATTTAGTAATTAACCTCAACACATTCCAATCCATAATATGTCACCACTTAAAGCTTGAGAAGGTATATATTGAAATGACAAACACAATGATGTGTCATATATATCTATATAAAGAGTAGGAGGAAAAAAAAGTGGGAGGAGAATTTACGAAAGAAAAGAATTTTACTTGAAATAAGAGGAAGAATTGGTGAGACGTGCTACAGGCATTCTAGAATTTTGCAGTTATATCAGAAGTTGATCTTGTTTAAGAAAAGTTTGTTAATCTTTATTCAGAGAGCTTCAAGAATTTGCAATTTTTGCTTGTTTTTCCATTGTGCAGTGTGGAAGTTTTATTTTTATTAGAACTTTTCTATATTTAGAGGCGGGTTTGAATAACTGTGTAATTTCATTATTCACTCCCTTGAAGATGGCTTCAGTTAGGACCGAAAGTACTTGGTAACATATGGCGCCCTCCAAAAGTCAAACGACTCATATGAAGACTTGAACTAATCAAAGATACAATTGGCAGACATGAAGCGTGTATCTTATTTAATCAACCTCACACACACACACATACTCACACACACACACACACACACACACACACACACATATATATATATATATATATATATATATATATATATATATATAAAGCTCGGCTGAAAATTTCATAGGCTGACCCAGATAATCTTATGGAATACAACCAAATGAGATTTATCTTTAAACGTTGTCCCTCTGCGGTGTTGCTGTGGTTGGATACCAACACTCCAAAAAGTCATCAATAGCAGATATGACGTTATCGTATAAACTTTTCCGCCGGTCCTCGTATATATATATGTACACTGCTTTTTATCTTATGTATTTTCAGAGAGTTCAATGTTTTGTTTCTTTTTTTAATGGAATATCAACCTTTATGGATTATTTTATACCAAAGCCACCCTTGTGAAAAACAGTAGTGGGACAATTTAACCCCAAACTGGAAGGAGAAGGGGATTTAATACCTTTCCCAAGGGTATTGCTCCAAAAGTGAACGTAACAGCACATCTGAAGTTCGAATTCATTTATTTCAAGGCTACGTGGTGTAATGGTTAAAGCGATGGATTGCGGAATTGTAGTAAGCGAGTTCAAATTCCAGTCACGTTACTATGTTCACTTTCGGGCAAATACCCTTGAGAAAGGCATGAACCTCCTTATCCTCCTAGCTATGAGTTAAATAGTACCACTACAGTTCTTCTATAAGAATGGCTTTGGTATTAAATAACTTACAAAGGTTGATATGCCATTAAACAAAGAAACCAAACCAAACCTAATTTATAACAATCATTTGCTTGAACACTTATTATTTTAAGTATTCCAACTGAATATGAATCATTTTTAAACAGATCTGTTTGACCAATCGATGAGAGCCTAGAGTACACCACAAGGTCAATTTTTAAACGGAGATAAACGGGTTTGAATTCAGAGTTTTCCTTCTCCTAAACTATTTGCCTCACCAAAGCTAAAGAACCTAGTCTGCCCTACTATTTACCCATAGCTGGAGGGAGAATAATTGGATAATTAGTATTAGTGCAATGTGAAATGCAATCAGTCTAGTCCAGGATTTGAACCCATGTCGCCGTGTACGATATTATATATATATATATATATATATATATATACCTAAAATTTCGAGTGAATAGCCCATTTTTAAAATGACCGATAAGGGTTATATTTCTCAGAATATTTTGGATCGGTATATAGCGAGTTAAAATTGTAATTGACTTCAATTTGTTTTCAAATATTTTTATCATTGTGCCGTCAATAAATTTTTAATTCAGTAAGACACATTGTTTATCAAGGATAACTGCACTATTATCTCAGTACTTCTTCTACAAAATAGGGAATATTTTTAAGCGCTAATCTATTGTCACTTAGAGAAATATATTTTGGAGACGCAATTTTCTCATACAAACAGATTATAATCATAAATATCAAGCGGCAAACACTTTTTCTTCTTTTTTTTATGTTGACGTGAATTTCATTTGTTGTTTGTTTTTTTTTTTTCTTTTTTCTTTTTTTAGGCTTGTGTTGACAAGAACTCGGCTTCACTTTAGCTATAAGAAAAAAAGGTAAATACTTGTTGTCAGTACATAACGATCTTATAGATTACATTTATTTTTACCGGTTTTTTTTCTCTGTAGCGTTTTAATTATTTTCCCTGTCGAAACTCGTATTTTTTTAAGTTTCATTTCTTTTTCTTTTTCTTTTTTTTGTTTTTTTGCTTTGGTTTTTGGTGGGAGGGACTTATATATATATATATATATGGGGGTGTGTGCTTCCACTCTCGTTTTATTTTGACATCTCACGCAGAGTTATTGTAAATGAACTAGTCTACCAGGCCTTTTCTAGTGAATTCAATTCTTAGTGAGCGCCCGGTATATCGGGCCTTGTCCAAAACTAAGCTTAATATCATGGGTGTTTGAGCTGTCAATACTCAGGTTCCAACATGGATTTGATAAATAGATTGATATGGAAAGACTGAGATATGAATAGACTTAGGTAGATTGATAGATTTGGTTTGGTTTCTGCGTTTATGCACGTGTGCGTACGTCTGCGTGTGAGTGGATGCACGTCTCTGTGTCAGCATGTCTCTGTGTGTATGCTTTCAGGCGCGTACGTGTGATTGCATGCCTGTGTACGTGTACATAGGTGTGTCTTTATTGTATACAAGTATACGCGTGCGTATGTGTACATGTGTTTCTATGTGTGTGCACTGTGGCGTGACTAAGGATTACAATGATTGAGAATTATTTTAAGGTTAGGTTGGTTTCTTTGTTTAATAACATATCAACCTTCGTGGGTTATCTAGTGCCAAAGTCATCTTTGGTATAAAAACTCATTTCTAAGAAAAAAATCAAGCAGACGACATGCAGCACTTGATTTGGCCTGAGTGGAAAAGGGAGAAGTAATCCTAGATAATACGGCACCAAAAAGCTACCTCCGTCTCTTTGTTGAGGACTACTATTCAGATCCTTCGTACGAATTCGGGGACCGAATTGAAGACAGGAAAAATTAGCCAGCAAATGTCTTTCGTCACTCGCTTCTTGAATAGCCGAAAAATATTTTAAACAGGCAAGAAGCTTCCCAAGAAATAAATGTAAAATTAAACGAAAGTCGACTACTGAAATTCTACCAAGTTAAACAACCGACAGAAAATTCAACCGAGAATTCGGCTGAAAAGAACCTCTAAGAAGACTCTGAATTAAATGAACTCTGAAACACTTCGACAAAACAAAACAAAAAAAAAAAGAAAATACTCAAATTCAAAGAACTTTTTTTCACTGACACACTCTTAGATAAGTTCCAGCAAATTGCACTAAAATTTTCAACACTTTATCTTTTCTATTTCTTTCTTTCTTGTTTCTTTTGTATAAAATTCCCTTTTAAAAACTTTGTGTTATCTTTTTGAATCAGTATCCGAACTAGAAAGCAGCGGAACTTATTGTTTAAACTTACCGTTTGAATATACCGTTTAATATTGCACACTAAAGACCCCTAAAAATATTACCCAGTTAAATACTAAATTTGGCTTTAGTGTCACCCACTTCATATCAAATTTTATTTTTATCCCTCACATTCCTTTATATTGCAAATTTTATCTCTTTCAATTTTTTAAAAGAACAGCAATGATACTATTTAACCGAGAGTATGGGAGCTAAGGATGTATTAGTCCAAAATAGAAAATGATAACACTCACTTATTTCGATTCTGTAGTCTATCATTTTTGCCATTACACCACGGGGACTTAGATAGATAGATAGATAGATAGATAGATAGATAGATAGATAGATAGATAGATATTGTGATACATACGCACTGGCTCAGATAGATAATAAGCAAATATAAATACATGGAAACAGTTACTAAACAGATACTATACTCTAAATACAATGCAATATGCAATATAAATTTATATAATTAATTCTCAGGGTGCTTTAGGCTCAGCAATAATCAAGCGAGTGTATTTTCCATTATTGATTTTACCTTAATGAAAACACGTGCATTTATTTTTGTACATAACAGCTTCACTTTTAGGAATTACGTAGGTTCGCCTATATTTTTGCATATGTTTGTATTAGACGAAACATGCTTTCAATTAATAACTGTCAGCCGTTGGTTCTTTGATGGGCGTTGATAAAATATAATATTGACTCGCGTAATATCCCTCGATCAAGGAATAAATACGGGCCTTTTGTTTGCTAACACATTCGTTTGATTATCAAGTTATGTCGAAATAAAAACTCTAAACGTCCGCATGATAGTGGGTCCATTGCTCAGTTCTGCAATGAATAAATTCTCTTCCATTAGAGTTTAGACCTGGGTTTTAGTAAGCAACATTTATAAACATATTCTCATAGTGCAATGGTAAACAAACTGGTTGAGCAGATTAACTGAGATAAGTTCGATACTCATTATATATATAGTAAGTAAAGTTGGCGACCATAGTCGAGGGTGACCCGAAGGCTCCCTTTTCGATAGCTACTACACCAAGGTGTAGGGGAAGGCGCTACTCCTTCCCAGGATTGCTCTACTTTACCCTTGATCCTTATAATGCTGAGTGTTAAGCAAGGAGGCATCAAGTACCATTTTTTGAGTCTTTGGTATGACTCGACCTGGGATTGAACACAGGTCTCCCGGGCCATTGGCGAACACTCTAACTGCTAGGCCAATGTCCGGTTATATATAGTCATCCACAGACAGACTGTTTCGTAACAGTGTGGCTAGACACGCAGGATGCTCGGATCGAAACCCGTCCAACTTTACGTTAGACTGTGATTCGGACCACTCGTCCACCAAGCGGACCACGTTGGCTAAGGGAATTTTAAAGTATTTTTTTTTAAATTTATTTATTTATTATAAACAGCAGCAGCAGCAGCCTTTGTTTACATTTTTTATACCCTATCGGCTACCAGAATGCTCAATTCTTTCGAAGAGCTTTGGATTACGCTAACCGGCAATTCCTTCCTCGCCAGAGAGCTCAACCCCCATGGGGGAGCATATATATATATATATATATGTGTGTGTGTGTGTGTGTGTGTGTGACGGACAAAGGTGTAAATGATTGAATAAAACTCAGTTCTATTTCAAACAATTCAGTTTAGCATAAGTAAACAGTTTAATTGTCAAAAACATTTCTATTTCAAGCTATTCAGTTTAGTCAAACAGTTCTAATTCAAATCATTCAGTTTAGTATAAATATAGTTTTGGTTTACACACAGTTTGTTATCAAAACAATTCTATTTCAAACAATTCAGTTTCACGTAATTACGTAGTTTAGTTCTATTTAAACTATAAATAGGACCCTCTCAGGTGCTACCACTCCGGGCTAGAGTGGACCTGGGAGCGATGACCATGAATGGGTACTCCACATTCGCCAAAGTTTCAGCATTACAGGAACCTCACCATCAGATTGTTTAGTGTCATATCCAGGACAATCGTTGGCTTACCCCTCTGCAGAAATGCAGTCGGTGTATTCTACAGCCCCAGCCGACAAGGTAATACACAGAGTTAAATGTAAAAATGGTTTTATTTCAGATAATTCCGTTTAACATACATACGCAATTTAAATTTCAAAACAGTTCTATTTCAAACAATTCAGTAAAGCATAAGTACGCAGTTTAAATGTCAAAATAGCTCTATTTTGAACAATTTGTTTAGCATAAATACGCAGTTTAAATGCAAACATAGTCCCCTCTCAACCAACACAGTTTAGCTCAGTTTTACCCATAGATAGGACCCTATCAGGTGCTACCACTCCGGGCCAGAGTGCACCTGGTACCAATGGCAAAGAAGGGGTATTCCGCATTACTCAAACCTCCAGCATTACTGGAATCTCACCAACAGATTGTCTAGTGGAGGACACTCGTTGGCAGGGGGTCTTACTCCTCTGCAGAGAAGCACTCGGTATATTCTACACCCCCACTCACCAGCCGACTGTACAAGCATTCATATATATATATATATATATATATATATATATATATCATCATCATGTCATGCCGCCAGCACGAATATCCCTGATCCTCTCCCGCCACTTCTCCCTATCATTCATCGCTTTTTAGCAGGTCTTCAGGGTTATATCCGGTATCCTCACATAGCTGCTGTATGTATGTTCGAGCTAGTCGTCCTACTTTTGCTTGGCCATATGCGGGGGTCCATAGGAGTACATCACTGATGAGCTCGTCCTTGCTTCTCTAGCAGTGTCCTGCGTGTCTGGTTCGTCTAACTTGTATAGTTTTCGTGATGGGAGGCAAGTGGCCGTATAGTTGGTGTCTTGTGGGGTGTTGACGCTAGGACTTGTTCAATATTGCTCTCAACATTCTTGTGTAATTGCCATCTGGTTTCTTCTTCAGCCGTTTAGTTAGCGTCCAAGTAGTGCATCCATATAGTAGTATCGATACAACCGCTGCCTGGAAGAAACTGCGTTTCATTTTATCGGTATATATATATATATATATATATATATATATACCTTATCTTACCAGCTATGTGTTAAATAATCACAATACTGTTTTTCAACAAGAATAGCTTCAGCATTACATAACCCAAGAAGGTTGATATGCCATTAAACAAAGAAATCGAAAAAAATTATTTTTTAATTTTCTATTTCTATATTCTAAGCATAAAAATGATTCATTTTTTTTTTTTTTTTTTTTTTACATAAAAGGAATCTTTTGTCAGTGAATTTCGATAAAATACATAAATAACTAGATCATTAGAGACAAATATTGCTTCAAAAATCTGAGTTTATCACACACAAATGAAAACTTCGAGTACGCTAAGAGCTGAAAGATTCAGAATTTCTTGCAGTATTTATTTTCAGTAAAATCTTGCAGTGTAAAGAAGTCGAATAAACCCTAGTGTTTTCATTTGGAATCCTAATCATTTAACGTGAGTCCCATTTAAAAAAAAAAAAAGAAAAAAAAAGAAAAGAAAAAATGATTATCAATTCTGAAAAACCCTTCATTTGCAAAATGACACCGTGGTACGGATAATGAAGCCCCTAACTTCTTGAGCTACTCCTTTTTATCTTTCTCTCTTAGGCAGTTACAAAGCAATGAATATTTTATTCATACAATCAAGCTAATTGATGGTTTCTTTCCTCGTGGGAGCCTTTCTCGGCACGGTGAGGGATCTAGTCTGACGTAAATTAATTGCAACAGGTTACAGAATCAGTACGTCGGTCGTTGGGAATCGGTGAATTATTTACACAATTCGATCCTGCAATGCTTGCTATTGTTTCCAAAGGGGATTCGGAATCTTGGTGCTCTTAAGAATTCATTCTTTTTTCGACATGGAATTGTCACTTTAAACATCTGAGCTATTTTATTTAAGGAAGATCTTTTCAATCAAGATCAAAGTCTTCAATAAATTTAATAGCTCTCAGAATGAAAAAATATTTAAGAAATGGAATTGGGGATATTCTTTAAGTGAAAATAAAGTACCGAGGCTAAAACGGAAAAAATTGACCGGCCGTATAAACTCGTGTACAAGTCGATTTTGTCTATAAGTCGATCTCATGTACAAGTCTCGCCCTAATGGTAGGGGTTAGAATACGCTGACTGCATGTCCTGAAGGGGAGTAAGATCCCCTAAAAGAGTTTCCTGGGTATGATACTAAACTATATTTGATGATGAGGCTCCAGTTCTGGAAATCTGAGGAGTGCAGAACACTCCTTCATTACCACTACTCCCAGGTCCACTATGACTCGTGAGTATAATTTATGGGTCAAATAGATATTTAAACGAATTGCACTCGCCAGGACCGTGTAAAAAAACTCTAAAGAAAGAATTGCACAAAAAATATAAATAAATAAATAAATATACAATGAATGCGATTCCTTAAACTGAAGGCATAAAATAAATCTACCCGGGTTGACACGCCGTAAAAATCAATTAATCGTATATTAGTTGATCTCTTGTATAGATGGATATTTGAATTATATTCAGCAGATCCTTAACAGAATTAAATTTTGAAACCAACGTTTGCTGTAAGTCATTCATATATCACCCTCGAAATGTTTACCATGAACTCCTAGGGAATTAAACAAATCGAAAACCTTCTTTATACATCCCAATACTTTAAGTATTTTTTCTTGTTTGTGGTGATATCATTTTATCACTTCTTTCTTTAATTTTTTATAAAAATTTCTTTATATATTTTACTGATTTCGAACAGATTGTTCTCAGCCGATTTTCTCTATTACTGATATGCTTACCAAGCATTAAGCAAATAATTGCAATTTGAAAAAAAGAACAAATAGTAGAAAAAATGACAAGATTAATGTAGATTGGATACTCCCGCTTGATCATTAAGCTTCCGTGACAAGGCTATACAAAGTATAGGCCTTGCAGCTGTGCAACTAGATTTGATTGATTGATATTAACGGCATGTCAACGGATGAAAATTCATCTCAGGGGCAAAATTTGACGCGGGAGACATTAAAAAATTAGAAAACGCAATATCACACTATACCAGATGATGGGTGTCTGAGGTGCTTCGACCAATGGCAGATTCACTGGAATAAATACGCTGAATGCCTGGGGAACTATTTTGAAGAAAATTAGCGTTTAATTCATCATTAAATTATTTTGGTAAAAACCGCTCCTGTCTAGATACTTATCAATTTGATTGATATTACCGGCATGTCAATACGTCTAAGTTTATTTTATGCCTAGAGGTTACGGAATCGCGTTCATTGAACATTCATATTTACCTTTTCTGTGTAATTGTTTCTTAAAAGGTTAAATAGTTTCAATTATTGCTATTCAACACTAATAATTCTATTTAATATATATAATAATCCCTAGTAAAAGATTTAAAAAGTTCTATTTGACCCATAGATAGGACCCTAACAGATACTAGTCCGGGTTCGAGTGGACCTGTGAGTAATGCTAACGAAGGGGTACTCAACATTCCCCTAACCCCTAACTGGAGCCTCACTTTCAAACGCAATTGAATGTCATAACTATGACACTTAAACAGAGTTATTTGACGTATAGATGGGATCCTAACAGGTACTATCTCTCCAAGTTAGAGTGGATCTGGGAGTGATGGTATTGAATGCGTTCTCCCTACTCTCCCTTGAGATGCAATGCCATACTAAGGATACCCCTATATTCTGTTGGGTAGTCTTACCACTCTGCAGGTAATACAGTCAGCGTACTCTAACAGGTCACTGTGCAATGGAAGTCTTTGACATGAGACGAACATGTGATGGTCTAAATTACTATTAACCTATAATTATTGAGAAATGTTTTGTTATAAAAATAGACTGTCGCTTTATATTCAATGCCGCCGTTTACTCGAATAAATATGATACTTTTAAGCAGTATAAACAGGATTTTCTTCGGTTCTAATGAGTAAGGTTCACTGACTGTAAATAAGTAAGTAAAGTTGTCTCCTTTTAGTCGAGGGTGACCCGAAGGCTCCCTTTTCGATAGCTACTACACCAAGGTGTAAGGGAGGGCGCTACTCCTTTCCCTGATTTGCTCCACTTTACCCTTGATCCTTACCTTATAATGCTGTGTGTTTAATTTAAAATATAAACGTTTCATTCGCTTTTTCTTCATCTTTAGTAATAAAAAAACCTAGAAGTTTACGTGGAAATTGCATAAAAACGCCTTAACAACCATTCGATTCTTAGTAATAAATAAGGAAAATAATTCGGATTTTTTTTTTGTTCTTCTTTCTATTTTTTTTTTTTTTACCCCTTCGTGAGTTATTTAAATGCTCCAGTGGTTTTGAAAGTGAAAATGAAAGTGAAAATGGAAGATAGCTTGCTGACAGAAAAGATCCGATTGGAAGTAATACAAAAATTATAAGCCTTTTGAAACATTGAAAAAACATTTGACACTAAAATTTATTCGACGGATCGCCATAAAAATGATAAATGTGATTCCCAATTAACGACACGTTCTATTCCAACAAAATCATTAAAAGAATTGGTTACTAAACCCAGATCTTCTCCTAAAAGTATATCAAACATCTGAAAGTACGAGCGATTTATTTACTCTTCTTCTGGACCGTCCTTTTTTTAGTTTCTAAAAAGTTTTTTGCACAGTTATAGAATATCAATACAAAGGATTTGCACAAACTTGTAAGGTTCCAAGCATTCTTATTTAATACCAATAATTATTTGTTTTCAAGTTTCTATTTAATAAAAGTTATTTGTTTTCACACAGTTATATGGTTTCGGCTTCTTTGTTGAATGGTATATTAGTTTTCGTAGGTCATTTAACGCCAAAGACACCCTTTGTAGAAGAACAGCAGTGTTACTATTTAACCAAAATCTGGGGGGATAAAGGGGTTCATACCTTTCCCAAGAGTATCAGTTTAGAAAGTAAACGCAAGATCACGACTGCGGGTCGAACTCGCTTACTTCGAGGTCGCAGTCCCGTACTTTAGCCACTACGCAACGGGCACTCGAGAACTCCCCGTCCAGTCATATAGTTTCAAGTAATTATTAATAATTCTTAAATAACCAATTATAATTTCTTGTAATTATTCTTAATACAAAAAGGGACTCTTTTGGCATAATGGCTGAAGTCCGAACTCCAATCGTTCAGTTTCGGAATAATATCTTTGGGAAAGGTATGAAGCCCCTTATCCCCCCCAGCTATGGGTTAAATAGTATCACTGTTGTTCTTCTGCAAGGATGGCTTTGACATAAAATAACCCATAAAGATTGATATGCCATTAAACAAAGAAACCAAACCCTTATACAAATGATTTAGCTATGTGGCATCAAATACGAATAATTTTTTAAACAGATCTATTTGACACTTAGAAACTTAACATGTGCTACCACTCCGGATCTGAGTGGACCTGGGAGTAATGGCAATAAAGCGGTATCCAATAGTCCCTCAGATCTCCAGAAATGGAACCAAACCATCAAATGGAGTTTACTGTCGTACTCAGGATACTTCTTTTTGGAGGTGTCTTACTCCCCTGCAAGAGATATCATCAGTGTATTTCAAGTCTCGCTTAATGAATGGTCATCAATCTGTGGTCGTGAGATGATTATTGGAAAGCATAATAAACTTAAATATTGAAAAAAAAATGTGAAGTATTGATTATTCTCATATCCTCAACAGCGTAGCGGTTGATAAACGAGGACAAAGCGAGATGAAGATTTAAGTTAAAACCCAATAAGTAAAAAATGCTTTCTGAATCCATACGGGAAAGTGATGTTGTAACAATAACATCGTTAACAGTCGTGCAATACAGGTCAAGTGTAAAGGTCCGATAAGCGAGAGACATGTATTGAGAAAAATTAGTTGAGAAGGAAAAAAGAGGAGAGGGAGTATGAGGAGGAGGAGATTCATTAGAGGATGAAGGGACCAAATGAAAGATGTGTGACTGAAAAAAAGGAAAAAGAATCTGATGATGTTAAAGAAAGAATTTTTTGTTTGCTTTTGTTTTTTGTTTGTTTGTTGTTTTTTTTTGTTGTCTTTTTTTGTATTGTTTTTGTTTCTGTTTGTTTGTTTGTTTGTTTGTTTGTTTGTAAAGAAGAAGAAGAAGAAGAAGAAGAAGAAGAAGAAGAAGAAGAAGAAGAAGAAGGTAGAGAAGTAAGACAATGATAAACGCAAAAAAAGAGAAAGAAAGACGTGTAAAAAGACAAACACGAAAGAGAAAAATAAAATAAAAGATGCGAGAGAATCAAACATAGTAAAAAAAAATTTAAAAGGTGGGTTGAAAGCATGAATGAGAAAAAACAAAGATAACTTCGACTTCAACTACTACTACTACTACTACCTAGAAGAAGAAGAAGAAGAAGAAGAAGAAGAAGAAGAAGAAGAAGAAGAATGATATAATAGCGAATAAAAATGTGTTAGAATAATAGAATGAATTAAAGAAATAAAAGAGAGAATGAATTATGAAGAAGAATAACAACAAGAAAAAGGATATGCTTAAATGAAGAATCGTAAAAAATTTTTTAAAAAAAGTAAAAAGTGTGAGTTGCGTATTTAAGAAAGCTACATGTGTCAACGATCAGAGATAATGACTTGCAAGGAAGTTGATTGGATTGCTTTTTAAGACCTAATCAAAGCAGCTTCCGATAAAAATTGGGGATGAAAGAAGGGCTATAACAAGTCAATTTGGAGACATGTAATGGCCAATTGACAATAAAATCACGTTAGAAAAAGATCTTTTCGTTTGAAGGCAAAATGTTTATTAGCGCAGAAAACAGGTGGGGAGTGTCACAAGCGAAGAAATGCACAGTGAGACTTAATGTAGATTAATGTATTTGAAGCTTAAATATGTGTTTATATGCATAGATAGATAGACAGATAGATAGATCTGGGTTTTACGAAATGTTTTTTATATATTTGTTTTTCCTCAGTCTTATTATAAATTATAGTTTTGGTTTCTCCCGCACATTGGCTGTACAACAGATTTACCATGGACAATGGCTTGTGAGATGCTTTCCTTCAGCTACTACGCCTCGCAAGGCTCTCTCTTTAGGCGAGAAGCTATTTCTACCAATCTTCTGAAGTAGGGAAGTGGACTTGGAATCGATTGACACCAGGGATAGCAAACTGGTTAGATACACGACTCTGTCTTACATTTTCGGTTTGGTTTTGTTTGGTTTCTTTGTTTAAATGGCATATAAATCTTAGTAGGTTATTTAATGCCAAATCTACTCTCCTAGAACAGTAGTGGTACTATTTAACCCATAGCTGGGAGGATAAGGGGATTCGTACTTTTCCCAAGGGTATTTGCCCGAAAGTGAACGTAATCGGGCGACTGGAGTTCGAACTCGCTTACTACGAGTCCACAGTCCATCGCTTTAACCATTACACCACGAGGACACCCCCTTACATTTTCGACGTATCACTAGTCGCCATCATTACTCAACTGAACCTAATCCTACTCAAAATGAGGCACTAAGTGAGAGCGAACTCGCCATGTTGGAAATCAATTTGGATGATTTCTTGGTAACCACTGCTTCATAGAGATGCATTTATATTTTAATGATACAATGATAACCAGTACTGTTTATGTGGCCTGCAAACTAAATATGTGTAAATAATATTTGTTTGTCAAAGTACAGGGATACACCAGTAGTGCATTATCAGGTTGCCTGTAAAGCATTGTTGAACTGTTCTAACCCTGACGCATTGGAATGGGCAGAGTAAAAGGACATCCATCCATCGATCAAATACTGCAGCTACAATTAGGAGCTACAGATATATTTGGAAAGTAGTCTGAATTTCTGAGACGAAGCTTGATTTTTATCTTTCAGGGTTTTCGGACTATTGTCTTCATTTTTATAGTTATATTCACAACGTTTCGGTTAATGTGTCCTCCGGCCTTCTTCAAGTGTTTCTTGTCGAGCTCGAGAGCCTACATAGAACTTCAAACCACGTCCTTTATTTTTTAAGATCGAAATATGAGCTTAGGTAAAATAGAAAAAATACATAACAATAGTAATGCATAGTGATGTAAGAACATCAAGTTCATAAGTCCAAAAAATTTATTCTGAACAGTTCAGAAGGACATATGGCTTAACGGTTATAGACGTTAATCACCATAAACTTTTTAAGTGACAATCATCTGGAGGTTTCAGGTCCAATCCTGATTGCAGGCAAGAAATAATGCTTTGTGCATCTATCAAAATCGTAAATGTCAACGGAACTGGATATTTCCCCTCTGAAGCTACTCGTACACTTCTTGCTTTCTTACTTTCCCTACTCTATGGAATAGGTCGATGACACCTCTATAGAAGGATGAGATTTTCACGAGGCTATCAGTTTGCCATGTGTAGTGACCCAAGCTGATTGAGGATAGAATCCTTGTTATTGAGCGGTTTGTGACTCAACAGCTGAAGTATCCACATGACTTGCAACACTCCATTTAGGCCCATACTGGGCTAAATGGTCGGCCGGAGAAGCCCAGTCCATTCAATCGGCTGGTCATGTCAAGCCCGAGCACCTATATCATTGTCTCGACCGTATTCTTCAAATTGCTCTCGTTACAAAATAGTACTCAATACTATTTTATGCTAAAAGTGCGAGAAGACAGTGGCTACGTGTCTAGTGAACAATCGAAAAAGAAAACCGAAGTCCCGAAAAGAGATAATGAAGTATCGAATATAAAAAAAGTAAATGTCACACCATTAGTTACACTTGATCAGAGACTTGCATATTCCGTCGTATAAGACAAACTGCTTGAGTTTATAAACGGGATGCATGTTAAATACTGAGGATAAAAGTAGAGAGATAATTACAACGGATTTTATGGAGGTGCCCGATATGGATATGGACACGGCGACACGAGTTCAAATCCTGGACAAGACTGATTGCATTTCACATAGCACTAATACCCTTGGGAAAGGTATGAATCCAAATATTCTCCCTCCAGCTATGGGTAAATAGTAGGGCAGAGTAGGTTCTTCAGCCTTGGTGAGGCAACTAGTCTAGGAGAAGGAAAACTCTGAATTCAAACTTGTTAAACTCCGCTTAAAAATTGACCTTGTGTCATATCCTGCCCGAGCGGAGGGGTTGGTAAATATGATTACAACGGATTTGATATGTACATTTGAACTAATTACTGAGCTTATCGACATGGAGAGAGAGAGAGAGAGAGAGAGAGAGAGAGAGAGAGAGAGAGAGAGAGAGAGACTCACACACACACACACACACACACACACACACTTTGGTCAAAGAGGGTTCGATGTACGATGAGAAAACTATTTTTCTCTTGAACGATGTAAAGGAAGATGTACCGGAAGACAAACTCCCTACACCGTATATGCAAGTTTGATTAGCATGTCTATTTGACTGTGAGATGAGAGTGAGGGAGGACGAGATTATGGTCCTTACAGATGACGTAGGAATAAGCACGACGTGGCTCAGGGCTTTTTAGAGAGACATTCCTCGGTAAGACAACGAAGAAGCAACCTTGTATCCTGCGCCTGGTCTAAAGCTAAAACTATGATCAAGACATCTTATTCGGGGATGAGTTCTGAAGGAAGAAGCCAAGAAAAAACTTGTGAAATAATCTATCACTAGGTCATATATTCCTTATGGACCTCGTAAAAGAAACAAAATTTGGATTAACTTTTAAAAGGGCTTCTGTGTTTTCGATTCCCAATCTTTGATATGACGATCACCACGGGTGTTAGGCTTTCATCGCCAGGCAAACGCAACAACAGTGGTTAAACAGCTGATGATATGACACATAGATAAAATGACATAGATGAGCCCTGAATTGATACTAATCCCCTAGTGCAGAATGTATCTGAGAATAATGATAACAAAAGGGTACTACACATACCTCAGGATACACACCTTTGAGAGTGGGGGGGTCTTCCTCCTTAATAGGGAATAGAGTTAGCGTATTCTAAGCTGGGCTATTGGACATTTTTTGAAATAACAAAAAAAAAACACTCACATTCAAGTGAATTTGCAGACAGCTAATGCATTATATTTACTCAACCCGTCCATCACTCGCAGGGTGTGACACAAGGTCAATAAGAGGAGTACAGCTGGTTTTCTTTATTTGACTTTGATTTTGCCTTGTTTTAGTTTTATTTGGTTTCCGAACAAGGTTTGGGTTCTTTCTTTAATGGCATATCAACTGTCGTGGATTATTTAATGCCAAAAGCCAGCCTTGTAAAAGAATAGTTCGTACTTTTGCCAAAGGTAATATATCGAAAGTGATCGTAATAGCGTGATTGTTGTTCGAAGTTCAGCACGTTAACCACTACGCCATAGAGATTACCTCTTTTTGCTTTTGTTTTGTTTTGCTTAACTAGTTGTTGTTGTTATTGTTGTGACAGCTGTTTGTTTTTTGTTTTTTTTTGGTTCTGCTTTTGTTTTTGTTTTTGTTTTTGTTTTTGTCTTTGTTTTCTTGTTCGTTATTTGGTGGGGGTTATTTTGATTTAGTTTTTTTTTGGGGGGGGGATTTTTGTTTTTCCTCCGTTCTTTGAATTTAGCTGAAATTTATGAAATTTATATCATTCATTTGACTACATTTTTTATGGTTTAAAACTTTGGACAGAAAATTTTCCGTCAAGAAAATGATGCGTTGATTGTTTATTATAAAGATCGATTTGTCGATCAATCATTATAACGTAACTGAGGATGCAAGTATTGAACTTTAGGGAAATGAGAACATTCATGATCTGTTGCTTCGTTCGAAAGATATAAAAGCAAAAAAAAAAAACGAAAACCTGTAGATTAATTTAGTTTCTATGTTGTCCACTTCTATCTTTCATTTCTTATTTCCTATTATTTTTTCATCAATCCACGGTAAATACTGAAATAATTTTCATGATCAAATATCCTTCTTTCATCCAGAGAGCCTAATGAAGCAAAAATGTCTTGCCTTATCAGAAAGACAAAAAAAAAAAGCAACGAAAAGGAAAAGAATCAGTCAATGAATGACGTCAGACATTGAAACTGATCAGATAATTCCAATCAAGGATCAAATTATTAGAATAGTTCGAAAGAAACCAGACTCTTTCCCTGAGAACAATAGGAAAAAGATAATCGAAAGTTGGAACTGGGCAGAACTGAATTAAAGACAAAGAAGATTTGAACACCTAGAATAAAAAAACTGATGGTAAAGACTGTTTTAATCTGTTCATCAAAAAATACAAAATTACAAAAAGAAAGAAATAGGTAAGAAAGAATAGAATGAAATATACAAACCTGGTTGAATATTTAGGCAACTTTTCGAAAGGATTTTTGGAAAATTAAAAATAGCAGAGTATCTGCAATAAAAAAAAAATGGCCACGAGCAAAATAATTCTGGGTACGGAAGCAAAATTAGGAATATTCTGGTAAATTAATAAACGACTCTAATATAATTCAAGATTGATTTTAATTATAAAAATAAACAACAAAATTAGAACAGATACAAAACAGTAAATTTACTCAAAATGGCCGTCATTTTTTTTTTTCAATTATTGTATCAACAAACCTTTGAAATGATTTGCATGCCTTCAAAATAAATTCTTCCGACATTTTATTCCATTCCTCCTCAATAAAATTGTCAAGTAAGCGAATATTTGAATGGGAAGTTGCAGTTAATTTGTTTTCTAAAACGCCCCGTATAGTGTAATCTTATTTAATTGCTGTCCTCACAGTTTTGTCGTGGACTTTAATTCATTAGCAAGCATTATTATTGACGTTGTGGACTCTGTTTTAATTGTCGTTGAGAAAGCTCGCAGTTAAAATGCCTTCTTTTCGTTTTTTCTTCAATCCTCCACTCCTCCTTTTCCTTAAAAAGCCCTTTCTCAGTAAAAAAAAAAATTCTTTGCTTTGTATACTATAGACAAAGAAACTTGGGCTTGGTTTTGGCGTTAAGCAAATTATAGATTCTTTGTCGTTTCTTTACTTGCTCACTCATATTGGGGTGAATTTTAATTTTTAAAAAGTGCTTGAATAATAAAGCTAATCATGAAAATTTAGATTTTTAGCGTTTTTTTTTTTTTCAAAAATTGGACTAATCAGACTAAAAAAACGTTTTTAAAATTATTCCATATTTTGCTTCTGCACCCTGTACAACAATCAAAGATAAGTAGGTTTATTGTCAAGACACTTTAAAAACACAAATTCTTGCTAGAATATCGAAGTTAAGAAGCAATGAGCTTCCTCGATATTTAGATGGGTAGCAGTAATAATAGGTATTATAAACCTAAGTCAGACTAATCAAAGGTTCGTAAATTCCAATTTAACGTCTATGAGTAAGACTAATCAAAGCTTCGTAAGTAACAAATTAATGTCTATGTGTCAGACTAATCAAAGCTTCATAAATTTCTTTCCATTTAATTTAAAAGTTAAAATGTTTAATATACGCAAAATACACTTGTGTGAATTATTTCCGGTGGTTTGATAGTGTTGCCAGTTTATTTCTACATAAAACCCTAACATTCGATCTTACTGAAAAAATAATAAAAGTTTAAGAATTACAAGTGTGATAAAAATTGTCCAAGTGCTATCTGTGGCCTTACTTCCATAGTGGGATGATATTTTTTTCCGTGGTGATAGGATTTCTGAACGAGGAATCAATTATAATCTGAATTTTTTGAGGATGGAAACTTTAAGTCTTTGAATGATTTATAATGCGACATTTTTGATTGGTCAAAAAGCCGACCTCTATAGCTGCGTGCAAAATGCCAGTGTTTTCCGAATTGTAGAGTTTTTATCTTTTAATTGAGAAATAAAGAAAGCCCAGGTTAACTCCTATTCGCTAATCAAAATTAGACTCCTTAACCTTGTAGTGACCTATCAGAATGTAACAAATGAATTTCGCAGCGACGGCATCAGTTAGTGTTTGGTGATAATTAGTAATTTTTAGTTAAGTCAACAGTTATTAAATTTTTACTATAAGCTAAGCCTGTATTTTGGTGTCTGGTGATTGACATTTACATGGTAAACAAAAGCGTACGTGGATTTTTCTAACAATACTAACTTATTTTAAAACTAATCGATTCAGTTTTCATATTGTGTTCTGTCGATCTCAGTTTATTAACATCTATATATATATATATATAAGTCTTTTAATTCAAAATTTCAAAATCAGCTTAAACGTTTTAAATGCGATATCTTTAAGACTTAAAGTTTAGAATAAAACATGACTGCTCTCGCGTGACTAGATCGTAGGCCCTAAAAAACTAAGCATAGATTTGGCAACAGGTCACAAGCATGTGTCTCCAAGTTAGAATCGAACTCATTACTCAGTAATTTACGAGACAAGTTTGCTAATCATTACAACCAGATGCTCAAGCTGAGTAAGGATACATGACATGGAGCTCCTAGTAAGAAACAAATTCATTCGTAATAGTTTGCTAAACATTACACCATGTGAGACGTCCTTGTGTTTTATTGTCCATATAGGTTTGGTTTGGTTTCTATCTTTAATGACATATCAACTTCCGTGGGTTATTTAATCCTAAAGCCATCTTTGTAGAGCAGAAGAAATATTATTTAACCCTTGGCTGGAGTGATAAAGGAGTTCATACTTTTCCCTAGGGTATTTGTCAGAAAGTGAATAGTAATAGTACGATTGTTGATATATATATATATATATAGAGAGAGAGAGAGACAGACAGACAGACAGATTGATGTGCACCGTTGTTTCGATTTTCCTTAAACTATTGAATAAAAAATTTCTCTTAAAGCTACAATATTGGCTGCCATTCGCACTACTAAACGACTCCACCCATGTTGTGCTTCGTTTTCAAGAAAAGATTAGACGGCCAGAGTCTTTGGTCAAAACCGTATAAACCACTGGTCAGCTCCAGATAGAAACAAAACAAACAAATCTGAGAAAACGCTTCTATTGTCGTTTTTATTGATGATTATTTCTTTCAATCAAACCTTTTCAAAATATATTTAGTATAACAGCACGCACCATTCTAATATTATTTCCTGAATGTCCAAATGGTGCAACTATACAGTACTACTGACACGACTACAGATTGAGAGAATTATGCTACATCTATACGCATACATATTCATATAGACACGTTCATTCCTACACACATATGCATCGGGGAAACCAAATATAAGAACCCAGTGACAGAATAGTCTATAGTATTATATATGCACGACGTCGCGATACCGTTTACTTCAACAGGTTTTGCTATCAACAATTATATAAGAGATCGGTGATATCTGGTATTGATATGTAGTGAAGTATTGAAATTAAGTCGTGAGCCGCCAAACGAGTGGAAGAACACAGCGTGGCTATCTGTATGATGGAAAACTATTGAACTCGAGGTCAATCTGAGACCACGGCTCTCATTGAATGGTTTCAATCTGGTGACCAAGACGGTCCAAGAGTTAATCAGTAAGAGAGACAGTCGACTTGAGCAGTTGGAATGCACCATCTCTACTCTTATTTCAAACTCTCCGTTAAATCGGACGAGAGATGGGAATTGGAAAAGTCACTAATAAATAAAAGTGGTATGTGCACATAAAAATGTGGTCGCGTTGTTATTCATCATACAAGCAAAGAGAAACTTTGAATAACAGAAGATGATGACAGAAGAAAACAAAGAAGGCAATACCAGAGAGACATGAAGTTGCTGAAGAACAAAGTGAAGAGACGGGCGCTGGTCGATCATTCGAGTAAGGTTCATATAACATCAATCGTCCGTAAGAGTTATACTACGTATACACTGAATGGGTATATAACAACATCTGAATGAAAAATATGGCAATATAGTCGAATTTTGTGTGAAAACAACACTGAATTTCTCTGTAAAATTCCTTCCGCCTGTAGCAAATACAGACCAGCAAAAAGATATATTATGAGGAATTTGACTATTGTCACACTTGGATTGGCTTTAAAAATTCGACTTTTGTCGCATTCGGTAATGAGTTAACATATTCTTTTTCAGTAATATATGAATACAACCGATATAAAATTGCTTTCTATAGCATATCAGCCTTCATGAGTTATTTATCACCAAAGCATTCTCGTAGAATAATATGAGTGCCACTATTTAACATATAGCTAGGGAGGATAGGAGAGTTCATGCCTTTCCCAAGAGTATTGATTCGAAAGTGAATGTAAAAGCATGACTGGAATTCGAACTCGTTTGCTACGCTTTCGCAGTCTAGCACGTTAGCCATTGCGTCACGGGACTCCCTCAGACTAAGATTTAAAAGAAAACAAAATAAGGTCATTTTTAAAACTCAGTAACGTATCGAATTTTTCTTGCCTTTGTTATTTGCAGTTAATTTTCTTATGCAAATCTGGGATAATACGTTGCCGAACACGTATGATTTAATGGCACAAGTGAAAAGAATCTAATTTCGAGGTGCTTCTAATTTCAAAATAAAGAAAAATGTAGTATTTCTCAATCAGTCTGATTATTTGTTATTATTCATTTGATGAAACTCAAGATTACTACGGGACAAACGCTCCAGTTATCTCCCTTCCTTACTCATTATGATTTCAAATAGTTTTCAAAGCAACGTATACCTACCACTGCACTGTTTGTTTCGATTTGTTTTCACATCATCATCATCATCATATCGCGCTGGTAGCACGGATATCCCTGACCCTCTCTCGCCACTCCTCCCTATCGTTCATCGCCCTAGGCAGGTCTTCAGGACAACATCCCGTATCCTCACATAGCTGCTGAATGTATGTTCGTGCTGGTCGTCCTGCTTTTGCACGGCCATGTGTGGGGGTCCATAAGAGTACATCTCTTACGAGTTTTCACATAATCTCTTCTTAATACCCAGTCTGACCTATTGTGCTACAGGAGAAACTCGATGCAACGCGGGGGGGGGGGAAACAGCTTGTCGTAAGGCGTGACGAACTGCTTCTAAATTAAACATTCTTACATACATTCACCCACCCACACACACGCAATATATATATATATATATAAAGTTGTCGAGCGTAATCGAGGGCGACCCGAGAGCTCCCTTTTCTTTGGCTACTAAACTGAGCTGTACGGGAAGGCGCTACTCCCTTCCCTGGATTGCTCCACTTTACCCTTGATCCGTACCTTATAATGCTCAGTGTTTAGCAAGGCAGCATTAAGTACAATTTTTGAGCCTGGTATGACTCGACCAAGGATTGAACCCCAGTCTCCAGGACCATTAGCAAACACCCTAACCACTATATATATATATATATATATTCATTTTTAATCTTATCGATCTGCGTTTTATTCGATCATTTGTACACAAGTGATATACTCCTGTGGACCCCTTCACATGGACGAGAAAAGACAGGTCGTCCAGCTCGAACCTACATTCAGCAGCTCTGTGTCGATACGGGATATAGACTTGAGAACCCGCCGGAAGTAATGGTCAATAGAGAGATGTGGCGAGAGAGGATCAGAAATATCCGTGCTGATAGCGCAACATGATGATGACGATATATATATATATATATATATATACGATTTTTTTGCTCATAAGGTTTCTATTATAACAACGTTACATTATGATATTCATGCTTTTGTTTACGAAAAAGTGAAGAATTTTAATTAGCATTTCACAGTTATCTCTGTTAAATCAAAAATTTGGATAATAAAAAAAATTACCTTCAGCGTGTGTGCAGATCTCACCTAATTATTGTTCAGCTGCAATTTGGACAGGATATTGCTTCATTTTTCTATGTTGGGGCATTCTAAGAGGATTGATTAAATTATAGTTATGTATTCAATTACAAACATAATCAAAATTTGATGTCCGTGTGTCAACCTAAGTAAAGCTTTGTAAATTTTAAGAAATGAAACAGAACCAAAGAATATTTTAAAATCTGAATGTATAACAAAATTTCTGTAGTGGCGGCCACGTTACTCCCTACGAACAGGCCTATTACAAGTCATGTGTCTCCTTTCTTTTGTTTATAACATTTGTATGTGTATTGATCCAACCTCTCCACCACAGAGCGGATGTGATACAAGAGGTTATCGCAAAGATAAATGCAAACAGCTTTGTCAGGATTTGAACTTGGCTCATGGGGTCCATTTACCACCATAAAACTTGCGTCTCTTTATAATGTGTGTTAGCAGGTATTATATACTTCAAGATTCTTTCTGTTAATTATATAACAATCTTCCGGGGATATTTAGTGCCAAAGCCATCATCGTAGAACAGTAGTGGGACTATTTAACCAATAGCTGAGAAGATACTGAATTTCTTACCTTTCCCAAAGGTATTAGCCTGAAAGTAAACGTAATAGCGCGACTGGAGTTCGAACTCGCTTACTGAGATATCACAGTTCAACACTTTAGCCACTAGGTCACGAGGACTCTCATTAAATAAACTGGCTTTTTTTTTAAATCTAACTTTCAGTGTGAAAGGGAGCTTATACTACTGTTCATTTATTCAATGGATGCAAACGCCAAATGAAAACCATCAGTCTTAGTTTATCACCTATGCTGATCTAGTTTCTTTATATATATTTACCCAACCCCTCCACTCGGGCAGGATACGACACAAGGTCAATCTTTAAGCGGAGTTTAACAGGTTTCAATTCAGAGTTTTGCTTCTCCTAGACTAGTTGCCTCACCAAGGCTGAAGAACCTAGTCTGCTCTACTATTTACCCATAGCTGGAGGGAGAATAATTGGATTCATACCTTTACCAAGGGTATTAGTGCTATGTGAAATGCAACCAGTCTCGTCCAGGATTTGAACTGGTGTCGCCGTGTCCATTTCTGACGACAATAACCATTACACCACGGGCACCTCTAGTTTCTTTCTATATCGGCTAAGAACCGACATTGCAAACGATGAACAGCCATAAGTTGACTGCAGTCCGAACCTCTTCTTCCTACTTCAACTCCGTTTAAATAAAGCAAAAAGAGAAATGCAATTTCTGTATAGAATTCCTGCATAGAATTTTCTTTTTATTCAAAGCAAACAAAAACTGTCACTTTATTATCAATTAAACAAAAAGGGCCAGACGATTCTTCTCCTGCCAAACAAAATCAATTTGGACAGAGTTGTTTAATGCAAACGAATAACCAACCATTCGTTGACGGTGCACCAAACTATTGGGACAATATCGATCCAGTTCCTGTGAATATTGAGCTTGTCTCCTGAGCATGCACCTCTTGAAAAAAATCGTTGTAGAGCTTTTTAAAATCATGACTACAGGCAAATAAATTATTTGAAAATCATGCTTAACACCAGAAAAAGCAAAATCAAAAGAAATATAGTATCCATTACTATAGAAATCATTCTACGATTGCAGGTTTCGAATTCATTCTAGCATCAACTCCTTCAAGGAATAATTGACTTCTAATTGACGCCCCACTAAGCATAATCAATCAATAAATAAATGGATAAGCAATTTTTATGTACATTAGTGAAACAAGCTCTATGCCAAACCATGCAAAACTGTTCATCTTCCGTTCAATTCCACGTCACTCTTGAAACATGTACCACCCAGCTAAGAATATGCAGAGAGCATCCCCAGTTGAGGGGGTAAGAGCCTCAGTTGAAGGGTCAGAAAAGTTTCGCCCAGTTGACAGGAGCTGTAGAATACACCGACTGCTTCTCTGCAGAGGGTTAAGACTACCCCAACAAGTGTCCGGGATATGACACTAAACAAACTGATGGTGAGTCTCCAGTAATGCTGGAGCTTTGGGGAATGCAGAGTGCCTCTTTGTTGCCATCGTTCCCTGGTCCAACCCTGAACTGGAGTGATAACACATGATAGAGTCCTATCTCTTGGTCAAATAGAACTAACACTAAACTGAATTGTTTGAAATAGAATTGTTTTTGACATTTAAACCACGAACTTATATTAAACTGAATTGTTTGAAATAGAATTGTTTTGACTTTTAAAATATGTATTTATGCTAAACTGAATTGTTTGAAATAGAACTGTTTATATGTATAAAAATGGATTTGGCATAAAATAACCTACAGTGGTTGATATGCTATAAACCAAACCGAACCAAACTAAAATAAAGTTTTTATCAAAATGACTTGATTCGGCATTAAATGTCCCGAAAAGGGTTGATATGCCGTAAAACAAAACAACTAACTAACTAAGAAGCTGTAATAGTTTACAGGAGAAACCATATAACTGTGTGCAAATAAATAACTATTATTCAATAGAAATAATTACTTGAAACCATATAATCATTGATATCAAATAGGAATCCTTGAAACCATACAATTAACAAATTATTTGTATTATATTGGAAGAATTGATATCATATAATTGATTCTTAAGAAATCACTACACAAACAATGTAAGTATAAATGAACAATTAACACAATTCTCTAACCTCCAGGCATTAAATAGCCCCAGTCGGATTAATATGCTGTTAAAAACAATCAATCAATCATATTTAGTATTCGTGGAAATCGTAAATGTATGAAATATTCTCTATGATAATTCTCAAAGAGTTCGGCAACCCGTCTCTCCATACAGCTGAAGCTCCGCCATTTTAGACTCGATTTCAATAAAACTTTCAGGAATTCATTTCTTCCTTTCTTATATGTACTCTGATGGCGTTAGGCATAACGCAAGGAGAAAATCAATTTTATTCCAGACAAGCTGGATAAAAAAAAAAATTACCTACCCCTATTTTTTAAAAGATTTTTGTTGATAATACCTCTCCAAATGTGGAAAATAAAAAAATTCCATCCTCATTCGTATTATTTTTTTTAATTTCAGGGGTATTAAGCGGTATCTGATATCTCCTAATGGAATCCTAAACTATCTTCCGTAGGTCACAGTCGGTGTAAACAAAACAAACCTGTCGTAAATAAACAATTAAAAATAATCAAACGTTCTTTAATTACGAATGATTATCTTAAAACTCAGTAACTCTACATCCTTTATTTTTTATAATCGACGTCCAAAAACCTGAATGTAATATGGGTGTGTACTGCAAGTTTGACTCCATGTGATACAAATGATTATCCTAAACATTAATTTGCCCAGTCAGCTGAAGCTCTAAAATACACCGACAGTATCTCTGCAGAGGGGTAAGACCCCTCCCACTCAACGAGTATCCTAGACATGACGCTAAACAATCTGATGGCAAGGCTTCAGCCTGAGAGATTTGAGGAATATGGAGTACCCCTTCATTGTCATTGCCCCCAGGTCCACTTTGACCAGGGGTGGTATCATCGGATAGGGTCATATCTATGGGTCAAATAGAACAAACTAATGAACCAACAAATGATTGATTTTAAACTGTGACTGTTATATAGCAATACTTGAAACCATTTAACGTTGTGCAAAACATATCTCAGACTCATTTAAGAATGTTATCTACAAAATGTGTTTACAAATCATATATATTTAATATAAATGCATCAACAGGGATTGGCATTAAATAACCTACAATGGTTGATATGCCATAAGACCAAACCAAACCAAACTAAATTAAACTCATCATCATCATCATGTCGCGCCATCAGCACGGATCTCCCGGACCATCTACCACCACCCGTTTCTATCGTCCATCGCACCCGGAAGGTTTTCAAGGCTACATAATGTATCAGCACAGAGCTGTTGTATATAGGTTCTAGCTGGTCGTCCTGCCTTTGCTCGTTCATGTGATGGAGTCCACAGGAGTATGTCGCTTATGAGTTCTTCCCTACCTCTCCAGCAGTGTCCCGCATGTCTGGTTCGTCTAAGTTAGATAGTTTTCGTGATGGATGGTAGGAAGCCGTACAGCTGCTTCTTTGTGGGGGTGCTGCTGGCAGGGCTTGTTCAATATTGCTCGCAGCATTCTTGTGTAATTGACGTCAAGCTTTTTCTCCATACGTTTAGTTAGCGTCCATGTAGTGGATCCATATAGCAGTGTCGATACGACCGCTGCTTGGAAAAAAAACTGTTTTATTTTATCGGTCAAGTCTGACTTTCATATGACCGATAGCTTATTGATACCTGTCCATGCCTTTGCTAGTCACGTGTTGATGTCTTTCTCGGTTGATGAGACACTGCTTCCTAGGTAATTAAACAACTAGTTTCAGAGAGCTACCGTTTAGTGTGGATATGTCGCCTGCTTGTTTAGGCACATATATTCCGTCCTGTGTGCATTGACATGGAGGCCTATACCAGCAGCTGCTCGTTCCAGACTATGTGCCAGGGTTTCGGCTTGGGCGTGTGCATTTGGCTGAAGTGCAATGTCATCGGCGTAGTCCACGTCCGTAATTGTTTGAATGGGGTATCTTTTGCTTCTTTCCTTTGTCAGCTTGAAACCGTTATCTTTGTCAATAGACGTTCTAAGCACGTAGCCAAGACAAATGATAAAGAGGTATGAGGCTAATGTGTCTCCTTACAGCACACCTTCCACAATGTCAAAGTAGTCTGTGTCTCCATTCGAGGAGCGGACTTTTACTTTCGTGTTTTTAAACTTTAATAAAAAGTAACTCAAGGTTTTTTACTTGTAATAATTAACATTTTAAAACCCGGATGCAATACAGAGATTTGTCACGAAAAAGTATCGACTCACTTTTTATCAATTTTAAAAGGTGTGTGCATAGCTGAACAACTTATATAATGAAGTGATGATGTCTCGATGTCTAGACTGCTCCAGCATTGGAATCTTATCGCTGGATTCAGTTTAATGCCATACTCAGGACACTTGGTGGGGATGGACTTCTTACCTCTTTGTTATGGATGTTGTCAGTGCATTCTCAGCCTCACCAACAAGTTGATTTCCATAAGTCTGTTTCTATCGCATATTGTCCAGGTTTACACTGTTATATTACTAAATCATTGTTACAAGTCCGTAGTTCAAAATCCCCTTTTTTGTATACCCCGCCTTTTCTTACAGTAATATATATATATATATATATATATATATATATATATATATATACACGCTTAGACGAAAATATAAGACCACCCTCAAAAATAAAGAAAAAGATATTGTTTACAATCTTTAAATCATAAAAATATCAGATATATGAAAGATAAGGTATAAAAGCAATTAAATTTAAAATACGAAGAAATTTCAATTCATTTCTTATATGTCTATCAGCATTTTAGCTTAATTATAAAATTTTGTTTTGACATAAATATAAGACCAATGAGCAGAACTATAGAATATAAAGGCAATTTTTTTTTAAATATTTTGTAGATCCACTGTTAGCTTTGATAAACTAAAAAAATTCGGCTTGACATACTATTAACTAGTTTCAGAAGTTGAACCGAAGGTGCTTTTTCCCATGCCTCTAAGATTACGTTTTTGGTTTCAGAAATTGCTCAGTACTGTCGACCTCCTTCATAAACTTTTGCAACAGTCAATCCTCTCGAATTTTCTATAGGATTGATGTCTGGAGAGCACGCTAGGTGGTGAAGAAGCCTTATTTTTTGTTCAAGAAAGTACTTCTTTGTTATTGATGCATTGTGGATAGCAAAATTATCTTGCTGAAAAATCTACGCTTCTCCACATAGACGACGCCCTTCTTGTGCGAGAGATAAACCATTTAGCATCTTCACGTAATTTGCTGCTTTTTGTCGACCACTGACAAATTGCAGTTTAAGTTTTCCGGATGATGAGAATGCTCCCCTCCCTTTTTATAAGAGATCCTCCTCCACTATGCCTGGAAAAGTTTTGTGTGCCAGTACTTCTGAAAGTCATCTGGATCGTCTAAATTGAATTTCTCTTCTTCCGAGAAAACAACTTTTCGCCATTCTTTGGCACTCATGATTTGATTGATGAGCATATTCCAGTTGTTTCTCTTTGAGCTTCATAGTTAACCTCGGACGATGAATTCTTTTCTTATGATTAATTTTTTCGTTGTTTAAATGCCTTTTAAATGTTCTAGTACTGCAAGGAGCCTCCACTAAAGATTTCAATATTTTTGATGTTGAAGTTTTCTTTTTCAATTCACGGACAATTCTTCTCTTGAATTTTGGGGATCATTTTCTCTCAATTCAAAGAAATAAAAATTTGTAGATCTGTGTTTTCTTCAATCATTTACATTTGGTCCGATATACACACACACACACACACGCACACACATATATATATCATCACCATCATCTTTTCGTGCTGTCCGCACGGATATCCCTGACCCTCTCTCGCCACCCCTCTATATCGTTCATTACTTCCGGCTGGTCCTCAAGGCTACGCCCCGTATCCTCACAGAGCTGTTGTTCGAGCTAGTCGCTCTGCCTTTGCTCGGCCATGTGAAGGGGTCCATTGGAGTACATCACTTATCAGCTCGTCCTTACTTCTCCGGCAGTGTCTTGCATGTCTGGTTCGTCTAACTTGGATAGTTTTCGTGATGGGTAGTAGGTGGCCGTACAGCTGCTGCTTTGTTGGGTGTTACCTCCAGGTCTTGTTCAATAAAAAACAAGAATATCCAATATATGATGAGGTGGTTATGATTTTATTTGAGGATTCTTACAAAATCCAAGAGTGCTCAATGTATGAAAATTAATAAGTTTCTTAGTGAGAAAATTTCCATGTAATTGAACGAACCGTCACTTGGCTATTATAAATTCGGCTGGCATTTCTATAAATGAGACCAGCTTCATTAGATCAGCGGAAATAAATTTATAATCCCCAAGTAACGGTTTGGGAATTTTTTCAATTATAATCATGTATGTATTCCATTCATTCGTATACAAGTTTCTTACAGACACTGTCTAATATCACTACATGCATAGAATTTGATCTCTAGGAGAGTTAAATATCAAGATTTTGTTTGTTGATTTTCAAAAAAGACTTTCTTGATTTGGAAAACTGGTGCAGCAGACTCTTACTACTCTTTTTACTTTTCATTTAACATTTTCATTTAACATCAATACTTTCAAAGTTAAGCTTTGTATACATTGATATTGTCTGCTGAGAGTGGGGAGATGGAAGAACAAGGGAGATAATTCCCACTTATTCCTATATTTATAAATGCAAATAAAAAGGAGGAATTGAACGCTCTTAAAATTCACTGTCGGGATACCATTTGAATGATTATAAACTTTTCAATATTTTACAAGTACAATATAGCAATTAACTTATGATCGTTTAGCGATCTGTGCCGCCAGGTTTTATGATAAATATTGTCATAGATGGCGCGACGATTATACTTTTGGGGCAAAAACAAATTTAATTAATTACTACATAACATTCACTGTTTTTCCTGCATGACCATTGTAGATGAGTCATTGTGCCTAAATATGTTTTAAACCTTTGTTAATGGCTGAGCAATAGAGTTATTATTCATTAAACTGTGTCTAACCTAACACACAGGATCCTAGTTGGTGATAGCATCTACTGTCATAAAGTGACCACCTATTTAGAGTTCGGTGCGTTTTGGTGCCACCATTTTGACACTCAGCTGTTTTGCTGCCTTTGACATATCTTGGATAGATTGATAAGATAGTAAGGAATAGCCAAATATTGATAATCAAAAACGAAGTGTGTTGATATTTTTACAATAATGCTAAAATCAAATACGTAAAATGAATCTTTGGCCCAGTCAGCTGGGAGTATAGAATACACCGACTGCATCTCTGTGGAGGGGTAAGATTTCCCCTACTAGTGTCTTGGATATAAAACTAAACAATTTGATGGTAAGGCTTCAACAATGCTGGAGCTTTTGGGAATGTTGAGTACCACTTCAGTATCATTACTCCCAGATACATTCTTACCTGGACTGGTAGCACCTGATATGGTCCTATCAATGGGTCGAATAGAACTGTTTGACATTTAAACTGTGTGCAAACAAATGACTGATATGAAATTATTACTGTTACAAAACTATACTTGAAAGCATTTAACTGTGTAAGAAAAAAATTAGCTCGACTCATTTAAAAATATTATCAACAAAATGTGTTTACAAATCATATATCTAAAATGTATAAATAGAATTCGGTATTAAATAACCAACAATTGTTGATATACCATAAAACCCAACGAAACCAAAGTAAAATGAATCATAAAGATTTAATGCATCTCATTGTTGTAGGTCAAACCATACAAATATTCCATTGGAGCACACGAATCAAACTGTTTTACGATATTGAAAAGGCACTCAGCGATCCGAATGTATTTCAGCCGTTTTTGATTTGAAGCATTCTATGCAATCAATTTTTCATAATATAAATCACGACCTTTTTGAATACTCCACATAATATCGTCGATTGTTGTTGTTCGTTTCTCGTTACTTTGTCCTTTGCGCTGCCGATAATCATCACTCGTTTTAACACAAAAAACATTATTAACGACGAGGCTTGTTTCTACATTAAATCATTTGTCATTCTAAACTGACGCCAAAACAGTTCAATGACAAAAGTGCTGCGCCAAATACTCTCATTCCTCCATGTTTAATTATTGACATCACTGTTACAATTCAGTGATCATTTCAGCCTGACTTGATTATAAGCTAAGCAGAGCACTATAATTTATTGGATTTAATTTAAGATAATTATTACTAGCCGCTCTTTTAGAAATTCTCAACATCATCTTATAAATACGTCATGTAACAAAAATTTTACTATTTCTTATTCTTGGACAAAAGTGTTTTTCCTGGTGGATTATGACTTAAAGAAATGAAAAAGACGTATTCTCTTTAAACTTCTTTTATGTCCTAAATAAAGAAATTTTCAAATTTACCCATTTTCTCGAACATTCCAAGTAGATTTACCGCTGAATAAAAGCTGAAATATTTTCTAGATATTACGAAACATTTTTGTCCATTTTTGTATAACTTTACCATGTTAATTTCTATTCGTAAGTTGTTTTATTCAGATCTCACGTAAATGTACAAATTTGTCCATTTTTACATAGAAAATAGGTTAATTTTTAAATTTCATTATCCAATGCAGAAAAACGAAGTTTGAACAGAATAATGGACATTTTCTATACTTTTATAACATAAGAAATTAAGAAATAAAACACAATTCAGGAACAAAACTTGTTTCATGTTATTGTGAAAAAGCAAATTTCTTGTTTGGAAAAAAAAAAGTCATATTTGTAAAGAAGCGATTTTCTTGTTAATATTTTAAAGAAGTTATCTCATTTTTCTTTCGTTCTTTTTTATTTTTTCTCCATTTCAATTTCTTTTTTTTTTCTTTTTACCATTGAGAAACTAATGTGTGTCATTTGAAATGCATTTAAGCGTCTTAATAAACGCTTCAATGAATTCGTAATTTTTTTTTAATCTTTAAGTGTTTCTACACTAGTTTTGTCTTGTTTATAGTGCTTTTCTTTTAGGTGAATCATAGAAAGTTGTCATCATTAAAACTTTCTCGTCGTGAATAAAATATTTCATTGAATTTGATTGAGCCACTATACGTAAATTGCACGACAATATAAGTAAGACAAAGGCAAAACAACTTCTGCAGAATGCACGTTTTCTCATCCAATCGATTATTGAAGTTTAGGACTCATTACTTTTTTTAGAGATGACCAAAAAACAATGCGTTGTCAAAACTACTAACATAGAAAAAATTACCATTAATGATTTGGTTTGGTTTTGTTTTGTTTGGTTTAATAGAATATCAATCATTGTGGGTTATTTTGTGCCTACTTCTCTTTATACGTATATATTAGATATTGTAAACATAAGTCCACAAAGTTAAACAGTTCCAAGTATTGCTATGTATCACTAACAATTCAATTAAAACATCACTCATTTGTTTATACACAGTTAAATGATCAAACAGTTCTATTTCTAACAATACAATTTAGCATGAGTCAACAAAGATAAATGGTTCCAAGTATTGCTATGTATCACCCACAATTCAATTAAAACATCACTCATTTGTTTATACACAGTTAAATGATCAAACAGTTCTATTTCTAACAATACAATTTAGCATAAGTTAACAAAGATAAATGGTTCGAAGTATTGCTATGTATCACCCACAATTCAATTAAAACATCACTCATTTGTTTATACACAGTTAAATGATCAAACAGTTCTATTTCTAACAATACAATTTAGCATAAGTTAACAAAGATAAATGGTGCCAAGTATTGCTATGTATCACCCACAATTCAATTAAAACATCACTCATTTGTTTACACACTGTTAAATGATCAAACAGTTCTATTTCTAACAATACTATTTAGCATAAGTCATGTTAAATGTCAAACAAAATCTATTTTACCCATATATAGGACCCTTTCAGGTGTACCACTCCGACCGGAGTTGACCTGGGAACGATGGCAATGAACGGGTACTCCACATTCCCGAAAGCTCCAGCATCAAATTGTTTAATGTCATATCCAGGGCATTCATTGGGGTGGGGGTTCTTACCCCCCGCGCAGAGATGCAGTCGGTATATTCTACAGCCTCAGCCGACAAGGCTACTATTAACTTAAGCAACTAGTTTGTTTAAGGCATATTTTATGAAGCCATAATATTCAGCTGTTAAACAAAAATGCGTTGCTAAGGATGATTCATTCTATCGGTATGTGTACTCGTCTAGGGTTATCTAATACGTAGAGGTTAGGGAATAACGTTTATTTTATGTTCATATTTTCATTTTTTGTATAGTTGTTTCTTAAGAGTTTTTTTTTTTTTTTTTTTTTTGCACGGAAACCTACAAATAACTTTTAAACAGGTCTATTTGACCCATAGATGGGACCTTAATAGGTAGTAACATTCTGAGTCAAAGTGGACCTGGGAGAAATGAAAGGTTTGCAACAACTCCCCACCAAAAATAACCAAAACTGTAGCCTCACCATTAAATACAGTTTAGTGTCATATCCAGGATAACACTTTTTGGGGACGGGGTCTTACCCCCAGTAGGGGATATAGAGCGTATTCTGAGCTTCACCAACAGGGTGACAGCCATGATCTGGCTGCTTCTTTGGAGCGCGCACACACACACACACACACACACAAACACACACAATCCACAAATCCGGCTAAAAGAAGAGAAGTGTGATCCCGAAGTGTGGCAAGAAAAGCTTTCTGAAAAAAAATTAGCCTCGTTGAGCTGGTTCTTAAGGCCAACTGTTCTAGAACTAATCTGGCCGAGTAGGAGGGTGCTGTACGTGGCCTTATGTCAGCAGATATTTCAAACACAATAGCCAATTGGTTGGCGATCCGAGATTCTTATATATTTCGCTAATTTAAATGTTCAGGAACAAAAGGATTTAACCTTGAATAAATGTAGGGAAAATGCGACCAATTAGAATTCACCTTCTGACTCATTAACAACGTTGATTGGTTTGCTGCAGATCATGTGAGAAATCCTCTCCTTTAAAGCGATGCCAAAGTTTGAATCTGCGTGAAAAGGAAAAAGGCTCCGTTTAAGACTAATCAATTGAAACGTTACAATGATTTCGAGTCGATGTAAATATGCTAATGAGTATTACTTACAAGTACATACATATGCAGAAACATCTCAACTTCTTCATTTCTTTTTATATGTAAATCTCCCCCTATATATATATATATATATATATATATAACGAGAAAGAGGGGGAAGAAGGAGGGAGAACAATGACTTGAAAATTGTATCAATGCTGTTCAAATACTTACATTTAAACTGTGTGCAAACAAATAACATGTTAAATTGAATTGTTTGAAATAGAAGTGTTTCATTTTTTAACTGTGTGTAAACAAATGACTTATGTTTTATTGAATTTAATTGTGTTTTACACCTCCACTTGAAACCTTTTAACTATGTGCGAATAAAATGAGCTTGGTTTATTTAAAAATGTTATCAAATCAAATATTTATTATATATATGTATTAAGAAGACTTGGCATTATATAACCGACAAATGTTGATATATATATATATATATATATATATATATATATATATATATATATATCCAATTGATACCTTAAAGAATGTTTGAAGGTGGTGTAGTTTTAGTTATCTCCGTTATTTCACATTTTTTGAATGATTAAAAAATCACGTTCATCTTGAATGCAACCCTTGAAACTTACTTATTATCCAGTTACAAACTGGACCTTATTTTCTTATGAGAGAATTTTAAGTGTATTGCTTTAATAAAAGTTCTATATAATGATGTTCTGCTCTTGGTGGCTACGTCCACTCTCACACATACACACACGCGCGTGCATGTATATATATATATATATATAAACTATTCTAAATTCCGTAACACATACGCATACATATATATATGTATATATATAGAGAGGGAGAGTCCGAGAGGCATAGTGATGAGCGTGCTGGACTGCAATTTCGTCATAAGCGAGTTCGAGGTCCAGTCCAACAAGGATGGCTTTGGCATTAAATAAATTACGAAGGTTGATATGTCACTAAAAACAAAGAAACCATATATATATATATATATATATATATATATATATATATATATATATGCACTTTATAAAGACTCCCTCAATAAGACCCTCGGTAACTGCCACATTGACCATCGCCAGTGGTCGACACTTGCTGCTGACCGCCACCAGATCGTCTCTACTTTTGAGGACTCCCGCAGGGTCAACCTCAGGAAGAAACGCCACCGGGGAAAGATCCGGAGAGTCAGCAGTCATACCAGACCAAACATTTAACTGCAATCGCAGCGGCCAGACTTTCCTGTCCCGCATCGACCAAGTCAGCCATCAACCTGCCTGCCGCTGGCGGGGACAGGTTCTTCTTTTGCAAAGTCTAGCTAAGAAGAAGATGAGTTGTTTCGATAAGTTACAATCACACACACACATACACACATGTACATGCACACTCTCAGAGCTGACGTGTTTATCATTCTGGGTCCGGGTTCAACAATTACATTATTATTTGCGACTACAAATATATATTATTTGTGTTTACAAATGCTTCTTCCCGTCTCCAACAAATTTCTGTGTAACCTGCTCTACAACCTGACAAAGGTAGTATTTTTTCTTAATGGAATTAATGTTATTTTACATATCTCCCCTTAAAACATCGCTTATTTAAAAAGAAAACAGGTTATTAGAAAAAAAGGATTTAAGACGAGTAAATATGTTTTATTGAATATTTTCAATCTTGTTTGTTTGTTCATTTGTTTCCATGTTAAACAATTTTATTTTTCAGGACAGATAAAGTTAAAAATATCGTAAAGCGAACTGCCCTTTGTTCTTAGAGACAAGCAGAGTTAAAAGCAGGATTTATTTTATTTATATTTTTTCATGAAGCATTGTTAATCATTATTATTAATTTTGAGTTGATATTGTTGTTTTTAGCATTTTTGTTTTCGGTTTTTGTTTGTTTTTTGTTGTTTTGTTGGTGTTTTTTTTTTCTTTTTTTTTCTTTCACGTCTGTCAACGTTGCTTCTCACAAGCATCGCAAATCGGAGACAATTTTAAAAAAAAGCTAAAATCAAAGGATGAAATAAAATACTTGTTAAAATTAATCAATAATAATTTGGCGATCGGTGGACCTACTACGTTCCTATTGTAATAGTAATTTATGATGATATTGATGCTTTTATTTTGAAATGAGTGAATGATTCTAGTAAGTATTTCCAAGTTATTAACGTTACATCATGAATATGGATAATTCATTGAGGAATATTAGTTGAAGATATTCTATTTCCTCTCACGAATAAATTTAAGAACGATACACACAATTAACAACAAAATTTATAGTCTGACCAAACTAAATAGAAAGAAAATGCCAGTAGGTTATCTAATGCCAAATACAGTTTATATATATATATATATATATATATATATATATATATATATATATATATATATATGCGCACGCGCGTGTGTGTGTATTTGATTTGTAAGCGAATAATTTGCTGGTAACTATTTTTAAACGAGTTGAAGCTCGGTTATTTTCACACAACTAAATGGTTTCAAATGTTGCTATTTGACATTATTAATTCTATTTATCATGTATTTCAATCTAATTCAAATAATTTGGTCACATTTAAATGGTTTCAAATAACTGTTATAGTCTTTGTTTGTAGGAAATTAAGAAAGGCGATAGACAACGACGAGGCATGTTTAGCTTGTCAGTGCAACGCTGTATACACTGTGTGTGTATATTGACGAGACCCCCTATTTATTTAAACAAGGGAAGTAACTGCTTCTTCCAAGGGAAGGTAGTTCATGTCATGACAATAACTAATAAGAATAATCCTTAGTAAATGATTAAACAGCTAACCCATAGATAGGACCCTAAGAGGTACCACTATTCCGAATCAGAGTGAACTTGGAAGTACTTGTAATAAAGGGATATTGCATATCTCCAAACTTTCGGACTGAAGTCTCACCGTTGAATGTAGTTTAATGTCATATCCAGGACACCAATATATAATGAAAGGAACGGCAAAAATAAATGGAGGTGCCTATCTAGAAATGTCTTTATCGTACGCACGTGCGTATGGAATTTCTAACAGATTTGATGGTTTGTGAGAGATCTTCATACTTGAGATGAGTTCCTTGGTTGTTGGTTTGGTGAAATCTTTAAACCTGTTTGTGGAATTAAGCTAATGGCATTTTATATCATTCTGTAGTGCCATGTTTAATGAGACATAAGTTTAGCTGAAGACGAAAGCATCCCTGCCCCAGGGAAAGACATCTCTTGTCTCTAAGGCATTATGAGGGTATAAAATATATTTTTGCGCCTTTTCTTTTATTCTCGGGTCTGCTGCTTTGGTAACGCCATCTAGCGGACAATTCTTACGTAGACAAAGGAGGTAATCCTACAATACTTTTCTCCAGATGGGGAACATGTGGAAATGCTTGAAAATATTTCTATTCTTCATAGTGTAACAAAGGAATATTATGAATGGTCAAATTAAAGAGTTTTTTTTAATCAAAACTATTGTAACGACTTTAAATAAGTTGTGCAACCGAAATTTTATGCATGTCAGGTGTAGGATATTTTCGGCGAAAATGTTTGTTGGTTGCGTGTTTCGCGTTGAAATAGACAGCAATGAGTTGAAGTATCTTGCCGTTAGAATCATTGTGGCTGTTTACTGAGTAATTCAGTTAAGAATTGTTTGGGGTGCATGAATTAGTTATTACAATGGATTGTAGTTGATGAATTTTGCACCTTTTCCTTTTATGCTAACGTTTGCTGCTTTGACAATGCCATCTCGCGGCCATTAGCCGAAATTCTTCAAGTCAAGAGAGGTGATCCCAGAGATTAACGAAATGATATTCAGTGCGAACTTTATTCCCACAAAATTCTTTTAGTAGCAAATTGTCTAAGTGCATTTTAATTGTATTGCTCTGATAAAAGCCTCGCTATAATGTGTCACTTTTCCTAGTTACACTTACATAATAATAGATGATGATTGATAAATCTGCCTCTGATTCTTTAAAATTAAATAGAGGAAAATTCGTTCCATTAACAAATGTATATTAAATTTCAGACGATTTAAAATACCATTTTTATTCAAACAAAAAAGTTGTTTTTTGATTAAAAAACAAAGATTAGATAAAATACTTATGAACAAATTGGTGTGGGGGATCTCGGTGGCATTGGAGCTAACGTGGTGAACTGCGACATCGTGGTAAGTATAGGATACACATTTTTTCTAGACTTAAAATAAGCAATAAAAACATACTTAAGAACATTCTAAAAATTTAGGATCAAAACCGTATTAGCATTTAAGTTACATTTTTCAACCAATCAGCTAAAAACATAGAATAGAACATTCTAGAAAAATAGGATCGGAAGTCAACTAACAGAAAATATTTAGGCTCGAAAATAAAATAGTAAAATACAAATCTGATTGGTCAATAAATGTCTACGCGCCAAAATTTTAGGACGATTCTTTGATCCACCTGTATGATATAAATAACACAGAGTTAGGGAACCAGCCACAAACTTACACGAAAACTAAGACAACACCACAAGCCACTAAGCCAGTAATGCAGTAGCCGATACTGTGTCCGACAAAATTCCTTTCTTTCCTAAACTAAAGTTCATGACCTAGCTTCAGATGGCCGCAAATCACATTCAAAAGAAAAACCCGACAAACTTTCTTTCATCAACACGACACGCTATCGCCACAATCATAAAACAAGACATGAACTTAATGTAAGTAAGAACGACTTATTTACGGACTCCGTTAACATACACACACCTTTAAACAAATTTATTTTCTTCTTGCCAAACTTTATTTTCCAAAAGGCCATTTACACATCATGTATTTTATTTGTTTTCATATTCTGTTATATGCATATTAAATTGTTTGTTTTTTAATGTTCGTTGTGTTCTATTCCATTTCTTTCACGCGATTGTAAAGTTTTGTGTTGTATTTGTGGTGGAAATAATTCAGAGAGCAATACCCGTAAAGTACGGACACACATCTACTAAAATAACCAAAATAACATACAACCCCCACATAAGCGAGTTCGAACCCCAGTCGTTCTGTTATGTTCAGTTTCGGATTATTACCCTCGGGGAATGTATAAAATCTCTTATTACACTCAGCGGTCACTACTGTTCTTCTGTAAGGATGCCTTTGGCACTAATAAACCACCAATGTTGATATACCATTAAACAAAGAAACCAACCTGATACAAACAAATTTTAAAACGTTGAAATAACTTGGATCTTTTCCGTAGTGATGATGAGTTATCTCCCTTTTTGTTTGTCTATGTATTTTTAATGTTTCTGCTCATTTTTTCCCTTTTTTTATTCAGTTAATAAAAATTAACTATTGTCACTTTTCCAGAGCAACACAAATTAGATTGGAAGAATTTTGTTTGATTAATTTTCATGTCTGGCACTCAACCAAATAGTACGTTTGTTTTTGTTGTTGTTGTTGTTTTTGTTTTTGTTGTTTTTCTAACAGATTTTTCTTTCCGTGTAATTTTTTAAGGACAGACACTTCTTCCACACGTCTTCTTTATTCTAATTATTCGTTTCATTTCGGAGGCATTTTTTTTCACGACGTTCTTTGAATGATTTCCTCCTTATTTAGTTTTACTTTCTATTCTTTTTCTTAACAAATATATGTTTTCTAATCATGGAAAATATCGATTTGCTTGCAAAAAATTCTTTTAAAAAAGCATAACAAATTGTATTTCTTTTGCAGGTTCAAAATTTTTTTTAAAAAAATCCTTTAACGCTTTTGACAGTTAAGTGAATCTTTGACTTTCGTTGTTCCCAACTATTTACGTTTTCGAGTTACTTTACTGATTTGAATCAGTCTCTAAGGCCTGGAACTAAATTGCATTTAGAAGTGAGGGTCCAATTTTGGAGCCTCTGATCAATGTGAAGTATCATTTCATTGCCATTACTCCGTTGCACAGTCAGATGGGGCTGCAGAATACGCCAACTGGAATTGTTTAAAATAGAACTGTTTCGATAATGAAACTGTGTGTAAATAAATAAAAAAACTGTACTCATGCTAAACTGAATGGTTTGAAATATAATTGCTTTTGGCATTTAGATTATATACTAATGCTAAACTGAATTGTTTGAAATAGAACTGTTTATATGTTTAAAAATTAATTTGAGATTGAACAACCTACAATGGTTGATGTGCCATAAAACCAAACAAAACCAAACTAAATCACACTTAACGGGAACATCGATACCAAGTGCCAGGCGGAAGTAGTGCAGACCTGGATCAAGAGTGTAGCTGCTGGAAGATCCAAAGTCTATCAAAAGGACCATGTGCCTTACCACAGAGGCAAGAGAACCCAGTTTTGGTTGTAAGAAAATTTCAGCAACCACATCATTCATAAAATCTGGCCATCTAACATTCCAAATCGCAATCCTTTTGGTTATTTATTGTATGTGGTATTGTTTGAGCGAGGAACCAACAAAACTCTAAAACTGAACTGAAGGCAAAGATATCGGCAACATTTAGCAATTTCAACCAGGATATGGTGGAAAGGCTTGCAGGAGATATCGAAATTTTCTGGCAGCTGTGTTTGAAGCCATTTGAAATTTCATTAAAGAAATCTAATCAATTATATTTCAAGATATTTTCGAGTAATTTTGGTAAATATATCTGATAAAGTGGAATGTCAGTGTTACTTTCATTTTTTGCGTAATTTAGACGACTCTTCGCAGCCTGTAAATTATTTGTATTATGGTTGGTTGGTTGTGTTTTATGGCATATCAACCCAAGTATGTTATTGAATGCCAAACCCTGTTTTATATATATATATATATATATATATATATATATATATATATATGTATATATATATATATATATATATATAATTTTTAAACGAATACTTTGTAGATAACATTCTTAAACGAACCTGAGCTCATTTGCTTGCACACAGTTTAATGGTTTAATAGATTAATTCAATATCAATCATTTGATTGCACACAGATGGTTTCCAGTTTAGTAAACAATTAAACAGTTCTATTTGACACTCAGGTGGGACACTAAAAGGTACTACAACCCTTAGTCAGAGTGGATCTGGAGTAATGAAAGGGTACATACTAATACACATTTCACAGGTTCCCACTACTGGAGCCTATACATCAAATGGCTTAGTCGGGCGGAGGGATCTTAACACTCTGCAGATGCAGTCGGCGTATTCGTCAAATAACCTGCACACAAAAACAAATTATCAAATTCTGGTATTCCGCAGGGTTCATCGAATGTTATTGCCCCATATCAAGAATCATCACCTAATGTCTGTGCCCGAGAAAAAAAATCATAAAGATATCCGAATCCCATTTATCCCGGAGGAAGATCATATTGTGTCCACCCTAAATAAAAGCTTAGAACATTTTTGTTGCATACCCATCTGAACATTGCATGCGTTTGCAAAAGACTTGAATTCATTTCGTCGTCGTTCATCTATAAAAACAACTTTCTTGTATATTGAATTCTGTCCGACCAAATTTTGGATTACACTTTAAATTCATTTCTTCAAAGTATTGTTAAGTTAATCCCCTTTTTTTTTTCTCATAAATTTATATTGTCTGTATAAATGTATTCTTTGCTCGTTGATTAGATATACATATATATTAGTATTCTTTCCCCCATTAAGTTCTGCTCTTTTGTTCTAGATTTTCCTTCCTGCGTTTATGTAAATAAACCTTATCCTATTTACCCAACCCCTCCGGTCGGGCAGGATATGACACAAGGTCAATTTTCAAGCGGAGTTTAACAGGTTTTGAATTCAGAGTTTTCCTTCTCCTAGACTAGTTGCCTCACCAAGGCTGAAGAACCTAGTCTGTCCTACTATTTACCCATAGCTGGAGGGAGAATTATTGGATTCATACCTTTCCCAAGGGTATTAGTGCTATGTGAAATGCAATCATTCTCGTCCAGGATTTGAACTCGAGTCGCTGTGTTCATTTCCTACGACGATAACCATTTCACCACGGGCACCTCAAAAATAAACCTTATAATGTTTAGAATGTTTAAGTTGTATTGTCTTCTGGTTTTTACTGGTGTCTTGAGAAGGAGTTCTCTTCCCTTGCTTTTTTTTTTTTTTTTTTTTTTTTTTTTTACTTAAATCCGGGACCAAAACTTTTTTTATTCTTGTTACGTAAGCGTTTTCTTCGTCTCAACGAGAACGAACACGTAACAATATATATAGTGCTTTTAAAAGCGTGTGCATTTTAAAACCAATTAAAATATTTTCAAATTCTAATAAAAATCATTATTTAAATTCTGCACGTACCACCAGATTTCATATATATATATATATATATATATATAAGTGTGTGTGTGTGTGTGTGTGTGTGTTTTTACCAACTCCTCCACGCAAGCAGAATGCGATATTTGGTCATTTTTTTCAGTAGAGTTTTAAAGTTTTTATTCAGATTTTTCCTTCTCGTTGACCATTTGCTGTAACAAGGTTAAAGAACGCAGTCTGCCCTACTATTTACTCATACCTTGAGGGAAAATAGTTGGATTCGTACCTTTCCTAAGAGAATTAGTGCTTTTTGAAATGCAAACAGCCTCGTTGAGGTATTGAACTCTGGCCGGCGTGGCCATTTCCAACGACAATTACCATAATACCACAAAAGTAGAATGCCAACAGAACTGAGCAATCCCCCTTCCTTTGAGAGAATTGCTTCCTGAAGGGTATCACAGATTAAACTAACCTTGTATAGCTTTCTGGCCTCGAGGGGATTTGGATAAATCCTGCGTTTTGATGACTTAACACGATGTTGGCTGTTGGCTGAGTTATGAAACCACGACCGTGTTAGATAGATAGATAGATAGATAGATAGATAGATAGATATGAATGAACTAAGATAGATAGATAGATAGATAGATATGTAAAGCTGCGTCTTCTGTATTACTCTGCACGTGTGTGACAATAAAGATAACGTGCTTTGGACTTATAGTATATAATAATTTACGATTTTTAAGAGGAAACTAAAAAAATTTCGATGAATAAAAATGCAATCATTGATACGAACAAAAGTTCTGTTTAATCTTTTCAGTTCACTTGGTTTTATATTGATGTGTTATTTGAAGATCGAACGAGATAATCAGACAAATAATGAATTTTATCGGCTTAATCGACTAAAGGATAAAATGTTTTGAGTGGATGAATACAAACCGTTATTAAAAGTGACCTCAAGAAGAAAGAGCGAGTGAAATCTGAAAATGTTAAAGACAATAAAAAAAAATCAAGAAGAAGAAGAAGGATGAACGAAAAAAAAGAAGATAAAAAAGACGAATAAACAGAAAAATAGATGAAAGAGAAAAGAAGAATTAACGTGAAAAAATTCAACAAAAGATAAATAAAAAGATGGGTGCAAAACATGAATGAGAAGAAGAAGAAGAAGAAGAAGAAGAAGAAGAAGAAGAAGAAGAAGAAGAAGAAGAAATATTACTAAAGAATGAAGGGAAACTAAAAGAAAAAATAATTTCAATGAAGAATGAAAGAAAACAAAAACTCGTTCTCCTTGGTAGTTGAAATAGTTGTGAATTGTACCATTGTACAATAGATAGTGATTAAGTTTGGTTAGTTTTACGGCATGTCAACAATTTCTGGGTTATTTAATGCCGAAGTCAGTCTTTTTTCAATCAATCATATGGATTCAAGTAACTAATGATAATAATCATTTGTAAACAATTATATCTTCAAATAGCTATTCTTAGTATTAAGAATTTATACACGATTATGTTAATGCAAGAAAGAAAAAAGTATGCATAAAAATGAAAAAGAAAAAGAAAGACTGTAGGGAAAGAAAGAAAGAGAGAAAGAAAGAAAGAAGTGTGCGTAAAAAAGAAAAAGAAAAAGAAAGACTGTAGAGAAAGAAAGAAAGAAAGAAAGAAGTATGCATAAAAAAGAAAAAGAAAAAGAAAGACTGTAGGGAAAGAAAGAAAGAAGTATGCGTAAAAAAGAAAAAGAACGAAAGAAAGAAAGAAAGAAAAGCTGACAAGAAAGAATATGTGAAATATTTATTAATATTAGTTTATTTGCACACAGTTATATGGTTTAAAACAGGCGTGGGCAACTGTGGCCCACGGGCTGCATGCGGCGTGCTGCACTGACCTTTGCAACCCGCGGGAGCCTCAAAAAAATTAAAAAATTAACTTGCACTTGAATTGAGACTAAATTATTTTGATTTTGAATACTGTGACCCTTTGATAATTCATAACCCAGTGATGCGGCCCACCCATCAAAAAGTTTTCCCACCCTTGGTTTTAAGTATTTAAAGCAATTCTATGATTTCAAGTATTTCAAGTAATTATATGGTATTTTAAGCAATTATGATTTCAAGTATCTTACAAATACTTGGGAATGCTGGAAGCGGACACCATAAAACATGCGGAAATGAAAGAAAAAAATTTAAAAGAATACCTCAGGATAACGAGAAAACAACACGGAAGCAAACTACATAGCAGATATATTTTCAAAGGGACTAACACCAGTGTTGTCCTCCTCGTAAGATACTCGGAACCATTCTCAAAGTAAACGAGAAAAGAACTTCGACAAACAGACGAGAGAACAAGAAAACTCCTGACAATGCCTTAGGCCTTATATCCCAGAAATGACATTGACGAGAAAAGAAGGATGTAGAGGACTACCCAGCATTCAAGCTACCGTCGATACAAAGACAAGAAGTCTACATTTAAAAAAAAGCTCAAAGGAAGACCAATTAAGCCACCAAAAACAACACAAGGATCAACAGAGCAAAAATCACCAGAAAATAAAAATGAGGAAAAAAAAACACAAGTGTATGGATATTTCAACCGACAAACAAGTACCTAGACGTTGTTAGAGAACTGAAAATACTATAGAACATGATAGTGACCGTGATACCAATTGTAATTAGTATGCTTGATACTGTCACAAAAATAATCGTACAGAGACTGGAGGACTTGGAAATAAGCGGACGAGTGGAGATTATTCAAACTGCAGCATTATTAAGATCGGCCTGAATGCTGAGAAGGGTCGTGGAGATCTGAGGAGATTTGCTGTCACAAAGACTCCAATGAAAGATCATAGTCGATGGCGACCTGATGGCTCCCTTTTCAATAGCTACTACACCGAGGTGTAGGGGAGGGCGCCAATCCTTTCCCTGGATTGCTCCACTTTACCCTTGATTCTTACTTTATAATACTGAATGTTAAGCAAGGAGGCATCAAATACCATTTTTAAAGTCTTTGGTATAACTCGACCTGGAATTGAACCCCGGTCTCTCTGACCATTGGCGAACACTCTACTCATTTGGCCAATGACCGGTTAAAGGAATAATAATAATAATAAGTAAATTATAGCTTCAAGTAACGATTCTTAATACAAATAATTTGCATATATATGGTTTCAAGTATTCCCATCAAATACTAATATTTTTCAAAGATATATATTGACCAATAGATGAGATCCTAACAGATGATATTACTCAGAGACAAAGTGGACCTGGAAGTAATGACAATGAAGAGCTAACTTCCCACTCCCCAGAAACAGTGCTCCGCACTAGATGGATTTTAGCATCATACACTGGACATTATGTACAAGCAACGATTTTGAATGATGACCTTTTTATTTTTTTATTTTTTTAAACAGACAAGCCCAATAAATTAAAAAAATAAACAAAATCCATTGGCTCAATAAAAACTTCGAGTACATCTTTTGTCAATTTCGTTAGTAGCTAAATTAAGGAAAATGAAACACAACAAAAAAAAACAAGTTAAAAAAAATAGTTTGGTTTGGTTTCTTACTTTAATGGCAGATCAGTTTAAAAAAAATAAAGTATAGTCACGAGAAGCAAGCAAGAAAGAAACAGAAGAAGAACGCATGAAATAAAAGAAGATAATGCATAACAAGAAGGGAATTAAGAGTGTACAGAAAGAAAGAAATAATACATGAATACATGTATGAAAAGAAAGAAATAAAGAATGGATGAAAAAAACGAAACGAAAGAAAAACGAGAAATGACAACAAAAATTCATGCAATTTAAAAGCGTTTGTAGTGAAAACGCAGATATCAATTCACTCGTTTCTACTAAAATCGATAAAATAGCTGAAAACATTCACATCGATCACATAATAAAACATTAGAATTCATTTTAATGAATTAAAACTCTTTTGAATTGCGATTCATTATTTTCTTAAATGTTATGTAAGCGCCAGACAATGCCGTATTAATCTTCAAGAAAAGAACTGTTACCAATTGTCAAAATAAATAATTAAATTAAAAATCTCCCAAACGAAAAGGCAGCATCTCTCATGGTTCTTGAATTTATCTGGAAAAGTGATAAAAGTTATGAATTGGGAATCTAAGTTAATAAAACTGGAGGGTTGATTGTAATCTTTCTTTTTCTTTTTTCTTTTATTCATTTATTTTTATACATTTGGGATTCTGAAATTTATCTGCTGGTGAAGATCTTTAACAGTTTTGTTGACACAATTTATATTTTGCAGAGTACGATAGCGTCCAAAACTGGAGGATGAAACTTTAGAAATAAAAGACATTTTCAATTTCACAGTTTCTATCAAGATAAAAATCGAAGCAATTATTTTTAAAAATTTGTTCCGCACTACGATTAATTTGCATAAAAATGAACCAAGAATAAACTTATCGTAAAAAACTTTCAGAAAAACAACTTATAGAGAAAAACATTTTATTACAAAACACATCGAATTCAAAATTAGATCTTTCTTGGTTTAATGGCGTATTAACCTTTGTAGGTTATTTAATGCCAAAGCCATTCTCCTATAAGAACAGTAGCGGTACTATTAAACCCGCAGCTGGGAGGATAAGGGAGTTCATACTTTTCTCAAGGGTATTTGCTCAAAAATGAACGTAATAGCGCGACTGGAGTTCGGACTCGCTTACTACGATTCTGCAGTCCATCGTTGTAACCATTACACCACGAGGACAGGCCCTTCCAAATTAGAGAATAAAACTGAATAGACACGGAAATTAAATTTAAAACGTAAATGATATTAAAAACAAAGTAAAATGAGTATTGGCCATGGTTCTTATTCGTTAGGTTGAATAATAACCAATTTCTGTTTTTGAAGCAAGTTGTAACAATTCATTCCAAAATTCTAATGTTTTAAACGCAACTGGAACTTACCTGATTAAAAAAGTGCTTTCATAAACCATTCTTATTTTTGTAGGGAAAGAAAAACATAATCTAATAACCCTACTAAATTGAAGGAACTGAAAGTCCTTATTCGACATGTAATGTTGTGAGAGTTGATATTTATTCGTACCTCCCACCAAGTACAATTTCTCAAGGTCTTCTTAATTGTGGGATTTTAGGGGAGGGGGAGGTCGCACATGCACCGAAACTCGAGCGCTGCTTGACTACGCCGGTCATAGGATCACAAAGTGCCATGTGAACTACGCTAGCCTTTGCTAAATCTCCCGGCATGTATGCCAGGTGACCTTGCAGGTCATAGTTTCTCTAAACCAAAAAGTCTAGTCATTGAACTTTCGTCTCATTGAAGGTGGTCCGGTCAGAGCCGTAGGCCAAAAATGGCCGGGAAACGTATGTTGTGAGAGTTAAAGAATGAGAAAAACGCTACCAAAACATCTAAGAAAGTTTATATTGTTCAGGGCCAAGGTGCCATAACTGACTGCCAAGCCCGAAACTGATTTCCAAAGTTTTGTTCAGGTGATACGTCATTGCAAGATAAACTCAGACCAGGACCCCCCACCAACGAGTGTCCTGGATATGACATTAAACAATCTGATAGTGAGGTTCCAGAAATGCAGGAGCTTTGGGATATGCAGAGTACCCCTTCATTGCCATCGCTCCCAGCTCCATTCTGGCCCGAAGTGGTAGCACCTGACACGGCCTTATCTATGGGTTAAATAGAATTAAATTCTATACTTATGCTAAACTGAATTGTTTGAATTAGAACTGTTTGACTAAACTGGATAGCTTGAAATTGAAATGCTTTTGACAATTAAACTGTGTACTCATGCTAAACTGATTTGTTTGAAATAGAACTGACTATTTGCATAAAAATGGATTTGGCGTTAAATAACTTACAAAGGTTGATATGCCATAAAACCCAACCAACCAACCAACCAACCAATCAGACCAGGACGCTCATCAGACCTTGATCAAGATACTTTAAGAGGGTTGGTGGAATGAAATCAGTACAAAGGCACTTGAGAATTAGCCCTTTGACCTCAACACATCCCAATTCACAATTTAACGCTTCTTGTAAAGAAGAGGAAAAGAGAGTCAATTGGGAGTTTGACTTCCTCATACACTTAGTGAGAAGAATAAGGAAAACCGAAAATCCATAGCGGCAAAGAAATGATTTGACGAAAAATGTGTCTTTTTTGACAATGTTCAACGCAAAAGGTAATGGATTAAAAAAAGAATGAATCTCTACAGTTAAACCTAAAGGCGGAGCTTCATGAAAGAATTATGTTGTGTGTATGGTTGGATCAGTGTGATAAGATCTATTCTAAAACCGCAATCAAACGCACATTGCAGATTTATACACTCAACAGCAGCAACATGTATGTGAAAATCTTCAGATAATATGTCTAAAACTCGTCAATAGCGGAAACATTATGCTTCTCGGTAATAACGGAAGTCCTCATGCAGCAAAAATCTCGCTGGAAAAAAATATCTAATTCAGGCTAGTTTGCTCCACCCCATCAATTATTTTCACAAAACCTTGCACCAAGTAATTTCCATCTTTTTCTTTCTCTACAAAATGATCTAAATGAGAAAAAAATTAAAAGATCAAATGAAAACGTTTGTGGAAAAATTTGTTGAGCTCGAAACCAGCTGTATTTTATTTGAGAGGAATCAAATAAATAAATTGCTCGAGGTGATTTAAAATAAAGGCGAATATGTTATAGATTGAAATTAATGTATTCTTCAATAATTCATGAATAAATTATATTTTACTAAAACGGAAATTATTTATGACTTCACCCAATATTTCTAAACATCTACAATAACACGATTTTATTGATCTTTCTTCTTGTTCAGGTGCAATTTTTGTCCATTTCTCTCGAATTGTTTTTTTTTTTTTTTCTTTTTCGTTTTTTTTTTCTAACTTTCATTCTGGATTCTATTGTATTTGTTAAAATGAAACATAAACTTATAAGTATAAAGTAGACATAACTCCGATTGTTCCCCTAAAAATCGACACCCAAGGGAAATAAATTCTTAAAATAATAGAGAATTTAAGAGATTATTTTCCAATGACAACAATTTCATCCCTATTATTTTATGCTCTTCAAGTAGATCTTGATATATTAAGACTTTTCCCCCTATACACCAATCGTCGTAAATGAGCTGTTTTGGAAATCTTATTGTTGTTTTCTTTCTATTATCATTATTATTTTTTTTTACTTATTTGGATTTTTTTTACACCAGCGTTACCTGATGGTCTTTCAATGGAGCTTGTGTGATAGCAAGTCTCCTCAAGTCTCCAGGACTCATCTCAGTATTCTTGCTGATCTTAATAATACTGTAGTCTGAGTGGTCTCTTTTTAACCTCTTATTTCCAAGTCGTCCAGTCCCTTTACAAATCCTTAGGAGATTATTTCAAGTGCACCAATTACAAATTGTATCACCTTTATGTTAAATAAGTTTTTAGTTCTCTCGTAAGGTCAAGGTACTGATCTCTATTTTCGCTTTTTTAAAATTTTTACTCTGTGGTCCGCCGGTGCGGTAATGTCGTCTGTTCGAAAGGTTCCTTTTTTGTTAAAGATCACGAGGTCTGGTCGTCTGGCCGATATTAAGTGATCTGTTTGTATCTCAGAATCCTAGAGAAGTTTGTGAGTCTCATTCTCCAGGACGGATTGTGGGTTGTGCATATATCATTTGTTCATATGGTCAACTTTAAATTTCTGGTATAATTCCTAGTGGATCACCTTCCCCACCCAAACGTGTCTAGTCTTCTACTCTTGTTTCGCTAATTTGCTGCATTCGCTTATGTAATTGATTGTTTCGTCTCTATCATCACATAACATGCACTTGCTATTTTGTTGCGTCTTATTTCTTTTTACTTTTACGTAGTTTGTTCTTGTAGCGTTGTTTTGTGCTTATATAAGAAGATATTCAGTTTCTCTTTTAAGGTATCCTTTTCTAAGCCATGTCCAAATCTTACGGTGTGAGATTTTATTTGTTTGTCGCTTGAAATATTAATTATTTGTATTTCTTCTAATTTTTATTTTCTAGGTATTTTTGTTCTGTTGATCCTTGTGTAGTTTATGTTGTTTCTGGTCGCTGTAATTTGGCTTTCTTTGCTCTTTTTTTATGTAGTCTTTGACTCATCATACCGTCGTATTGACGCATATATTCTGCCTATGTTACCTCTGGGATGTAAGGCCTTATGCATCATCATGAGATTTCTTTTTCTCTGGTTCCTTTGTTGAAGTTATTTTTTCGTCCACCTCAAGAATCGTTTCGAGTATCTTACTAGGTAAACAGCCCAGATGTTAATCACTTTGATAAGATTTTTGAGTTAAAGTTTGTTTTCGTATAGTCTTCTCGTTCTCCTGAGATACTCTTTTTATTTTATCTCCGCATGTTTTATGGTGTCTTCTTCCAATATTCCCAAGTTCTTCAAGGTTTTCTTTTCTGAGATCGTTCAGACTTTTTCCTGATTTGGCAGTTCTACTCATTCCGTCATTTGTCATTTTCCGCTTCTCATTATAAGCATCGTATATTTTCAATGCCAAATTTCATCGTTATATCCTGATTATATAGTCTTACTTCTTGTATTAGGGTTTTTATTTCATTTTCATTTTTTAGCAGTTTGATGTAGTCCATATACATTGCGTAGTTATTTTTTTCTTGCGATGTCGTAATTTTATAGCCACCTGTGCTTTCCTTAAGTAGGGGATTGAATGATTATTATCATTATTATTTTGCCTTGTGGGCTGGGGCTGTAGTATACACCGACTGCTTCTCTGCTGGGGGGGGGGTAAGAGCCCCACCAACGAGTATTCTGGATTTGATATTAAACAATCTGGTAATGAGGTTCCAGAAATGCATGAGCTTTGGGATATGCTAAGTACCCCTTCATTGCCATCGCTCTAAGCTCCACTCTAGCCCGAAGTGGAAGCACTTGATAGGCTCCTATTTATGGATCAAATAGAACTAAACTATGTACTTATGCAAAACTGAATTGTTTGAAATAGAATTGTTAATATGTATAAAAATAGATTAGGCATTAAATAACCTACAATGGTTGGTGTGCCATAAAACCAAATAAAACTATTATTAATATTGTTGTTGCTGTTGTTGTTGCTACTGCTGCTGACCGATTTCTCTCTGCTGCAATCTCCCTCTAAACATTTGTGTTCATACGCGCATGCGCTGTTAACCGGTATATAATCCATTGCTCATCAGTAATATCCAATTAATTTTTTTTTTATTTCTTTTGGATGATTTTTGTTAATATTCTACATTCTTCTCGTTAATTTTTTTTTCAAATCTCGGCGGGATTTGAGTTTGGGTTGAAACAAATTCGTTTCAACGAATCTTACCCACAAAACAGTCACAAATTACTCGTTTTCTGTGCTTACTCCACCTGAGAATTACCCGTTCGACAGCTGGAGTTGGGGAAGGTGACTAAAAGACGTGTATGGTAGGTCGGTTTTAAAGTTCTGATTCGTTCAAAACACATAAAAACCATAAGAAAAATATATTTTCCCTCTAAAGGGATACGGGTGTCATAGCGAAAATTATTGAATTTAAAAAATTCTTCGAAAACATTTTTTTGCTATTAACAAAAATGAAGATTTTAGAAACATATAATCATTCTTTAACACTACAGAACAAGAGATTTTTGTTAAAAAACATACAGTCAAGAATTATTAACATAAACATTATAAATAAATAATCACAATTTAAAGAAAAGATGTGAGCATTTGCTTTAAAACTTATAACGTGAAGAGAAAATCAAATGGAATTTTAAAATCTGCTAACCATCAACTTATTATTATTTAAATATAATACAATTTTTAACTCAGTAAAGTCAACTAGGATCCTGGTCGAAGTCTGACTGGAGCACCCATAACACACACGAGACAACGTCTTGAAAAGACCGCTAAGAGCAACTCTATATTCTCTCTATATATTCATATTTGCATAGGCACATGCGCGTGTATGCAAATAAGCAAATCCATCAGCCAGCGGTGTCATTTCGCCAATACGTCCCCTCATATAATACTTCCAGCCACAACACAAACTCCTTATTTAATGTTTTTTAAAAATATTCCCATCCAAATTTCGTCGATATTTTTTTCACTGACCCTTATTAATTTGATTTGTTTCACGTGTACAAAGGCGTTGATTTTATACATTTAAAAGATGATTCTCGGGACACAAATTCCTTTTACTTTTTTAACACAAAACTGGCGACGGTGGGGAGCCGCTCCATTCGGAGGCCTAACTTCAGAAAATTAAAACTATAAAATAAAATAGATTATTGTTCTTCATAGCAAATAATTTCTGTTATAATTGGGGGGGTAGGAGAAGATGTTTTGCTATGTTTTTGCTGTTGTCATTATTTTTAGATGCCTTACCGGGCCATTGGTCTAATGAGCAGAGTGTTCGCCAATGATCCGGGAGATCAGAGTGCACTCCCTGGTCGAGTCGATACTGCCTTGCTTAACACTCAGCATTATAAGGTAAGGATCAAGGGTAAAGTCGAACAATCCAGGGAATGGACTAGCGCCCTCCCCTACACCTCGGTGTAAAAGCTATTGAAAAGGGAGCCTTCGGGTCACCCTCGACTAAGGGAGACAACTTTACTCACTTATTTATTTCATTTTTTAACCTTTTTATTATTGTATTTATTTATATATTTATTTGCTTTCTTATACCTCCTGGGACATCTCTAATTTTTATTACCTTCTTACAACCATTTTAAAGAGAATCTTTACACAGAAAATATACAATATTGTTTCTCTTTTAAGGTGTCCTTTTCTAAGCCATGTCCAAGTCTTCTCGTGTGAGATTTTATTTGTTTGTTGCTTGAAATATTAATACATTTGCATTTCTTCTAATTTTTGTTTTCTATGTATTGTTGTACCGATTAAATTCTGTTCTCTCATTTATTGGCTACTTTCCAAAAGTGCCTCTTAAATTCTTCTTTTTTTTTTTTTTTACTATTATTTCTGAATTCATCCAATTTAATCTTGAAATTTTCTAAACTATTGCTTTTTTTAAACCTGATTTGGCAATTCATTACTCTATGAGCACAAAAAAAATATCCAATTTGTTAGTTGACATAGTTTCTGTAATCTGTCTGGACTCTAAATTTCTACAACAAGGAGAAATATTTAAAAATGTCTATCATGATTAGAAATTCCATCAATTGTTTTGAAAGTTTGACTCTTCATGTTGTAGCATTCTTTGGTACGGATGTTTATAAGTGTAATAATTATATCCGTTTTAAGGAACTATCATGTTTAGTTAAGCAGCAAACGAACTGATATATTTTTGTACCACACAAAAGCGAGATATTTTTTGTTTTCGTATATTCCTTTAAGTTTATATGTTTTTACTTATTTATCTTTTTTGTAAAAAAATTAGTTTATTTTTATTTGTTAGCATCAATTAATTCTTTTCTTCAATGATGTAAAAAAATAAAATAAAATTAGCTGTAGAAGCTCTTGTTTTACTCTGATGACAGATCCACAATATTTCAGGGCAGAAAAATTATGCATTAAAACCGAGGCAATTATTCTTTAAAATTTGTTCCACACTAAGATAAATTTGCATAAAAATGGAACTGAGAATTAACTTAGAGAAAAAGAACTTAAAAAACGAAACAAAATGTCTCTTAAATCTTAGAATTAACTTATGGTTCTAAAACAGTAAACCACAATAAAAATTATTATTCTTCTGATTTCCATACTTTAGACAAGGATGTTAAATCTATAAGGAAAATTCTTTTTTAATATTATGCGATCACTCATCAATATAGCGTCTATGTTTTGTCGATGAAAGTAAACAATCACTTTAAACGAGCAAAATTATGCGTTATAATTAAAAATTGAGCTTTTAAAATAGAAATTTATGTTTCTTTGATCACGTTTTCTCAACTTAAAAAAAAGATCTGATTGGCTACTTAGTATGTACGGCTAATAAACCCTCTCTCTCTCTCTCTCTTTACGTGTCTGCAAGCGTATGTGTGTGTTATCATCAGGATTTAGCAAAAATTTTCCTGATGTGAAAAAATGCACACCACGTAACGATTATTGTCGTCGTAAATGGGCTGGACGAGCCAAGTTGAAATTCGGAAAGACGCTGTTCGTGTTTCGCTTCAAATACGAAGGGCGTGCGAAAAGTTCCAAGTCTCACCAAAATTTTTAATTCATTGCACACCTTTCACCTTTATATGTGCTTCACCTACGTAGAAATTAAGGCAGAAATCTTAATTAGTTTTTCTAGTTTAATAAGAAGTGGTAGTGTAGTAACACAACAAAAATGTTTAACGATGGCTCTTCTTTCTTAGTGAGGCTTTGAACTTTTTGAAAGAACCGTGTACAAGTACGTGTATATCGTGCGATGGGTAAAATGTCATCTAAATTATGCAAAAATGAAAGTAATACTGACATCTCAAATTATCAAATATATTTTACAAAGTTACATGAAAATATCTTGAAATAAAGTAAAGTTGGCGACCCTAGTCGAGGGCGACCCGAAGGCTTCCTTTTCAATATATACTATACCGAAGTCCTTTCCCTGGATTGCTCCACTTTACTCTTGATACGTACCTTATAATACTGAGTGTTAAGCAAGTAGGTATCAAGTACCATTTTAAAAATCTTTGATATGACACGACCTGGGATTGAACCTGGGTCTCCCGGATTATTGGCGAAGCTCACTTTTGGCTTTAATCACAGCTTCCAGTCGACTTTATAATCTCCTGCAAGTCTTTCCATCTGTCAGAGTTTAACTAAGCTTATTTTGCCGCACAGTAGACAAAACCTGAAACAGATAAAGCGCATGCGCAAAATTCATCATCTAAAAAGGCGGTAAGTTACCTTTCGTTCTCTGTTATTATAACGCTTCTCTTCTCCATGTTTAAATTGGTGAATGCTGCCGTTATACTTGCTTTTAGTTCATTTTAGATGTTGTACAGAGTTTTGTAAGCCTTTTGGGTCAATTGCGCTCGGCACTTAATCAAGGATATTGTAATTGGGGGAGCTTGGTGGTCAGATGTTAGGGGTGATGTATTTGCAGAAATTTTCTTACAACCAACACTTGGTTCTCTTGCTTGTGTAGTATGGGATGGTGTCATATTGCCAGACGTAAGGTCTTCTAGCTGCTACTCCCTCGATTCAAGTTAATACTACCTCTTCCAAGCATTTGATTGGTTGGTTGTTTGGGTTTAATGGCATATCAACCTTTGTAGGTTATTTAATGCCAAATCCATTTTTATGCAGATTGTCAGTTCTATTTCAAACAATTCAGTTTAGCTTTAATACACAGTTTGTCAAAAACATTTCTATTTCAAGCTATTCAGCTTCGTCAAACAGTTCTAATTCAGCTAATTAAGTTTAGTATAAGTACAGATTTTGTTAACACAGTTAAATATCAAAACTGTTCTATATTAGACAATTCAGTTTAGTGTAAGTACAGTTCCAATGTCAAAAATAGTTTAATTTCAAACAATTCAGTTTAGCATAAGCACGCAGTTTAAATGTAAGTACAGTTCATGAAAAAAGTTCTATTTTAAACAATTCAGTTTAGCATAAACACGCAGTTTAAATGTAAGTACAGTTTAAATATGAAAAACATTTCTATTTCAAGCTATTCAGTTTAATCAAACAATTCAGTTTAGCATTAGTATGCCGTTAGTTCTATTTAACCCATAGATAGGGCCATATCAGGTGCACCCACCCCTGCTAAAGAGGGCTTGGGAGCTTTGGCCATAAAGGGGTACTCCGCATTCCCCAAAGCTCCAGCATTACTGGAATCTCACCATCAGATTGTTTAGCGTCATATCCAAGACACTCGTTGTGGGTGGGGTTACCCCTCTGCACAGGTGCAGTCAGTGTATTCTACAGCCCCAGCCGACTAGGCAACCAGGCATTTGATGTCGGCGTCCGAGTTGAGTCTGTGACCACGCGGGAAGATGAATAGCGGCATAATATCAACTACGCTAGAGACCACCCCAAACACCCTGATGTTGACTGGGTGCTTGCTTTTCATCAATATGAATACGAATCTGTCCTTAGATTGACATTCAAACTAACTGAGATTTCCGTATTGGTGCGTCCGAGGTGAATGCCAACGGCATCTGATTTTCTGGAAGAGTCAATTGCATCATACTGATGCTTTCTTCACTGTCAGAGTTTAACTAAGCTTATTTTGCCGCACAGTAGACAAAACCTGAAACAGATAAAGCGCATGCGCACAATTCATCATCTAAAAAGGCGGTTACCTTTCGTTCTCTGTTATTATAACGCTTCTCTTCTCCTTTAATGTAGGTTTGATTTTATTAATAAATTAATTTGTATTTTTGTGACGCTAGACTCTTTCTGAAACGTCAGTCTGATTTTCCTAATCCTCTCTCTCTCTCTCTCTCTCTCTCTCTCTCTCTCTCTCACACACACACACACACACACACACTCATATAAACATATACATACATATATATATATACATATTTCGATTACGCTATGTGAAACGCCTGTCTGATTTTGGTCTCTCTCTCTCTCTCTCTCTCTCTCTCTCTCTCACACACACACACGCACGCACGCACGCAAGCAAGCACGCATACACACATACATACATACACACACACACACATATATATATATATATATATTTCCATGATGCTAGACCCTATTGTCTTTTACTTCTCTCTCTCTCTCTCTTTCTCTCTCTTCATGCACACTGACACAAATATATATATATATATATATATATATATATATATATATATATATATATGCACCTTTCTGACACAAGTTCAATAGCTCAGCATTTAAAAAAACATTCATGCCCAACAACACAACAACGAAAAATTCTCACCGACAACACAACAATACTCGTACATCAAAATGATAAACAAAAACTTCAGATTCTCGAAGCACTATATATTAGAAACCTACAACCAGCACTTAATAGAATTAATTTTCAAACCAGTGCTAACGTACTTAAATATCTTTAGCTACTGGCACTATTTACAGAATTACATTTAAAAGCAAGCGCCATAATCTCCAACAGCAAAGACGTCCTTACACAGTAGTAATTTGCTAAAACAAAAGTTACATCACTGTTGTAACAGATTCTCCCCTGATGATGGCCCAAAGTCGGGCAGAAAGTACTAGGGATACATACAACTATGGACAATACCTAAATCAATTCCCCCCGAATACGATAAAAGTAATACGGGAATTCGAACGGATCCAAAAGAGAATATGTTGGCATAAAATGTCTATTATGTTTAATGAAATGTGCATATATATATATATATATATATATATATATATATAAGCTAAAATATTTCTATTAAGTACTTTATGATTCATCTTGGTGTTCATTTTTTAAAAAAAACTTCTGTCTGAGGATTGTGTTTGTTTTTTTCGTTTTCGCTCTCAAAACACATAAAACTATTAGAAATAAAATGTTCCAAAGAAACTGAGAATAGAATTGTTTTAGTTTTTATACTGCTCTAGCTGGCTGGCATACGAACATTTTGTTTTATCCAACGTTCTTAAACGATATTTTTCTCATATCATTTTTCTCATCCATTGTTCATATATAAATATATTTATATTTGAACTTATAGTTGTTTTTCCTAAATGACTATCAGTTGTATAACGTGTGTTATTCATATTGTATATATATATAAGCAAGAGTATTGTCTGATGCTTGAATACACAGAACTTATATCTGTTTATTTCCTCTTATCTATCTGTGTCTTTTGTGCAGATGTTCTGGCTACTTTTATAATATAATTGTCGCACAATAAACCAGTTATATAACATGTTTTCAGTGAATGGAATGGCCAGGCAATTTTCCCGTACAAAATTCCCGCCTTTTGTATGTTTTTTTTTTTTTGTTTTTGTTTTTGTGTGGGTTTTTTTGCCCAACACGACGCCTTTCACTCAAAGAAAAGACCGCAGCCCTCTCTTCAAGAAGAGTCGGCATCTTTTATACAGTTTTTGCACTATCGCTCAACAATGACACAGAAAGAGATTACAAATATGTTTGTATTTATTTATAAATAGCCTCTCGCTTTCACCCCTCACTCTCTCTCTCTCTTTCTCTCTCTCTATCCCATCTCTCTCCTTCTCTCTCTTCCTCATCCTCCTCTCTCTCCTTCTCTCTCTTCCTCATCCTCCTCTCTCTCCTTCTCTCTCTTCCTCATCCTCCTCTCTCTCCTTCTCTCTCTTCCTCATGCTCCTCTCTCTCCTTCTCTCTTCTTCATCCTCCTCCTCTCTCTCTCTCGCCCTCTCTCTTTTTCTCTCTCTTTTAATCTTTCTTTTCCAGACGAGTTTTTCACACAAGTTTTAACTTGTGATTTTTCACTAACGTCTGGGTGACAGCAAGTCTCTTGAGGTTTCTAGGACTCTTCTCAGTATACTCAATCTGATTTGGGGCGTGTACTCGTGGGGTTATGATTAAAGCGACGGACTCCGGAATCGTTGTAAGAGAGTTGGAACTCAAGTCACGCTATTACGTTCACTTTCGGACAAATACCCTTGGGAAAGGTATGAAACCCTTTATCTTCCCAGCTATGGGTTAAACAGTATCACTACTGTTCTAGACGGATGGATTTTGCATTAAATAACCTACAAAGGATGATAATCGATGAAACCGAATCAATCTGATTTTAAAATTTTTGTGGTCTGGATAGTTTTAGTTTTTCCTCTGATCCCCAGTGACCTCAATTTCTTCTTTAGGCCTTTGGGGATGGCTCCAAGGGCACCAACTAATTTTGGTATCAGTCACCTTCATGTTCCACAGCTTTTTCAGCTCTCTGGTTAAATTCAGGTATTTGTCTTTCAATTCGCTTTCTTTTGTTCTTGCTCTATGGTCTGCTAGAACGACAAAATGCACTAGATGACAAGTTCTTTTCTTCGTGTTCATTAACGCTATGTCTGGTCTTCTGGCCTGGATTTGGCAATGCATTTTTATTTCAAAGTTCCTAAGAATTTTGAGGATTTTTGTACACATGTCATTTGTCGAGCATAGTTAAATTTGAGTTTCTTGCACAATTTCCAGTGGATAACCTTCCTACCCAGTTATGTCTACTCTTGTCTTCCTTTTGTTTTAGTTTGTAGTATAAACTTATCTGATTAACTGTTTCATTTTTTCACCACAAAACCTCCACTTGCTTCTTTTTTTTGCGTTTTATCAATTTTTGCTTTGGGATAATTAGTTCTTATGGATTTATTTCGTGCCACTAAAGAAAGAGATCCCGTTTTTTGGGGTTTTATTTTTTTTTCTTTTGAGCAATGTCCAAGCATCTCATCAGCAATTTCTTTTATTCGTCGCTTGAAGTATCCATACAGTTGTTTTTCTTCCCATTTCTAGATTCTTATTGTTTTTTAGTTAGTCGATATTTTTGTTGATATAGCTGTTACTCACTGCTGTAATCAGTCTTTCTTTGTTATATTTTTAAAAAAATATTCTCCGAGTCCCTGAATGGCTGCATCAACGCATTCCTTAATGCAGGCGAATCCCCTTCCTCCTTGGAGTCTGTCTATGTCATCCCTCTGGTCTAAGACCTTGTGCATCATCATTATTATCCTCATCATTTTTACAATCATATTTTTTCATTATTTCACTCCTTGTGAGTTCTTCACACTTACGTTCTCTGATGGTATTTCTCTTCGTATTTCATTTCAGTTTGAATAACAGCAAGCTTCCTCAGGTCTCCAAGACTTTTCTTAGAATTCTAGTCGATCTAAAAAACACTGTAGTCAGGATAGTCTCAATTCAGCTTCCGATTTCCAACTTTGCCAGTCCCGTTTCCAAGCCTTTCGGAACCGTTCCTAGTGTGCCAATCAAAATTGATATCACCGTCACCCTCATGTTCCGCAGCTTTCTCAGATCACTAGCAAGGTCTAAGTACTCGTCTCTTTTTGTTTTTTCGCTTTCTTTGATTTTCACTCTGTGGTCGACTGGGACGTCAAAATCAACTACACGCCAATTTTTTTAATTAATTATCGCTTGATCTTGTCTGCTCGCTGAGATCAGGTGATCCATGTGTATTTCAAAATACAAGAGAATTTTGTGCGTTATTATAATTATGATTATTATTCTTATTACTCCTTGAGAGTTTTTCCCACCATCGTTAGCTGATGGTCTTTCACTGGAATTTGTGTGACAGCAGGTCTCCTCAAGTTTCCAGGACTCTTCTCAGTATTCGGGCCGATCTTAATAATGCTGAAGTCTCTACTTATCCTTTGATTTCTAAGTCTTCTTGTCCCTTTACTAAACCTTTGGGGATTGTTCTGAGCGTACTTATTACAATTGTTCTCACCGACACTTTCATGTTCCATAGTTTTTTAGTTTCTGGCAACGACTAGGCATTTACCTCTCTTTTCGCTTTCATTTATTTTTACTTTGTATAACGGTAAAGTATTTTATTCGGCAGGTTATCTATTTTTATTGTTGTTGTTGCTGTTGTTGCTAAATATCTCTTGGCCTGATTGCCTGGCCAAGATTAGGTCATAAAATCCCAAAGGAGTTTGTGCATTTCATTCCTTAGGACGGATTCTGGGTGGTGCATATGCCACTTGTTCTCATGGTCAGATTTTAGTTTCTTGCACAATTCCCAGTAAATCATCTTCCCCACCCCGTCATGTCTAGTCTTATAATCTTTTTTCGATAATTTGCTTCATTCGCTTATTATGTGATTAATCCATTCGTCTCGACCACCACATAACCTACACTTGCTATTTTCTTGCGTCTTAAGTATTTTTGCTTTAACACAGTTTTTCTTTATTACGTCAATTTGGTCTACTATTAGAAGAGATTCAGTTTCTCTCTTAAGGTTTCATTTTCTTAGCCATGTCCAAGTCTTTATTTCACTCCTTCTGAGTTTTTCACACGTTCGCGTCATATATTGCGTAATATATATCCAATTGTTAGACGAACCAGACATGCAGGACACTGCTGGAGAAGCAGGGACGAACTCATAAGAGATGTACTCTTATGTACCCCCACACATGGCCGTGCAAAAGCAGGACGACCAACACGAACATACATTCAGCAGCTATGTGAGGATACGGGATGTTGTCATGAAGACCTACCTAGGGCGATGAACGATAGGGAGGAGTGGTGAGAGAGGGTCAGGGATATCCGTGCTACCAGCGCGATATGATGATGATGATGATATATCCAATTACTTTTTAAAAGACTTTTATCATTTACTTTTAACTGGTATCTTTTATAGTTTACCAATTATTTGGAACTTCTAACGTGGTATATACTACCTTTACACATCACCTTAAACTTTAACCTTTTAACTTTATTTAGATATAATTTGTAAATATGTCAACAACGTTAAATAGTTCCAAGTATTGTTATGTATTACTAACAATTAAATTAAAAATAAGTCATTTGTTTACATACTGTCAAATGATCACGCAGTTCTATTTTTTTTTTTTTAATTAATTTAGCAGAAGTCAGTTGGTTGCATACGGTTTAAATGTCAAACAGTTCTATTTGATCTATAGATAGGATCCTATCTGATGCTATCACTCCGGGTCAGTATAAACCTGGTGTTGGGGGATTGAACTATGTTCGGTATTTGCAAAAATTTGTGTCAACAAAAAGATGAATATCAATAGAAATATAAACTTTTTTCTATTAAAATTATGCTTCTTTGTCTTAATAATGGTTAATAGAAGATTTGGTCCCATCTTTTTGAGCAATTTAGGCTTCTATAATATAAAACGCTCAAAAAGATGGGACCATTCCTTACATACATTAATTATTAACCTTCGTTTAAGAAGGTAGGACGAAAATTCGAAAAAATAATAAGTAAAATAAAAATGAGATTGTTGTCCCCCGATCAATTATGTATTAATCTCTCTCTCTCTCTCTCTCTCTCTCTCTCTCTCTCTCTCTCTCTCTCTCTCTCTCTCTTACACACACACACACACACATACACAAATATACAAATAGGTGTATACATATGGGTGTATATACATGTAAAAACAATTTTTTTGGTTGGTCTATTGAGAGAAAAGTAAATATTTCGAAATGGATAAGTCCACAAAGAGATTTATATTCTTTTTTAAATCATTCATTTAGTTTTTACGCACGTTTCCAGAAAGTTACTGGCTTTCTTCAGATAACCTTTAGTGTTGTTTCAAGAGTGGTATTAAGTTTATATATATAGATAGATGATATATATATATATATATATATATATAGGCACACACAAAGGTACACACATAAACATATATATACATATAGATGGGTATATATATATATATATATGGGTGTGTGTGTATATATATATACATATATACGCACACAAAGTCAATGAGAGAAAGTGAGTATTAGATAAAAAAAACGAATGAGCAAACGGAAAAGCAACTCCAGAGCAAAACTAAAAGCTGCCAGCCAAAAAGAACGAATACAGATGTGGAAAGAACATTTCAAAAATCTGCTTGGAATTTCCTCAAAAGTTACTGATAATCCTATCACAAAATTATCAATTGCTAACTGGATTTTTGCAAAGAGGTACATTAGCGCAATATTTGATTTAAAAAAAGCAAGAAGCAGACGATATCCTGCAAAAACTATAACATATGCTGACTATGAAGATGATCCAGCACTTCTTTCAAATACACCAGCCCAAGCCGAATATCTGCTACATACCCTGGAGCAGGCAGCAGACATTGACCTCTACGTAAACCCAAATGAAACAGAGTATATGTTTTAAACGAGAATGAGCCACTTCCACTCGAAGTGGTGAGCATCTGAAATTAGAAGACAATTTCACGTACTTCTGCAGCAGTGTCTCATCTGCTGAAAGTGACGTTAATATACGCTTGGCAAAGGTCGATAGGTTACCGATCATATAGAAGTCTTATCTATCCGATATAATAAAATGAGATTTCTTCCAAGCTGTGGCTGTGTCAGTACTACTAAATGGATGCACCACATGGATGATAACAAAGTACATAGAGAAAAAGCTAGAAAGGAACTACAGAAAAATGCAACGAACTATTTTCAACAAATCCTGGAAGCAACACCCCACGGAACAACAGCTGTACGGCCACTTACCTCTTATCTCAAAAAACATCCGAGTAAGACGAACAAGATATGTGGGACACTTTTGGAGAAGCAAGGACGAACTCATCAGTGATATTCTTCTGTAGACCCCCTACACATGGACGTGCCAGTGTGGGCAAACCAGTAAGAACTTATTTATATTAGCTCTGTGCGGTCACAGGAAGTAGTTTGAAAGACCTGCCGGGAGCGATGGATGACAAGGACGGAAGGAGAGAGAGGGGGGGAATCCGTGCTGTCAGAACGACTTGATGATGATGATGATGATATCATTTTCTTAATATTACCATTGAATCACAAAAATTCTATGTGGAGTATCAATTGAAATCACGTCTCCAATAACTGCATAACCTGTGTAAGTAATAAATCATAAAAGTTTACAGTTTTGGCGGTGGGGATGAGATTCAGGATTTTTCTCTGGAAAAAATTGTAAACTTTGCTGGTAACTCCACTACCTTCTATATTTGATTTTCTGTATATTTTTATACCTACACGTTTTGCCCCTCATATTAATCGTGTCCCTAGCAAATTTATTTCCAGCACTTTCCTTTTTATTTCCTTTTTTTTTTCTTTTTTAGCTTTTCTTTTTAAGTTACAATAAGATTCATTTGAATCTACACACTGTTGCCAACAACAAACAATTTCTTTAATTATTCTCACCAGTATTTCTCCAGGAATTTTCTTTCTTTCCTAAACTAAAAATTCACCTTTAATGTAAGATTTGAAGACGTGGAGGACGTCAAAAGATTTGAGGACGTAGAGGACTTTGAAAGAAGTACGACTGTGCATCTTCACGTCATATCAAAAGAAAAATTACAGAGATGCTTCTCCCAGTGAAAAATTGTAATATAATATCCTTCCCCCGTAATTAGCCCAAGCTGAATCTGGAAACAAATGTGACATAGTCTGAAAAAAAGAATGAGAAAGTTTGTGCTTTGAGTTTTAGCATATACGTATCTGCATTTCTACTTGGGTGAGTCAAAAGTTTTGCAATATTTTAGTACGTGTCAGTTTTCGGTGACCAAAGTAGTTCAAACCGTAGAAGGTAACCACTGTTGTTGATAGTAACAAGGTAAATGGTGCGCTTACATGTTGTGCATTGCTTCATTCCGTGTATGATTTGAAAGTTGTCCTGATGAACATGCAGCGTAGACTTATTCAATAAATTATACTTTACGAATTTGATCTGAGCCTTAATGGCGCAGTGTTATATCATTAAGGTAATGATTTTTTTATATTAATCATTTTTCGTTAATTATATCTTATTATCTAATTTGGTTAAGCTATGAACTATTTGGTGTCTCTTAATTCGGGTGCATAGTCAGATAGGCACACTTACGCCAGCGTGGAAAGGATATGAAAATCCTCATCTGTCATAATAAACCTCCAAACTGGAAATGGAGCTGGACGGTCGCGGGAATTAATTGTGGGTGTGGATGACGTCAAGCCCGGAAGAGATGTCCTGAGAATTTTAGGACTTTGAAAAGACAGTTTAGTTGAGGTCAACTGTTGAAAGTAGCGGTTGAATTTTTCCAATCTGATCAGATCATATTTTGGAGTCTCGACCGGTAAAGATGACTTGAGATCTTAAACACCACAAGATGCGCCGCGCGTGGAAGGGTCAGTATAGTATGGTTAGCAAAGGCTTTTATTTGTGTCTCTCCCCTCGTGTCACCAAGGACTGAAGGTAGAAAGAAATAAACTCGTTCGTACCACCTGTATTTGTATTACTGTTCTTATCGACATATTTATGGCTATACAACAGCAGAAGTAACCCAAAACATTCATTGAACGAAACTTGATGGCGCAGTTGATTACAGATAACTCAAGAAATTCCACTCAGATTTCTAGAATCTTGACGATCTGGCAAAGTCGAGGAGGCCTAAAACACATAGATTCCAAGACCGTGTTCCAAGCCATGGAGACAATATTAGCGAGTAGTCCTTGGAGAGTATCAGGCTAGCTCGGTATTCAGTGTGGTTCATCACCTTCATGACCTTGATAAAAGCATTTGGAGCTGCCGAATTTTGTCTCACCTTACCAAAATATCTTGTATCTATGTCTCTCCCATAAAATATCTGGGACCCAGTGAAATAATGGCTAAATTGTTAGATTGCAGCCTCGAAGTAAACGAGTTCAAACCCGAGTCGTGCTATTACGTTCACTTTCGGACGAATACCCTTGGGAATGATATGAAGTCTTTCATCATCTTTTAACTATGAATTAAATTGTATCATTGCTGTCCTTCTACAAGGATGGCTTTGGCATAAAACAATCCAGAAAGATTGATATGACATTAAACAAAATTAAAATAATTTGTAATGCAGACAGAAAAAGCAGTGGTCTGCATGAAAAACACTTATAGATAAATGCAAACACTTTAGACAATGCAACTGACTCTTGTTTTCACCTTGTAAAGCTTAGTAATTTACTAAGCTTTTTGTTTTGATGTAGCACAAGGCTGTATGAATGGCGCACCCAATGAGACTTGAGCTTCTCATGAATGTTTGCTAGTCTAGCTTACTAATCATTATACTTGCTTCTCTGCAAAGGGGTAAGACCCCCCACCAATGAGTATCCTGGATTTGACACTAAACAATCTAATGGTGAGGTTCCAGTGATGCTGGGGCTTTGGGGGATGCGGAGCACCCTTTCATTGCCATCGTTCCCAGGTCTACTCTGGCCCGGAATGGTAGAACCTGATAGGGTCCTATATATGAGTTAAATAGAACTAAGTACATACTTATGCGAAACTGAATTGTTTGAATTAGAACTGTTTGACTAAACTGAATAGATTGAAATATAAATGTTTTTGACAATTAAACTGTGCTTACATTTAAACTGCGTGCTTATGCTAAACTAAATTGTTTGAAATTGAACTGATTTTGATTTTGAAACTCTACTTACACTAAACTGAATTGTTTAATATAGAACAGTTTTGACAATAAACTGTGTGTAAAAAAAACTGTACTTATACTAAACAGAATTAACTGAATTAGAACTGTTTAAAAAAACTGAACAGCCTGAAAGAGAAATGTTTTGACAATAATACTATGTACTCGTGCTAAATTGAATTGTTTGAAATAGAACAATTTGCATAAAAATGGATTTGGCGTTAAATAACCTACAAAAGTTGATATGCCATAAAATCCAAACAACCAAACCTAACCATTACACACGTGACACCCTACTAAGCGGAAATTAAATTCGATTGACACAAGACCATAAGTATATGACACCAGGTGAGTATCGAACTCATCTATCAGTAGTAAATGATCTGTAATACTAACTAGTTATGTATAACACTACGTTGAGATATTTCATGTCGTTAACATTTTTCAAATACGGTTATTTTTAATATATATTTTAAATCAAGCATAGGCAACCTTTTTCGAGTTACGAGCCACATGCTGAAACAGCTCCCCATTAGGGGGGCGGCACTATTAAGGATATCCAAGGTAATATTTTGTTGCTTGGAGCATTTTCACTCCTGAATTCCGTACGCGTAAAAAAGACCTTTTCTATTAAAAAAAACCCCGAAGTTTTGGTATAATATTATCAGCAATATCAATGTGATTTACACACGCTACTACTGTGATTCATTACGGAATAGTTAAAAGAAAAAAATTGAATACTTGTTGAATAAATATAGGTGCGCAAATCAGAAAACTCCGCCAGCTGCAGTTTGCCCATGATTAGTTTAAATCAATTTCTTCTTCATCATTACCATCATATCTCCCCACCGCTTTCTCTCTCTCTCCCTCTCTCTCTCTCTCTCTCTCTCTCTCTCTTTATCTATCTGTTTCTATGTGCCATTGTTCATGGTAAGTCATGTAGATGGCATCCAGAGCCATACAAGGCTGATGCCTGTAAGATTTTGCTGGTCAGCCAACACTGGTGTGTGTCAATTGAAGAACGTCACTTATATTTCATCCTTACTTCAGCGGCAGTGCCCAGTATGCTTTGCTGGTCTTTCTTGGATGGTTTATCAGATGGGAGGTAAGTGGCTGTACAGCATCTGTTTTTAGGGTACTGATTCCAGGAATTGTTTAAAACAGCATGCAGCATTCTTGTGTAGTTGCGGTCTAACTTTTTCTCCAAGCGTTTCGTAAAAGTCCCGATGGTGCAGTCATGCAACAGTACTGACACGGCTACTTGTTATGTTTTGACCTTTTGACCCGGCCAAAAATGCCATTCAAGGTGGTGCACCGGAAGGAAGTGACACATCCCGGTCGCTGGAAATCGGAAGAGGTTGCGTAGGCGTTGAGGCGTGTCTATATTACTGCGTGGGAGTTTGAAGGTAATATAAGGCCGACGAATTGAGGACAGTGGGAGATAGGCGAGAAGGAGGGCAAGCAGTACAGAGGAAGACGGAAGTAGACGCGATGTAGTAGAGAAAGCCAGCACACAGAAGAGTTTACTCCAGGGTCCGGTTGAGCAACCATGGAGAACGAGAAAGACACAACGCTGACGGCCATAACTTCGGGGTCAAAATATTTCAGTAATGTTCGGTCCCCAGCTACCTCTCACACGCAAACTTTGAGTAACCCTTTTCGAAACCTTACAAATAAAGTGAGAGGTAAAATATTTTATAAAGAAGTCTTCCTGCGTCTTCTTTCCTGCGTGCGTCGTTTGTTCCTGCGACTTTATCATTGTGCGTCTGTTTAATTATTTATTGTGTCATTATGATGCTGCATGAACATGTATATGTGTATATAAGCATATTTATTATGTGAGTATATAACATACTGCTTAGAAGAATTCTCCTTTTACCAACCGGAAAGATCAGATTTCCATATGATCGTTGACCTGTCATTAGTAATCCATGCCTTACCGATGGTTATGTTGGCGTTGCTTTCAGTTGATGAGATATCGCTACCGAAGATGAGATACTGCAGCCAGAGACCTACCAAAAGAACTGAATTCATTAAATGAATTCAGTTCCTTTGTTTAATGATATATCAACCTTCGTGGGTTATTTAATGCCAAAGTTGTACTTGTAGAAGAACAGTAGTGGTACAATTTAAGGTTTCTTTTTTTAATGGCATATCAACCTTCGTGGATTATTCAATGCCAAAGCCGTCCTTGAAGAAGAGCAGTAGTGGTGTTACTTAAACTATAACTGGAGAGACCATTTAAGGAGCAGATGGCACGATGTTGATTAAAAAACAACATATCTATTTCATCTGAGTGCACGTAGGGGCCAATGCGTCTTGCTGTCTGTTCCAGTCTGTGCAGAAGGAATTCGGCTTGAACAAGTATATTTACAAGAAGCGTTAGGTCATCATTTTCTTTCATTAGATCTATTGACGTTCATAGTACGTAATATAATACGTAGATTATGATTAGAAATGGTGCAATTGTATTGCTTTGCATGACTTCAGTAACAATGGCAAAGAAATCCGTGTCACCATCAGGTGAGGGGAACCATCTCTTCGTGTCATGTAGAGCATCATTAGAGCGGTAATTGTTTCATCAGAGTGACCATACGCTAGAAGTATTTGATTCGTCTTTTCTCTTAAGTATGGAATCAAATGCCTTGACGAAATCTGCAAACAAGAGTGTTTCCTCGAGATTTTTTCTCGTACTCCTTCGATGAGGATGAGGTGTCAGAATCTGAAAAGTTTGGGATTGATTTCTTCAAAAACCATTTTGATTTTTCTTAAATTTCCGCCCATAGAGTGAGTTTTAATTTTTTTTTTTTTCTCAATTTCTTTGTATGAATTTCTGTTTTATTTTGTCTTTTTCCTTTCTTTTTTTAAAATTTTGCTTTGTCGCCTTTTATCTTCTGCTTGTATTTCAAGTTCTTGATATTGCATCTATGTTTGAGTTTGTTTTTGTAATTTTCAAGATCAGAGCCAACAGGCTTTTTTGTTGTTAGTGTCTGCTGAAACAGATGTTTTCTTTAAAATTTGTTCGGAGTTAATTAATTTCCCCGTCCTCACTAATTAACCTAATCAACATAAAACGAAACAATTTTGTTTATTTTGCAGTAAGAAAAATATATAAAGAAAAAATAGATGAATACACTTCTTGAAAATGTTTTTCTACTCAGAGTGCGCATGTGTTCTTGGAACTTTCGATCCCAAAAATAAATAAATAAAAATGCAACTTAAATCGCCAGTCTTTAAACTTAAGTGCCAAAAATTTTAAAACAGCAATAAATACTTAGTTTCGCCTCACCTCTTTCTGGATATTGATTGATTGATTAGTTAATTTTATCGGCATGTCAATTTGTCTAGGGTTGTTTTATGCCAAAAGGTGAGATAATCGCGTTCATCATTTATTTATATTTACATTTTTTTTTGATAATTCTTTCTTGAGAGAAGGGTTTTTTTCTTTCTTTTTTTTTTTTTTTTTGCATACGGCCAGATCGGATGCTGTACTTACTTGTGTTTAACTCTAACTCATGAATAACCAACACCCCGAATTTTGGGCAACAAAATTCGGGAAAAAATTCTCGTGTATAATACGTACTGTTGTTTTAGAATTTGTAACAGCTAAACTAAACTGAAATTTAGCAATTGTTTTGAATCACAGAATTTACATAGACTTTAGGACAAATGAATGGGTATGAACATGCAAAGATGCAACTTGCTTGCAACAAAAATAAGTTCATATTAGGAGAAACAAAATTCTAAAGTAATATATTTCAATGGATATTTCTTTGTAATGGCGTAAAACATATCAGTCTGGATTATAAGTATAAAGTTAACGACGAGATTATTTGTACACCCACGAATATTTAGTATTTTGACCAATTTCTTTGAATTTGATTCACGTATGGTGCCAGACGTTTTATATGGTGTTAAGTACAAAAAACAAATATAAAAGTCGACGTATTATAAGCCCAGCTAACAGTGATAAAATGTTTCCGTGTGACTGCAATTATTTCTTAATAACATACATTCTGTAGTTATTTACTAAGCTTTGTTGTGGCACTGGGTCAGAAGTGTGGGGTTCCCAGTGAGAATGGTCTGCTTATCTATCTTGTTAACCACTACACTACTGAGGTGACCATATATATTCTATAAATAGGATATGAGTTAGCATCGAATTTAATAGCTGTCTTTGAGAGTCTTTAAGCCAGTATTCATAACCTTAGCTTGGTCAAAAATAGTGCTTCGCAAGCCTTTTTTTTAAACCAGAGCGCACTTGTAGAGTGACTAAAACTTTATATATCAATAATATAAAATCCAAGAGAAGATAACTTCAATATAACTTTATAAACGTTAAAACAATTAGAAAATATACAAGGAAAAAGGTGGCAATTTTTCTGTGGAACGTGTCTATCCGTAGTTTTTCTTTTTTTTTTCAAATATAGATTTTTTGATTCGAAAGAAAATCATAACTTACTCTTTCATTAATTTGTCTACCTTCCGGGGCACACCTGTTAAGAAATGCTGGTCTAATACAAAGCCAAAATTATTGTACGATAAGTTACGAGGTGTGATAAAAAAAGTATCAAGATTAAAGCTTTAATTATTTTTTAATTAAACTTAAGTTGTGGGCATACTTGATCAACTTATATAATCAAGGGATTATAACTGAACCTCTAGCTCGTCAAGATGTCTAGACGGAGTATGGCAGAATCAGTGCTATTTTTTGATTGGCAGTTTTGGCGAAACGTAGGATTGAGCAAGTGCAATATCATACTCATCAATACAATACCATACTAAAAAAAATGCGACTTTTTTCTAAAGAGAAAATTCATCCTAACAGTGAGATTTTATTTGGTTTTGGCTTTGTTTTGGTTTTATGGCTCAACAACCATTGTAGGTTATTTAATTCCAAATTCATGTTTATATATATAGACCGTTCTATTTCAAACAATTCAGTTTGGTATTATTAGGGTTATTTTATGTAATTTTTGTTTGCACACAATTAAATGTCAAAACAGTTTCATTTCAAATGATTCAGTTTAGCATAAGTACTCAGTTTAGATGTCAAACAGTTCTACTTCAAACAATTCAGTTTAGCATAAGCACACAGTTTATTGCTTTTTGACCCATAGATAGGACTCTATCAGATGCTACTACTCTGGGCCAGAGTGGACCTGGGAGCGATGGCAATGAAAGGGTACTCTGCATTACTAGAGCATCACCATCAGATTATTGAGTCATATCAGGACACTCGTTGGGGAAGTCTTACTCCTTTGTAGAAGTGCAGTCGGTTTCTTCTTCAGCTCCAGCCGAATGGGCCAAAGTAAGATTTGAGGACGTTAAAAGAAATATGACAGAGTTAGTTAATACTATATCAAAAGAGGTGCTTCGACCAATGGAAAAATGGTTGGAATAAGCACGCTGAATGCCAAGGCAACTATTTTGAATAAAATCAACAATTCATTCTTAGTTCATTTATATAGATTGATTATCTAATCAACGACTCCAGCATCTCAAAGTCTATGTCTCACGTCGCCATCGTTATTCAGGTGAAACGAGAAGTTACACGTTAAAAGATAGCTGGGTGGTATTTACTGAAATCCTAAAATCTATAAAGGTTTTGTCGGTTTAGTTGTATGTATCTACCTGACCCCTCCGCCACAGTCAGGATGAGACACAAGGTCAGTCTTTAAGCGGAATAGTGCTGGTTTTAATTCAGAGTTTTCCTTCTCTTAGACCGGTTACCATACCATAGCTGAAGAGCCGTCTTCTTTACCGTTTATCCATAGTGGGGGATGGGGGGGTGATGAACTGAAGCCTTTCCCAAGGGCAATAGCGCAAAGTGAAACACAACCAGCTTCTTCTGGGATTTGAACTCAGGTCGTCGTGTCCATCTCCCCAGACGATAACCGTTTCACCACGCACCTTCATCTTTAGTTTCGATCATTTTCAACACACTTACTATTTTGGCAAGATTATTTTAGCCTGACACAAGGACAACAATGTATAGCGCCTATACGTATCGATATAAACCTGTTTCTTAAAATAACGTTTACAATTTCCATAATTACTCAATAAAAAACGGTATCTAAGCACCAAGTTTGTGCCTTAAGTTTCCTTGGAGAAAGACAACATAAGTTATATATTCACACGTCAAAACGCGTTACTTGACGAGAGTTTATATGCTGTAATATGATTAATCCATTCTTAGGTTCTGATAATGTGTATTAAGTCTGTAAATCCCCATATATTGATAGAGTACATGGCGTTAAATCCAGAACTGATGAGAATTCACAAACGGATATGTCAGCCATTATGAGTCATCACTCATGGATGATAGCGAGGCTGTCAAACGCAGACGACATGATCCAACGTTATTTTCATCATGTTTTCTTTTATTTGTTTTCTTTTTTTTTAAGAATAACTGTTCATTTTAGTTTATTGTTTTATTTTTTGTTGTCTTTTTTCGTCAGTTTTCTGATGGCGTTTTTTTCACCCACTTTTACATCGTCGTTTCTGGATTATATGGTGATTAAAATGATCGATGTCCATTCTTTCAGAGAGCAAACCAAATCTTTCTATGATTCTCATTCTCATAGGATACAACAAAATGGCGCCAATCGCTTTTCGGAGCAGAAAGATTAAACACAAAACCCTTGATTCGACCTAAGTTCCGCTTCTTTCCCTGCTGCAATTTAGGAATTTTAAAAAATCATATTTTTTCTTCATAAATAAATAAATATTTATCATTATTTTATTTGCAAAAAATTTTAGAATCAACAATAATTGAAAGCTATAAACAAAATAGTGTCAATATTTGTATTTATAAAAGTATTTAATCTGAATGTTCCAGCGATAAAAAGTTGTTTTCAGCGGGCGTGCGCCCAGACAACAGCATTTTCCTGTTTATTATCATGGTATTATTGTTTATCAATGCACATGTGTTGTGTTTACTTTTATTAAGCAACAAACATCCAATCGTGAATTATGTGGTTCTCTTTCTATATAGTCCTTTTTGTGCGGTTATATTTGAAGGGGCGTCTACGAATAGGTCAGAGTTCTGGATAAAATGTTATTGTATTTACAGTTGCTATTTTGACAACTGCGCATTGTCGTTAATTTGCAGGGTGTCTCGCAAAACAATAACTTGAAATTTCTTCATGTGTTGGTCTTTCGTGAAGGATACTGAAGATTTTCATGTATTTATACCAACTGAGAAAGAAAAAGATAAACTGGAAAACCAAATGACATGTTTCGCGTCAAGTGTCATCAGAATGCAATGGAGTTATCACTAAAAACATCTAAATTGTAAAGGGTATAAGCGTAATAATTTCTCAAACTTCTTTTTTTCAAACACTATCAGTTAATTTCATTTCTGTATCTGCATATACATCAACGTCATGTCGTGCTGACGGCACAGATTTTCCTAATTCTCTCTCTCTCTCTCTCTCTCTCTCTCTCTCTCTCTCTCTCTCTCCATCCGTCCCTATCGTCCATCGTTGCCGGCAGGTCTTCTAAACTGCATCTTGTGTCCGCATATAACTGATGTAAATACGTTCTTGCTGGTCGGTTAACACTGGCACATCTATATGTAGGGACCCATTGAAGAAAGTCACTTATGAGTTCTTCCTTACTTCTCCAGCAGTGTCCCGCATGTCTTGTATGTCTTATTTGGATGTTTTTGATATGGAAGCTAAGAGGCTACATATATATATATATATATATATATATATATATATATACAAAGAGTCTTGCCTTCTTAGTTGTGTTTCTTTACAAATAGTTCATATATTTTCAATAAAATGGAAAACACAGTCGTCGTATGATAGTTTATAAGCCTAAAAGGTTTTTAGTTTTTATACTGCTCTTCAGGCCAGCATTTGAGCACTTTAACGAATTTGAAGTGGTTGTTTATTCTTATCTGTTTATATATATATACATATATATATATATATATATATATACTTGATTAAATAAGATAGAAACTTCTTGCTGCCTATTATATTTTTATTCCGTTAAGTCTTCCTATTGACCGTTTAACTTCTGGGTAGAATAAATTTAAGAAGTCATCATTTGCATCACAAGTAATTGAGAAAAGTATTTTAATCGCGGTAAGAGGAATAATTGCGTCTAGTAAAATTCTTTTTTCGTAAATTGTACTCCCACTTGTCCTTCTTTGTACTCTTTATATAGATGTATATGACTCATCATTGTGTGTCATTTCATTATACGCTCCCTCGAATATGGCTCCAATTAGTGGAGGGGCTGAAACTACTTTGGAAGCATACGGCGCCCTTATTCATTCCATCTAAAAGTGAAACAACTCATATGAAGAATTGAACGGGTCAAAGATAGAATTGGGAGACACGAAGTGTCTGTGGTAGTCTCTATTTACCAACCCCTCCTCCCGAGCAGGATGTCACATAGGGTCAATTTCTAAGCGGAATTTAACAGGTTTGGATTCAGAGTTTTTCCTTCTCCTCGACTGGCTGCCTAACCAAGGCTGAAGAACCCAGTCAACCCTATCATTTACCCATAGCTGGAGGGAGAATAAGAGGATTCACACCTTTCTCAAAGGCATTAGTGCTTTATGAAATTCAATGAGTTTCGTCCAGGATTTGAACTCGTGTCGCCGTGTCCATTTCCCACGAAAATAACCATCACACCACGGTTACTTATCTTTCGTTGTAAAATATCTTTTAAAGAGATAATGCTGCATCTACACTACCTGTCAAAAGTATTTGGTCACCATTAAAATTTTTATTTCTCCTACTAAATAAGTTATTTTCAACGAAGCAAATATGAGAAAAAAATGTTGAGCCTGGTCAAATACTTTTGACTGGTAGTATATATATATATATATATATATATATATATATAAAGAAACCAAACTATATGAATATATGTATATGATTTAATTTGATTGGGCTTCATATTGCCCTTTGTATACGTTTATAGTCTTGTAGCATGCATCAGAGTTTGGTAAACATATTTGTTACTTTTATTAAAAACATTTTCATTTTTAACTTTCAGTATTTTATTCGTAAAGGAAGTGGTTGACTACTTGTCTGTGTTCAGTCTGGTTAAGAGGGATGGATCAAAATTATCTATGCTATTAAAGCCTACATACACATAACACTCTCCATTAGTTTCTTCTTTTACATCTCTTTTTTTTTTGTGGGGGTGTCCTCGTGGTGTAATGGTTAAACCACTGGACTGTAGAATCGCAGTAAGCGAGTTCGAATCCCAGTCGTGCTATTATGTTTACTTTCGGACTAATACCCTTAGGAAAGGCATGAACCCTCTTATCCTCCCAGCTATGGTTTGAATAGTACCACTACTGTTCTTCTGCAAGGATGTCTTTGGCATTTAATAACCTACAAAGGTTGATATGCCATTACACAAAAAAACTTTCTTTATATTTATCTCAATCTTCATATCCATCTATTGGGGAGTTTCTGTCGCGTGGTGGTTAAAGTTCTGGACTGCAACCTCAAAGTAGGGGAGTTTAAACTCCAGTCATGTTATTACATTCACTTTTGGACTAATACTCTTAGGAAAGGTATAAATCTTCTTATTCTATCCAGCTACAGGTTAATTAGTATCACTACTGTTCATCTTTGGCATTAAATAACCAGCAAAGGTTAATATGCCTTTAGATAAAGAAACCAAATTAAACTATACAGAATGTATTAATATAACATACAGTATATGATTAAAATATTAATGTATTATATTACTATAATATTACTTTATCATAATTTATTAATATATCCATTCTTCATATCTATCTATCTATCTATCTATCTATCTATCCCATTCTTCAAATTTAACATAATCACTCATAATCTATCTATAATTTATTCAGAATAATCACTTATAATCTAGCTGTTATTAATGTAATTGATATATTATGTAATTATGATATTACTTTATTATAATTTATCTATATATTCAGTTTTCATGTCCATCTATCTATCTATCTATCTATCTATCTATCCCATTCTCTAAATATGACATAATCACTAATAATTTATTGATATATATATATATATATATATATATATATATATATATATATATATATATATCATCATGTCGTGCCGCTAGCACGGATAAATATATATATATATATATATATATATATATATATATATATATATATATATATATATATATATCATAATTATGATTTATTGATATGATATATAATTATAATATTACGTTATTATGATTTATTTATATCTATCTAAGATAGATAAATAGAAGTAAATTTTGTTTTTAAAGAAAGAAAGAAAGAAAGAAAAAAAAAGAAAGAACTAAATTATCTCTTCTTTATGGTTTCCCTGTTAGAAACACTCAAACTATTATAAAAGAATTTTGTTTTACTGTATTTTAAGTTTGGAAATCTTATTTTCTGCCAATGTGAAATCCAAGTCAATTGACTTGTCAGACAAAACTCCAAAACTGACTGACAAGCAATCCTATTCGTTGCCTGTTCGAGATATATGCTACACTCCTGTCTCGAAACTTCCAAGAGGCTTAGAACTTGACAAAAGCGGTAAAAACATAGGCAAAATGCTAGAATTCCACGTAAATCCCAAGACGTGGAGACAAACAGAGACCGTTGTCATTTCTGTTGCTAACCAAGACTAAGAAGGTTAGACCCAACATGATGCATACTCCAAATACAGAAGATTTCTCAGCTGTATCAGTGACTGAATATGTATGAAGAAAAGATAGAAAAAAAAAACATAGCTTACAGGAAATTTATACGATTTACGTAAATTAGATTTAATAGAGATTTCCTAACTACATCTATGGATGACCATATATAAGATAGATACGAACTGTGTGATAGATAGATAGATAGATAGATAGATAGATAGATGTACAGTTTTATATCTTGTTCAATCCCCTGAACTGAATCAACTATTGTGACATTATACTGAAGTAAACTAAATTTGATCAATCTAATAGCTACATCTTGCCAAGAGGAAACTGATAAAATCCAACTGTTTATTGTAAAGGTTCTGTACTGCTTTAACAATTGTCTCTCTTTCTTTTTCTTTTTTGTTCTCTCTCTCTCTCTCTCTCTCTCTCTCTCTCTCTCTCTCTCTCTCTCTCTCTCTCTCTCTCTTTTAAATCATTTCCCATTCTACCAGATGCATTCTCATTTATTATTCTAATCTATCTATCGATCTATCTCAATTAATTTCCCTATCGGATACACTTTCATCTTTTATCATTTTCCCGCCCCACTCTCTCTCTCTCTCTCTCTCTCTCTCTCTCTCTCTCTTTCTCTCTCTTTCTCTTGGATTATTTCCCTAGCTCCCAGTTGCATTCTCCCCCACTCTCTCAGTCTTTCTCTCTCTTTATTGCTTTCTATCATTCTCTCTCTCTCTCTCTCTCTCTCTCTCTCTCTCTCTCTATTAGATTATTTCCCATCTACCTAATGCACTCTCATCTATTATTTCTCCTCACCCTGTCACTCACTTTCTCCCTCTCCTTATTTCTATCTTTTTTCCTCTCCCTCTCCCTCCTCTCTCTTTATCTCTCTCTCTCTCTTACTTTCTCTCTATTTCTATCGAATCATTTCCCTCTCTACTAGACACATTCTCGCCTTCTACTATTCGTTTCTCTCTCAGTCTCTCTCTCTCTTTCTCTTCTCTTTCTCTGTCTTTATTCCTCTCTTTTTCTCCTCTCTTTCTCTCTCTCTTTATCTCTCTCTCTCTCTCTCTCTCTCTCTCTATCTCTCTCTATCTATCTATCACATTCTTTCAATCAAATTATTTCCCTATCAACTGGACGCACTCTCATCTATCATTTCTTCTCACTCTCTTTCTTTCTCTCTCTCTATCCCCCCTCCCTCTCTCTCTTTCCCTTTCTCTCCCTCTTTCGATTAAATCATTTCTCTATCTACAAGACGCACTCGCATCTTCTATTATTTATTTTCACTCTCTCACTTCCTCTCCTCTGCCTATCTCCTTTTCTCCACACACCCCTCTCTCTCTTTTTTCTCTCTTATATTTTTCTATCCTCCAACCCCTTTCTATTTCTCTCACTGTTTACTTCTGAATCTCCTTATATTCTTCCGTAATACTGCGCAAAAACAAATCACAACAGCCAGCAAAGAGAGAGGGAGAGAGAGAGAGAGAGAGAGAGAGAGAGAGAGAGAGAGAGAGAGAAAGAGAGAGGAAAATTAATTGAAGATGCAAGTTCTTCTTCTGATATATATATATATATATATATATATATATAGTAAGAAAGAGAGAGAGAGAGAAAGGAATAAATGTAGAGGGAAAGAGACCCAACTGGTGTGCTAGTTGCTTTTTAACCTTTTGATAAAGTCTTATTCGAATTTTCATTGTTGTTTTCTAATGTCGCGTCTGAATCGGAGAGTGTCCAGTAGATTTTCTTTTTCACCGATCCATTCGGCCAAGATCCACTTGACATTTTTCTGCATGACTCATCCACTTCATCTTCAAACTGCTTCTGGAAAATAAATTTGAAAAAAAAAAATAAATAAATATGGAGAAAAGTTTTATTCACACTAAAATCATCCATCTTGTTTTTCATTGTCTTTTTTTGATAATTCTAGAAAATAAAATCAGGAATAACATTTTAACAGGCAAAAAAAATCATTTTCCTTCGCTTTTTGTCTATTTCTATGAAGAAGAGTTTGTTAAAGTTTATTAATAAATTTACAAAGGATTATTATCAAACAGGAATAATTATTTTAAAACATATAACTGCTTAAAAAACTGCTCTATGGATGGACCACATAAACGCTAACTAAACATATGAAGAAAAAACTTGACGGCAATTACACAAAAATGTTGCGAGCAATACTGAACAAGTCCGGGTGGCAACACCCCATAAAACAGCAGCTATACAGCCACCTACTACCTATCACGAAAACTATCCGAGTTAGACTAACCAGATATGCAGGACACAGCTGGAGAAGTAAGAATGAACACATAAGCGTCATACTCCTGTGGACCCCTTTATATGGACGAGCAAAGGCAGGACGACCAGCTAGAACCTATATACAACAACTCTGTGCCGATACAAGATGTAGCCTGGAAGACCTCTCGGGAGCGATGGACGATAGAGATGGGTGGCGATAGAGGTTCAGGGAGATCCGAGCTGGCAGCGTGACATGATGATGATGAAGTCTGCCATTAAATAACTCAGCATGGGTTGAAGTGACTTAAAACTAATTCACCGAGCCCATCTTAACTGCATTTAAACTTTGGTTCTAGACACAGAGAGGGAAATATTTTAATAGAAAGAGGGAGAGAAAGTGAAAGAGAGAGAGAGAGAGAGAGAGAGAGAGTGTGAGGAGAAATAATAGATGAGAGTGCGTCCAGTCGATAGGGAAATAGTTTAATTGAAAGAATGTGATATATATATATATATATATATATATATATATATATATATATATATAGAGAGAGAGAGAGAGAGAGAGAGCAATTTGAAAGACAGAGAGAAAGACAGAGAGAAAGAGAGGAATAAAGACAGAGAAAGAGAGAAGAATAAAAACAGAGAAAGAGAGGAGAAAGAGAGAGAGATAAAATATGGATTTCTTCTTATCTCTTGGAAGTTTATAGAAAAATATATATCATACCTCAGTTATTTGTCAGAATTTCTATGTTGAAGCTTGATAATTTTTATCCTATTGTGTATTCGGACTATTGTCGTCATCTTTATTATTATATTCCCAATATTTCTGTCGGTGCGTCCTCTGGTTTTGTTTTCATGTCGAATTCGGGAGTTTACTTCGAACCGAACTTTTTATTTAATGCTCGAGGTAGATTGTTTGAATTCCCTTAACCATAACCGGGTACAAGAATTAAGCAATTGTAAGTATTCTTTGTTATATACATATAGTCAGGATTGAACCTGCAACCTGCAGATGATTTCATGTAGAAACCCTTAAACTAAACGCCCTTCTCTGTTACGTTATGTGTCCTGCTGGACTATAGATAAAGACATTGTCCGAATAAATAAAATGATAAAAACGGCACCTAAAGATTGGTTTCTTTGGCATATAAAATTTCGTGGGTGATTTAATGACAAAGCCACCCTTGTAGAATAACAGTTGAATTTCTATTTAACCAATAGCTAATGGGATAAGGGGGGGGTCATGCCTTTTCGAAGGGTATTAGTCCGAAAGAGAACATAATAGCTCAACTGGAGTTCGAACTCACTTACTTTGAGACCGCCGTCTAGCACTTTAGCCACTTGACTACGGGGTCGCTCCCATAGCACCCAAATATAGGTTCCTAAGTAAGCATCTATGAATATATGTATATGTATTCATATACAGACACGTTTATTTAACCCGCAGCTTTACATTTCGAGACTTAAATAGCGTAACGGTTATCGTCAAAAAATATTATCACAACGTACTCGGTTCAAATCCTGAATGATGCAATTTGCGTTTCATTTTATGCTAATTTGCGTTTCATTTCGTGCTAATGTCCTTTGTGAAAGTCATGAGCCCATCTCTTCACCACCTTCAAGTATTATCAAATAGTTGGAAAAACTATTCTAGAAGAAGGAAAACTCTCAATTCAACACCCTCTAACAACGTAGCTGAGTAACGTGCTATGGTGAAATGACAAAAGAAAGAGCTAGTTCTTGGAATTCGGGGATATTAATTTCAAGTTTTATTTCGCCTTGACCTTCCATTGGATAATGTTGTTTTCATGAAGAGGGAGATCTGTTTCACAGGTACTGCTGGGCTATCAAACAACTTTGTGCAAAGATCCGGGTGCAATCTCTATTCTCGTTAGACTGATAGATCCCTATAATTTTGTAAACGAATAGTCGTGGAGTACGAATAAATAATCTATAAAAAAAAAGGAAAATAACAAAACAGTCGGAAGATGAATGAGTTGACAAATTTTAAAATCTCGTTTGATAAGCTAGATATGAAAATATTTGTTTTAACAAGCAAATCGAACTGAAAACAACAATTAACTAAAAGTTGCCGAAATCACCTGATTGATCGGTTATCTAAGTGTTCGTGGGTGCCGCTCAGTCGATGCCGCCCACATAGAGCTGAAGTAAGAGTCTGGTGTTCTGTAAACACCAATAAAAGATGGGTTTTTAGATAGTTCTCTTAATGACTGGGGACTGGAAGCGATTGAACCTTACAAAGATTCGAGAAGAGCTGGTTCTTACTAGAAAGAAGACTCTACATCGCGTATTGCGTCCGTTATTCGTTTCTATAGACTTCCTTGACCTCAGAAACTTAATGGAGGGAATAATACGACTGAAAATTTTACATTTGAGGCGAGTGGCAATTTTGTGTTTACCCTCTCCAATCAGATGATCTGCCATCACCAACATTAGCAGTCATCAGTAACTATATGACATACTTCACATCATATGAATATGATAAAAGACATTGTAGAAGTTATTTTGTTTTTTTAACCTTTAGTTAATTTTTCTTGCTTACGAGAAAACACGTCTAGATTCATTGTCGTATAAGATCTCCGGTTTTAATGCCTTTAAAAAACGAAGATTATTGAGCTAATTTCAATTACTGTTAATTTTAATTACAGCTTATTTAATTACTGGTAATTTTAATTATTATTTTTTGATTACTGCAATTTTAATTACGGCTTATTTTAATTACTATTAATCTTAATTACAGCTTATTTTAATTACTGTTAATTTTAATTACTGTTATTTTATAATTACTGCAATTTTATTTACTGCTTACTTTAATTACTGTTAATTTTAATTACCGCTTATTTTAATTTCTGTTACTTTTAATCGCAGCTATTTTTAATTATTGCAATTTTAATTACTACTTATTTTAATTAATGTTAATTTTAACTACTGCTATTTTTTAATTACTGCATTTTTTATTACTGCTTATTTTAATTCGCGTTAATTTTAATTACTGCTATTTTTTAATTACTGCATTTAAAATCACTGCTATTTTTAATTATTGCAAATTTAATTACTGTTTATTTTAATTACTGCTTATTTTAATTACTATTAATTTTAATTACTATTTTTAATTACTGAGATTTTAATTACAGCTTATTTTGATTACTGCAATTTTACTTACTGCTTTTTAAAATTACTGCAATTTTAATTACTGCAAAAAACGGAAAACCGTTGGCAGAAGTCAGTCTGTTCGAAAGCGTAAAATCCTAAATATTTGTTGTCTCTTATATCCGGGTTTTATCTATTTTGTTTAGGTAACACATGCTCTAATTTGGGACCATATAAAATCTCTCTTATAGCCGGGTTACAATGTGTGCGTATATTCGTGCCTATATGTATGCGTGATTACAGAGGGATTAAAAAATGTTAGCACTTATATAGAAGCGTCTCCATGATATGATTTTAAACAGTCTCCACCTCGTCAGCATCCCATTTAACACATTCTTAGTGTCTTTTCTGTGTGGTCTTAACAGTATGAGTTATGCCATTCTAATTAATATACTCCCATAAAAGTGTTAACATTTTCTGAATCACCGGGGAAAGATTTAAAGAATGTATTGATATCAAAGATGAACAGGTGGAGACTTTTTGATCAAAAGAGATAAAGATATTTCAATAGAAGTGTTAAAATATTTTCGATTATTCTGTTTTGTTTTCTCTTTTTTGGAATAAACAAAGAAATTCATAATAACCAAAAGACACTTTGTGACCATGAATATTTTCGTAGATTGTGTTACTATTTCTCAGGTTATTCAACGTTTAACAAATGCTGATAACTTGAAAGGTTTCTCGGGGTTACTTTATACATTTTAAAAACACAACTTATATATATATATATATATATATATATAATACGATGAAAAAAGTGATAAAATAGATAGAAATATTTCTTTGTTGGTATTTATCTTCTAATTGTTCTTTACTATTTTGACATCAGGTCATCGTCAGGTTAAAAAGTTTGTGAAAATTTTCAAAACTTTTTAAAGTAATTTTTAAAGGAGTTTTAAAATAAGTTGATATTCTACAAAAGAAACATATCCGATCGTCGAATAAAAGTCGTTTATTATCAGTGCTATCGTAAACACTTGGCAGAGATGTCTATTCTAGGAAGGCGTGGGTGAATATGTTTCAAATTATCTGCAGCTGTTTTAGTAATATAGTCAACTTAGACATTTGTTCAATTAGATGTTTTTTGTGCCAACTAGTATCCGTCCATACTATTTCAAAGAGGTGTTTTCAGGATTGTTTGGTTAGAAGTGAAAACCACTTGGAGTCAGTGTTTGGATATATTTTTAAGTATTTATCTTGCGTTTTATTATCGTCGTGATATGGTTCTATGCAATTTTTAAATTTCTTTCTTGGATTGGGAATAATTCCTATCTAATAAAGTCATAGCCGTTTGGGTATAAAGGTTGTTCTATAAGCATTAGTTTGTTATAAATCAAATATTTGATTTTTTGTCTGAGGTTGTTTGATCTAAAATAAAATGCCCATTCTGACTTTCCAATGTATTCTTTTTAGTACTGCGCGTAATCCAGTATATATATATATATATATATATATATATATATATATATATATATATATATATATATGGAGGTTGAGCCCGCTGGTGGAGGAATTTACGGCTGCCACTCACATAATGCAAAGCTCTTCGAACGAATTGGGCACTTTGTTAGCTGGTAAGGTATAAAATGTAAACAGAGGAAAACTTCTACTAAATGCCTTATAATTCCCGATCTGACGTGGTTCGCTTGTTGGCTAAGCGGTATGATACTAAGTCTAACGAAAAGATGGCGGGTTTCGCTTCAAGCGTCATACGTGTCTAGCCACACTCAAGAGTTCTGATACAACGAAACAGTCAGTCTGTGGATGACTATATATATATTGAAGAGTGTATACTGAGGCAGCAAGTTTTGTTAAAGACGTTGGAACACTGTTTATCGATTAATTTTATTTTTTCAAGACTCCTTGTTATTTTTCTAGTGTCGGGATCTAGATGTTAAAGGAATTATTCAATATCTTCTGCCCAAGTGCTTTCGACTTTTGGTCGGGATCAGGGGGTAGTGCAGTTTTGAGTTGACTATTGAGTTTTTACTGTTTTAATAATTTGTAGCGTTTTGTTTTGAAGTTGTCGGTTGGAACATTTTCAGCGAGTTCGGTTGGAAAAAGGTTTACTAATAGAATTGGTGATGTTTAATTATTAAAAATATTTTATATGCTTGTGCCTGTGTTAAATGCTATTTTATTGATGTTTGTTTGTTTGTTTGTTTGTTTTTATTTTTTATGCATTCTAATATTTTTAATCGTTTTTTATTATTGTTTTTATATATAATTATTGTATTATCTGTGAGAATCTTCCTTACATTGGAAGATGTAAGTTGGTTAGCGCTATTGTTGTTTTATAATTAAATGTTATTTTATGGCGCTATTATCAGAAAGGAGATAAGTATAGCCAATGTAAGAAATATTTTTGTTTTTCGAGAGGCACTCTCGAAATGGACATATAAATTTATAAACAACACTGGTTTGGTTTAGATGTATTTCAGCAGAGTTAGTGTTATTCTTAACGATAAGGGTTGATGCTTTAAATTTAGTGTAGTAGATGATATGTTTTTTTCTCGATAGGTTTAATGTATCTTTTTATGATGTTTTTATGTTGCTTAAATATATATATATATATATATATATATATATATATATATATATATATATATATATATATATATATATAAAAGTTAATATTACGACGGCATAGAGTCAATACTGCGCGACAACTGTCAATTTCTTGCCTATGCGTTCATCTCAAATATATACGTTCTATCAGTGATAATGAACAATCTTTATTAATATAGAAAACTATATATACAAAGTAGTAATGTACATACAAAAATTACATCACTTTTGTAATAAATCCTCCCCTGATGATGGCCCAAAGTCGAGCAGAAAGTACTTGGGAAATAAATAATTATGGAAGATACATCAACCAATTCCTGTCGAATATTATAAAATCAATACGGCAATATGAAAGGATCAACAAAAAATATGTAGACAAAAAATGTCTATTATGTTCAACGAAATATGTATTAATGAAGAAATGCTAACAATATATATATATATATATATATATATATATATATATATATATATATATATATATATTCGAGGTGCATACGATAAGTTTCCAGACTTTATTCGTATGGGTACTCTTATTGATAGTACACACATGAAACTCTACTCCTCTTCGAAGTAATCTCCTCCGGCTGCAATGCACTTGTTCTACCGTTCCAACAACTTTTCCAAGGCCCCATGGAAGTCCTCTTGTGTGAGCGTGTCAATGATCTTCATCACAGCCTCTTTCATCTCCTCAATTTGCTCATAACGACAGCCTCTGAGCTTAGGGAATAACCAAAAGTCACAGAGAGCAAGGTCTGGACTATGGGAGGCTGAGGAACTGTCTTGATGCCCATCTTGGTCAAATAGTCTGTGACAAGCATGGACTTGTGGACGGGTGTATTGTCCTGCAGGAAATGCCAATGACATGATTTGAAGAGTACTGGCCTATTCCGAGGGAATCTCTTCCTGAACTCCCTTAAAATCTCAACATAGTAACCCTAACCCTAACCCTTTGGCCAATCAACTCTGTTGTATTGACTTCCTTACTCTTCCCACTCCTCTCATCATCCATCAAAGACTCCCTGCCTTCCTTGAATCTCTTATGCCACTCAAAACCTGATGCTCGATTCATGCAAGATGGTCGAAAAGCAGTCTGAAGCATTCCATACGTTTCTGTGGCAGCATTTTTTCCAAGTTTAAAACAGAATTTTATTGCATATCGTTCTTCTAAAGTGTCAGATTGCATTTTTGAAATTCACCAGCTGTAACAATCAGGCTTTAGTAGGGTGTATTCGAATTGCTGCTGTAGCCGTTCATTTGAACCTGAAATCATGAAAATTGGTCCTCATCTCATAAGATATATAGCAATAACATTGTGAATTTTCAAGAGTCTACGTCAATTTTAAATGCCCACACGAAAAAAGTCTGGAAACTTATCTTATGCACCTCATATATATATATATATATATATATATATAATCTATTACCAAAAACCACAGCATTTAAAGCTCGAAAACCAAATGTAGAACTGTATAAATATACATAAGGCTTGCAGTTAATTTTTGATTGTTGCATATTTTGTATACAGGGATTTAAGATAACAACGCTGATGTATAAAGATATAATGTGCCTTTTTTCTTTTCCTTTTATTACCGGAAATATAAAAAATGGTGAAGTGAGGAATACAGTTGACAACGGCTGAGATGTACACACAGGGACGCGATACAAATCTTCAGTGAGCCGCTTTTTCTTTATTCTGTTTTCTCAAGACTGCTACAGGGACACCTCAAGGCAGGGAATCATCTAAGTTTTTCCTCGCTTCTCTAATTTTGCGTGTTTGGTATAGGGTCATCTCTTAGCACTAAACCACCTTTGTTTTTACTCGCTTCCCTACTTTTACCAGTCTCGTCATGGCCATCTCAAGTCACCGAATCATCTTAGATTTTTCTCGCTTCTCTGTTTTCGTGAGTCAGGTACAGTTTAGACTTATCACTGCCTCTCAACCCTAGACGGTGCGACAGAAGAACAGCTCCCAGAACGATGTAACGTCTAGTAGCTGTTCTGTCGGTCTTCTCCGTTCTCCGCTCGTTTCTCAAGGGAGCAAAATCTTCCCTGTTTTATATAATTTCACGGACGCCCACACAATCCTCGTGTTCACACCCCCGCCTACGTGTTGCATGTGGACACGCCTCTTGTCTAACATACCACCCATGCAACTTACGTGGCATCTGCGTTATGTTTACATTAGGAACCAGTTCTATTTCCTGTTATGCAACCCACGCAAATTACATGGCATGCCAAAGGGGGTCTTTCTATTAATATTCAATACCTATCTATATTTTTCGTTAGAGTTTCATTGTTGTGGATTTTTTTAATAATTGATGCCTAATGATATTCGTTTTGTTTGAATAATATTAAAGTAATAGAATTTTGGTATATTTGCTTTAGAAGAAAATTTTTAGATGTCTACATATATTGGGGTGATATAACTAAAGGCGAGGAAAGTGTTATCAGTGAATCAAGTATAAACTCTGACTGTTGTTGTTAGCGTTTTCCTTCGAGTTAATGCTCCTACGAAATGAAAGAACTCTGTCCAATGAGTAAATGATTTGGGCTCTCCAGTCTGGTAAGGCAACTGGTCTGGTAGGAAAACTCTAGATCTAATTTCTCCCCTCTAAAAATACATCATGGCCCAATGTAGTAGGGTAAGAACCATTATTTTTCATATCTTACAAACATGAGCGAGACTTGAGTCCTACAAAGTAAAAAAAACAACAACTGATGAGACAAGATTTAAATAGAAATTTTATAATTTTTCATGCATCAATGAAAAGATATTGTCTTACTATAATAACCATATTTTTCACATGTTTGCTAATAGATCCGAAGCATTCTTTTTAACTTTATAAAAAGGATGTGTAAATAGAAAAAGAAAGTAAAAGTGAAAAAAAAGGATAAGACAAATAAAGAAAGAAACTAAGAAAGAAAAAAAGAAAGAAAGAAAGAAAGAAAAAAAAGAAAGAATGTATAAAACAAAAAATAAAAAAGATAGAAAGAAAAATTGAGAGAAAAAGAAAGAAAGTATGCGTAAAAAAAAGAAAAAACAAAAATAGAAAGAAAAATAGAAAGAGAAAGTGTATGAAAAGTCGGAAAGAAAAATGTATCAAAAGAAAGAAAGAAAGAAAGAAAGAAAGAATTGCTAAAAAAAGCAAATGACATATAGAAATTAAGTAAATGCCAATGAGATAAAAAAAAAAAAATTACCCAAAGAAAAGAAAGCAAGTCAAAAGAAAAAGTAGAAAGAGTGGGGGGGCCAATGAAGTCCTAAAAAAGATTGAATGGTAAGTGTTTCTGGCCGTAAATTAAAACGTCTGCATTGAATTGTTGAAATGTGAACGGGAGACATAAAAGCTTTTAAAACATGATAAAAGTGGAAAGCAACACTTTGAGAAATGAGAAGCGGATAGAGTTTGTCAAATCCCAAAGGAAGACGGGATATCTGAAAAGTAAACGACCTGAAAGAAGGGAAGGAGCTAAGTGATCCTTCTGCGACAACAATCCACTTTATGCTGCTGCCAGAGACAAATGAACAAAAGAATAAAGGACGTGTATCGGGTGGGAAAAGGAACAACGAATGGGCATTTCGGGTGGCTTCAGCTTTTCAGCAGACTAAGACTTTTCGGTTGGAGCCCAAATTATCGATTAAGGACGTCCACTTCATTTTTTATTCAATTAGAATTCAGATTTGTTCTTCTTTTAAATATTTTCTAACTTCTGATAAATGTTAGAAAGTAGGATGGGGAGATTGCATTGTTCTTCTTTCCAAAATAGTGTTAGTTCCCTCCGTCGAAATCATTATTAGAAATTTCAGGAGATTTTTATTGGTGCCAGCGGAAAAGATGCACCTGTATCATTCATCAGATAAGCTTCTCTCGAAAATTTGATTCGCGTTCTGGTACAAAGAAAATTTTATGGGTCATACAAAGACGGACGTATGAATTTTAGTCTCGATATGCCGTCGTTCTTTTTGCACGAAAAAGACTCAATATTATACACACTTGATAATGTTCTTATGCAATCGGGCTTACCTATAAGATTTTATATATATATATATATATATATAGATAGATATATATATATATATATATATATATATATATATATAACTGGTAGATTTTGGAAAATCTGACAAAATGATAAAAGTAAGTGGAAAAGTTGATAAACCAACACTGACAACGGATTCAATATTTCGTTCTTTTTTCGAAAGAGAACTTCATCAGAATGGAAATCAGTTTTTTTCTGCGATTGAGTAAATAGATAAAATAACTATAAAAAAATAAAAGAAGAGAAATGTCTAAAGAAAAGAGACCGAAAAGGAAAGAAAGGAAGCGAAATAGATTTTGGTTAGAGTGATGGTAGTAGGAGTTATTGATTTGGCTGTGACAATCTGAGCAGATGGTCAAGGCTGGGATCCATCAAGCGTATCAAGTTTCATCAGAGATTTAACCCGCACAGATGGATTAATTTCAGTGAGAAAGAGAGAAATATGAGGATGGGAGGTTCTGAGAAAAAGAAATAAAAGGGAAGTGAAAGAGATAGAGATATGTATGACAGAACAGTGGAGGCAAAGGTTTCAGGCATACCCCCTTTCATTAAAGACCGTAGTGTAATGGTTAGCGTCGAAGGAAATGGACACGGCGGCACGAGTTGAAATCCTGGACGAGACTGATTGCATTTCACATAGCACTAATACCCTTGGGAAAGGTATGAATCCAATTATTCTCCCGCCAGCTATGGGTAAATAGTAGGGCAGACTTGGTTCTTCAGCCTTGTTGAGGCAACTAGTCTAGGAGAAGGAAAACTCTGAATTCAAAGCTGTTAAACTCCGCTTAAAAATTGACCTTGTGTCATATCCTGCTCGAGCGGAGGGGTTGGGTAAATAAGATTAAAGACTTTGTCGTTATCGGAATATCTAAATGAAAAAAGGAAAAAGAAAATCGTTTAAATGTATGGAAGTCTTGTGGGAGAAAAATGTTTTAGTTTTTGCTAATTTTTTTTTTCCATTTTCTATTTTGATATTATTTTTATTCTGATGAATTTCTTTTTCCAATAAAGAACGTGTTTAGGGGTCAAAATGAAGACATGCAGACGAAAGAAGTAGGTTGAAACAAATTCAATCAGCCGCCAACCAGGGTGATAACACAGTTTCGGTAGCTCAAGGCAAAGTAGGTTGAAACAAATATATTACAATAACAGAACAAATATATAGAATACAGGTGTTATACAACCGCTAGGAATGTCCTTCCGGTACCGTCAGGTAGCTTGGAGGTTATCGGTATTTGTCTTCCGTCCCACCAACCGGATGAGTATAGCACAAGGCCTTTTTTTAGGTGAGTCCGGGCGCAGGGCCGTAAGCCAGACACGCCCGGCATTCCCCAAAATGCCTTGGGCCCCGTCGGCATTCCCCTAAAAAGGGGCGCTTCAGGCGCCAGGCGATGAACCTAGCCCCTCCAGGAGGGGTTAGGGCATGGGGGACAGCCCCCTGAGGCTCGAGGATGCCAGTCAAGGCGAATCTCGACCGACTGCCACTGGAACCAGGACACACCCGACCAGATCCGCGCACGGATAAAACGCAGCTGACTGAAGTGTGCCTCAGCCTAGCGCCTCCCAGAGAGTAGTGCATACGCTCCACTCAGCTTGGAGGTTATCTCCCCGGATGTCGAGTAAAGTCGTTGTATATTGTGGAGGAATAGTCCATTACCATGTAGGTAGGTACCATAACAAAGAAATATCAAATCCGTTGTCAGCGTTGGTTTATTCACTTTTCCACTTATTTTTCATCATTTCCATATATATATATAGAGAGAGAGAGAGAAAGAGAGAGAGGGAGAGGGAGAGAGTGGGAGAATCCCGTGGTGTAATGGCTAATGAGCTGTACTATCACAAAGAATTAAGTGAGTTCAGACGTTTTCTTTTAGATGGATACCCTTGGGAAAGGTATCGAACTCTTTTATCCTCCTCAGCAATGGGTTAATTCGTATCAACCGCTGTGCTTCCACAAGGATGGTTTTTGTATTAAATAACCCACAGTGGTTCATATACCATTTAGCAAAGAAATCAAACTTAATCAAACTTACATACATATAAAAACAACGGGTGAAAAAAGCAATGCATGAACAAAATAAAACAAATCTTTAAGTACGTTGGATAAAAATGTGCTCTAACGCCAGCCAGCAGAGCAGTATAACAACTAAACTCGATTCTCGCCTTCTTTGGCTTATTCCGTTTCTTTTAGTTTCATTTGTTTTGAAAACGAAAAATAAAAGATGAAATAATTCTTAGAAAGAAAGTTTTCTAAAAATGAACAGTGAAATAAATCATCAAATACTTATATATACTGTCATCTACAGACAGACTGTTTCGTTGTGTCACCACTCCCCAGTGTGGCTAGGACGATCCAAGCTGAGATCGTAACCGGATTAACTTTACGCTAGACTTGGTATCTTACCGCTCAGCCACAGCGACGACCTACGTCAGGTCGCGAATTATAACGCATTTTGAATTAGTTTTCGTTTGTTTACGTTTTGCGCTATCAGATAGCGGAGTGCCCAATTCGTTAGAAGACCTTTGCATTACGTATCAAACCCTCCGCACGAGCAGGATATGACACAGGGTCAATTTTTAAGCGAAATTTAACTGGTTAGAATACAAAGTTTTACTTCTCCTTGACCGGTTGCTATACCAAGATTGAAAAGCCTAGCCTGACCTACTATTTATCCATAGCTGGAGGGGAATAATTAGATTCATACCTTTCCCAAGTGTCTTAGCTCTAAGTGAAATACTAATAGTCTCGTCTAGGACTTGAATTCGTGTTGCCACGTTCATTTCCAACGACGGTAACAATTACACCACGAACGCCTTTCTATCTATCAATCTATCTATCTATCTATCTCTCTCTCTCTATATATATATATATATATATATATATATATTCGTATATGTCTCTATAAATGCTGTCTCTTCGCATTAGCTTGTAGATTTCTCATTAGTATCAAAGTCTATTGTTGATTTTGTGAAGCATTCTGGAATTGGCATTCGATCTGTGACCTACAAATCATCACCTTTAGAATGGCAGTGGGTATCACGTCTTCAATCCTGTATTCTTGCTGAATTAGGTTTCTTCTGTCGCTCATCAATGCGACAAAGACTCCATGACATTTCGTGTCTGACTATGACAAGCAGTAAATACAATTCATATCGGGTTGTATGGCGAATCTCTCAAAGTTGAAATCAAAAACACCATGACATCTTCTGATTGACAATGAAAATTAACAGAGCAGCAATTAACGCACCTTACACTACATATTTCATTACTTGAGAGTATGTGTGTGAAAGAGAAAAATCTCTCTCTCTCTCTCTCTCTCTCTCTCTCTCTCTGTCTCTCTCTGTATATATATATATATATATATAAATATATATATGAGGAGAAAAGTTCCTCTCAACATCTGTTTCTTTATATATATATATATATATGTGTGTGTGTGTGTGTGTGTGTGTGTGTGTGTGTGTGTATTTATATATATGTATGTCTATATACGAGGATTATTAAATAAGTTTCCAGACTTTTTTGTATGAGCACTTTTATTCCTAGTACACACATAAAACTCCAGTCCCCTTCGAAGTAATCTCCTCCGGCTGCAATGCACTTGCTCTACCGTTCCAACAACTTCTGAAAGGCCCCATGGAAGTCCTCTTGTGTGAGCGTGTCAATGACCTTCGTCACAGCCTCTTTCATCTCTTCAATTGTCTCATAATGACAGCCTCTGAGCTTAGGGAATAACCAAAAGTCACAGGGAGCAAGGTCTGGACTATAGGGAGGCTGAAGAATTGTCTTGATGTCCATCTTGATCAAATAGTCTGTGACAAGGATGGAGTTGTGGACTGGTGCATTGTCCTAGTGGAAATTCCACTGACCCGATTTGAAGAGTGCTGGCTTATTCCGAGGGAATCTCTTGCTGAACTCCCTTAAAACCTCAACATAGTAACCCTAACCCTAACACTTTGGCCAATCAACTATGGTGTATTGACTTCCTTACTCCTCCCACACCTCTCATCATCCCTCGCAGACTCCCTGACTTCCTTGAATCTCTTATGCCACTCGAAAACTGATGCTCGATTCATGCAAGATGGTCGAAAAGCAGTCTGAAGTATTCCTTACATTTCTGTGGTACTTTTTTCAAGTTTAAAACAGAATTTTATTGCATATCGTTCTTCAAAAGTATCCTCCCGTCCAGATTGTATTTTTTGTGACAATCAAGCTTTAGTAGGGTGTATTCGAATTGCTGCTGTAGATGTTCATTTGAACCTGAAATCATAAAAATTGGTCAGTTATCTCATAAGATATATAGCAATAACATCGTGAATTTTCAAGAGTCAACGACAATTTTAAATGCCTGCACAAAAAATGTCTGGAAACTTATTGAATACACCACGCATATGAGTGAGATCTACAAATAATACTCTCTAACACACACATATACTACACACATATACTACACACATATATAGATATGTCCCTCTCTCTCTTTCTCTTTTTATCTCTCTCTATATATATATACATTTATATATATATATGTATATATATATATATATCTGTTTATACATATATATTTGTCTATATATATGAGTGAGATCTACAAATATTTTTTCTTTCTCTCTCTCACACACACATTATAAATATATTTATATATATTTATATATATATATGTCTATATATTTGTCTATATGAGTGAGATCTACAAATCTCCTTCTCTCTCTCTCTCTCTCACACACACACACACACACACACACACACACACACACACATACACACGCATTAAATATATATATATAGAGAGAGAGATAAAGAGAGAGAGGGGGAGGGAGAGGGAAAGAGAGTAACCGAAAAAGTGAGAAAGAGTGTGTGCGTGTATGTATGTAAGTTTCAGCATTCAACATATATCAACATGAGGGATTATGATTCTTCACCTCTCTCTCTCTCTCTCTCTCTCCCTCTCTCTCTCTCTCTCTCTCTCTCTCTCTCTCTCCATAATATATATTAATAGAGAGAAAGGAGAGAAAGTAAAAATCGCGAAACTGCAACAAACGCTAAAAAGCTTGCGCGAACCATTCGATTTTTGCCATAAAGAATATTTTGAAGGGAGTTGTCTTCGAGGTGTAATGGTTAAAGCGATGGACTGCAGAATCGTAGTAAGCGAGTTCGAACACCAGTCACTCTATGGCCTTCACTTTCGGGAAAATACTCTTAAGGAAAGGTATGAATCCCCTTATCCTCCCAGCAATGGGTTAAATTGGCCGAATGAGTAGATTGTTCGCCAATGGTCCAGGAAACCAGGGTTCAATCCCAGGTCGAGTGATACCAAAGACTCAAAAAATGGTACTTGATTCCTCCTTGCTTGACACTTGTTTAGCATTATAATGTAAGGACCAAGGGTAAAGTAGTGCCCCCTACACCACGGTGTAGTAGCTAGTGGAAAGGGAGCCTTCGGACTACTCTCGACAAAGGTTGCCAACTGTTCTTCTAGAAGGATGGATTTGGCATTAAATAACCTACAAAGGTTGATATGCCATTAAATAATGAATATTTGAAAACGACTTTAGCTTTACGCTCTCTCTCCATGTGTGTGTGTGTGTGTGTGGAGATAGATAGAGATACTATTTTAAATGCTGCAATTAAATCCAACTGTTATACACGAAGCCATGCAGTATTATTTCTCTTGATATCATATGCAGACGCCCTAAAAGCTAAAAAGACAACTGCTATGAATTTACATCATCGAATATAATTGCATTTATAATCAATACACACCCATAAATCAGGATGGCATTTTGGCGGGAAGATTTCCTACTGTTGACTGTCGTCACCATCATATTGATTTATGTAATTTGAATTGGATTTTTATCAGCGTTTGTATTTCGTCTATTTGTGAAGGTAAATTGAAGGAAGAAGAAGAAGAAGAAGAAGAAGAAGAAGAAGAAGAAGAAGAAGAAGAAGAAGAAGAAGAAGTTCATATATTTACTTCCTTTCGTTTTCCTCTTTCTCACTTTTTTTTACCTTCTGTAGTTTACTTTCTATAGATAATTTTTTCTCTCGGTCTCTCGGTCTCTCTGTCTCTCTCTTATACACACACGAAATCTCTCTCTCTCTCTCTCTCTCTCTCTATATATATATATATATATATATATATATATATATAGTGTATCACAAAAGTGAGTACACCCCTCACATTTTTAAGTATATCTCTTAAGTATATATATATATATGTTTTAAGTATATCTCTTCATGGGACTTCATTGACAAAATGACACTTTGACAATGAAAAGTAGTCTGTGTACGGACATATATAACAGAGTTAATTTATTTTCCCCTCAAAATATAGCCATTAAAAGCTCAACCCCTGATGACAAAAGTGAGTACACACATGCTGGAAACATACACGTATGTAAGAACGAAATAAATAAATATATCCTAAAAAAATACAAGTCTCTTCGTGAACCAACTCATTTTAAAATATTTCTTTCTCTCTTTGGACCTACAACAAAAAATCTTATATATATATATATATATATATATATATATATATATATATATATATATATATATATTGTGAGCGAATAGTCTGTAGATAACTTTAAGTTTAAGTTTAAACGAGCCAGAGTTCATTTGTTGGCTCCCTGTTAGAAGGTTTAGATATTGCTATCTAACACAGATAATTCTATTTAATTTTAATCATTCGTTTGCTCGCAGGTAAAGGGTTTCAAATACCGTTTTTTAACATTAGTAATTCTAGTTATCAACTATTCCTGTCTTATACAAACAATTTGTACATAGCTGTATAATTAGAACTAACTAGTAATAATCCTTAGCGAAGGATTGAATAGTTCTATTTGACTAATAAATAGGACTTTAACAGGAATTACCACTCCGGGTCATAGTGGACCTAAGAAGACAATAGCCTCATCCCCTGATGCATTATACTTATACCCAGGACACGGTTTCAAGTATTGCTATCTAACAGTAAATTCTATGAAATACTAATCCTTTATTCGCACACAATTAAATAATTTCAATTAGTGCTACTAAATATAAATATGGGGGTGTCCTCGTGGTGTAATGGTTAAAGCGATGGACTACGGAATCGTGGTAAGCGAGTTCGTACTCCAGTCGCGCTATTACGTTCACTTTCGGACAAATACCCTTGGGAAAGGTATGAACCCCCTTATCCTCCTAGCTATTGGTTAAATAGTACCACTACTCTTCTTCTAGGAGAATGGCTTAGGCATTAAATAACCTACAAAGGTTGATATGCCATTAAAAACAAAGAAACCAAACCTTAACATAAATCATCATCATCATCATATCGTGCTGGCAGCATGGATATCCCTGACCCTCTCTCGCCACTCCTCCCTATCGTTCATCGCCCTAGGTAGGTCTTCAGGACAACAACCTGTATCCTCACATAGCTGTTGAATGTACGTTCGTGCTGGTCGTCCTGCTTTTGAGCGGCCGTGTGTGGGGATCCATAAGAGTACATCTCTTATGAGTTCATCTCTGCTTCTCCAGCAATGTCCTGCGTGTCTGGTTCGCCTAACTTGAATAGATTTCGTGATAGGGGGCAGGTGGCCGTACAGTTGGTGTCTTGTGGGGTGTTGCTGCCAGGACTTGTTGAGGATTGCACGCAGCATTCTTGTGTAATTGCCATCTAGTTTCTTCTCCAGCCGTTTTGTTAGCGTCCATGTAGTGCATCCATATAGCAGTATCGATGTGACCGCTGCCTGGAAGAAACTGCGTTTCATTTTATCGGTTAGGTCTGATTTCCATATAGTCGATAGCCTATTGATAGCTGTCCATGCTTTCGTTAACCTCGTTTCGATGTCCTTTTCGGTTGATTCGACGCTGCTTCCTAGGTACGTGAATTTGTCTACTAGTTTAAGAGGGGTTCCTTCTAGAGTGGAGATGTCCCCTGTTTGGTTATAGCACATATATTCCGTTTTGTGTGCATTAACATGGAGGCCTATGCTTGCTGCTGCTCGTTCCAGGCTATGCAGAAGTGTTTCGGCTTGGTCAGGTGTATTTGCCAGTATCGCTATGTCATCGGCGTAGTCGGCGTCGGTAATTGTTGTTGCGGGATATCTTCTGCTTCTTTTCTTCGTCAGTTCGAAGCCATTCTCTTTGATTTTGTCAATCGATGTTCTAAGTACGTAGTCTAGACAAATGATAAAGAGATAGGGAGCCAGCGTGTCCCCTTGTAGTACTCCTGCTACAATGTCGAAGTATTCTGTGTCTCCATCTGGTGATCGTACTTTTACTTTAGTGTTTCTATAGAGAATCGTTATTGCCGCTACGGTTTCTTTAGGTATGCCGTACGCTAGTAGGATTTGTTCCATCTTTCCTCTGTGAATGGAGTCGAAAGCCTTGGTAAAGTCGACAAATATTAATGTCGCTTGTAGGTTCTTTGCCCGTACACCCTCAAGGATTCTGCGGATGGTTAGTATTTGTGAGGTCGTAGATCTATTTCTTCGGAAGCCATTTTGGTTTTTTCTAAGTATGTTGTCGATTTTGGGTTCTATGCGGTTTCGTAGTAGGGCATTGTAGATTTTGGCAGCTATGGATGTAAGTGTTATGCCTCGGTAGTTTTTGGCTAATCCGAGGTCCCCCTTTTTAGGGAAGGGGAGTATGCATCCCTTCGTCCATCTATCTATCGGATTTTGATTGTATACTGCGTTGCAGTGTCGGAGCAGTATGTCGTCGAATTGTCTGGTCTTCCATACTTCCGGGGGAATTTCGTCCAGTCCTGCAGCTTTCCTATTTTTAATTTTTCTGAGAACCGAGTCGAGTTCTCCTTGTGTGAACGGTCCAAGTTTAATGTCTAATTGTTTGCTAATTATTCTGGTGATTGGTTCATGCGTTATTTTTGGTGGGTTTCCAAGTAAGTTTTCGAAGTGCTGTTTCCACAGTTTTATTCTTTCTTGTTGGTTTGCTGCTTTAAGTTTTGCTTTGGCTGTGTTCTTTCTTCTGCTCACTTCGTTTATTGTTTGCCAGGCAATTCTAGATTGTCTATCTTCTACCGAGTCTCTGATCTTATCTATCTGATTTTGAATGTATTCTGTCTGTTCCTTTATATATATGCCTGCTAATTGATATTGTGCCGTTTTTAGTTTTAAGGCATTTGTGTTTGTTGGGTTTTTTCGATAGTTTTTGGAGGCTGTTTTCACTAGTGCACGTTTTTCTCTCACCGCTAAGGTTTCCCATGGGACTCTATATTTAGTTTTAATTTTTGTTGGAATGTATTTTGCTGCTGCCTCAAGGTGTGCATTGACGAAATTTTCGTATTCGTCGTTTGGTGTACTTTTTTCCGTCTTTTCTTGTAGTGTTTCGAATCTGTTTCTCAATTCTAATACGTATTTATCTCTGACATCTTTGTTGTTTAATAGGGCCCAGTCATAGTGTTTGGTGGTCGCTGTTCGTTTGTCGTTTTTTCGTAGGCTTAACCGTATTTTCGCTGTGACTATTCGGTGATCGGTGGACACACCCTCAAAAGAGGAGTATGCCTCGCAATTCAATGCACTATTCTTCCATTTCTTGTTTATAAGGACGTAGTCTATCTGAGCTTTAGTATTGTTTGCGTACGTGTATGTCCATAGTTTGCCCTCTCTTTTTTGGTAGTTTGTATTGAGGCATGCTAATCTATTTTCTATCATGAAATCTGTTAGATGTTGTCCATTTCTATTTGACGTGTTGTGGAGGCTGTATTTGTTGTTTCCGTTTTTCCCGATTTGTGCATTCATGTCTCCGCCAATGACTAACATGTTGTGTTTCGGGATGCTACGCACTAATGAGGATAACTCATCGTAGAAGGTGACTATTTCATTTTCTTCACTAACATTGGTGGGGCTGTAGCATGAGACGATTGTTGCTCTGGGGTTTCCGTTAAATGTAGCTACCATCATTCTAGGTTGTATTTTCTCTATGCTATTAAGCGTTTTTAGTGCTCTAGGTCCTATAAGCAATCCTACCCCTCCCACTGCGGCGTTGACAGAGTTTTTCCATGCGGATACAGTGGCGAGCGACCATCCATTGCTAGTTTCGTGATATTTGATATCTTCTCTGTGTGTGTATCTGTGTTCTTGCATGCATATTATGTCTATTTTATGTTCTTCGGCCGATGCGATTAGCTCTGGGAGTTGTCCTATTCTATTTAAGGTTCTTACGTTAAATGTGGCTATTTGTAGTGTTTGCTTGCATTTTAGTAGTTTTGATTGTTTGAGCTCTGTAGCTGATTTTTCGAACACCGAGGCCAGGGCTCCAACCTCAGCAGGACGCGCCCCTTTTTTACCCGCGCGAAGAGCGATGCGGTTTGTGTAAGTGGTTTGAGTGTGGGTCATGGTTATCTTTCGATGGCTGTTTTATTCTCTTCTATAGAAGCCACTCTTATAGAGGAGCAGCAGTAGTTCCCCGATCGAACGGTCGATCCTGAGCGAAAAGTCGTCAAACTCACGTCCAGGACCCATTTGGGTATTGACTTTGGTCGTCCATTGGTTTATTCAAATACCTTAACGTACATCATGCTGCTTCCCATGTGTACATAATAAAAAAAAAAAAAAATAAAAAAAATAAAAAAAATAAAAATAAAATAAAATAAAAAAAAATAAATAAATAAAAATAAAAAAATAAATAAAAATAAAAAAATAAATAAAAGGGGGGGGGAATTTGTTTTAAGTTTTAACTTAGTTAAAGTCCAACATTAAGGTACTTTCTTATGACTTTCACTAATACTGACTTATACTTTTTTGCTGTATTGGGACTTTTCCAAGGGTTTTTCATTTTTTTTTTTTTTTTTCCATCCTACAGTTGGGGACCTAGCAGGCTTCAGGAATTAGAGCTCTGTGGTAGCATTAGGCGTTCTAGGCTTTTTCTTCTAAACTACTGTTAGGGCTTTCTTTACGAATTTTTAAATTATTCGATAGAAGATATTTAAAAACATTCTGCCTTGTTCGCTGACATGTGGATAGGCTTAATATCAAATTGGCTTTACAGTAGAGTAAGCGTGCCTTTACATTTAAAACGCATAGTTTAAGCATTATTTTACAAACAAAATACAGCATAACATTTTGTAAAATTCAGCATTTTAAATTGGAATTAAAGACATACTGACCAATATTGACATTTCTTCCACTTGGCTCCTGAGTTCAAATGCTCTTCTTCGTTTGGACTTTTATTTACTACTGATATTTTAGGTAGCTTTGGGGGCGGTCTAGTGGGGTGAAGGGGACAATTCGTTTTTGTTGGTTTTTTTTTTTTTTTTCTTTTTTTTTTTTCTTTTCTTTTTCCCTTTCTGAGGGGGGGGGGCTGTAGTAGCATTCTAGGCTTTTTCTTCTAAACTACTGTTAGGGCTTTCTTTACGAATTTTTAAATTATTCGATAGAAGATATTTAAAAACATTCTGCCTTGTTCGCTGACATGTGGATAGGCTTAATATCAAATTGGCTTTACAGTATAAGCTTTTGTTTACATACAGTCTAAATAGTTTCATAGAATTGTGATCTCCGTACATCTGACCCTCAGCCTCTGACTTCTAAAGTCTTTAAGATAAAACAGAGTTAAGTAGTTTGCCACAAGAGCAATTTGAAGAATACAGTCAGAACAACCATATAGGTTCTCGGGTTTAGTATAACCAACTGATTGATCAAATAAGGCCTCTTCGACGGCCCGTCTAGCACAGTAAGGGCCAAAGGGGAGTGTTCCAGGTTACATCACCACATTGGTTATCGGTATCTTCATAAGAAAGTTAGATGCAGGTCCGAGAGAATTTGGTAAATTCTTTAACATGCTGGTCGACTTGATTCTGATGCCTCGCTCTATCAAAGTCTTCTGGGTTACTTATTCAAAGTTTGTACCTTCCAAATTTTAGGGTCTACGACAGTTTTTTTTTTAATTTCACTTTGAAGTTATCTTAATGTCTTTGAGAAAGATATGAATCCACATCCTCCCTCAATAGCAAGGCATGAATCCATTTCTCCCTGTTAGCTATGGGCAAATAAAAGGGCTGTTGGAGCCTTTTAGCTTTGTAAAACAATGTATCTTAGCCACTCGATAATAAGTTAAATCAAGGATAATCTATTGCTTCTGATGTAGCCCAGTACAACCTGTCTCGTGGTACTTTGAGAGAAGATGGGAAACGCTTAGTAAGCCCAATAGCTCGAAGTGATGTCATGTAGGGGAATTACATGACACGGCGCTTCAATGATCAAATAGGTCATGTGAAACGTCCATATCTAAAAGCACTTATTTCCCAATATACACTGGTTGCTCTTGGCGACTTGCAGGGCGTAATCGTTAATGAGTATTGCAAATGCGTTTGATTCTCACACGGTACCTCATACTCTTGGCTGTGTGCCCAAACTAAGGTAAATTTAATAAACAACATGTAAAGTTGGCGTCCTTAGTCGAGAATGGCTTGAAGGCTCCCTTTTCAATAGCTACTACACCGAAGGATTGCTCCACTTTACCCTTAATCCTCACCTTATAAAGCTGAGTGTTAAGCAAGGTGGCATCAAGTACCATTTTTTGAGTCTTTGGTATGACTCGACCTGGGATTGAACCCGTTCTTCTAAACCATTAGCGAATACTTTACTCATAATGCCAGTGGTCTTAAACTAGCTTGTTTTAATAAAGAGTCACATAAAATGTAAAAGATCTTGCTCCACTAGGATTTCAAATGGTGACGCGTTATCTGCCTTGAAAATGGGTATTCGAAATCAGAGATTCAAGCAGGCATGCTACGTTATCTGTTTTAATGCACAGAGCAAATTTGGTACCAACAGAAAGGGAGATAGCTGTTTTTCCTTTAATTGTGAACCCTTCTCATCATCGCTTTTATTTAAACTTTTAAGCATAAAATATATACTACCCAAATAAGCAATAAATAATTTGCTAACGTCAAACTTTAGGACTTGTAGCTCTTTTTTTCATTTTTTTCATTTTGTTATTTCGCCGACTACAAGAAATAACATAGTCTAATTAATATACTTGATATCTTTACAAGAAGTCTTGGGATAGAGTATCTATAAATACCATTCGTGTCTTCCACTGAATGGAGCTTAATCAATAACTACCATTCACTCTTGATGACAATAAATCAGAACCAATTAAGGGGAATCGAAATTAACTGCAAATTCTTGTACAGACACTTCAACTGCATTTAATGCAGACTCAGTACAGGGACTTCATTCATCGCCCAATGCTCAAAATTAAGAATATCCAAATTACCCAGTCTTCTGCTATCGATTCCAGCCCTCATTAACAGATAGGAGTCACATAAGTTTGATTCATGCGGGAAATAGAAAACCTTCCATCAACCTCAAAAATAAAAAAAAATTCACAAAGAGATTAGGGCCCCAGCATCACCATACCAATGATGGTGCACAGCTTTGAATAGGAAGTAGGGTTTTTCACAGGTGATAGAAGAGTTGTTGGCGCCATACCGACCTTGTTTTAAATAAAAATTGTTCTTCTCCTAGACTGGCTAGAAAATCAAATCTTCCCGACTATTTTACTCAAAACTAGAGGTAAATTGATGTCTTCACCATCAATGAGTCAAATAGATATGTTTGAAAATTATAGTATTGGAGAGGAATGCTTAAAATCATATAATAGTGTTCAAATTATTAGTATTAGATAGAAATACTTGAAACCATACAACTATGTGCCAACAGTCGATTATAATAGATGAATAAAAAATATGATTAAAATGATGTCAACGGAGCGTTGACTATATATAGGGTGTCTCAATATACATGGGACGCATGTGATTTTATTACTGATAATATCATGTTCTTTTTTGTTTCAGATTTGAAAATAGCATTCTATAACAACTATTAATTCCTTGATCGCAAAGGAAGAAAAAATATTTTACGTCACAACTTACTTAGAGACAAAATTATTCAAAATTATCTCAAAATCGATGGAACCCATTAATATGATAATGATTTATTACTGAGACAAAAAAACTCGAAAAAAATGTTGTATGGTCATATGCATGTTCATGCAGCATCATAACGACACCATAATTACGACGCAGTGACAAAGACGCACGCAAGATAAGACGCAGGAAGGATAGTGCAGGAAGACTTCTTTAACAATATTTTACCTCTCACTTTATTTGTAAGGTTTCGAAAGGGTTGTTCAAGGGTTGCATGTATGAGGGAGCTGGAAATCGAATATAAACTGTCATATCTTGAACCCACTATTATGACCGTCACGTTGTGTCTTTCTCGTCCTTTAGTGTTGTTCAACCGGAGGCCTAGGACCCACTACTGGATGCTGGCTTTCTTTATTGCATCTTATCAACATCTTCTCTGGACCCCAAGTTCCATCGGGGTTCCCGAGGGCCCCCTCGGTCGGGTGTGACTTTCCCTACCACATCTGGTCTCTAGCTGTCTGGAATTCTACTGGCAACTGCTTCTTGGACTCGAACTCAACTGAGTTAAATAATAATTCAACGCCCACACGATAACCCACTGGATCTTTGAAATCGAATGTTTAATCGTCATCAAGCGGAAATAACTGTCATGCAGTTCACAGGTCACTCTCTTCCGGTGCATCACTGTAGTGGCACCGTGGGACCTTCACCTTGTCCCATATTATAAGCCTTAATCCGCCCACGCGATCTCTTTCGATTACTGGCCATTGGAATGTGTCACTTCCTTCCGGTGCATCACCTTGGAATAGCATTTTTGGGGGGCCGGGTCGAAGGTCAAAACATAACAAAAAGATTGCATGTCCTGAAAGCTGATGTAATAACAATTTTTAAAAAAAACAATGATTTGATGTCTCTGGCTCAAATGATGCATGGATTTGTGTGTTCGTCACTTCTTTTCATCATGGTAAAAGTTACAACAGGAATCTGACTGACACTTTCAACGTTGCGCTATAAGGGTCTGCAGAAAACAGTGGTGGTACAAGTATCCATGTGCTGTAGTAGTAGTCGTACAAGCATCTATTTGAACACCAGAGTGTTATAAAGTTCTATTTGTGCCGTGTAATGATACTGGAAGGAATAAAACTACAAAATCAGGAATACCATCAAAACAGAGGGAATTGCAAACACTAGAAGCAGACCCCAAACAGAAATGAAAGAAGGATAAAAAGAACACCTTAGAAGAACCAGAGAACTTCTTAAAACCAAGCTCTACAGCAGAAATTTATTTAGGGAATAAACACTTGGACGGTCCTCTTTGTAAGATACTATGGATAATTCTTAAAATGGGCAAGAGAAGAGCTCAGATATTAAGGATCAAAGGAGAAGAAAATTGATTGTATTTGCCAGTGCCTGCCTCCAGGCAGGGCTTGACACGAGGTCAATGACCCGAAGGCCGATTAAAGTGGGGATTAAGGGGATGGGTAGGTCGGGAACGAATCGAAACTCGAAACCTGCTGGTCTGTGCTGGTCATTGACTCCCTTAGTGAAATGTGAGTCTAATGAGCCAAGCTGTTTCATGAACCCAAATCTGGGTCCAGGCACTGATGCCTGGATAGCTTAAACTAGACCGCAAGGTCTAATGCTATACATGGGGACTAAAGGAGTCAATAATGCAGCTCGCCCACCCTAAGGTAGCCCAGTCGAAACGAGGAGGCAGGCAGCTTTAAGTCTGCCATTGTTCCTTTTCGGAGCCTCGCTCTGGACAAAAAGGAGAAGAAAATTGATGACTATGCATAAAGCCTTACACCTGGAAGATAATATGAGCTATACATATCAAGAAAAGTAGGTGAAAGAGGACTCTCTAGTATTGAGGGTTGCGTAGATGCAACGATTCGTGGACGTGGAATACACTAAAAAGTGCAAAGAATGATTAATTACTGCTACCAGGAAGAGCAATGGCAACATAAGGCCAAATAGATAAGCAACAATATCTAATAACGAGAAGAAAATGTCACTATATGGATACTTCAAGCAAAAACCCTGAAAAGATAGCACTCCTGATGACCTGGATATGGTTGAGAAAGAGAAAACTGAAAAACTGAATCTCCTTTCATAGTATCCAACAATAATGTCCAAGTTCTCATTATAACAAAACGAAAATTGATAATATTCCACAGGAAAGTAAGTGTAGGAAAAAGAGGTGAAGCCGTTAATCACATAATAAGTGAATGTAGCAAACTGTAATAAAAAGAATACAAGACTAAGCATGACTGGGTGGAAAAGAGGATTCACTGGGAACTGTACAAAAGATGATAATTTGACCATACTTCCAAATGGTATAAACAAAACCAGAATCCGTCAAAGAAAATGAGTCGCATAGAATAATTTTGGATTTTGAGATACAAACCGATCCCCCTAATCTCTGCCAAAAGACCAGATCTAATGTTAATTAACAAGAAAAAAGAGAACTTGCTGCGGTGTGGATTTTCCCATTCTGGCGGACCCCTAAATGGAAATAAAAACAATCGAAATGAAAAACAAATACTTGGGTCTTGTCAGAGAAATGAGAAAGCTGTGGAACATTAGGATGATACCATTTGTTGTTGGTGCGCTTGGAACCATTCCTAAAGGTTTGAAAAGGGAACTAGAAGAATTGAAAATCAATGGAAGAATTGATACTATCCAGACTACAGCATTGTTGAGATTGGCTAGAATACTGAGAAGAGTCCTGGATACCTGAGGAGACTTTCTGTCACTCAGACTCCAGTGAACGATACTATCTGATGTTGACAAGAAAACCTCGCAATGAATGTGTAAGTAAAGTTGGCGACCGTAGTCGAGGGCGACCAGAAGGCTCCCTTTTCAATAGCTACTACACCAAGGTGTAGCGGAGGGTGCTACTCCTTTCCCTGGATTGCTCCACTTTACCCTCAATACGTACCTTATATTGCTGAGTGTTAAGCAAGCAGGTATCAGGTACCATTTTCAAAGTCTTTGGTAAGACGCGACCTGGGATTGAACCCAGGTCTCCCGGATCGTTGGCGAATACTCTACTCACTGGGCTAATGAGCTGGTAATAAGTCATAAAATGCGAATAAGTGTATAGAAAATTATATATACATACGCAAACACACACACACACACACACACACACACACATATATATATATATATATATATAATTTTAAGATAATATTCTTGCTAAGCTCAATTTGTTACTCATAGTTTTACATGTGTTACACACAATAATCCAACAAAAAAAAGGATAAATTGGCTAGATAATTGTAATTTAAGGTAATAAAAGAATTTAGAATGTGAACGCACGTGCAGAAAAAAGCATTTATCGATTTTCACCTCCTGATGACACGACAAAAACTATTTGCGATTATTTGCCTGGTTCTTGAGATGTAGAAAACGATACTTCTTTTTGTTTTGTTTTGTTTTTGTGGGGTTTTGTCATACCAGGTGACCAATTTTTTTTTTTTTACTATAAATTACAGTTGCCAAGCCACTTTACATTTCTTTGCGTCTGATGATTGTGTGCATCATATGAAATTTTGATCTCACCGACGGATCAAAGCAGGAACTTTAAAAGATATGGGTTAAAAATTATTTTACTATCGCTGAGAATGACTATTGTTACATAGCCAGATCTGAATACGTGAAATGTACATAGAATGTTCATAACGCACATATATATATATATATATAACATAGGAATCCCGAAACACAAAAAACACTTACGACTTCTTAGTTCAGGTACGAAACTTTTTATTACCTTTGAGTTTAAAGGTTTTTCGACATAAGGAGAGAGATACACCTGACTTTTCCATCTGTCCCAAACCACGTGCGCACCCGCTGCAAGGCCACGGCGACAAGCGAAAGTCAACCTTCTTCTTCCGACGGCAAAACTCAACTAACTGACTTTTCTCAAATCTCCCCCCACGCTTCCGGTGCGTGACGTCACTCACATCCCTGGTCACATCCTCTATCTGGGATTTTTATGGTGACATCTCTGAATGACACGTCTGCTCCGCGCGGGCGTGAACACCTGCACTCATGTTTGCACATAAATAACTCATGCACTGAGCCGAAAGGTTCTCAGCCTAACTAAACCCAAAGGCAATATATATAAAACGAATCCCTCGGCCATTATATTACACTATGCCTCTTGGGTAAGATATCCGACTAACGTAAAATCAGCCCGGTTTCGATCCCAACTTGTAACATTTCGCGTGTCTAGCCACAATGAAAAGTTGTGATACAATGAAACTGTCTATCTGTGGATGACTATAAATATATGTATATATATATATATATATATACAGAGAGATAAAGTATCATTCATAAATGAATACGTTTTCATATATATTAAGCTATTTTACTTTAGGTTTTGAGTTTGATAGTAAACTTTTCATCACAAAATCCGATTTCATTGAATAATTTAAAACTAGAAATAAAAACTTGATATCTTTGCGTTTTTTCTAGATTTTCGGGCGTCCTAATTTACAGGTGACTATATAAATGTGTTTGTGACTAAACACTGGCTAAATGCACACACTTGAGAGAGACTTTTCCCGTAACCTGGTTTGATCGTGAGGATACTATTCACGTAGCGTATCTTGAGCAAGAATACCAGGGCGGAGCCCATCCCTCACCAAGTCTGGTTTGAATTCAGTTTTCTTCCTCATAGACTGGATAGCATAGCAAGTTTAAAGAGTCAGTCTGACCTACTATTTACCCATAACTGAAGAAAGAACAGTCAGATTCATACCTTTCCCAAGAATATTTGCGCTATGAGAAATGAAAACCACCTCGATCAGGATTTGAACTAGGGTATACGAATTAATTTCCTATTACAAAACTATTACGCCACGATCGGTTCTACCACACTCACACACACACACACACATACATACATACATATGGAGGAGCTCGTGGTGTAATGAACATTGTCGAAGGAAATGGACACGGTGACCCGAGTTCAAATCCTGGATGAGATTGTTTGCATTTCCCATGGCGTTAATACCATTGGGAAATGGATGAATCCAACTTTACTTCCTCCCGCTATAGGTAAAATAGGAAGGTAGTCTGGGCTCTTTAGCCTTGATATGGCAACCGGTCTAGGAAAAGGAAAACTCTGAATTCAAACTCCGCTTAAAAATTGACATTGTGTTGCACCCAACTCTCACTGAGGGGATGTTAAATACACACACACATAAAAAAAGATTGATTGTAGAGTTCTAAAGGCAAATACATTTTTATATGTTCGTTCTTAGTTCAACACATTCGACTCATTTCTAAAATTTCTTTACTCCTTCTAAAGAATCGATACTTCTTTTTAAACATATATATATATATATATACTCGCAAGAGTTTTTGGTCAAATCGAGGAGCTGTTTTATATATATATATATATATATATATATATACGTGGTGTATTCAATAAGTTTCCAGACTTTTTTTTTTTTTGTACAGGCATTTAAAATTGGCGTAGACTCTTGAAAATTCACTGTTATTGCTATACATATGATGAGATGACTGACCAATTTTTATGATTTCAGGTTCAAAGGAACAGCTACAGCAGGAATTGGAATATACCCTACTAAAGCCTGATTGTCACAGCTGGTGAATTTCAAAAATGCAATCGGGTCGTGAAGACACTTTAGAAGAACGATATGCAATAAAATTCTGTTTTAAACTTGGAAAAAATGCTGCCAAAGAAACGTATGGAATGCTTCAGACTGCTTTTCGACCATCTTGCATGAATCGAGCATCAGTTTCTGAGTGGCATAAGAGATTCAAGGAAGGCAGGGAGTCTGTGAGGGATGTTGAGAGGTGTGGGAGGGGTAAAGAAGTCAATACACCAGAGTTGATTGGCCAAAGGGTTAGGGTTAGGGTTACTATGTTCAGGTTTTAAGGGAGTTCAGCAAGAGATTCCGTTGTAAGAAGCCAGCACTCTTCAAATCGGGTCAGTGGCATTTCCAGCAGGACAATGCACCAGTCCACGACTCCATCCTTGTCACAGACTATTTGACCAAGATGGGCATCAAGACAGTTGCTCACCCTCCCTATAGTCCAGACCTTGCTCTCTGTGACTTTTGGTTATTCCCTAAGCTCAGAGGCTGTCATTATGAGACAATTGAGGATATGAAAGAGGCTGTGACGAAGGTCATTGACACGCTCACACAAGAGGACTTCTGTGGGGCCTTGCAGAATTTGTTGGAACTGTACAACACGTGTATTGCAGCCGGAGGAGATTACTTCGAAGGGGACTACAGTTTCATGTGTTTACTATCAATAAAAGTGCCCATACGAAAAAAGTCTGGAAACTTATTTAATGATCCTCGTATATATATATATATATATATAGGGAAATGGAAGTAAATCTGACTAAATTTCTCTACAAATCATAGATAAGAATATTGACGTTTTCAGAGGAGAGGGTCACCTCCAGGGCCACGTCTTGAAAGGGCTACGACTTGGGAAGACGTGTCCTCTATAGGGATCAAACGTACCTTCAAGACACATCAGGTTAAGTGGATGCGCATTAACCAGGACTAGTTAATTTGGCGTTGCTTTTGTGCGATGTGGACCAGTGGCCCACTCATAAAAAGTAGATATTCATTTATATATTAAGGATTTTTCTTTGGTTAAGCAGTATCAACGTTATAGTGTTTGATATTAAACATTATTTTATATTCTGGAGGTGGTACCCCACAAAGCAGCAGCTGTACAGCCACTTACCACCCATCACGAAAACTATCCAAGTTAGACGAAGTAGACATGCGGAACACTGTTAGAGAAGTAGGGACGAACTCATAAATTATCTACTCCTGTGGACCCCTTCACGTGAACGAGCAAAGGCAGGACGACCAGCCAGAATCTATATACAACAACTCTATGCCGATACAGGATGTAGCTTTGAAGACCTACAGGGAGCGATGGATGATAGAGAAGGGTGGCGGTCAAAGGTCAGGGAGATCCGCGCTGGCGACACGATGATGATGATGATGATGATGATGATGAATATTATCCGTTTTAAGTATATTATGTAAAACTAGAAATAATAAAAATCCCAACGCCTTTTAAACCAAAAATGCTAAGTTTTATTTTTAAATGTTGTTTCAGTCTTAAAAACTTAAAAGATTCTATACTTTTGTAATGAAAATCCAAGGCTGTTTTCCTTCCGACTTTTCTATGTACAATTTCTCATCCGACTTGTACGACTTAGCCGAATTTAATACTGCCAGATGTGGTTTTAATTTCTATGCTTTACTGCCTATAGCAGTAATTCCCAACGTGGGGTGTATGCTTTACCGGTGAGGAATGATAATATTTTCGTTAGGCATGCAATATTTTGGTGGGGATTGTTTAAAGACTAAGTTAATGTCTTTTTAAGCTTCTTTCACGTAAAATTTTGAATATGTAAAAATCAAATATTACAGTGGGGTCATCAGGATTTTAGAAATACCAAATTGGGGCATGGCCGCAAATCGGTTGGAAACCACTGACTTATATAGTCTGTCTCTGTCTCTCTGTCTGTCTGTCTGGCTCTCTCTCTCAATATACATATATATACCATAAATTATGGAGTATAAGTGGACTTTTAAGCCTGAAAAATCTTTACAAAACGAGGGGTTGACTTACATGATAGGGCTAAAATCCAAACTTTCACCACTGGTTGACCACTCTGTGGTAAATATTTGAATTTTAGCCCTGCCATATAAGTCGACACCTCGTTTTGTAGAGATTTTTTTCCGTTTTAAAAGGTCGACTCTCTACGCCACAGTTCATGGTATATATATATATATATATATATATATATATATATATATATATATATATATATATATATAAGTAGGTGCATGCGTGTGACAACTTCCAATTTGAAAAACAGCGCATTTATAAGATCTATATAATTATGCATATGTAAAACATATATTCTAGCAACTCATTTTATATTTAATAGATTTTGCGAGTCGTGATGTAAGAGAAAATGGAATTATTGACGTCATTTCGAACTCTGCCCTTTGATGTCCACATCAAATAAATGCCCTAGGAAAAGTTAGGAATCCATTTTCCACTCTGCTTTGTCTCAATACCTCAGGTCATGACACCGGATTTACATTTCAGAAGATCCAAGAAATCCATAGAACAAGAGATTTTACAAGGATATCTTTGAAAATATTTTAGGAAAGCTAATAATATATTAAAAAGCTAAGAATTCCTCAGGTTAACAATATTTTGTTTATTAAATATTTATTAGTACAGTTTTGGTATACACTCTAACACACACACACACACACACACACACACACACACACACACACACATATATATATATATATATATATATATATATATATATATATATATATATATATCCAATTTTTATGTTGTTCCCATCACTAAAGGTTTCATGCATCAACTCAGGTATAGCCATGAGTTTGATTTAATTATAGCATACATGAAACTTAGTTTATTAGACCAACATAAAAAAAAGGTGAGATCTTAGTTTCATTTAGATTTTATGCTCTGCTGGCCAAAATTTGAGCACTTTTTTTACCTACAAAACTGTTATAAACGATTTGTATGGTCATCTGTTTTATATATATATATATATATATATATATATATACTCGCACACATACACACACACACACACACACTAACATATATATATATATATATATATATATATATATATATATATATATATATAATATATTTTAACTCATGACCAATGAATCATCAAGTTTGAAGTTGGTAATTTAGCGATGTTATTTTTCATATTATCATTATTATTACATTAACTCTACATTTCTGATTGGTTGGTTGGTTGGTTGGTTGATTGGTTTGAGGGGGGGGGCAAATCATGTAATTTATTTAATGCCAAACCCTTTTTGAATAAATATATTAAATATATATAATTTGTAAACCAATAGTTTGTTGTTGACATTTTTAAACGAACTAGAACTCATTTCTTTGCTCACAGTTAAATGGTTTCAAATATTGTGGAGCACCCCTTCATTGCCATTGCTCCCAGGTCCACTTTGGCCTGGAGTGGTAGCACCTGATAGGGCCCAATCTATAGGTTAAATAGAACTAACTGCACACTTACGCTAAACTGAATTGTTTCAATTGGAACTGATTGACTAAACTGAATAGCTTAAATAGAAATATTTTAACAATTAAACTGTACTTACATTTCAATTGAGTGCTTAGGCTAAACTGAATTGTTTGAAATGGAACTGTTTTTGACTTTGAAACTCTACTTACACTAAACTGATTTGTTTAATACAGAGCTGTTTTGACATTTAACGATGTGAACAAAATCTATATCTATATTAAACTGAATTAGCTGAATTAGAACTGTTTGAATAAACTGAATAGCTTGAAATAGAAATGTTTTTGACAATTAAACTGTGCACTCATGCTAAACTGAATTGTTTAAAATAGAACTGACTATTTGCATAAAAATGGATTTGGCGTTAAATAACCTACAAAGATTGATATGCCAGAAAACCCAACCAACCAACAAGTTGGGGCACTACATTAAAATTAATACTACTCTGTAGTAATTGGGGTTCAACTTTTTCTTTTTTAAATATTACATCACGATGTGTGTGTGTGTGTGTGTGTGTGTGTGTGTGTGTGTGTGTGTGTGTGTGTGTGTGTGTGTGTGTGTGTGTGTGTATTGCAAATTAGCACATATTGCTTTCTCATGAGTGGATAGAAAATGAAGAATTTATTCAACTTCTCACTTCGTTAGATTTGATATGATATCATTTCATAATGGAATTGGGATGCTTGCATGGCCATCACAAAGAAAATTGCTCGATCCACTTCAGTTAGTATTCATATCATAACCGTGTACACGTCAAATACTCATAATCTGAACCGGACATTGGCATAATGGTTCGAGTGTTCGCCAATGGCCCGGGAGACGTGGGTTCAATCCCAGGTCCAGTCATACTAAAGACTCAAAAAATGGTACTTGATGCCTACTTGCTTAACACTTGGTATTATAAGGTAGGGATCCAGGGTAAAGTGGGTTAATCCTGGGAAAGGAGTAGCGCCCTCCCCTATACCTTGGTGTAGTAGCTATCGAAAAGGGAGCCTTCGGGTCACCCTTGACTACGGTCGCCAACTTTACTTAGTTTTTACTTTATACATAAATCTACCATTTCAAAATTTTTCCTGTCATTTTCTCATTTAGTGTGGGCTCCTCATACCTTTCACAATCAATCAATAAATAAATAAATAGATAGATAAATAACCAGGACAGCGCCACATTGGATAAGGCGTTTGGCTGGAAAATGCTTTTGAGTGAAATCATTTGGAGGTTGCAGGTTCAATCTCAGCAACAGGTAAAAATAACAAGAAATACTTACTATAACTTAACACTTGTACCCAGTCATGGTTAACAGAAATGGAACAGTCTACACCTGTGGTTCAAATAAAAGGTTATGTTCGAAATACTGTGTGGGCTCCAGAGTTCTACCTAAAACACCTGAAGAAGGCCAAAGGACATATTGGCCGAAAGGTTTGGGATATAATAATGACGATGAGGTCAATAGTCGGAATATTCTAAGTAATAACAAATATTAGAATGTTCAGAACGTAATTTCGTTTTACCGAAAAGGATATAAAAAAAAAACAAATATAAGTTAAATCCATTTAAAAATTATTATCAAAAATGTAATCACCTTCGATTTCAATGGTTGAAGCTCAATGAGAAGGCAAATTTTTGATTCTACGTTTAAAGAAATCTGTCGTTTTACATTTGTTTTTATATCCTCTCAGGTAAAACGGAATTACTTTCCGAAGCCTCTAATATTTAGATGAATTGAACTTACATTTATTTTTTATATGTCATTGTGAAAGGCATATATCTATCTCCTCTTTCCCTCCCCAGTTATGAATAAGTAATAATACAGACTGGATTCTCTAACCTTGATAAGGTGACTAATTTAGAAGACGGAAAACTGTGCATTCAAACCGGAAGTTCTTTACTTAGAAATTGACCATCCTGCCCCTGGAGGGGGAGGTTGGGTAAACACATTTGTTTTTACATCCGCTCTGATAAAACATGATTACTTTCCGAACACTAGACTAAATAAATAAAAGGCTGAGTTGATAGTTATCGTCAGACACATGCTTGAAAGCCAAAAGAAAAAAGAATCATTCAAACATTATTTCTCTAGTGTTATATAATGTGTGCGTTGAGAGACCTTGTGCTATACTTGAACGAGAGACATCTGCAACACTGGCCAGATGAAATGAGGTCACTAGCGGGCAGATTCAAAATACTGAAATGTCATTGGCGTAAAAACTAGAAGCACGTGGTCTCGAATGATTTAGCACAGTGACATATATACACGGTGTGCTAGAGTAACCTCAAGATGACGTATACAGGCAAATAAAAAGATACACACACACACACACACACACACACACACTCTCTCTCTCTCTCTCTCTCTCTCTCTCTCTCTCTCTCTCTCGTTTTTACTTAAACTTCTACGTTCGAAAATAATCCGCATAAAGTAAAAGATTATTTTCCAAAAGCAAGCGTTGAGTTTTCTTCTTTAACCGGAATGAGACAAATCAATAACCGGTATATATACTGCCCGGTCGGTTGGAGTTGTCGAATACGCACGGCAGAGAAGTAAGACCTCTAAACGAGTGTCCTGTGTATAAAAACTAAACTGCATCTGACGGTAAACCTCCAGTCCCAGTTATTTAGGAAATATGGAGTACCCCTTGATTGCCATTACTCCTAAATTCACTCTGACCTTTGGTGGTAGTACTTGTTAGGGTCCTATTTATAGGTCAAATAGAACTGTTCAATCATTTATTAAGGGTTATTATTATTGATTATTCAAATCCATACAGCTGTATGCAAATAATATATATTACATAGGAAAACTTGATAAATAGAATTATTAGCGTGCAAACAAATGAACTCTTACAATTCGTTCGAAAATAACGTTACCTACAAACTATTTGCATATAAATCATATATATATATATATATATATATATATATATATATATATATATATATATACAAGACTTGGCATTAAATAACCTATAAAAGGTTGATATGCCATAAAACACCAACCTACCAACCAGCCTAACATCGCTTCTCGGCCTTTTGGCCAGCGAGAAGTTTTTTTATCCTTCGGTCTCAGGGGGCCTTCCCCCCAGGCTTTTACCTCCTTCGGGAGGGTTGGGTTTATCGCCCGGCGCCTGAGGCGCCCCTAATAAGGGGAATGCCGACGGGGCCGAGGGCATTTTTGGAAACTGCCGGATGCGTGTGGGCTACGGCCCTGCACCCGGACCCACCATAAAAAAGGCCTTGTGCCATACTTGCCCGTTTGGTGGGGCAGGCAACAAATACCAACCAGCCTAACCTGTGGACCGCTGGTTAGAATTCAGAGTTTTCATTCTCCTAAAAAGATAGTCCTACCTAGGTTAAGCAATGTGTCTGGCAATTCACTCATAGCTGTCGGGCACAAATTCGTACCATTCCAAAGAAATTAGCTTGAAATAAAACGCGAACAACATCGTCCAGGATTTGATCTCGGATCCCCGATTCCATAACCGTTACGCTTAGCGTGCCTCCTTGTATCTGTTGTACATTCGATTGAAATAATTTCTTTCGATGTGTCTTTTGTATAATTAATCGTACAGCATCAAATCCAAACCGTACTATTCTACCTGCTGCTGCTGTGTGAAACACGTTTCTTTTTCTTCCATAAACATCAACCAATTATGGCGGGTTTCTTTGTCCTTTTCTGCGGACGTTGGTAGATCGTGAAGCTGATTATTCTCAATCAACTTCTATTCGGGTTCCTTCTATAGTCTTAATGCCGTCTGAGCGATACTTGAGCTTCAGTAATGAGTTTGACAGTGATAAACCAATAGATAATAGCGACATTCACAGGAAAAAGATGGAGGCAGACGGGAAATATGATAAGTGAAATAAGAATTTGTATCGATAACTGATGTTGTTATTAAAGTAAGAAATATTGTGTTACTTGGAATAGAATTGATGAAAAGACAAGAGGAGCAGACAAACCGAACTGACTTACGGTCAAGTCACGCTGAATGAAAAAAGAATGGTGCCTACAAGATCATAGAAGTAGAAGAGACTCTAAAATAGGCTGTTTAGTAGATGGGTGACCACAAAGAAGCAGCAGATACTGTAAGTAACCTGAGGCCTATGTGCCAGATTAAAATAAAGCTTTGTAAATTCTTCATGCTTACTATCAAGTCACGTCGAAAACACTGTTTACTGCCATATCACCGAGGTAGAAATAAACAATGGACTTGTTGCTTTCTAAGATGAGTAATCACGCAGGAACAGTAGTTACTGTAAGCTTTTAAAGTTTGCGTTCCACAATAATCAAAGCTTAGAAGAAATCTAGGCAAAGAAAGTAAGAAGTTAAGCAGTGATTAGCCTATTCAGTACTTATATAGTTGACCACATAGGAGCAGGTGTTATTGTAAGGGACCAGAAGCCCGTGTGACAGGCTAAGCTAAGCTTTATAAATAACAAGAAAAAGAAAAGAAGTTAAGTTGTTATAAACACACCCAGTATTTAGATGATTGATCACAAAGGAACAGCTAATACTTGATAATTGACCCCCTTTAACTTTTCGCTTTATCTGTTGGGTTTGTTTTTTTTTTTTTTGTTTTTTTTGTTTTTTACCCTGGTTAACCACCGATCTCGGTGACTACTAGGATCTTTGATGTTAACCATTTATAATCTTGGTCAACAGAACAGATTACAGACACAAAAATACACAGGCACACAAACACTCATAATGTCGATGGGGCTCGAATCTTTTGAGTCTAATGTCGTATTATTAAATTTCCTTCGCATATTATCATGATAAACAGAAAATTATTATTTACTTTCAAAATTTGGCTGTTAAGTTTATACAAAAATGTATTCTCTGAAAAAATTGAGAATAGAACGCATTTGAGATTTTTAAAGATTATTTTTATTATTTCACCCAGAAATCCATTCGTCTGAGCATAGAAGGATTTCGTTTGTTTTGGGGACTGATTTTCACCAGCTTTGAAAATAACTAGCCACGTTATTTTTTCTTCGTGAAATATATTTAACACAATCAGCAGCATTTATCTAAATCAACATTTCAAAGCATGAGAATAAATAAAATCTATAAATGTTTGTGAGTTAAAATGATTATTCATGATGATTTGAGTCAAGACGTTGAGTTCAACCAGTATCAAGAGAAAACTACTTATTCTAAGAGATTTTTTGATGTCTCGAAATAGATAGACTTGATATAATCGCACTTAAGACTGAACTCCCCCCCCCCAAAAAAAAACCACCCCAGAACAGTCACTGTTAAAACCATTATTATTTCGAAATAATAAAACGAAAACGAAATGGAATCTGTTTTGTTTTTTTTGTTTTTTTTCTTTAAATGTGAATTCAATTGTAGGTTCAATTTTGTTTAATTTTGTGATGGCATTTCGTCGTCTCGTTTTGTATGTATATATTAGAAATACATCATTTGCATACAAGAAGTTTTTAAAGTTTAGGTGTATGATATTTTGAGCTAAGTTCTTAGAATTCTAACATATATATAAAAAAAAGAAAAATGCATCCAAGAAAACCACTTAGAAGATAGTCAATAAGTAAACCAAACATTTGTGTAAATATTTTTAAAAGTGAAGCGTATTTGTTTTTAATTATTCGACATGAATATGACTTGGTTGACTGATAAGGAGAGGTTGATTTAAGATTTTGTAAGCGGTAAAAATTCTACAACTTTGACATTGAGGTACAAGGATTTAATATCTAAGCTATTCATATGATCGTTCTTCATATCGAGGGTAATATTTGTGATTTCTACAACGTTTAACGGTTAATTGTATTTATGAGAGTGGGGTCATCCTTATCGTGTTTTTACAAATTTATGAATTTTTCTATCAGTACCAAATACAATAGATCTTAATAGAATGTTGGGTCTAGGTAGATCATATAGTCTAGCATATCTTATGGTATTCTTACTAAGGAGACCAAGAAAAAAAACCAATAAAATATGGTACTGTACAGAGCCCTGAAAATAAACAGGGCATTTAATGTTATCTTACAAGGCAATATTGTCTTGGAAATTAAGTGATAAATTATATATATATATATATATATATATATATATATATATATCGGCAGTAAGTTAAGGAAACCCTGTATTTCTATTAAAAATACTCCTAAAAATGAGAGAGTTTTGTATTGTTTAATGTAAAAGATAAAATTCCAGTAACTACGGTGTATTTGCTTTTATTTTTCAGTTTTTCTTTTTTTTCGTTTCACATAATCCCGTACAAAAAAATTCAAATTTAGACTCGTCTATTCGCCATACATTTTGCTTAATTATAAAGATCTTTTATGATAACATTTTTTCCCTGTTCACGCCACAGTAGTACTTTAATCGGCCTTCGGGCTTTTGACCTTGTGTCAAGTCGTGTCTGGTGGGAGGCAACGACAAATATCCACCCCACAGTAGTAGTAGACATTCTGAGAATATCAGAATTTTCAACGAACATAAATGTTAAAACAAGATCAAAATAATAACTCAGCTCCGAATAAAACTGAAATTGGTTGTTCTTACCGGAAACACTCATTTTGGCCCAAACAACTGTCACTGTTTGAAGTGTTTTAAAAGTATTTTGCACAAAATCAAAGCAAGAAAGCGTTGAAGATCGGATTCAAATTGAAATTTTATTCAAAGAAGACTAGTCTCAAAAACAAAATTGTTTTTGGACATGAAATGCAATATTTGTTGCAAAGGTAGTTAGAAAATGGCATAAATGTTGTCAGAAAAGAGCTTAAGTACCAAAAGTGAAAACTATTGCTGAAGATAAACACTTGATTATTAAGAGGAAAGGATATAGAAGGAAAACAGCTCCATGATGGACAGCTGAACTTAATTCTTCTCGACAGTAACCAGTAGAGCTCTCAACTTTTAAAAAAAGAATTAGATCAGTGGGGCTCAAAAGGGCGTTTATCTACCCAGAAACGATTGTTAAGGGAGTTGGAAAGGCAGAAAACCCGTAACGAGCAAAAAAGCATCGCAATAAAAGTAAAAAATGTATTGTAAACAGATGAGACAAAAATGAACATTTTGGTTGTAAAGAAAAGTGTATGCGTGAAGAAAACCAGTAGAATGCCTAAAGGATAAACATAGTAGTAGGTCTTTTATGCTGTGAGGGATTTTGGTGGACGAAGGGCTGGTGATTTGATTCCGGTCAAAGGAATCAAATAAAAAAACCAATATCATTCGATTTTAAAAAGACATGCTACATCATCTAGTTTACGCATAACTGGAAAAAAATCACCTTTCAATATTACCACTTTCCAAAACACTCAACTAAATAATGTCAAAATTAGCTCGAGTCAAAAAAATAAAAATAAAAACAAACAAAATTTGGGAAATTAAGACTTGGCTACCACAATCTGCTGACCTCTATTCCATTTAATTAGAATGAAATGAACTGAATAGGAAAATTCAAAGAGATACCCAAAAAGTGAAATTGAGTTTTTCAGTGCTTGAAGAATACTTTGGTGGGTCTGCCATCTACATTTTTAATGTTGGAAAGAATCACAAGAATTTGTAAAGAAGTCAAGTGGGGTTTTTATTGACGAAAACAAAATATGAGGCTGTTGTATATTTTTTATAATTAAGTGGTTATTTTTGTTAAAATAAGAGCAAATACATTTTAGTTAATGAGATTTTACTTTTAAAATATCATTTTAATGTCTTTTTAAAGAAATGCAGGGTGTCCTCAAAAATCTTTCATGTAGTAAATATATATATGTAGTCACCGACAGACTGACTGTTTCGTTGGATTATAACTCTTCAGTGTGGCAAGACACATGAGATAATTCAAATTAGTGTCAAAATCTAGCTGATTTTGCGCCAGTCGGATATCTTACCCCTGAGATACCGTCATCTCAGCGTAAACGAAGGAATTTTTTTAGGTATATATTCACATATACGCTTAGCGGCTACCAGAGCAGTCAATTCATGAGAAAGTTTTTGCATTTACGCGTATGTGGCAGCCGGCAATTCTTCACTCAAGTGCTCAACCCACAAGTGATATATATATATATATATATATATATGTGTGTGTGTGTGTGTGTGTGTGTGTGTGTGTGTGTGTATAGGAAAACTGATAACAACGATCGAAGTGGAAGGAATGATTTATTAGCGGGTCGACACTATAGTGTTTCGGTTCTACTGAACCATCATCAGGACCATGAGGGGTGATATTAATAATTTTAAGTTAACGATGGATGTTTAGAAATGTGAAATACAAAAACCTAGGGGAAAATATGTATAGTAAGAAAAAATTGGCCGTTTAACTGGCGAATCAGCGTTTGATGTTTAAATTATATATGTATGTGTGTAAAAGGAAAAAACTGAAATACTACCACAGCGGTCTGTCTTTCAGTCTCTTTTTTACCACTCTTCTCCAGGGTCACGTGACTGGATTTTTTTTTTAATAAACATTGTTAGCCAAGAGCGTTAGGTTGGTATAAATAAACAAACCGTCTTTTAAGAAATGAAAAGTCGTACATTCAGACGTCCAGCGAAGGTCTGACATTATGCAATCCATAAAAATGGCTAGTGTGTAAGTGTCTTAACATTAGTATAACTAATAAACAAACTCGTATTAACTTTAGCAGCTTACGAAAGGATTTAGTTTTGAAACACTAAAAGTCAGTTTAAAAAAGTGGCCGTAGGACTTTTACTAAGTTGAAACATACTATTTTAAAAGCGTACATTTTTTTCTTTTTCTTTTTTTTCCACGTCTAAGATATCTCTTACTTGAAAAAGTACTACATCACATCTGGGCAAAGATATTGGTCTGGTATAGTCACATTATACTACCTAAGAAAAATGACTAAGCTAAATTAATGTGGAACCCAGACAATAGGGGGGGTGTCCTCGTGGTGTAATGGTTAAAGCGATGGACTGCGGAATCGTAGTAAGCGAGTTCGTACTCCAGTCGCGCTATTACGTTCACTTTCGGGCAAATACCCTTGGGAAAGGTATGAACCCTCTTATCCTCCCAGCTATGGGTTAAATAGTACCACTACTGTTCTTCTAGGAGAATGGCTTTGGTATTAAATAACCTGCAAAGGTTGATATGCCATTAAACAAAGAAACCAAGCCAAACCAGACAACAGGTAAGGCTGTCATGATCGGCAGGTGCCCTCTATGTTAACTAACATAGGGGATCCGTCCAGCATCCTGCAAATAATGGATATTCTTATTTCAGGTAAACAAAGATTAAAGGAACACTGCGTCTAAGAAACATCAAAGAAAGAAATGGACTAGAGATGACAACAAAAAATAATTAACTGTTATTTAAAAAGCAATCCGACGCAAAGATGGCAAAGATCTGGACAGAATCCACTAAATATAATAGAACGATTTAAACCAGTTGCCGACTAAACCAGTTTGATGTTTTGGTTTTTTTGTTTAATGGCATATCAACTCTTTTAGGTTATTTAATGCCAAATCTATTCTCCTAGAAGAACAGTAATGGTACTATTTAACCCATAGCTGGGAGGATAAGGGGGTTCATACCTTTCCCAAGGGTATTTGCCCGAAAGTGAACGTAATAGCGCGACTGGAGTACGAACTCGCATACTATGATTCCGCAGGTCATCGTTTTAACCATTACACCACGAGGACACCCCAAACCGGTTTGATTTTAAAGTGTGATGGAGAATGGGAGAATCATCCTCCATGACCCAAATGAGCGTGAATTCAGGAAGACAGGCATGAAATTAATGTTTTCACCCATGGTCAGCATTGATATGCTGATGTTCAATCAGGGTTGCCAACCTGAAAAAAAAACAGTTTCATTACTTTACAAACCCACCATGTAGAGTTGGCAAATTTGACAATATTATGAAACAGAAAATATTTGATTATTGGTGTGGAATTTAATGGCGTAAATGTCGTGTCACGTCTGAAGGAAAATAAGTAGTCTGCGTTTTAAGTCTTCTTAAGCCGATCCAATAAGAATGAAGAACCGATACACGCCCTTCTTTTACAGCTACGCCTCCTTTATGACGTAGTTTTTCTCCTAATAAACTACTTCCGCTTTCAGCTTTCTTTTATTTGCTCACACCTACGTAATAAAACCAAAGAAAACTTAAAGTAAGAAATATCTTGAGTAGTGTATTTTATCTCTCTCTTTTTTTTTAAAGATTTCTTTTCAAATTTGCTGAGGGTTCTTACTATTCCTTTTCCGTTTTTATTTCTCTCTCAGCACAATTATCGACTGCTAAGATTTCATTTTTTCCCCCATTTTTTCAAGTCTAATTTTAGGTTTTTACCTTCAACCTTTGCATTTTCTTTTAATTTTATTCCCGTTATGCAATACTCATCTGACCCCTTTTGTTCTTAAATGTCCCCTTCTTATATATTTGTGCTTTCTTTTCTATTCTTCAACGTTCTCATCAACAACTTCCTTCAGGTGGATCCTTTATCGTTGTATGACATCCTACAGCGAGTTTTTTTTTTTTACATAGACTCCTAATTCAAAAGAAAAGAGAAAGAGTAAGAGAGAGAGAGAGAGAGATGGTGGGGGGTAGAGATTTTTTAATTCAATTTTATTCATCTTAAACAAATTTAATTGCATCGAAATGAAAGCTGCAACTCGGATGAATGCCAAAAACTCTCACTAAGAATCAACATCGATTACCTCTTTTATACAGTTTTATCTTCTGTTTTTTCTCACCTCATCACGGAAATGACACATCTCGCGAGAACGGGAATATTCTCGAAAGGGAAAACTTAGTGGATCCAAAACAGTGTTCTACACATTGCCACCATAATCAACTTGGAATATCGTCAAGCAATAAACGATCTTTTCTGGTTACATTTAAAAACGAAATTTCACAATTAGCCATTTATAATATCATTCACTTTAAGAAACGGTTATCAAGTATCAACCTGAGACTTGCATACAATCAGCTATTATCTCCGATTGAGAAGAAGTTGATTGTTGGGATTGTCCCCCGGAGAACTAAATCGTTCTTTCTGATACACAGTGAACTAGAAATATTTCAAGTCCTAATGTTTCTGCTATTATAGCTAATAACTTTAAATTCCTCGGAGATAATCATCAAGTAGCTGTTAAAAAGTTACTTATTTGTCGGATAAAACATTTCAGAGATTATCTTGGTAGAAATTTAAGCCATTTTCTTCGGTTTTGCCTAGGGTGCCTGATTTTGAGGTTATTTTCCGAAAAATACGCGTAGCTCTAGAAAGACAAGACATTTCTAGTAATCTAGTTTGCTCGTAGGAGCATTAATCATATAGTGTGTCTTTTGGGAGGTATAGACGGACGATTCCCGTCACTCTCCGGTTTTCTTTTGAATTCAAAGTTTTCCTTCTAGACTGTTTACTATACCAAGATAAAAGAGCCCAGTCTGCCCTAGTATTTATCCCTAGCAGGAGGGAAAATATTCCAACCTTTCCCAAAGGTATTAGTGTTATAAGAAATGCAAACAGCTAAGTCCACTCCCTACGACGATAACGGTTACCCTACGAGCGCCTCGTTTATACCACTGCTATAATGATAGGTAAAGGAATTAAAGGTCACGTGGTAAGATTCAAAAAATCAAAAATCTCTGGCTGCTATTGTATCATAATAATAATTCAAGATTTACAGCGGGAAATTATTATTATTTAAAAGTTAACAGAACGAAATACAGGCTTGTTGTCGAATCAGGTTGAAAGCATCAGTTCTCGATTGTTCGCCGAAGTTAAGCAAACGATGAACAGTTCTATACTTAGATGGATGACCACAAAAGCAACAACAGATATGATAAGCAGCCAGAGACCCTTATGCCACCCCTAATCAAAAGAGGGCGTCATGGTTAAAGTTCTGAACTGCCACCTTGAAGTAAGCAAATTTAAACTCCAGTAGCATTACTGTCTCCTTTTGGACTAAAATCGTTGAAATAGGTAATTAACCCCCCACTTATTGCCCTAGTTATGGGTTAGTTAGTATCACTGCGGTTCAACAAAGATCGCTTTGACATTGAATAACCCACATATGTCTATTAAACAAAACTAATCAAATCTTAGGAAATAAAAACAGAAAGAAAATTGAATATTCATTATCAAAGTCTCCTCACTATATATAACTGAAAGAAAGTTTTACATCTTTTTTTCTTTCCAGAACGCCGTGAAATGTTTTTAAACGGATGTCGTCCAAAGAAAAGAAAAATATACGGGCTTTCTAAAAAAAAAAAACATTTTTTGCCAACCAATGAAGAGGATTACTTTTTTTTCAATTTACATGGAATTTCATTTAAAATCCATTGACTTTTCAGCGGATAAAGAAATTGGAGAATCGATGTGCCAATAATTGAATATTGGAATAACATGTACGTTTTATGATCCAAGTCATCCTATTTTTGGTGGAGTCGAAACCATTTCATCACCTAATCCTACTTGTTCAAATAGCATTTTTATAGGAAAAAGATTAATACGATCTTGAAATATTTATCGTACTCAGTGTATTAAAAAGCAAGTGTGTATTTAGCAGAGCAAGAGACTGATTTTTTTTCGGTCCCTGGTCTGGAAATGTCCCGAAATCATTTTTTATCATCAATAATCCTTAATTGCATTAAAAAAAAACATTAAAACGTTCAGGAAATAATTAAAATTCATTTTGGTCAATTTTGTCTAGAAATTGGTGTCTCCAGGTTTATTTGTATTTTTTTAAAGAAATAATAAAGCATCAATAAAAAATGGTGGGAGAAGAATTTTTACCTGAAATAAAGGCAATTTTTTTCAAGTCATTAAAGAAAATTCAAAACAATATTTTTAATTGATGATACAAAACGTACAGAACATAAATGAAATGAAACCTGATTATTATGGGTTTTTTTTATATTAGCTAATGTCAAAAGATTAACAACAGTCCAAACCGAATTTTGTCTTTTAATCCAAACCAAAATAAAAATACAAAACAACCATTGATTTCTTAACCTATTGTGAAAAAATCTAAAATAAAAAAATTACTTTTTTCAAATTTGGACGAATAATAACAATAAGAAATATACCAAAATGACAACAAAATCCGCAAAAGTTTTTTTCATCCTTTAATGGTCAGTTACACTTATCTTAATTTTTTTTAAATTGGATGCCCCCGAAAAGGGGGCTTGGTGTCCTCAACGAATTTTCTAGTACCCTCTGGATGAGAAGACGCCGTTGTATTCTAGCTCTTGTATTAGGTCACTAAATGATTTAAATAAAGAGATGAGCCATCATATATATATATATATATATATATATATATATATATATATATATATATAGAGAGAGAGAGAGAGAGATAGATAGATAGATAGAGAGAGAGAGATTGACCGACAGACATACCAACAGCCACAGAGGGAGAGAGGAGAGGAGAAACATAGAAATATATACTTTCCTATGTGCGTGTAACTACAACCTAGAAAAACGCTTATGCAAGCGTAATTTTTTATTAGAGCAATGGCCATCTGATGGTTATAAACAAAACCAATAACCTCTGCAGCCATCACTCTAACATATACCTATATCTTTCCCTTTCTTTACCTCTCTGTCTTTTTTCTTTCGACTCTTCCCTCCTTTTATATTTTTATCTTTATTTTATTTATCTATTTCCTCTAAAGCAGAACTTTCGAAAAATCCATTTCATTCTGATGAAGTTCTTTTTTGAATAAAGAACAAAATATCAGAATTGCTGAATCCGTTGTCGGTGTTGGTTTATTCACTTTTATACTTATTTTTTATCATCTTGTCTGATTCGCCAAAATCTACTATTTCTTTATATACTACTGTGCAAAAATCTCTGGCAACTTTAAACTATTGTAAATGTCTATTAATTGCTAACTTATAAGTGGATGTTTACGTTGTTTTTTTTTGTTTTTTGTTTTGTTTTTTTTTGTTTTTTCAGATAAAACGTTGGCCTTGTTGGACTAATTTCTATACCTATTTTTTATTAGGGGTTTTAAATGACAGGAGAAGATGCGAGACAACCCCAAAAATGTCTGTGCAAAAGTTTTCGGTCTCCTCACGTAAGCTAATCACGATACAGTGTTTTCAAACAGAAAATTAGTTGAAATTCACAGTAATTTAAAGTTATCAAAGACTATGGCACGGTATTGGATATTTCTCGAGTATAAACGATCATTTCTAGGCTGCAGTTACCCATTCATACGAAAGTATCCATATATCATCATCATCATCATCAAATCGTGCCACCAGCACGGATATCCCTGACCCTCTCTCGCCACTTCTCCCTATCATTCATCGCTTTTTGCAGGTCTTCAGGGTTACATCCCCTATCCTCACATAACTGCTGTATGTATGTTCGAGCTGGTCGTCCTGCTTTTGCTTGGCCATATGCAGGGGTCCATAGGAGTACATCACTTATTAGCTCGTCCTTGCTTCTCCCGCAGTGTCCTGCGTGTCTGGTTCGTCTAACTTGTATAGTTTTCGTGATAGGAGGCAAGTGGCCGTATAGTTGGTGTCTTGTGGGGTGTTGACGCCAGGACTTGTTCAATATTGCTCGCAACATTCTTGTGTAATTGCCGTCTAGTTTCTTCTTCAGCCGTTTAGTTAGTGTCCAAGTAGTGCATCCATATAGTAGTATCGATACAACCGCTGCCTGGAAGAAACTGCGTTTCATTTTATCGGTCAGGTCTGATTTCCATATGATCGAGAGCCTATCGATAGCTGTCCATGCTTTCGTTAGTCGTGTGTCGATGTCTTTTCGGTTGATGAGACGCTACTTCCTAGGTAGGTGAATTTGTCTACTAGTTTCAGAGAGGCTCCGTCTAGTGTGGTAATGTCGTCTGTTTGGTTGTAACACATATATTCAGTTTTGTGTGCAATGACATGGAGGCCAATGCCTGCGGCGGCTCGTTCCAAACTATGCAGTAGTGTCTCGGCTTGATTTGGCGTATTCGCCAGTAACGCTATGTCATCGGCGTAGTCGGCATCTGTAATTGTTTTTGCGGGGTACCTTCTGCTTCTTTTCTTCGTCAGCTCGAAGCCATTTTCTCTGATTTTGTCGATCGAAGTTCTAAACACGTAGTCTAGACAGATGATAAAGAGGCATGGGGCTAGCGTGTCTCCCTGTAGTACTCCTGCAACAATGTCGAAGTATTGTGTCTCCATCTGGTGAACGTACTTTCACTTTGGTGTTTCTGTAGAGAATCGTTATTGCTGCTACGGTTTCTTTTGGTCGGCCGTATGCTAGTAGGATTTCTTCTATCTTCCCTCTGTGTATGGAATCGAAGGCCTGTAGTTATGTCGCCTGTAGGTTTTTTGTCCGAACGCCTTCAAGGATTCTTCGGATGGTCAATATTTGTGAGATTGTGGATCTATTTCTCCGGAAGCCATTTTGGTTTTTCCTAAGGATGTTGTCTATTTTGGGTTCTATGCGGTTTCGTGGTAAGGCATTGTAGATTTTGGCTGCTATGGATGTAAGTGTTATCCCTCGGTAGTTCTTGGCTAATCTGAGGTCACCCTTTTCAGGGAAAGGGGGGATGCATCCCTTAAGTCAAGACATCGAGACAACATCATTTCATTATATAAGTAACTCAGCTGGGTGCACGTTTTCATTTAATTTTTTTAATTTTTTAAATTAGTCAGTGGAATAATGCTTAACGTACAAGACTGCAACATCATATTCGCGAGTTCGAACTCCATTCACGCGATTAATTTCACTTCCAGAATGATACTCTTGGGAATGGTATGGCTTCGCGTTTCAATAGTATAGTGACTGTTTTTCTACAAGGATAGCTTTGGCATTAAATCACCCACGAAAGTCGATATGCCTTTAACCAAAGAAACCAAACTAAAAATTTAGTCTTGATGACTTTTAATCAAACCTGAAATATTTGATGTTGAGTGAAAGGATTTTATCATTTCGCTATCATTTTACAAAAAACATTTAAAAAAGCAAACAAACAAACAAACAAACAATGTAGCCATGTTTTTGAAATGACGGAAATGAGTAAAGTAACGGTTATCTTTATAGGTTTGGGTTGGTTTCTTTGTTTAAGGGTATATCAACTTTTAAGGGTTACTTGATGCCAAAGCCATCCTTGTAGAAAAACAGTTGTGAAACAATTTAACCCACTGCTGATGTATAAGACGGTTCATGCCTTTCTCAAGAGTATTAATTTGAAAGCAAACGTTATTGTGAGACTAGAGTTTGAACTTACTTACTACCATGTCACGGTGCAGCACGTCAGCCACAACGCCATGAGGATTTTTCCCTATCCTCTTAAAAAATGAACTCGACAAACCAAGTTCAAACCCTGGACGCTGCTGCTTGTGAGTTATTTTGGCACTGATACCTTTGGAAAAGGCCTAAATTCTTATCCTCTCCTCGCGTGGACCCTTCTGGTAGTGTCATCATCATCATGTCGTGCCGCAGGCACGGATATCCCTGACCCTCTCTCGCCACTTCTCGGCAGGGTTATCGTTTATCGCCTCTAGTAGGTCTTCAGGGCCACATCCCGTATCCTCACATAGCTGCTGAATGTATGTTCGAGCTGGTCGTCCCGCTTTTGCCAGGCCATATGTGGGGGTCCATAGGAGTACATCACTTATTAGCTCGTCCCTGCTTCTCCCGCAGTGACCTGCATGTCTGGTTCGTCGAACTTGGATAGTTTTCGTGATAGGAGGCAAGTGGCCGTATAGTTGGTGTCTTGTGGGGTGTTGCCGCCAGGACTTGTTCAATATTGCTCGCAACATTCTTGTGTAATTGCCGTCTAGCTTCTTCTCCAGCCGTTTAGTCAGCGTCCAAGTAGTGCATCCATACAGCAGTATCGATACGACCGCTGCCTGGAAGAAACTGCGTTTCATTTTATCGGTCAGGTCTAATTTCCATATGATCGATTGAGTGAGTTCGAGACTCATAGAGTGTCTTATTCATACAGCCTTGTGTTACATCTAAGCAAAAAAAAAAAAAAGCTTAGTAAATTCCTTTATTTTATGAAGCCAGAATGTTCAGCTACCAAACAAAAATCTTTTGCTTTTTATAAGTTTATTTACAACAAAATAAAAAGAACAAGGTGAACATCATCTAAGAGTACTAACTCTATAATTTTTCTGCAGTAGTAGTAAAATATAGTGGACTTTTTAAACTTGATAAGGCAACAAGTCTACGAAAAGGTAAATCCTCGAATTCAAGACTAGAGGTGGAGGCGCTAGCAACTCAACCCATAAAACTCTATTTGTTTCTAAAACCCCATCATATTCGAGGTGTGGCTGCGGCTCTATCCCCTCAACAGCGTGCTATACGCACATTGCATTTTATGTATTTTCAACCACACAATAAAGAAAGAGGCAAGTGTAGAAAAAAAGAAGAAAAAACAGAGGCAGGAAAAAAAAAGAAAGGAAGAATGAAGAAGACGAAAAGCAAGAGCAAAAGAGAATAAGTGTAGATATAGTGTCATTCTGCGTTTAAATCGAATCTAATTGAATTCGTTTCCAACTGTATCAGAAGCTTAAACTACTCCTTAGTCTGAATAAATAAAAAGATCGAATCTTAAAGACATTTTCACTTATTATCAACCATTGTCATTTTCTTTAAAACTTAATCTTGAATTATTTGTCTTACAGGCTTGAGAATTCCACCTTTCTGCATGGAAGCCATTTTCAGACATCAAAGTAAAACCTTCTGGTCAGGAAGAATCGAAAAATCAAAGACAAAAGAAACATGCTGAAGCTTCAAAACTTTCGTCAATGAATGTGAGAATAGCTGAGTGTCTCGATTTCATAACTTAAAAGTTACCCAGTAGAATTAATTTGCTTACAAATGTAAGAAATGAGATAGACGTGTGCCAAAACCTTTTTTGAAAACAATTTGTTTTCAAAAAAGAAGGCTTTTACACACGTCTGATTCATTTCTTACATTTGTAAGCAAATTATAGAAAAAAATAGATTAAAAAAAAACAACCACAAAACACTGGAAACTTTTAGACTCACAATGCGAATAAGAGCATTGGCAACTTAAGTAGAGACAGAAAAGCAATAAAAACTAAGAACCTGAAGCAGGAATAAAAACAACTATATGGATATTTCAAGTGACAGACTAACAAGATTGCTCACGAGAGAAACTGAATCTCTTCTAATAGCAGCACAAAACAACGCCATAAGTACCGATTATATTAAAGGGGCAATAAATAAGACACAACAGAATGGCAAGTGTAGATTATGCAAGAAAAGAGATGACAAGATTAATCACATAGTAAGCAAATACAGCAAACTACCACACAAGGGGTGCAAGACGAGGCACAACTGGATGAGAAACGTGTTCCAATTGTACAAGAGACGAAAATTTGACCATACAGACAAATGGTATATGCACAAACTAAAATCTGTCCAAGAGAATGAGACGTAAAAAATTTTTGGGATTTTGAGATAAAAACGGATCACTTAATCTCGGCCAGAAGACTAGACCTAGTAATTAAAAAAAAAAAAAAAAAAAACACTATCAAGTGGATTTTGATTGAAAATGCAAGTGAAAAGATTGACAAATACTTGGACCATGCCAAAATAATTTTAAAAAAGCTGTGAAACTTGAGGGTGACGATGATATCTGTTGTGTACCCACGATTTACGCACTTCAATGAACGAACGAACACACTTCTTTATAAAAATATCTCTCTCACACTTTATTCTCGAAAGGGTTGATGTTTCTGTGGTGTGTGAGAGATGGGTGGAGAGACATATACTCAGAGAGAGGACTTCTTCTTCCCATATTTTCTTTCAGGAGCCAGTGGGGTGCCAACCCTTGCACCCCCTTGCAAGCTCGTCAGAGACGCCTATGATCTGCTGTATGTCCCTCGCTCGACCGTGATTCACTGCACTCTGTCTACATCTGCCCGCGTGGTTCTCATCACGTGATCCCCTTCCGGTTACACACCTGTTCGACCTGAGTGCTCTGACGTGCCGTCATCTTCCTGTTTACTAATCAAAATGTGACAGCTTACCAAAGCACACGGGGTCACTAGGAACGAACTGAAAAGCCATGTTATATGTTAAATAAAATATCCACTGTAGCTTTTACGCTTAGAACCGTCCTCAAATGCTTAGAAATGTAACTCGAAGAAATGGAAATCAGAGGAAGAATTGAGAGAATCTTGTCTATATCATTGGTAGGATTGGCCAGAATACTCAACAGGATCCTGGAGACCGGACGAAACTTGCTGTTTCTCAGACTCCAATAAAAACAACCGGCCATCACTGATGTAAGAAACTCGCAAAGAGAATAACAATAATAATAATAATAATAATAATTGTAATTGGTGCGTTTGGAACAGTAACTAAAGGATTACTAAAGGGACTGGAGGACTTGGAAGTTGGCGGACGGGTGGAGACCATCCAAACGACAGCATTATTGAAAACGGCGAGAATACTGAGAAGAGTCCTGGAAACTTGAGGAGACTTGCTGTCACTCAGACTCCAGTGAAAAACCATCGGCTAACGCTGATGTGAAAAGCTCTGATGAATGGATAATAATAATTAGAAATAAGAACTCGAATGAAGACCATACAAACAACAACACTATTAACATTAGCCAGAATATTGAGAAGAGTCCTGGAGACTTGAGCTCTAGTGAAAGGCCATCAGCTGATGTTAGTGTGAAAAACTCTCAAAGGAGTAAAAACAATAAAGGAGGAAGTATCAACAGAATAGCAATAACTCGAAAAGAAAAATAGGAGGGAAAACAACTGTATGGGTATTTCAAGCGACAAACAAGGGAAATCTCAAACGAGAAAACATGGACATGGCTAAGAAAGGGAAACTGTAAGAGAGAAATTGAATCTCTTCTCATAGCAGCTCAAAACAACGCCATAAGGACTAACTTCGTTAAAGCAAAAATACATAAGACGCAACAAAATAACTAGTGTAGGTTATGTGCTTGTTGAGACGAAACGATCAATCACATAATAAGCGAATGCAGCAAATTAGCTCAAAAAGAGTATAAGACTCAACACGACTGGTTTGGAGAGGTGATCCACTTGGAATTGTGCAAGAAATTTAAATTTGACCATACAAACAAGTGTTATATGCACAACCCAGAATCCGTCCTGGAATATGAGACACCAAAATTTATATGGGATTCTTGGATACAAACGGAGAACATAATCTCGGCAGGACGACCAGACCTAGTGATAATTTACAAAAGAAGGACAACTTGCCGAATAGAGGACTTTGCCGTATCCACAGACCACAAAGTAAAATTAAAAGAAATCAAAAAGAGTGATAAATGCCGAGACTTTGATAGAGAACTGAAAAAAAACTATTGAACATGAAGGTGACAGTGATACCAATTGTAATTGGTGCACTCGGAACAATCTCCAAATGATTAGTAAAGGGACAGAAAAACTTGGAAATAAGAGAACAAGTGGAGACCATTCAAACTACAGCATTATCAAAATCGGCCAGAATATTATGAAGAGTCCTGGAGACTTGAGGATAATTGCTATCCCTCAAACTCCAGGGAAAACCCTCGGCTAACGCTGGTGTGAAAAACTCTCAAAGGAGGAAGAGAACTCACAAGCATTAGGGATCACATAGATGCAACAGTTCAAAAACTCGAAGAGGACACAAGAAAAAAAAAACAAAGAAAGACTTATTAAGCAGCAAGAATGTCAACATAAGGACTAAGAGTGAAACAACAAAAACCATAAATTAAAAACGGAAAGAAAAACAACTGTATGGATACTTCAAGCGACAAGGGAGAAATTGCATGCAAGATGACGTGAACATCAAAAAGAGGGAACCTCAAGAGAAAGACTGAATCACTTTCAATAGTAGCACAAAATAATACCACAAAGACTAATAATATGAAAGCGAAAATTGATAATGTACAACAGAACTGTAGAGATTAATCACGTAAAAAATGAATGAAGCAAACTGACTCGAAATAGAATTAAAAAAGACTAGACACGACTGGGTGGGATAGGTGATCCGCTAAGAATTGTGCAAAGATTATAATTTTGCCATACTATCAAATGGTAAATACACAAACTAAAACCCGTCCTAGAAAATGAAACTCATAAAATTTTCAAGAACATTGAGATACAAACGAATCACCCAATTCCAACCAGAAGACAAGAACTATAAGTAATTAATACGAAAATAAAAATTAGCCATTTAATGGATTTTGCTGTTCCAGAGGACCACAGACTAAAAATGAAAGAAAGCGAAAAGATAGACAAATACTTGGATCTTGCTTGTGAGCTGGAAAAAGTTGTGGAAAATTAAGATGACAGTGATACCAATTGCAGTCGGCACATTTGTAACGGTTCCCAAAGACTTGAAAAAAAGACTGGAAGTATTGAAAATCAGAAGAAGGATCGAGACCATACAGACTATAGCATTATTAAGATCGGCTGGAATACTTAGAAGAGTCCTGGAGACCTGAGAAAACTTATTGTCATTCAGGCTTCAGTGAAAGACCATCAGTCATAATTCGAGTGAAAAACTCGCAGAGTGAAATAATAATAATAATAATAATAATGATAATAATTAGACAATCTTTGAGCCCGCTGGTTTCGGATGTAACTACGGTCCATGATGATAATGATGCATCTATTTAGGATAAAGTTCAGGATTATAACTAGAATTTGATTGTTACATCTGTTATGTAGAGAATTTGAATGATTCAAATTTAGGTTCGTAGAAACACAGGAAAGTCATTCCGTTGCAAATTGGACTGGAAATTACATTATTCTCTGAGAATACTTTAAGAGCAGTAACGTGCAAAAGTCGTCAGTAATTCTAAACTCTTGGAAATTTCTACAAATTGCCAACTTATAAGTGGGTGTTTCGCATTGCATTTTTTACAGATGAAACATTGAACCTGTTGTCCTCATTTTCATACTTAATCATTATATTTCGGGATTAGAGGTTCTGAATGAGAGGTAAAAATGCGAGACTACCCCAAAAATGGCCGAGCAAAAGTTTTCGGACACTTCGCATAAACCATTCACGATACAGTGTTTTAAATCAGAAAAACGTTCCATAGTTAATATGCAAATATTTTTCCGTAACAGCGCCGATTTTTTTCTTAAATATTGTGAAAATTCTTACAATACTGCTGGTTGTTGGGCGGTTTCTTTTCTTTTTCACATGACTCTAACTAAGCGAGAGTGGGTCTCAAATATAAAAGAGAGAGTGTGAGTCTTATATGTAAACGAAAAAAGAACAGACGCTTTCAAAAGTTCTTGGAACTAATTTATTCTATTTGTTGTACACGGTTAATTTTTTTAATTTTTTTATCGTCTATACCATTTCATTATTTTAAATGGGGTAATATTTGTTAGTATCTATATCATTTCATTATTTTAACTGGGGTAAAATCTTTTATCATCTACACCATTTTATTATTTTAAGTGGGGTAATTCTTTTATCATCTAATGGCGATCTAAGATTAGCATAGAATATCATCCGTTGCATAAAATACCACTCCCCTACCCACCCTCCAGGAAAGCTCCGGGCCTTGTGCTCAATTGTATATGTAACTATTTGCAATAAATATCTGCTGTACACTGTTCGTTCAATGTTGATTGTTATGGCGACGAGAAAAAGCAAGAAATATAGCGACAATGGGTTGAATAATTTATTAACGTTTGATGTCTTCTTTGTAACCAAATTTAATTTCTATTCATTATTAAATGACAAAACATAATTAACTTACATTGCCCAGTCAGCTGGGGCTGTTGAATGCACCAGCCGCACCTCTGCCGTGGGGTAAGACCCCCCACACACACCAATGAGTGTCCTGGATACGACACTAAACAATCTGATAGTGAGGTTCCACTAATGCCAGGGTTTTGGGTAATGCAGAGCACCCCTTCATTGCTGTTGCTCTCAGGTCCACTCTGGCCCGGCGTGGTCGAACCTAATAGGGCCCTATCTATGGGTTAAATAGAACTAACTGCACACTTATGCTAAACAGAATTGTTTTACTAAACTGAATAGCTTGAAATAGAAATGTTTTTGACAATTAAACCGTACTTACATTTAAACTGCGTGCTTATGCTAAACTGAATTATCTGAAATGGAATTATTTTTAGACATTGAAACTGTACTTACACTAAACTGATTTGTTTGATATAGAACTGTTTTGACATTTAATTGTATGTGAACAAAATCTGTACTTATACTAAACTGAATTAGCTGAATTAGAACTGCTTGACTAAACTGAATTGCTTGAAATAGAAATGTTTTTCACAATTAAACTGTACTTACATTTAAACTGCGTGCTTATGCTAAATTGAGTCGTTTGAAATTGAATTGTTTTTAACATTGAAACTGTACTTACACTAAACTAAATTGTTATTTATAGAACTGTTTTGACATATTACTCTGTAAACAAAATCTGTACCTACGCTAATCTGAATAAGCCGAATTAGAACTGTTTGAATGAACTGAATAGTTTGAAATAGAAATGTTCTTGACAATTAACCTTTGCACTCATGCTAAACTGAATTGTTTATTTACATAAAAATGGATTTGGCATTAATAACCTACAAAGTTTGATATGCCATAAAACCCAACCAACCAACCAATAACTAACTTACTAGTGTTAAATATAATTTCTATGAGAAAATAATAAGTGAATTATCAATTCAAATACACTTTTAATTCTTGAAATATTTTTAATGGGAAGGATAGTTTTGGTGCGTATTGAGATTACGAATATTATGTTGCAGGTTTATAAGTTTGATCCGGAAATAATCACGATCTATGTGCAAAATGCTTCGCTCTTTGCTTAGTAAATAATGTACATAGCCAAACCCAGATTCCACTATATACGAACTTGAAGAAGCCAGTAAAATCGGCTCAACAATTGCAAAAAGCTTGGGATATCTTGTAAAAGTTTTTAAAATTGTTTTTCATCCAGTAATGTCCAATTTATAAATGAAAACTTGTTAGTTAACCCCCTGTGGACAACTGTAATTTTACTTATCCTGCCAAAATTTTATTCAGCCATAAAGTGTCCGTATAGACCATTTTGAGAATCTCTGCTAAACAGTGTTCCTTGTCATCGGCAAATTTCTTTTGACATTTCTTAGACAAAATCATCAATATAATCTAATTGGTGTCAATTCTTTTGACTTATCATCTCAACATCTTAAACGTTTCTTTTAACATTACTTCAACCTAATTCCTACTTTTCGGTTCGTTCCATATTTGGTCATTTCCATATTTAGTCATTATTTTATTATTTCTAAGCGAGTTTTTTCTTGATATAATTCCTGCAGCTCGGCTAGTTCAGAATATTAGGTTATTTGTTTGGTTGGTTCCGTTCCTTCTTACGGTTATCAAGACGTCCGGGGTTATTTTATGCATAGAGGTTAGAGAATTGCGTACATGTTTCGATTATATTTACATTTTTGTTTAGTTTCTTAACATTTTGGCTCGTGATTATATGATACAAGGTATTCATATCTTATACAAATCATTTTTAAACAGATCTATTTTACACATAGATAGGACCCTAACAGGTACTGGGAGTAATAGCAACGTAAGAGTACTGCATACTCCCCTAGATTTGCAAAAGTAAAGCCTCACCACCAGGTACACTTTAATCATACAGGCCATCCCTTTTGATGGGGTTACTCCTTTGATAGGTTAAATTATTTGGTTTAATGACATATCAACCCGTGATGGTTATCCAATTCCAAATTCCTGTTTGTACATATATTACATGATTTTCAAGTGAATAGTTTAGAGATAACATTATTTTTCATATAAACCTGAACATATTTGTTTTCGCTTTGTTAAATGGTGTCACGTATTGCAATTAATTGTCTACACACAGATGTTTTCAAGTATTGCTATTTATTCTTTTCACACAGATAAGTGGTTTCGAGCATTGGTATCTAATAATAATAATTCAATTTAATATTAATCATTTGTTTTTCATACATTCAAATAGTTTCAAGTATAGTAAATGATTAAACAGTTCTGTTTGACCCATAGATAGGACCCTAACAAGTAATACTGGGTCAAAGTGAGCCAGGAACTAATGGCAACTAAGAAGTACTCCACATTCCCCAATGCTCCAGGACTTGAACCTAACCATCAGAGTCGGTTTAGAGTCCTTACCAGGACACTTGTTAGATGGGAGTCTTACTCCTCTACAAAGATGCAGTTGGTGTATTCTGATGAATTTTTATCTTGAGATAAGTTATTGTCGATAAATTTTATTAGAAGATAGAATATAATAGATAAATCTATAACAATCTGGTTTCTTTGTTTAATGGTATATCAACCTGCTGAAACGATCGTTATAGAAGATCCACAGTTGTATTATTTGATGGATAGCTTGCGGGGGCAGGAATTAGGGAGTCCGTCTCTTTCCTTAGCTATTAGTCTAAAAGTGAACGTAATAGTACAACTGGAATTCAAACTTGCTTATTATAATAACACGGTCCATCATTTTAAATATTACTCCACCTTCAATAGTAATCTCGTGATACTGTTTTAATCTAAATCTGCTGAGTAGGTGAGCCAATGTAACTGGTGTGTCCATCTCTTAGATCTTCATTCCCTTGAGAAAAAATCAGATATTGATTTTTGGTCATTGTTCTTTGTCCCAGCGGACAACCGGAATTCGCTTTCTATTCTTTTCTTTTTTAATTTCGCCAAAATTTTACCTGGAAGTATTTGCAGAATTTAAGACACGTAGCAAGCAAGATGCTTACTTCGATAGTGAATGATTTTCTTTAGGCATCTTTAGATCAAATCATTTAATTTAAATTGACTCATGGAAATTCCATGTTATACATTCATAATTGTACAAATTTTGCTTAACTACAAAGTCAAAATAAATATATTTGTTTGAATGATTGATTTTAACAACATAGCAAACTATTTAGTGTTATTTAATGCCTTGAGAAATTACGTTCTTTATATATATATACGTGGTGCCTTCAATAAGATTCCAGACTTTTTTTGTACAGGCATTTAAAATTATCGTAGACTCTTGAAAATTCACTATGTCATTGCGAAACATCTTATGAGATGACCGACCAATTTGTACGATTTCAGGTTCATATAAATAGCTACAGAAGGAATTGGAATACACCCTACTAAAACCTGATTGTCACAGCGGGTGAATTTCAAAAATGCAATCTGGATGTGAGGACACTTTAGAAGAACGATATGCAATAAAATTCTGTTTTAAACTTGGAAAAATGCCACAGAAACGTATGGAATGCTTCAGACTGCTTTTCGACCATCTTGCATGAATAGAGCATCAGGTTCTGAGTTGCATAAGAGATACAAGGAAAGCAGGGAGTCTTTGATGGATGATGAGAGGAGTGGGAAGAGTAAGGAAGTCAATACAACAGAGTTGATTGGCCAAAGGGTTAGGGTTAGGGTTACTATGTTGAGGTTTTAAGGGAGTTCAGCAAGAGATTCCGTTGTAAGAGGCCAGCACTCTTCAAATTGGGTCAGTGGTATTTCCACCAGGACAATACACCAGTCCACAACTCCATCCTTGTCACAGACTATTTGACCAAGATGGGCATCAAGACAGTTCCTCACCCTCCAGACCTTGCTCTCTGTGACTTTTGGTTATTCCCTAAGCTCAGAGGCTGTCGTTATGAAACAATTGAGGAGATGAAAGAGGCCGTGACGAAGCTCATTGACACGCTCACACAAGAGGTTTTCCCTGGAGCCTTGGAGAAGTTGTTGGAACTGTACAACAAGTGCATTGCAGCCGGAGGAGATTACTTCGAAGGGGACTAGAGTTTCATGTGTGTACTATCAATAAAAGTGCCCATATGAAAAAAGTCTGGAAACTTATTTAATGATCCTAGTATATATATATATATATATATAGACACAATTTTTTGGTAATTGTTTCTTAAGAGTTTCTTGCACACAATTATATGATACAAAGTATTCCAATCTAATATAAATAATTTGTACACCTCGAACTACTGTTTTTCAATCTTCTTCTAGCCTTACTTTTATTGGGCGACGTGTCTTACCTTTGTATACTTTATTACAACAACAAGGGATGTAGTGCATACAATTCTTGGATATATTAAATTCTGTTGGTGGCTTGACATAGAAGACATATCACCGGAGAGTTAAGCCACTTGTGAATATTTTCCTGATGTCACATAGACTACATATCTTTTGGATACCTTCGGCTGGGCTTTTAACACCTGAAGAAGGCCGGAGGACATATCAGCTGAAACGTTGTGGAAATAACAATAAAGACGAAGACAATAGTCCGAAAGCCCTTAATGATAAAAAAATCACCAAGCTTCGTCTCAGAAATTTAGACAACTAATCATCTGGAGGCTGCAAGTTCAATTCTGACTGCAGACGAGTAATAATACAAGAATCACGATCTATGTTCAAAATGCTTCTCTGTTTGCTTAGTAACTAATGCATTTGGCTAAACCCAGATTCCACTATATACGAACTTGAAAAAGTGAGTAAAATGGCCTTAACTTGTACCTGGTTTTTGGAATCAGAGAAATCGACCCCGTGGATTAAATAAAGGACATAGTTCGTAGTTCTGTGTAAGCCTACGAGTTCAACAAGAAATACCTGAAGAAGGCCGGACGACACATCGACCGAAAAATTGTGAATATAACAATAAAGAAAACTCTGAATGATAAAAATTATATTAAGATTCTTAAGAAGATACGAGTTTCAGTTTATGACATATTTCTCTGGTAGCAACTATGAAATTGTATTGCCGGCTAATGGTATAATGAGATATTAAGATAAATATATGTCTGAATTTGAGAAAGAAATTCTTAACCTTTAAGTTTACAGAACAGACGTAAATATTCGAAGTGTGATAAAAAAAAAAAAAAAAGAATCGAGAATGAATCTTTATTCATTTTTGTGTCAAACTAATTTAAGTTTTGTATAAATTTCTTCCCCAAAATATAGTTCAACCTTAAATATAAATGTGCAATAGGTTTGTCTCTCCTTTTATTTTCTTGTTAGAGAGCAAGTATTTACCTAGGTGTCAAATTTCATTTACCGAGAATTTAAAAAAGAAAGAAAAACTCTAATTCGTTAAAGAAATCCACCATTTAGTGTTGTGATGCAAAGCGTATGAGAAAACGAAATTTATTTTCTCCCAGTAAACAAACATTCCACATATAAAGTGAAGCTTTTTGTTTTCGTGTTTTGTTTTGTTTTGGTTTTGGTATTTTTAATTTTTAATTCTTTTATTTTCATTTTAGATTTTAAATGAAATATATATATCAATTTCACTCGGTTCGGCACTCAGAGCGGAGTGAAGAACGTGATCGCAGAGTAAGGAAAGCAGAAATTCCGCTGAACTGGAACCGTCGTTAGGCTCTCAGACAACAGGTGGACCCATGCAGTTGTCGAATGATATCTGAGAGACTAGAACGACCGCTCAGAAGCCCTCCATGAGATCCAATATAGAATGAAACGGAAATGCATTGTGACCAGCCCTGTGGAAAGCACCAAACAGCCTGGCAAGTAGAAATAATAAAGGGTGAAAATATCACCTGATACAATAATACTATGACGTCTAGGTATCTAGACTGCTATCAGTTGGGCCTTCAGGTGGTGTAATGGATAGCAAGCTAGACTAGCAAACCTTCACGAGTGAGTTCAAGTCTCACTGGGTACTACATTCATATGGCCTTATACCACAACTAAGTGAAAAGCTTAGTAAATTACGACCGCTATCACTACATTGTTCGAAACTATCAAAGAGAGTGTCCGTTATATTAGTTCTGCTTTTCTAATAAAGTCACATCCATATTTAACCTATACAATTTACCAACAATAATCTTAAGATTTATTTAATCATCTGTAGAAGATTCAGAGAATGAGTTGACAAGGTGGAAACTGTTAGAAGTGATTATATCATAAAATTACTCTCATGGAAGTGTTATTTATTTAATCGCTATTTATATAGATATATGTATTCTGCAAAATGTCGCCATTTTTGATTATCAATTTCGCGTATACTCTTTGTCTACAGAGCAGCAAGCTAGAGTCGACTGGACTCTGTCTGCAAAGAAAATAGCACCATAACACAATTCACTTTTCTGGAAATTTGGACACTGCATACAGTTATTTTAGGATTCATAGATTTGAAGAACGAGACACGAAACAGTTCGCTAGAATCTTCTTTTTCATCTGTTTTCATTATAATTAATAAATACGGTCTTTTTAAAGCAATCATAAAATTCTATACCACAAAGAATATATATATATATATATATGTGTGTGTGCGTGTGTATGTTGTGTGCCTGTGTATATGTGTGTGTTTTTTCTGCGTATAGACGTGTAAGCGGGAGTGTGTGCTTGTTTTGCATGTGTGTGTGTTGTGTATATGTGTGTGCGTGTATTGCGCGTGTGTGTATATGTGTGCGTGTGTCTGTGTTTTGCGTGTGTCTGTGTTTTGCGTGTGTCTGTGCGCATTTTGCGTGTCTGTATGTTTTGTGTATGTGTATGTATGTGCTTCTTTGTGTATGTCTGCGTGCATGTGTGTTTTGCGTGCGTGTGTGTTTTGTATAAACGTGTTTTGTGTACGTGTATGTGTTTTGTGTATGTGTATGTGAGCGTGTGTGCCTTTGTGTGTATGCGAGCGCACACACACACACACACACACACACACTCACACACACACACACACATATATATATATATATATATATATATATACGGGGGATGCTCCGAAAGTCAAGTCTCTGAATTATTTCCACTGATACTTCAGCAAATAAACGAAATGCATTAATAATGTTATATGGAGAATGTTTTCACTGAAAAACACATTTTTTTATTTTCATGTTGTGTTTCCCATCTCTTTTTTATCTGTTGAATTAAATAGAAGACATTTATATAGCTGTGTCCCTTGTAACATTATGATGGTTACATTTAAGAATTATTACATTAATAGTATTGTAATAGATAGATAGATAGATAGATAGATAGATGCGCTGGCGATTCAAACAGTCTTTAGACGAACACTGCTGAATTATTATTGAAAATTTTCACTGTATAACTCTGATTAATTGCGAAGTCTTGCTTTAACTGCAGTTGCAAGAGAAGAGATTATGCTGAAAAATAAATATTTCAGGAGTAGAATAATGTTTTTTTATATAATTAAGCCACCGAATTATTGACCTACCCATGGAGATAGATAGATAGATAGATACTAGACTTAGTTTGACACAAAGATGAACTGCAAAAATGGACTGAAGAAGAAATTTATGTCAGTGTTTCGACAAGAGAAAGCTAACCAATCTTCCTACCTGGATACGGATATTTTTACCAGTTGTAAATTTGCAATTATCTCAACAAAGACACCTGTCCTTGAAGTTAATGTTGCATAAAGCGATGAATCCATTGTCACGTTTTCTCATTTCCCACAAGAAAGATTTTTTGGCGTAAAATCTTTGATTCTGATAGAATATATCGGATGTGAGGGACGTTTTAATATCAAAAGATTGGAATATTTTTTTTGCAATAATAGAACTCGTTATTGACAAAAAAAACTCAATGAGCATGAAAATCACTTCATAAACGTATACAATAAAATGAGATTTGTTTTTAACAAACAATTTAAAAAATAAGGATTGCTTGTGTGATGATCGAACAGAACCAAAAATCAACGTCATCCTTCAAACTCCGGCTCAAAGACAAACCAGTGTTAGCCGACCAATAGAAACCTACGTTTATCTATATTTACCAACCCCTCCGCTCGGGCAGGATATGACACAAAGACAATTTTTAAGCGGAGTTTAACAAGTTTGAATTCAGTGTTTTCCTTCTCCTAGACTAGTTGCCTCACCAAGGCTGAAGAACCCAGTCTGTCCTACTATTTACTCATAACTGGAAGGAGAATAATTGGATTCATACCTTTCCCAAGGGTATTAGTGCTATGTGAAATGCAATCAGTCTCGTCCAGGATTTGAACCTACGTTTATCAGCCCAGTACGGACACTGGATGCCTTCTAGGGGACTTCCTCAGAATGAGAAAGTATCAAGAGAATCAGTGCTGTCAGCACACTTTGATGATGATGAGGGGGAGGAGGAGGATGCATCACTGAGTATCGTTTTAGAAACATAGCCCTGACATTAAATAAGATATGTTCCCATATAAAGTTTAACGATGGATGCATTAAAGATATTGGTGCCGCGTAGTCGACATGATCGCTTTCTGGCGATCGGGGAACGTTTTTTCGTGTGGGCAGAAACAGAGTCACTAAGTTTTCCAAACAAGAATGAAACTTTTATTATTTTCATTCTTACTCGGATTTGTACCCTCGCAGTGGGTTACTCCAAAAGTAATATTCATGGACTGAATAAAGATTTCGATTTGAAATAACCCAGAAGTTTTTCGACTTCGACTAAAGAAGAAGACCGGAGTTGGTTGGTTGGTTGGTTGGTTGGTTGGGTTTTATGGCATATCAATCTTTATAGGTTATTTAACGCCAAATCCAATTTTTATGCAAATAGTTCTATTTCAAACAATTCAGTTTAGCATAAGTACACAGTTTAATTATCGAGAACATTTCTATTTCAAGCTATTCAGTTTGTTCAAACAGTTCTAATTCAGCTAATTCAGTTTAGTATAAATATAGATTTTCTTTACGCACAGTTTCAATGTCAAAAACAGTTCCATTTCAAACAATTTAGTTTTGCAAAAGCACGCAGTTTGAATGTAAGTACAGTTTAATTGTCAAAAACATTTTTATTTCAAGCTATTCAGTTTAGTCAAATAGTTCTAATTCAGTTTAGCATAAGTATGCAGTTAGTTCTATTTAACCCATTGATAGGGCCCTATCAAGTGCTACTATTCTGAGCCAGAATGGACCTGGGACCAATGGCAATAAAGGGGTACTCCTCATTCCCCAAAGCTCCAGCATCACTGGAACCTCACAGTCAGATTGTTTAGTGTCATATCCAAGATACTCATTGGGGAGAGTCTTACCCCTCTGCAGAGGTGCAGTTGATGTATTCTACAGCCCCAGCCGACTGCGCAATACACAGAGTTAATGTCAAAACAGTTTTATTTCAGATAATTCAGTTTAGCATAAGTACACAGTTTAGATGTCAAAACAGTTCTCTTTCGAGCAATTCAGTTTAACATAAGTACGCCGTTTTAACGTCAAAACAGTTCTATTTTAAACAATTCAGTTTAGCATAAACACGAAGTTTAAATGCAAAAACCAGTAAACTTAAGAAACCACGGTTTAGTTCTATTTAACCCATAGATAGGACCCTTATCATGTGCTACCACTCTGGGCCAGAGTGAACCTGGGAGCGATGGCAATGAAGGGGTACTCCGCATTTCCCAAAGCTCCAATATTACTCGAACCTCACCATCAGATTGTTTATTTTCATATGCAGGACATTCGTTTGGGGGTCTTACACCTCTGCAGGGAAGCAGTCGGTGTATTCTACAGCCCCAACCGACTGGGCAAGAAGACCGGAAAGTGCTACGACCGAAACTATAATGGCTATAATAACAACCAAATTCAAAATGTGAAATTGTGGTATAAATTTGTAGGAGTGCAATATATAAGTTTTCTTTTCGTCGCTGTAACGTAGAATGTGTGCAAACAAAACATGAAAAGCAAAATTTAGGCAAACATAACATGAAATCTAAAATATGTGCAAACAAAACATGAAATGTAAAATATGTGCAAACAAAACATGAAAGGCAAAATATGTGCAAACAAAACATGAAATGTGGAAGCACCTTCCACATTTCATGTTTTGTTTGCACATGTTGTTTGCACATATAAAATATGTGCAAATAAAACATGAAATGTAAAATATGTGCAAACAAAACATGAAATGCAGAATGTGCACAAACAAAACATGAAAGGCAAAATATGTGCAAACAAAACATGAAATGCGGAATGTGCGCAAACAGTACATGAAATGTAAAATATGTGCAAACAAAACATGAAATGTAAAATATGCGCAAACAAAACATGAAAGGTAAAATATGTGCAAACAAAACATGAAATGCAGAATGTGCGCAAACGAATGATCATCAAAAATAAATGTGCAATATGAAAATAAAACAATGAAAAATTGCAAATATTTTTATTATCACCATCAAACATTCGATAAGTAGTTAAATTTTCTTATTAATTAACCCATAAGGAGTGGATATGCCGTTAAAGAAATAAGCCAAATCATTCTTTATTTATTTAGTGTTGGTAACACTGTGAAAAAAGACTTTGTATTTGAAAACTTGAAATACTTTTGGAACGCTCCTCAGAATCTTATGTCAAACTAATCTAACCGTTGTATAAATTTCTTCCCCAAAATACAGTTCAACCTTAGGTATAAATGTGCAATAGGAGCCTCAGTTTGTTTTTCTATTTGTCCTTTTTTTTATTTTCTTGTCTGTGAGCAAGTACTTACCGAGGTGTAAAATTTCATTTACCAAGAATTTAAAAAATAAATAAAAATAAGCTCTTATTCTTCATAGAAATTCACCATTTGGTGTCGTGATGCTAAGCAATTGAGAAAAAAAAACGAAATGTATTTTCTCCTAGTAAACAGAACACTCATTAGATAAAGTGGGGCGTTTTGTTAGCGTGTTTGTTTTGTTTTTTGTTTTTTGTTTTTTTGTTTTTTTTGTTATACCGATCCTCAAATAAATTTTTCTGTCTCTTTGTCGGCCAAAAAGAAATATTTCTTCTGAGGTGCATTTTTATGTTTTCAAAGAAAAAGTAATCAAGAATATATATATATATGTGTGTGTGTGTGTGTGTGTGTATATAAAGAAAAAATAAATCTTAGAGGAAAATATGTTTAATATTCTTATAGAGTGTCAGACGTCTCAGCGAAAGTAGGCATCTAACAAGCACAAGATAGTCTGGCACAAGATCATAATGTCGCTGCGTCCAAATTTACAAAGCATCGATTTTCATTGCAATTACTCTCAGGACCACTTTGACTTGGGATGGTAGTACCTGTTAGAGTTCCGTCTATACTTCAAATAGATTTGCTTAAGATTATTCACATTTGATAGGAATACTTAATACCATATTACTGTGTAAATTATTTGGATTAAGAATTTTTACTTTAAGCTATGGTTGTTTACTCAGGATTATTATTAGTTATTTGAAACCATATAACTGTGCGCAAGCAATTTATTATTAATCAATCGAAATAATTTTTTGAAATTATACAATCATTAGTATTACATAGGAATACTTGAAACCATTCAACATTATGAAAATTATTTATATTTGAAATAGTTGATACAATATAAGTGAAAATTATTTTTATTAAGAATTTTTACTTGAAGCTATAATTGCAAAGAATTATTGCTGTTAGTTACTCGTAATCATATAACTGTGTAAAAAGAAATTACTATTATTAAAAAGAAATAATTCCTTCAGATATTATAATTAATATTAGATCAGAATACTTGAAGTCATAAAACTGAATGTAGATTATTTGTGTTTGATAAGAATACTTCATCATCATGTCATGCCGCAGGCACGGATATCCCGGACCCTCTCTCGCCACTTCTCCCGATCTTTCATCGCCTCTGGTAGGTCTCCAGGGCCACATCCCGTATCCTCACATGACTGCTGAATGTATGTTCGAGCTGGTCGTCCTGCTTTTGCCCGGCCATATGTGGGGGTCCATATGTAACTGTACTCAAAAAAGCTCTTTAGAAACAACCACACAAAAAAATGTAAGTATAAAAATGAACACAATTCCTTAACGTTTAGGCATAAAATAACTCGAGATAGATTGACATACTGTTAAAATCAATCAATCAATAAACATTGATTTCCAGTAGACTCATTCTTAGCGCATGCTTCCTATACGTCCCAAAGAAAAGTCGACTGCCTTACTCCCGACAAATCTATTTATGTTCTTTTCGAATCAAAGGAACGTATAAAGTTTTCAGTTTTCACATAACTTTTTTCAAAGAGAATATATACTATTATGCTAAAGTTTGTGTGTGTTTCTATGTCTATTCATTGATCGTGCTCAGGATCTTAACTTTTTACTTACTTAAATTCCAGCTCCATATGGATTATGTGAGGTCACACTTCAAGGGTACTTGAGGTCACTGGAGGTCATCATCATTCTTTGTCAAATAGTGAAACGGTTATCGTCATAGGAAACGGACTCAACGAGCCGAGTTCAAATCCTGGACAAACCGTTTGCGTTTCATTTCTTGCTAGTACCCTTGTGAAAGGTATAGACTCGTCTTTTCACACTCACCCTCACCTCCGCAACAACCGGGCTATTTAGCCTTGATAGGGCAACTGTTTTAGAAGAAAGGCTCTGAATTTACACCAACAGTAATCCGCTGAAAAAATGACCTTGTGCCAAATCCTTGAGTAGTGGAGGAAGTGCGTAAATACATAAAAGGAAAAACTCTTCATTCAAAATCTGAAGAAAGCTGTTCGGAGAAACTGTAGCGCAGTGGATCATCATACTTCTATTATCATCTCATGCAAGGGTAATGAGTAAGGTGCTTGACTAGGACTCCAATCTCTCTATTACGTTCCCTTTCGTACTAATGCCCTTAAGAAATGTAATGAATCCCCTTATTCTCCCTGCTATGGGTAAAATTGTATCACCAGTGTTCTTCTACAAGGATGGCTGTAACATTCAATAACCCACGAAGGTTGATATGCCATTAAACAAATAATCAGCCCAACCAAAAAATATAACGGATGCTACACAAACTTTCAACACTGGAATTTCTGATTATGGTCGACATTTTTTCAATATTTCTCCTCGAACTGGAAATTTTCTGTCACGACAAATTTCAAAAACTAAATCAACGAACCAATTGAATTTTTTTGCTTATAGGGTAACATATTTTGGAAAAAAATGTCAAATCAGATAAAAAACGAGAATGGTGTAAAAAAATTTACATTGAATTGGATGATTTTAAAAAATTGTTGGAAAAAACTTAATAGTATATTTTTGGGAACACTCTAATAAATTTCTTAATAGAATGTTAAGTGCGTGTGGTGTAATAGCCATCGTCGTAAGAAATGGGCACGGTGAACTGAATTTAAATCCTGGAGGAAAGTATTTGCATTTCACGTAGCGCTAATACCCTTGATATGAATCCAACTATTCTTCCTCAAGTTGTGGATAAATAGTAGGGCAGACTGATCTCTCTAACCTTTATATAGCAACTGATCTAGAAGATGTTAAGCTTTAATTTTAAACCAGTTGAACTCTGCCTGAAAACGGAAAACTGTGTCGCATTATGCTTGCACTGAGTGATTGGTAAATACATATTAAAAAGAATTTTCTCTCTCTCTCTCTATATATATATATATATATATATATATATATCGTATTAATTGTGTAAATGTTCTGTACAAAGGTTTTTTAACCGTGGTGTTCGAAGGTAGTAAAAAGTAGAAATGTCCAAGGAGGCATAACAAACAAATAATGATATTTATTAACAAATTACTTACATAGTCCATTTGCAACACTTCTACTTAATTGATGAACGTCATCGAATCGATGGACGAATATTATTCTTTTATCAGTGCAAAAATGAAAAAAGAAATATGGTCCACAAAGAAGCTTTCAGAAACTAATCAGATTTTTTCTTTGCGTTAAAAATATTTTTGTTACGTATTTATGTCATATTCATATTTCTGTAAGTAATTTTGAATCTATCGGAGTTTGAAAAGTAAATGAAAAGAGACAGCATTCATCCTATTCAAAATTTAATTCTACTCTCGATATTGGCCATTCTATTTTGATATTTTCATCACTTTGTTTTAAAGATCAAAACCTCCTAATGCTTCCTCTCACTAGCTTTTTACACCTGAAGCCTAGCTTTGAAATTCAGTCTCTCTTATTGAAGTGGTTTCCTAATCCACAAAACCCTTCAGTCTGTCAATTATCTCCGGCTTGCTTAACCTTTTCATTGTTCAGGACAAATTGGAGGTGTCAACACAAAAGATTTTATCCTTCATTTTAAATGCGTGTGAGAGACACATATGGCTCTCAAACGTATCACAGGAAACACAGAGTCACGTATGGCTCTCAAACGTGTCGCAGGAAACACTGAGAGTTACATATGGCCCTCAAAACGATGAAAGAAATAGACTTGAGCCTCGAAGAATCATCAGAAATAGTAATCACAAGGGGATAGTTCTGGTGATTAAGGCGGCCACGGGATATCACCACAAAGCGATATGAGTTTCAGTTACAAATAATAATTCCACTTCATGATCACAACTGATACAACATGGCTACTCCTACTCAAAGATATACTTCCCACCTATTCACCTCTAATCGCGCCAGCACGGCAGTAATTTTAAATCTGGTTGATCATTCTTGGACCATATATATATATATATATATATATATATAGTGTAATCGGATGGAGACTCAAACTTGGTTAATTCGTCATTATAAATTTATTTCGGCGGAGAATACTACTATACTCTCCGTCTCGTCAGATGACTTTTACATACTTTTCTCGCAGTTGCAGAACAGCAAATGTGGGATTACAGTTCGCATTTAAAAAATAAAAAGATAAAAAATAAAAATAAAGATGAAAATAAAGATAGAAATTATTTAAATTTACAGGCGAGGGCAGATGGGGTCAAAATATTCGGTGTTAAAAGCATTTAGAAACAGGAGCGGGGTTTCTCTGTAGGTCAACCCATCCTAATTTACGTAATTGTCGGGTGGTCCCGTAGCAGGTGTGGTTTTCTAAACAATCTACAATCGTAGAACTAATGACTATCCCCATATATATTTTACATTTACTTTTAATACATTGGTTAACCATCTCAGCTGTTGTTATCCTAAATATGGAGAAAATGTAATTAAATAAATCTGATATATATATATATATATATATATATATATATATATTATTACAACATTTTCTCCATTTTTCTTCTCGATCATCTCCATGTACTCTTGCAAGTAGTTGAATAGGTTTTCTATATTTTCCTATTCTATTCTACTCTAGAATTTGTTCTTTTGAGAAGGAAAGTATTTATGCTCCGAAGGTTAAACTTTTGCCTAAGTGGCTAACATGGAACAGACAGTATTTATCCACAAACGACTTTGTTAACAGACTTGAAAAATGAATAACTCAAATATTATGGGAAAGTAGCAGTAAGATTTTTTTTTAAGTGGATAATTTTGCCCAAGGAATCTACACATTTTTATTTAACAAAGAATTAAGTGTTTTGAGAGAGAGAGAGAGAGAGAGAGAGAGAGAGAGAGAGAGAGAGAGAGTGTGTGTGTGTGTGTGTGTGTGTGTGTGTTTTCTTAATAAATGGATATAGTTTCGAAATAAATAAGCCACTAATTAAATCTGGAAATATTTTTTTGTTTTATATCAACTTTTGTTTAATTTTGGTATATTGAAAAAATAATCAGTGAAGTATTTGTAATTAATTTTATTAATATTATGATATTAATATTATAATAATTAATATCATAATATTCATATTAATATCAATATCCCTGTTCGATCCATAAATGATTACAACTATAACAATCTTTTATAAAAGTTAATTTTCTTCAAAGCAAAGATACCAAAATATTATTTCTACTTTGGGTATGACACTAAAAAATCTGATGGTGAGATTCCAGTTGTACTGGAGCTTTGGGGAATGCTGAGTACCCCTTTATTGCCATCACTCCTAGGTCCTCTCTTGCCTGGAGTGGTAACACTTGATAAGGGTCCTATCTATGGGTTAAATAGAACTAAACCGTACTTCCTTCACAATACTGATTTTTGCATGTAAACTGCATATTTATGTTGAACTGAATTGTTTAGAATAGAACAGATTTGACATCGAAACTGTACTTACACTAAACTGAATTGTTATATATAGAACTGTTCTGACTGTGTGTAAATAAATTAACTGAATTAGAACTGTTTGATTAAACTGAATAGTTTGAAATAGAAATGATTTTGACAATTAAACTGTGTACTCATGCTAGACTGAATTATTTGAAATACAACTGACTATTTGTATAAAAATGGATTTGGCGTTAAATAACCTACAAAGGTTGATATGCCATACAACCCAAACAAACAACCAACTTCTTTTTGATTGCAGAGATATTGCAATTAGATCGATAGAAAGATAGAAAGAAGAAGAAGAAGAAGAAGAAGAAGAAGAAGAAGAAGAAGAAGAAGAAGAAGTTACAAGATCCCTTATTTAAATTAGATTTTTTTTATTATTCATTTAGATCTATATTTACTTTTCAATGTTTTTCGATCATTGTTCTAATCATAGTTGTTCCTAAATTACAAACAGCAACATTTTTTTAATTTCTTACAAAGTTTGGTTCTTTTTTATTTCTTAAAATTCAAATACATCAAGCTTTAAGATAGATTCCGAACACTTCTTACGACTCATAGATTTGAAACAGTGTGTTACTTCCGGTAATGGAAAACAAAGATTTCTCTTATTTTTTGTTTCATTTTTAAATTTGAATATACTTCAGAAGATATAGCATCACGTTATGAATTTGCTCTGATTATGGTTTCATATATATATATATATATATATATATATATATATATATATATATATATATATATATATATATATATATATATATATATATATATATATATATATATATATATATATAATGTTTAACGTTGGTAGAATATTTAACTATGAATAAACTCATCCTCCGAATACCTTGTTTTTTCATATTTTTGTATTTGCATATTGTCAGATTTATTTTCCTTTTCTATATATATATATACATAATGGTAAATAAATATATATCAGTTTATATATATATCTAATACCATGGTCGCTTATCTGCGACCACTGTTTTCATGCTGTCTTTACACGGAAATGATTCTGCCAGATGATTGCCTTGTAAAGACGGCATAAAAACAGTGGTCGCAGATAAGAATCCATGCTATTAAATATATACAAAAACTAATATATATTTATTTATTTATTATCATATCGTACAATAGCTCAATCGCAGATACTGAGCACTCTCAATTGAGCATTGCTATATATAACTAATAATTCAATTAAACATCATTCATTTGTTTACACAAAGTTAAATGATCAAACAATTCTATTTCAAACAATTCAGTTTAGCATTGGTCATTTGTTTGCACTCAAATTAAATGTCAAACAGTTCTATTTATCCCATAGACAGGACCCTTTCAGGTGCTACTACTTCGAGCTAGAGAGGACCAAGACGCATTACTGGAGACTAACCATCAGATTGTTTCATGTCATATGCAGGACACTCGTTTGGGGGGGTTGCACGCCTCTGCAGAGATACAATCGATATATTCTACAGCCCCAGTCGACTGGACCGTTTATATATATATATATATATATATATATATATATATATATATATATGAATGTTTTCCTTGAAACAACTCAACCAGATTTCATCAACCTTCTGAAGAAGGCCTGAGGGTAAAAATGTGGCTCTAATAATCAAAATGAGGACACAAAGTCGAGGAAATAGATCAACAAAAACGGTAATTTCTCAGCTAAAAATTTGGAAAAAAATGAAATAATTCACTGTTTTTTCTTGTTTTATATGTCCATGACTAAATCTTGATTAGATGTGATGAGATAGATCATACGGACTGTTTTATCTATAATTCTCCTTGGAGGATTAAAACTAAAATACCATTAGCACCATCGATAAGAATTCAAGCTGAATCTTCTTATTTAATTCTATGACCAGGTAACTCACCAGCCCTGAAGTAATTTCATTTGGTTCAATATCCATCAATGAAAATGGCCTTTTAGAAACGTTTACAAAAGATAAAATAACACTTATATGTCTTTTTTCGCGGATATCTGTTTGATATCTTTTTTGTTTTTTCTTTGTTTTTTTTTATAGAAGTAATTTAATTTGGTCTTATTTCTTTAGATTTTTTGTGTATAATTACTTCTATAAACCCTTTCTTTACTAGATATATTCTAACAAACTGAACCCTTCCCCAACCTATTTCACAGTTTGTTTGTTTGGTTTTTCTTTTTTGTTTTTTTATGTGATCATGATTCCCTACAAATAAATTCCTAATAAAAAAAAATCAAATGACCGACTAATTATCACAAGTTTATCATTAATTCCTAAGACATCTCCTGTGAATCTTTTCAGACTTATTTTCTTTAACTTGATTTGGCATTAAATGACCGATGAGGTTGATATGCCGTAAAACAAAACAAACTTGTTTTTTAGGAGGTAGGGGTTTTCTTGGGTGGGGTGTTTTGAATTGTTTTTTGTTTTCGTTTTTGTTTTAGTTTTTTTCTTTTAGTTTCGTTTATTTGAGACTTTACAATGAAATAAATTGTCTTAGAGTGTCTTCAGTTCATACAAAAGAGAAAGCAAAACTTAAAAGAAAACTATCTTAGCAAAAATATTTTTTAAAGTTGACTTGATTCGATCGTTTGGCTCCCATAAAGCATTTCGCTATCACCTTTTTCCTGATGGACATCTGGTCAAACAATGAGATCACGTTCAAGAGTATTGATCAACGCTGGGTTTACGAGAAGGGGACACAGGGAGGAATTCGGCTAGTTGTTTGAGTTATGGCAAAGGAAATCACACAGCTGCTTTGACTTGCACTGCACCCATATCAGCGGATCATCTCTGGAACAGTGTTCATATCACGCATGAGTCTGGGTCTCCTGTTTTTGTAGTTTCCACATCACAGATAATCAACTTTGGGGAACACATAAAGTTTATAAAAACAAAATATTTCAGAATAAATCAGATTCAAAATACTTTTTATAGCATCGCTTTAAAATATTTAGTCACTTGAGGAAAAAGGTATCAGAACATGCTTTTATTAGGTAAATTTGTATAGCATGAGTATCTCTTAGGTGGGGGTCTATGATTTTTAAGGATTTTTTTACGCTTTAAGAACACACACGTAGTGATTTACGATCAAGTTACGCTTAAAGCTATTAATGCTAGCTAGATAAGCAGTAATGTGTCTGTCCAATACTTAGATGGGTGACCACTTAAGCAACAACTGGTACTGTAAGCAACCTGTGGTCCATCTGCTATATCTAAACAAATCTTAATAAATAACATTTGTTGGGTGACGATTTACGGTAAAGTCACGTTGAAAGAAATCGATTTCTGTAAGATAGGCAAAGTTAAGCAACGATGGACCTGTTCATTATTATGATGAGTGATCTCTCTTAATCAGCAAGTGCCAGTCCCGGAACAATCAAGTGGTTATACTGGATACTTACCCGGCTTTTGCTGGGCCGTCTGGCATTCGAGCCGGATGGGTATCGAAATCAACGGCAGATTCGAGGCTGAAAAGCCCCCAGCTTCCCCTGAGCCACCTTCGGGTGGGCGAACTGCAACATTGACACCTTTGTCCCCTATGTATAGGACTAGACCTTGCTGTCTATTTTAAGCTATATCCTGGCATCCGTGCCCGGACCCAGATTTGGGTTCGTGAAACTGCTTTGCTCATTAGACCCACATTGCACGTAGTGGGTCAATGAGCAGCATTGACTAGCAGGGTTCGAGCCTCGGCTCGTGCCCGACATTCCCCTCCCCTAAATCTCCACTATAGTCATTGACCTTGTGTCAGGTCCTGTCTGGCGGGAGGCAACGACAAATAACTATACTGGATAGGCAGATAAACTAAAAGCCAAAAAAAAAATAATAATATATCATTCTTTAGAACGATAAAACAAAAAAGATATTAGCCTAACATATTTATTTAAACAATTACTAAAATAAATTTGTACGTAGCCTTGCTAGGAAATTGAGTAGAGAATAAGAAAACTCCTGACGATGCATAAGACCTTACATCCCAGATACGATAAAGAGTGAGTATATATGTCAAGAAAAGAAGTAGGAAGAAGTAGGAAGCCCTCTTTTTGACAGATTCTTTTTTTCTTTTTTCCATTTTTTTTTTTTTTTTTGTTAACTCTCACTCGGTCTGGGCGTCTGGCCTAATGTAGGTGATCTGTTTATATCTCAAAATTCCAGAGAAGTTTGTGCGTCTCATTCTCCTGGACGAATTGTGGGTTATGCATTTACCACTAATTCGTTAAGTCAAATCTAAATTTTTGCACAAATCCCAGTGGATTACCTTCCTCACCCAGTCATGTCTCGTCTTATACCCATTTTGTACTAATTTACTGCATTCGCTTATTATATGATTTATCGCTTTGTCTCTATCACTAAATAACCTACATTTACTATTTTGTTGTCTTTTTTTTTTTTTTTTTTTTTTTTGCTTTAACATGGTTGGTCCTTATGGGTTTTTTTTGTGCTGCTAATAGAAGAGATTCATTTTCTCTTGAGGTTTCTCTTTCTTAGCTATGACTAAGTTTTCTCGTTTGAAATTTCGCTTGTTTGTCGCTTGAAATTCCCATATAATTGTTTTTCTTCCCATTTTTGTTTTATAGTTATTATTGTTCTGTTGATCCTTGCGTTGTTTGTATTGTTTCTGGTATTTGTAATGAGTTTCTCTTTGCTCTTTTTCAGGTAGTCTTCGCATCATTTTATCGACGTATTGACACTATCTTCAATATTTGCGAATCATCTTCCTACTTCATGTCATGACATATATTGTCTGTCTATATCATATCTGGGATGTAAGGTCTTATGCATCGTCATCAGTTTTCTTGTTCTCTGTTCCATTTGTGGGGGTTCTTCCCATGTCTACTTTAAGAATAGTCATGAATATCTTACGCGGGGGACAGCTCAGGTGTTTGATGTCTTTGATGAGATTTCTGCTATGTAGTTTGTTTTCTTGTAGTTCTCTCGCTCTCTGAACAATCATTTTTCTTTCTTTTTCTTTTTTTTTACTCCTTGAGATTTTTTACATCAGCGTTAGCTGATTGTCTTTCATTGGAGTTTGAAATTACAGCAAATCTCCTTAAGTCTCCAGAACTCTTCTCGGTATTCTGGCCGATCTCAACCATGCTGTAGTTTGGACAATCTCCAACCTTCCCGTTATTTCCAAGTTCTCCAGTCCTTATACCAATCCTTTAGTAACAGTACCAAGAGCACCGATTACAATTCGTATAATCATCACTTTCATGTTCTACGGTTTTTTCAATTCCCAAGCAAGGTCCTGGTACTTATCTTTCTTTTCGCTTTCTTTCAATTTTATTCTGTGGTCAACCGGGACAGCAAAGTCCACAATTCTGCAAGTATTCTCTTTTTTTGTTGATTATTATAAGGTCTGATCATCTGGCTGAGATTTGGTGATCCGTTTGTATCTCAAAATTACAAAGGAGTTTGTGTGTTTCATTCCCCAGGACAGATTCGGGGTCGTTCATATGTCATTTATATCAATTTATTGCACAATTCCCAGTGGATCACCTTGCCCACCCTGTCGTGCCTAGTCTTATATTCTTTTCGTGCGAATTAGCTGCATTCACTTATAATGTGATTGATCGTTTCGTCTCTGTCACCATATAAACTACATCTGCTGTTTTGGTGTGTCTTATCTATTCTCGCTTTGATATAGTTGGTCCTTATGACGTTGTTTTGTGTTGCTATTTGAAGAGATTCAGTTTCTCTCTTAAGGTTTCCCTTTCTTAACCTCGTCTACGTTTTCTCGGGCGAGATGTCGCTTGTTAGTCGTTTAAAACGTCCGTAGAGTTGTTTTTCTTCCCACTTTTGTTTTCTGTTTATTTCTGTTCTACTGATCCTCGTATCGTCAGTATTGCTTTTGGTAGCCGTAATTAATTTTCCTCCGTGCTTTTCTTTGTAGTCTTCGAGCCGTTGTATCGATGTGTCAACGCTGTTATCAATGCTGACAAGTCCTCTTCCTCCCTCTTTTCTTGACACATATTGTCTGTCAACGTCATCTCTGGGATGCAAGGCCTTATGCATGGTCATTAGTTTTCTTATACTCTGGTCCATTTTTTTTTTTTTTTAGTTTTTATCTGGTCCACTTAAAAAATGCTCCCTAGTATCTTACGAGGAGGACAGCCCAGCTATATATCCGTTTGACAAGGTTCTTGCAATAAAGTTTTGTCTTGAGTAGTTTTCTGGTTCTTCTGAGATACTTTTTAAAACATTTTCTTTCACTTCATATTATTATTATTATTATTTTACTCATTTTAGAGTTTAGTCGATGGTTTTCCACTGGAGTATACTAGTCGATCTCAACAATGCTGTAGTTTGGATGGTCTCCACTCGTGCTCTTATTTCCAAGTCAGCTTGTCACTGTAACAATCCTTTGGTAACTGTACCGACCGCTCCAGCTACAATTTGTATCATCGTCACTTTCATATTCCACAAATTTTTGTCCTCTAGCCAGGTCTAGGTATTTACCCCCCTTTTCACTTTCCTTTAGTTTTACCTTATAGTCTGCCGGACGGCAAAATCCACTATTTGGCTGGCGCTCCTTTTTCTTGTTATTGACTATCACAAGGTCTTGTTGCCTGGCCGAGATTAGATGATCCGTTTGTATCTCAAAATGACGAAGAATTTTGTGCGTCTCATTTTCTATGACGGATTATGGATTGTACGTATACCCTTTATTCATAAGGTCAAATTTATTATTATTATTATTATTATTATTTACTTGAAACAATATAATTGCTTGAAATTTTGGAAACTATATAATTATTCAAATTATTAATATTGCATAGGAATACTTTAAACTATATGATAGTGCGAAAATTAAAAATAATGTTTGTCCGAGTGTCAGCAAGTCTCCTCAGGTCTCTAGGACTCTTCTCAGTATTCCGGCCGATCTTAACAATGCTGTAGTTTGGATGGTCTCAATTCGTCCATCGAATTACTTCTATTCCAGTCTCCTTACCAAGCCTTTGGATACTATTCCAAGTGTGCCAACTGCAATTTTTATCATGTTCCGTAGCTTTTTTTAGTTCTCTGGCATGATCCATGAACTTGTCTCTCTTTTCGTTTTCTTTGATTTTCACTCTGGGGTCCGCTGGGACGGCAAAGTCCACGATACATGTTCTCTCCATTTTTCTAATTTTGTTTATCCCTATGTCTGGTCTTTTTACCGGGATTAGGTGATCTGTTTGTATCTCAAAATCCCAGAGAACTTTATGTTTCATTCTCCGGGGTGGATTCTGGTTTGTGCATATACCATTTGGCAGTATGGTCAAATTTCAATTTCTTGTACAATTCCCAGGAGATCACCTTCCCTACCCATTCGTATTTAGTCTTTTACTTTCTTTGCGCTAGTTTACTACATTCGCTGATTATTATGTAATTGTTTCGCCTCTATCACAACATAACCTCGCCTGCCATTATAATTTGATTCCTTCTGGATTTTTCTCATTAGTTTTAAACTGGTGGTTTTTCATCGATGTCTGAAACAGCAAGTCTCCTCAAATATTTGGAACACCTCTAAGTATTTGTGTAAATTTTAACACTGCAGTGGTCTGGATGGTCTCATTGACGAATTCTTATTTTATTACGATATATAACCTCTGTATATGTTTTTAATGGTGCTCCGTAAAAATAAACACCCCAGCAGATTTATCTATCAATCAATCATCTAACTGATTATCCATCAGATTATCTAAATTAACCTATATGCCTTCGGGCATGGGATTTTTCAAATAAATAACTGATTAAGATTATATATATCTGTACATGATAAATGTTAGAGTGGAGCTTGTCAGTTTGCTCCTGTATTAAAATCAATAAGAATTCCTTCGAGAGAGTTGGATTATTGAAGAGACTCGCTGTCACTTGACCACCACCAAAAGCCACCAATATATAACTTGAGTAAAAATTCAATTGGTACAAATAACAATTAAAAGAAAGAAAAATAGTAAGTATGATCATTAGAAGAAAATGAAAACAGAAAAGCAATAACAAGAAAAAAAAAAAGAAGTAAAAACATATAAACAATCTCTTGAAGGATAATAAAAAAATAATTTTTGTTGCCGGAAGAAAAATTAGAATAAAAATATTTTTTGTAAAACGAAGTGTAAGTCTTGTTTGTTTCCTGTTTAAGTAGTTTCTTTCTTTTTTTGTGAGTGTGGTTTTTAATATTGCTATTTTTAAGTGCTGTACCAATATTTTCTGCCCAAAAAAATTCAATCAATTTTTGACTCTTCAGGAGAGACACAAAAAAAGAAAAAGAAAACGGAACGCTAATGAAAACTTCTCAGTCAGCATTGCAAATAAAAGTCGCAAGTATCTTAATACGAAAAAGAAAATGGCAACGAAAAGACAATAAGGGCGGTAACTCTTTCATTTTGAAAGATGACAAAATTATCGTTTTCCCTTGCTTTTCTTTTCTTTCCTAATTTATTTATTTAGATCTCGAAGGAGTGATAATGGATTTTAAAGTATTTTTATATGTTCAGTGCCCTTAGCTGCCTGCACGAAAATAAAGGATGTTCCCGGTTAAATTAATATTATTTTTAAAATAACTAAATACTTAGATAAAATCTTTTTAAAGAAAAATCACTTGATATTTTCCCAGTGGGCATTTTCCATGAAACGTCTTCAGATTTTTATCTTCGAACTTTGATATCTCCCAATCATATTAAACTGCGAGATACCAAAGTCAGAACATTAATTTATTGCAATTTTTATGTTTCTAAATGAACAGCATTTCTTAAATAAAAATAAATCAGTTACTCATCCTCTCAACTCTTATTTTTGGGGGAATACATTGTTATAAACCACAAAAATAAAACAACAACAACAACAACAACAACAACAACAATAACAATAATAATAATTCTCTATGTAACCTGTCGAATAGTGGACTATGCCGTCCCAGCAGACCACAGAGTAAAATTAGAATAAACCGAAAAGAGAGATAATTTTCAACACCTTGCTAGAGAACTAAAAACAAACAAACTATGGAACATGAAGGTGACGGTAATACCAATTGCAATTGGTGCACTTGGAACAATCCCCGAATGGTTTGATAAAGGGACTACAAGACTTAGAAATCAAAGAATAAGTAAAGACCATCCAGACAACAGCATTACTAAGATCGGCCAGAATACTGAGAAGAGTCCTGGAGACTTGAGGAAACTTACTGTCACTCTAGTGAAAAACCCTCAGCTTACGCTGGTGTGAAAAATCAAAGGAGTAAGAATATCTATGTAAGATACTTTAAACCTTTCTTTAACTGGACAAGGAAGAAACTCTGAAATATGGATCACGGAACAAGGAACTTGATAACTATGTACAAGTGTTCACATCCAAGAAATGACATCGATAGACTCTACGAGACAAAAAAAAGGAGGAAGAAGTCTCACCATCATTGAGGAATCTGTGGATGTGTTATATATAGCAAAAAAAAAGACAACCATACTGATGTACAAAAATATAATCTGCTTCTTTTCTTTACTTATCATTACCCGAAACGTATGAAATGAGAGAATGGAAGACGGCTGAGATGTATACACAGGGCGAGATACGAATCTTCAGTGAACTGCCTTTTCTTCGTTCTGCTTTCGCGAATCTGCCACAGAACCACCTCAAGGCATCGAATCATCTTCTCCTTCACCTCGTTTCTCGATTTTGGCGAGTTTCGTACAGCTCAGGCTTTTCTCTACCTCTTAACCCTGTGTTGTCTGGCGCAAAACCAACGCCCAAAGCAACGTTAACGTCTTGTAGTTTTCTGTCGGTCTTCTTCGTTGTCCGCTTGTCTCTGCTGGGGTTGAAATCTTCTCTGGTTTATATTATTTCCTGGACGCCTACGCAGTCCTCGTGGTCACATCTCTCTTGTACGCTTTACACGTGGACACACCTCCTGTCCATCATACCACCCATACAACTTACGCGGCACTTCCACAGCGGAAATGCCTGCGTCCTGTTTACTTTGGGAAAAAGGTACATATCCTATTATGCCACCTGTGCAACTTACGTGAAATTTCTGCTTGGGTATCTACGTCCTGTTTACTTTAGAAAACAGGTGCATATCTTGTTACGTGATCCTCGCTACTCACGCGGCATATCAAAGGAATCTTCCGTTAAATATTTAGCAGCTGCAGCAATACAGCGATTCAAAGAGCAAAGAGAGATTTATTAAAAGCGCCAACAACGGCAATAACAACAGAATTACAAAAATTGCACAAGTATATAGATACTTCAAATGCCAAACTAATGACATTGCACAAGTGATAACCAGTATATGGCTAAGCAAAGAAAACCTCATGAGAGAGGCTGAATCTATTTTGATAGCAGCACAAAATATTGCTATTAGAACTAATTATGTCGAAGCAAAAATTGACAATAAACATAATAATTACAAGTGTAGTGAAACAGTTTATCACATTATAGGCGAATGCAGCAAAAGGAGAAAAAAGAAATACAAAACTAGACATGATTGGGTGAGAAAGGAAATCAACGGGGAATTGTGCAAGAGGTTAAAATTTGACTATTCTGACAAATCGTATTCCTCAATTCAGAATCTGTTCTAGAAATTGTGACCCATGAAATTATCTGTAACTTTGACAAAAAAGCGGGTGACCCAATCCCAGTCAAAAAACCAGACCTTGTGTTAATCAAAATGAAGAAAAGAACTTGTCATTTAGAGGATTTTGCCGTCCCAGCAGACCATAGGGTGAAGATAAAAGAAGGCGAAAAAATATACAAATTCTTGGATCTTACCAGTGAACAGAAAAAGTTATGGAATATAAAGGTGAGAATGCTACCTATTGTAGTTAGTGTCCATGGAACTTTTTCCAAAAGTTTGGAAAAGAGATGAAATAAATTAAAGATTAGAGGAAGAGTTGAAACCATCCAGGCAACACTACAGTTAATATCTGCAAGAATACTTTGAAAAGTCCTGGAGACCTAAGGAGACTTGTTGTCACCCAAACTTCAGAAAAAAACTCACCAATTAAAATTGGTGTGAAAAACTTGCCACCTATATAATCATTCAATTTCTGTGTGATACACTGGAAAAAAAATGGAAAATCTTTACGAGATTTTTGTCAGCACAACTGTGTAAAAATTTCCAAGTAATATTTTTGGAAAATTCATGTTTTTCCCTAGATTTTTCATTGGATATATGGAATATAGATTAATAAACGCCATTGAGAGGTTAACGTTTATGGCCCTCGTCGTGGCCATTACTCTTAATGCAAATGCAAAGAAATTAACACGATTTTTTAGGTTACCCGGAAAAAATCGTAAAATATTCTTTGATTTCTGTCTAAGAATATGTTTTGCATCTACTTTATGCGGTTAAACAAAAAAATTAAAATTTGGTTTAGCTAACAGTCAAAAAAGTATGGGGCTAGAGGAACTGTAAACCTTTATTGTTAATCGAGCCTTCACAAAATAATTTAAAAGTTTAGGAGTTTAAGATAAATAGTTTTTTGTTGAATTTTTCATAAGAAATAATTAACATTAATTAATAGATGTCCCCTGAAAGGTTAATGTTTACGGCACCCCTTGGTTTTCTTGTATTACAAATGCAATCAAAACACGATTTTTTAATCTTCATTTTCCGGTAACCAGAAAAAAGTAACTGGAATAACTTTGATTTCGACAAAGAAATTTTCAGTACGATGTCTTCTTTATACGTATAGATTAGGTTTAGTAAGGGTACAGTTTAGCTCTAAAATTATAAGGTCAGTCAATTCTCTCACAAAAAACTTTAAAGGTTTTGAAATTTTCAGACACTTACTTATATGCAAAAATAATGCTCCGGGGTCCCATACATAAGCACCTTCCCCAATGTGTATTAATCCTTAGGGTCACCGGGGATTGAAATGAAACAATCAAAAAACAAAAAAATAATCAAAATATTCGTCCAGAATATAAACATGATTCATTAACCCTTAAAAGCCGCTACCTTGAAGTATATATACCCAGATGGCGCGAATTCCGATTAGGAAATATTCACTTTACATCGCTATTGCTAATACTTAACAATAGTATTTATTGCAAGTTTCTTATATCAGCGTTAACTGGTGGTCTTTCACTGGATTCCATGTAATAGCAAGTCTCTTAATGTCTCCAGGACTCTTCTCAGTATTCTGACCGATCTTAACAATGCTGTAGTTTGGTTGGTCTCTGTTCTTTCTTCGATATCCAACTCTTCCAATCTCCTTACCAAGCCTTTCGATACAGTTCCAAGTGCGTCAACTACAATTGGTGTCACCGCTACTCTCATGTTCCGCAGCTTTTTTTCTTTAGTTCTCGAGAGACTCACAGATTTAACAATATTATTTTATTATTATTAATTAAACGTTAAACCGTAGCAGCGATAATGATTCTCTACAGAAACACCAAAGTGAAAGTACGTTCACCGGATGGAAACACGGAATACTTCGACATTGTCGCAGGAGTACTACAAGGAGACACGCTAGCCCCGCACCTCTTTATCATCTGTCTAGACTACGTGCTTAGAACTACGATCGACAAAATCAGAGAAAATGGCTTCGAGCTGACTAAGAGAAGAAGCAAAAGACACCCCGCAAAAACAATCATGGACGCCGACTACGCTGATGACTTGGCGTTACTGGCGAATACGCCTAATCAAGCAGAGACACTACTGCATAGTCTGGAACGAGCCGCAGCTGGCATTGGCCTCCATGTCAATGCACACAAAACTGAATATATGTGTTACAACCAAACGGGCAACATTACCACACTAGACGGAGCCTCTCTGAAACTAGTAGACAAATTCACCTACCTAGGAACCGAAAAAGACATCGACACACGACTGACGAAGGCATGGACGGCTATCGATAGGCTCTCGATCATATGGAAATCAGACCTAACCGATAAAATTAAACGCAGTTTCTTCCAGGCAGCGGTTGTATCGATACTGCTATATGGATACACTACATGGACGCTAACTAAACGGCTGGAGAAGAAACTAGACGGAAATTACTCAAGAATGTTGAGAGCAGTATTGAACAAGTCCTGGCGACAACACCCCACGAGACACCAACTATACGGACACTTGCCCCCCATCACGAAAACCATACAAGTAAGACGAACCAGACACGCGGGACACTGCGGGAGAAGCAAGGACGAGCTCATAAGTGATTTACTCCTATGGACCCCCACATATGGCCGTGCAAAAGCAGGACGACCAGCTCGAACTTACATACAGCAACTATGTGAGGACACAGGATGTAACCCTGAAGACCTGCCGGAGGCGATAAATGATAGGGAGAAGTGACGAGAGAGGGTCAGGGATATCCTTGCTGGCGGCACGATATGATGATGATTAATTAAACGATATTATTTCTATCATCTTCTGACATCTCAGGCAACTTCAGTCATCCATCCTTATTCAGATTTATCTTTTGATAAATTTTCACTTGTTAATCGAACAACTGGTATTTGTATTACTACCAAGAAGTACATATACCATTGTGGCCTGAATTCAAACTTGGTGATCTTAATTTATACATCGCAGTAGCCTTGCAAAAGCATAGCCAATGAGGTTGTTAAATAACCAATTACATCTAGAATTTTCAGCTATTTTCAACCAGGAGCCAATCAGGGAGTGCTAAGGGCTCTAAAGTTTATGTCATCAAAACAGTTTAACCATTCGTACAAGATTGACAAACAAACAATTATTGATATAGATATCGTAATTATTGTGAATTGAATTACCACGTCCAGAAAAAAAAGTACATCTAAATCATAATTAATTTCAAAAAAATAAGAAGTACTCAATGACTAGTGGGATAGTCTCCTGGATGTAGTGGCTAACATTCTGCACCGTAATAATGTAGTGAGCGAGTTCGAACTGTAGTCTCACTATTGAGTTTACTTTGGGATTAATACCCTTGAGAAAGGTATAAACCCCCTTATCTCCCGCCCCCGCCAGCTATCGATTAAATAATATCACCCCTATCTCTCAACAAGAATGGGTTTGACATTAAATAACCCATGAATTTTGATATGCTATTTGAAAAAACAAAGAAACTGAAAGAAAATAATTTATAATCAGCAATTAATTGTTATCCTCCCTGAAAAAGTGTAATGTTTAGGGTACGGTCGAAAAGAAAGAAAGAAATAAAGAAATTATAATTAGCAATTAATTGTTATCTCCCTTGAAAAAGTGCAATAGATAGGGTAAGCGCGGTTTCAGACCCCTAAAGATATCAATTATTAAGCTAGGTATCACTGTGTACAAAAAAAGTAGAATCGCTTTAGGTAAAACTCTGTCCGTTTTTTCAACTTGGAAAATTTACTACACTTATAGGTATAGAATTAGGGAAAGTATGTTTTTACAGACCGTATGAAATGCCAAGGCTATTAAAAAAAAAAAAGAACCTGCGAACAATGTTTTTAGTTGACCTTTTTAGTCACGTAGTGATTGCTGCTTGAAAGATGATTTTTAGATAAGACAATCTCCGACAGGCAGTACAGGATTTACCTTTTTCGAGTCTTGGACAGTTCCTTAAAAAATTCAAATGTCAAAATTCTTGGCACGCAAACAATGTTTATTGTTATTCTGATAAACGTCACTTAAAAAATAAAGAAAAGATGGTAAAGTGATAAAAGAAACAATAAAATGACACAAGAAATTTTCTGAAAAAATATCTTCAAAATAATCGAACTGGAAAACATGAGAAAAATGTCTTTATTAATTCATTTTCTTCTGATTTTTTTACGAATTTTCACCTCCAGCATTTGGTGACTTTCAGTCAAATGACAGCAAGTCTCTTTCGTGTTCACAGAGACTCCGGCAGTATCATAGCTTTTGAATCTTTAACATATTCCCAACATTTTCAACTCTCTGGAATCGTACAAATGGAACTAACAAATATGGTCACTAATCTTAATCTCATGTTCTTCAACAGAGATTCTCACACTTTTTATAGCCCAGTCGACCGGGCTTAAAATATGCTGAATCATTGGTCTATTGGGTAGAGTGTTCGCTAATAGTCCAGAAGACCGGGGTTCAATCCCAAGTTGAATCATACCAAAAACTCAAAAAATCGTACTTGATACCGCATTGCTTAACTCTCAGTATTATAAGATATGGATCAAGGGTAAAGTGGAACAATACAGTGAATGGAGTAGTGTTTTCCCCTACACAATAGTAGCTATTGAAAAGGGAGCTTTCGCGTCACCCTCGACTACGGTCGCTAACTTTACTTACAATATCCCCTGCAGTGAGGTAATACCCCACCACCACCAAAGGGAGTGTTTTGTGTTTGACATTAAAACAGGACTTCTCGACAATGATAACAGCCCGATAGCAAGGTTTAGAAAATGCTGTATCCACTGCAGAAAGCTAAGACCTTCACCTAAAAAGTGAGAAATCTCCTGGGTATAACACTAAACTTAATCTGAGGATGCAGCTCCAGTTCTGGAAATCTGGGGACTTGGCGTACCCTTTCATTGCTATTACTCCCAGGTTCACTGTAATTGTAACTATTTCTAATCAGAATACTAACTTGAATCTCTCCTTGTTTATACATCCGACTATTGTCCCTCCATATTTGTTGGGCTCTTTAACCGTGACAACCAGTCTAAGAAAAAGAAAATTCTGAATTCAAATCTGTTAATGTCCGCTTTAAAAATTATCTTGTTTCGACTTCTGCTTATGCGGAGGGGTTGGATGAATTCAAACTTGAAATCATTTAACTCTGCAAACAAATGATTAAATACTAATAATTATTTGAATTTATATAATTAATAGCATTAGATAGGAATACTTGAAAACTTATAACTTTTAATCAAATAGGAATACTTGATGCAATATACTGGATACAAAAAACTCTTAAGGAATTACATAAAAAATGTAAGTATATCCATGAATCCTTAATCACTAGGCATAAAATAACCCGAGGCGTTTTGACATGCCAATAAAATCAATCACTTAAACTTTAATGTAGCAAATGTGCAAAAGAAAATGAAAAAAAAAAGAATATAAAAATACATAAAAAGCTATTAGAATAAATAAATAATATATCTTTTATTTCCATTCAACCACCAAAAAAAGCAGGATATTAAATTATAAAACATAATTAATTTGCCAGTCTTTAACACAATTTACCTGAAAAAAGAATATGCAAACTATAAATGGAAGTGTACATTTAATTATAATATGTAAGTGTACACTTAATACAATCTACCTGAACAAAAGAATACGCAAGCAATAAACGTAAGTGTACATTTAATAAAAATATGTAAGTGTACATTCAATACAATTTTCCTGAAAAAAGAATATGCAAACAATAAATCTAAGTGTACATTTAATTATAATATGTAAGTGTACATTTAATAAAATTTACCTGAAAAAATAATATGCAAACTATAGATGGAAGTGTATATTTAATTCATGAATTACGCTTAAATAGAAACGATGGGTTTTGGTGAGCACTTAGATCACGAATATTCATTTGTAGATTTTTAAGTTTGGGCCGCAAATTACCACGATCAATGTGCTTCTCTGTTTGTTAAGTAAATAAGGTACATAGCTAAACCTAGATTCCATCATATACGAACTTAGAAAAGCAAGTAAAATGGGATCAACAGGTGCACAAAGCTAAGGATATTTTGTTACAGTTTTCAATATCTGGCAACTAATCTATGCGAATATTTAGGAGACTTACTTCCATGAACCAATGATTTTGGTTCTCCTGTTATACAAGGATTTTAAAATTCAAACAAGTAAGTTCAACCCTGATGCTTTCATTCACACAACCAAAACTTTATTTACGCTCGTGGTGTAATGGTTATCGTCTAAGGAAATGGACACGGCGACTTGGACGAGACTGTTTGCATTTCACATACAGCTAATACTCTTAGAAAAGGCATGAATCCAACAATTCTCACTCCATCTATGGGTAAATTGTAGGATAAGCTGAGCTCTTTAAACCTTAGTATGGCAACCGGTAGAGAAGAAGGAAAACTAAATTCAAAGCTATTTAACCGCACTTGAAAACTGACCTTTTATTACATCCTGTTTGTACGAAGGGTAAGGGTAAATAATATCCCGGGGATTTATATGGACTACTTTGAGAAACCCAGATTCCATCATATTCGAACTTGGAAAAGCGAATAAAATGGGTTCAACGGTTCCACAAAGCTTGGGATATTTTGCTATATTTTTCCATATCTGGCATCTAGTATATGAGGCTACTAAGAAACTCATTTCCATCAGTCAACAATTTTGTTCTCCTTTTATAAAGGAAGTAATGAATGCAAACTAGTAAATTCACCCCAATGGTCACCTATGTTTTTATTCACCCGGCCAAAATTCTATTCACCAGCAGGTGTTTATATAGACCACTTTGAAAAGTCCTGAATGAGAAGATGAAAGTCGTTCTGACTGACCACTTCACAAACTAAAGAAAAAGCAACAAAACTGGGGACTATCAATAGATCTGATCGACGTTTGACGCTAAGAATGCTTAATGACAAATTAATATTGGTTTGCTGATTTTCAGTAGGAGTTGCCCTTTAAAAAGGCATGAACTCCCTTATCCTCCCAACGATGATTAAATAGTACCTCCACTTTTCTTATACAAAGATAGCTTTGTCCTTAAATAACCTATGAAAGTTCATAAGCCATGAAACAAAGAAACCGAAACCGAATCAATGAGAGTTACCAACCTGAAAAATAAAAGAATTCATCTTCGATACAATAATTCCGTTTATTTACTTTTTTGACACATCTCTTAAACGAGTTCCCTCCCCCAAAGATTATTACTGTGGTGCTACGGCCCATTTAATCTGCTTTTACGTAAACAAAAAAAGTAATTATTAATATTAATTGGGACGGACTTTTCATAATCAAAAAGTATGTCAAATACGGTCTATATTGATTGGTTTTATTTGGTTTCTTTGTTTTAATGGCATATCAACCTTTGTAGGTTATTTAATGCGAAAGCCAACTGTCTAGAAGAACAGTACTGATACTATTTAACCCATAGCTGGGAGGATAAGGGGGTTCATACCTTTCCCAAGGGTATTTGTCCGAAAGTGAACATAATTGCGCGACTGGATTAGAAACTCGCATACTACGATTCCGAAGTCCACCGCTTTAACCATTACACCACGAGCCCCCCCCCCCACCGGGTCCATATTGAACGGCTCCAAATTATACCCTTATGTATGTATTTACCAACCCTTGCACACGGGTAGGATTTGACACAATATAAATTTTAAGCGGAGTTTAACAGGTTTGAATTCAGAGTTTTCCATCTCCCAGACTGGTTACCTAACCAACGCCGAATAACCCAGTCTGACATACTATTTACACATAGCTAGAGGGAAAATAATTGAATTCATACCTTTCTCAAAGATATTAGTGCTATGTGAAATGCAATCAGCCTAGTTCAGGATTTGAACTCGTGTCGCTGTGTTCATTTCCAGCGACGGTAACCTTTACACCTCGTGTGCCTCCAGTTATACTATCATGTAAGTCACTGTCTCCTCATAACTCCTCAGTCCCCCGCTCCGCTGAAAGGTAATGCAGAACCCATCGGGAAACACTGCTATAACATCATTGCTTGTGGATGGATCAGCTTTAGTTTTCTTGTTTGAAAGATGATGGTAACTGCTACACGTTTCTTAAATCTTATATTAATATCTGCAGCAGTTATAAAGATAAGGCAAGATTTTTTTAAATAAATTTGACACAGAACTTATACGCTACCCATCGCAAAGCCCCGGATGGCGCAAATGGTGGCTATGTGCACACACTATTAACCTGAGCTAAAGCAAATTTTACAGTGCAGTGTGTGTTCTTTTCTTGTTTATAATATTCTAGGGATAATATGCTAATTTACTCACCATCGCTTCAAGGCATTAAAAGCCCCGCTGTGAAATAATTTTGATAACAGCCTCTGCATTACTCATAATGTTACCCTGGGGGCCCCTTGGACCCCATTTTAGAGCTTTCATACTTATCAATGCAAAATAATCAGACTGAAATACTTAATAAACATGTTTATTTTACTTTTTACAATTTTTCACTCTGTCAACTTTCACTGGGAATCAAGTGACAGCAAGTCCCCGGAATTCTTTTTTGCAATATTTTTTTGTTTTTGTTTTTTATTAATTTTTACTAGTTTTCGCTGAAGACTGAGTACCATGGGCTCAATTTTGTTCAATATATATATAAACATGTAGGTTTGGATTTTATTCCTGCCGAATAAATTGACTCCTAGTTTTGAAGAGATTTTTTCTGAATGAAAAAATTGACTTGTACGCTGCGTTTTACTGTACATGGTTTCGTCCATCTTGAAATTGTAGAAATGGTAGGATTTTAGTCGGGGTTCTTTTCTTCAACTATTCTTATATATGACACGAGTTCAAAATCCTGGACGACTTAAAGCGAATGCTCTTAGGAAAAGCATGAATCCGTCCGTCCTTTAATCGTAGAGCAAACAGGGTTCTTTTGCCGCTATTAATCAACAGTCAAGAGGAAAAATTTTGAATTCAAACTAGCTTTTCTCGGCTTTTAAAAATTGGACTTGTGTTATATCCTGCTAGTGATGGAGGTTTTAAGCAAATAGATATTTTGAGTTCCGCTTTGACTGGAAGCGATAATATGTGTTACAGTCCTATACATGAGTCAGATATATGTTTTCGGAAATTATTCGAATTAGATAAAAATACTAGAAACAATATATCTATGTGCAGATTATTAGTATTTGAGAAGAATACTTGAAACTGTACTATTGTGTGCAAATAAATCCCGTTAAAATAAGAATAGTTAATTGAAACTATATAATTTCTAGAAAAAAAAAGAGTGGCTTCAGCATTAAATAACCTGAGAAAAATTGACATGCCATGAAACCAACCAGCAAACTAATCAACCGACAAATTCAAAATATGGAATATTTACTTGAGAAATCCGTCGAATTAAAATTGAAATCGTTTTGTTAGAATCAAATAAGCCCTTTAACTATCCTAAAGAATAAAAACTTAGACAGATTAGAATTCTTAGCCATGGTAGGCAATCAGTCTAGGAGAAGGATAACTCTGAATTCAAAACTAAGAGCTGGGTCTTTATCTCGTTCCGTTGACTCCTTAAAATCATTAACCTATTTCGTCTTCCCCTGATTAATTGTAATATAGTCAGCCAGACTGCGCTCTTTAACTTTGGTAGGCAACCAGTCTCAAAGAAATATAAGTCTGAATTCAAAAGGTCTGGAATCCCTAAAGAAGTCCGTCTGTATCTTCAACCTCGTTCTGTCAACTCCTGAAACGGCACTTGTAACGAGATGTTCTCTCTCTTGTCATTCTCTTTGACGACATCAGCAGTATGAAGAAGGAAGACGTGCTGCAAAGGTATACGGTAAAAGCGAGTATATAGCTCCGGATGAAGGCCCACAGACCCGCTAGAATAAGAGATGCCACCACTTTAGCTGAAAAGTCGGGTTGGAGATATGAAGTTGTTGACAATGCTTCATAAACACTAGAAATATTATAAACAAAATACCAGTAAAAGATTGGTAATGTTTGACAATGCTACATCAATATAAGGTTGATTGGTTTGGTTTTATGGCATATCAAACATTGTTGGTTATTCAATGCTAAATCCGGTTTATAAAAATATATTAGATATATATGATTTGTAAACATAAGTCAACAAAATTGGATTATTTCAAGTATTGCTATGTATCACTAACAATTTAATTAAATATCAGTCATTTGTTTACACGCTGTTAAATGATCAAACAGTTCTGTTTCAAACAGTTCAATTTAGCGGAAGTCATTTGTTTGCCCTCGGTTTAAATGTATTTGACCCATACATAGGACCCCGTCAGGTGCTACCACTCTGGGCCAGAGGGGACCAAGGAACAATGGCAATAAAGGAGTACTCCGTATTCTCCAAAGCTCCAGGGCTGATAAAAGATTGAAGGAAAAATAATGTTTTTGCACATTTCAGACAAAACTGCAAAGTTTTTACATTTCTGAAGAGTCTTGGGGTTTCTTTGAAGAAAATAATTTAGAAGAGACAAACAGAGATAAAAATAAAAATAAAAAGCAAAGTTGATTGAATATTGATCTAGAGAATGAGAATCTATTATTATGGAAGCCTCACTTGATGAAAAAGTTTCAATACTGGCCCAATGCCAAACTAAGTTAATGTCATCCAGTATCTATTATCATCACTTAGTTCTTTCCTTTGATTGTAATAATATGCTCTCAAAAAATCACGAAAGAGGAGGAGGATTTACGTTGCAATAAAGGTAGAATGAAAAGAATGAAGAAGATGCGATGTGGTTATTCATTAGGATTAGCTTAGTCTGACCCAAGGTCAGACGTATAGAGCATTTAAGGGAAGAAAAACAAAAAGTAAGCACACCCTAGATTTGGGACCAGGTCGTAATCTTGGGGTTCCTTGCGAAATCACTACTCACTTGTAATCGGTCAGCGAAATGAGTTTGGTAAAAATTACCCTGCAACGAGACACATGGGGGAAGGAAGATGCAATATAAGAAGGAGGGAGCGATGAAGGAGGAGGGAGCGATGAAGTAAACAATGATAAAAAGTAGGAGGAGAATGAGGTTGTGATAGAAGAGGAGGGTGTGTAAATAAGAAAAGTTATGTAAGAAGAGAAGTAATGACGAATAAAGAAAATAAACGACGAGAAGAAGAAGAAGAAGAAGAAGAAGAAGAAGAAGAAGAAGAAGAAGAAGAAGAAGAAGAAGAAGAAGAAGAAGAAGATGAAAATTGGTAAGAAAAGGAAAAGGTGCTAAAGAAGAAGAAGAAGAAGAAGAAGAAGAAGAAGAAGAAGAAGAAGAAGAAGAAGAAGAAGAAGAAGAAGAAGAAGAAGAAGAAGAAGAAAATTAGTAAGAAAAGGAAAAGGTGCTAAAGAAGAAGATGAAGAAGACAACAACAGCAGGAAGTAAAAAAAAAGAAGTTTAAGAATGAATAGAAGTTGTAAGAGAAGAAGAAGAAAAACGAAAAAATGTTGAAGAAAGGTGAACAAAAAAGAAAAATGATAGAGAAGAAACAAGAGGATTACTAAAAGCCAAAGAATCATATTGGCGTCCAAATTTGAGAAGATTTTACTGATATTTTACTGTAACCGACAATTAGTTTTGAGGGTCATTTCATATTACCATCATCCATGCACATATATCCAACACACAAAAAGGGGAGTCCCGTGGGGTAAATGCTATCGTGTTGGACTTTGACAACACATCAAGCGAGTTCGAACTTCAATAGAGCAATAACGTTAACATCCCTCGAAAGTTCTTTTACAAGTATTGCTAAAGCATTTAATAATCCAGTAAGGTCGATATGCCATTAAACTAAGAAACCAAACCAAACCACTACAAAAGGTCAATTGATGCGTAATCCAGAACTTGTTAAAAAATAATCAGGTCAAGAAAACTTGTTATTATGCACCTACAGGTTAGACTTCAATCAATGGCCGAGCTCTGACCAAGCTGATTTCGCTTGTTCACGTCACTGATAGAGAGAACGACTATATAATTCAAACTGAGCTTAGAGTAGCTAGAAGAAGAATGACCTCTTTTAGAACAGTAAACCTCGCTCGAAAATTTAGATGACATTATTCATTCAGCTTTCGATTTTCTACTTTAAAGGAAATGCATATATTTAACTTTCTTTCATAGTTTTTAAATTGCCATTCAACATTCATGGGTTATTCAATGCTAAATCCATCCTAGTTGAAGAACAGCAGTGATACTATTTAACCCATAGTTAGGGAGATGATGGGGTTCATGCCTTTCCTAAGGATATTAATCCGAAAGTGAACGTAATTGTGCGATTGGAGCTTGAACTCGGTTAGTTCGAGGTCACAGTCCAGCACATTAGGCCACGGGGACTCTCCCCTTCATACCTAAGACTACAGTTAATATATTTGAAGTAGTATCTCTTAGAATCAACACTTCCTGAAAATACTTAGGGATGTTTTTCAGAATACTTTCAATTATTTATTGAAAAATAGACTAAATTCTATTTTAAGAAATAATATCACAAAAAACATATTCCCTTTGCTCTAAAACAAAAGTAACAATGTTGTATAGGCTGAGAATCACATCTCCAAAACATATTGTTAGCAATAGTCCTAACTATCTAAACTCGTGTTCATCAGAAAATATAAAACAGACGTTGTTCAGCCTAACCTTTTGAATACGCCGACTGTATCCCCAAAAGGGTGATTACACATCCCACTTTGAAAAAAGAGTGTCCCGTATATGATATTTATTAGCATCCGTTTATGTGTCATTCCTTCATTTCCATTACTCCCAGGTCCACTCTGACATGGTGTACCTGTTAGTGTACAGTCTGTGGATAAAATAGATCTATTTGAAAATTATTAGTGTTTTATAGGAATACTTGAAAACATATAAATGCAAGCTAATTATTTTCAGTAAAGTAAAGTAAGTTTGGCGACGGTAATCGAGGGCGATCCGAAGGCTCCCTTTTCGATAGCAACCACACCACGGTGTAGGGGAGGGCGCTACTCCTTTCCCTGGATTGCTCCACTTTACCCTTGGTCGATACCTTATAAAGCTGAGTGTTAAGCAAGCGGGCATCAAGTGCCATTTTTGAGTCTTTGGTATGACTCGACCAGGGATTGAAACCAGGTCTCCCGGGCCATTGGTGAACACTCTAACCATCATGCGACAATAAGATAGTTATTTAAACATATAATTGATTGCCGAAGTTTATTTTTATTTGTTACTTGAAATCATACACGTTGGCATAAATTCTTTGTATTCTATACGATACTTGAAATCGTATGACAGTGTGCAAACAAATGACTACTATATTTATCAATTGGGAATAGTTATTTGTAGCAACAACTGTTTATTAATGATTATCATCATTAGTTACTTGAAACCATATTGCTTGAAAAAAATGAGTTTGGTATTAATTTACCCATAAAGAATTGATATGCTGTAAAACCAACCAACATTATAATAATTTCAATCCACTAAACTAGTGCTCAGCAGAAAGCAAAAGGGAACATTGTCTAGTCTGATTTCGATTAAAGAATTTATACATTTGATGTCATAAAACGAAGAAAAAATTTAGCGGCACGCCCGGCTAAAGGGAAGCAGGTACCCGAGTTCAAATCCCGGAGAAAGCTATTTGCGTTTTACTTCATGCTAATAGACTTGAGAAAGGCATAAATTAATCTGTTCTCCCGCAGCTGTGGGTGAAGAGTGCAGCAGATTGGGTTCTTTGACCTTGGGAAGGCTACCAGTCTAGGAGGAAGAAAAATTAGTATTTAGAACCTGCTTAACTCCGATCAAAATTGACCTTGTGTCACATCCGGCCTATGGTGGGTGGGTTGTACTGATGCAAACAAATAGATATGCGTTTAAAAATTTCTAGGCATCAAAAAACCTTTAAATTTTTATCGTAAAGATATAAATATATTTGTTAATTGAGGACAGAAATTCAGAGATGTTCCAGGATCATATTTTAACTAGTTAAAACACTTTTTAAACTCATCAAATTGGTAATAAAAGATTTTTTTTCTAAAATCAGACTTTATTTTCCGATTAAATATATATATATATATATATATATATACTTTCAATCCCAGGTCGAGTCATACCAAAGATTCAAAAAATGGTACTCAATTCTCTTTGCTTAATACTCAGCATTATAAGGTACGAATCAAAGGAAAGTGGAGCAGTCCGGGGAAAGGAATAGCGCCCTCCCCTACACCTCAGTGTAGTAGCTATAGAAAAGGGAGCCTTCGGATCGCCCTCGACTACGGTCGCTAACTTTACTTATATACATAGATATATAAACTAACTACCATGTCCGACTTATTTCTTATGTTTGTGGAGAAAATACTTCATGAAATCTTTGGAATTATATATTTAAATCCCTATGAAATAGTGAAACTTATACAAAGTTATCTGGGTCACTGCAATAATAACAATGACAGACTAATGCTAGTCGGTTAAGCAGTGAAACATTTTATCATTTTTTAACAGATAATAGTGTCATACAACTCGATATAACATTGTCTTTTTTTATCTGTATTTTAAAAAATGCAAGGAGTGAATTGTTGTAAGAAGAAAAAAACCAAAGTAGATTGTAATCGTTTATTTTCAGGGTTTGCCTACTTTCGATTAAAAATACACCATTGTTGTTTTTTTTTTTTAAGTTTCAACCCGACCAGAGTCTATTTCAAATGTTATTTGATAAAGACATTTCCTGTCGATTCTGACAAGATTTTTAAGTTTATCCTTTCATGTAGCGGTTTGCTTAATTTTGTTTCTTTTTTATATTTTTAATTTTTTGTTTTTTGTTTTCGATTTTGTTTTTTTGTTTGTTTGTTTTTTTTTTGTCTTTTGTTTTTTGTCACAAGTTCCAGACTTTATGTAGCTTCCATTCATGACACACTTTAATCTTTTTTTTTATTCCTGGATGTCAAGGGAAAAGAGTCCATTTTCTTTTTTTTCTTTTTTTACGATTTTTATGAAGAATATTCCTATAATGTCTTAAATAATAATAGCTATATTTCTGCATTTATAGCCAAGAAGATTTTTATCACTTTAAGCTCAAATTTTATATAGTTTCAAGTATTCCAATCTAATAGTAAGAATTTTGCACAGATATATTCCATTTTCCAATTACAGCAGACACTTATACACTTGGGGGGCAACATATCTTAATAATCAGAGGTGAAATAAACCCCCTTATGTACATGGTGGATATCAATATATTTGCCAAAAGTTTAAAAAAAAAAAAAAAAAAAAAAAAAACAGGAGACCCTGATACAAACAATAAAAATATAGAGTGAGGATATAGGAATAGATTTTGGCATTGAAAAATGTGTCATGATGATTATGAAAAAGAAGAAAAAAGTAACAACTGGAGGAATATAACTGCTAAACTAGGAAAGTATCAGACCACTTGGAGAGAAGGAAAATTACAAATACTTGGGAAAAATCGAAGTTGACACCACCAAACAAATGGAGATGAAACAAAAAATAATAATCAGCAGAAGAACACGAGTCTTCTAGCATGCTTTGGGTCATTATATCTTGCATAAGTACAAGTTGCGCGACACTATTTTACGGACATGACAAAAAATCCTATTTTATTAAGAGCTATGTTCATGTGTATGCTGCTGTATGCAAATTTTCTGCTAATACACTGTTCTGGGGCACTGGTGCCCCTACTGCTATGTTAACATAGGACAATCTAACAGCATAAATAGTCCGGACATTTCTTGGCAAAACAATTAAGTTTAATGAGGTAAATGCATTCAAAAGAAGTCGTTTGTTTGGCACGGAAGAAGCGGGAAGATGGCCTCAGCATCAGAAGGATCGCCATGGATTTGAAGCTGTCGAAATCAACGGTCGAATACATGCTGAAGACAAACTCCGAGCGGGAAAAGAAGAGAGGTCGGAAAAGATCAATTGGCAAGAGGACTGAAAGGAGAATGAAGAGGACTGTGACACGGCTTTTGACATCTGGAGAAAAAGTTACAGCAAGAAAAGTGAAGGAGAAATGTGATTTGGATATAAACGTCCGAACAGTACAAAGAACGCTGTATAGGATTGGTTTGAAGTATGCAAAGGCTAAGAAAAAAATTACACTAACAAAGAAACACAAAAGAGCAAGATTGGAGAGTGCTAAAGGGTGGTTAACAAAGCATGTTGACTTTAAGAAGGTTATATTTACTGATGAGAAGCGTTTCAAGTTTGATGGGCCCGATGGATGGTGTACTTGGTCGTGAAGGGGTGAGCCTGTTGTACTGAACAAACGACAAATGGGATGAGGAGGAGTTATGGTTTGGGGTATGATCTTTGCTAATGGAAATATATGGTTGGAGTGGCTGAAAGGACGACAGAACAGCGAAAGCTACAAACAGTTGCTGGACGAGAAAGTCCTACCAAGGATAAGAAGAGAGATGGGGAATGATTTCATTCTACAGCAAGACAATTGCAGCATCCATGTGTCAAAACTCATGAAAGAATGGATGGCTAAAGTGAATATGACTATTTTGGAATGACCTCCAAGAAGCCCAGATCTAAATTTAATAGAAAATGTTTGGAAAATGCTTGCGCAACGTGTCTATGATAGACCTGAAATAACGAAAGAGGCTCAACTATGGGAATACTAGGAGCCAAAAAACAACTAATAGAAACACGTAGAGATGTTATTGTGCATATGTTTGATCATTATGAAGAGAGATTGATAAAAGTTATTGAGAAGAAAGGTGATATTACAGACTATTAACAGTTTTTCAACGATGTCCGAAAAATAATGTCGCGTGTGTTATGTAAAAAATTATGAAAATTAGATATTTTTCCTTACCTAATCGATTTTCTTCCATTTTTATTACAGGTATTGTCTTTATATGTTTATGCTATTCTATTGAAGGAATTTCGCCACTCTATGGTACTCGAAAAGTCGAATACTAAAGTGTCCGAAAAATATTGTCGGGCCCCTGTAGGCCAGCTTCCTAGAATTTTCTCCTCACAATGGATGTTGACACATTTTTTCACGACATTGGTTCAGTTATGCAGTGATGTTTGGAGCAGTTAGCCTTCCGTCACACAAGCTGGTGACTGATAAAATTGTCCTCTGCATTGGTAAAACAAGTAGCATCAAGTAAACAGTAATTCAACACAATATAGTCTAATGTGAGTTCAAGTGGTGGTAAAAAGTAGCTTTTAGAAAACGTTTTATTCATGCCCGGTATTAAAGAAGAAATATACCTTCAAATCAATTTTTCAAACGATATCTGTTTATCCTATTTACCCAGCCCCTCCGCTCGGGCAGGATATGACACAAGGTCAGTTCTTTTAAGCGGAGTTTAACAAGTTTGAATTCAGAGTTTTCCTTCTCCTAGACTAGTTGCCTCACCAAGGCTGAAGAACCTAGTCTGTCTTACTATTTACCCATAGCTGGAGGGAGAATAATTGGATTCATACCTTTCCCAAGTGTATTAGTGCTATGTGAAATGCAATCAGTATCGTCCAGGATTTGAACTCGTGTCGCCGTGTTCATTGCCTACGGGATAACGATTACACCACGGGCACCTGTTTATACAAAGGTTAAAGTTACTGAGGAAGACATGGATTTAGTATAATAAATAAAAATATTATGATGCTTAACTTATTTCATTAAAAATAACAATTTTAGGATGAGAAATAGAATTTTTTGTGGGTGGTCAAATACTTCTGACTCGTTGTATATAAATAAATATATATAATTTTTAAATGGAGGAATTGAGGTTATCTTAGAATTACCATGACAAGAAAATCCGGTAAACACCTACATGCGAAATACGGAGCAGTGAACAGGTGTTTCGACCTTATTAGGTCTCATCAGTAGTGATCTCCACCACTGGAGATCGAACCAACAACCACAGTATGCAGGAGCCGAAACTCTACAACTGAGCCCCCGGATCATGCCACATATATTTCATACCGAATTAACAAGTCATAGTAAATTGCACGACCACTTTGACCTAATGTGTCTTGAATGTACGTATTCCCTACAGAGGACACGGCCACCTCCGGGGCTACGTCTTCCCAAGTCGGAGTTACGAGTCCTCATAACATAAGCCTCATGGGCAGGATATATAATTATACAATTTCTAAATGGAGGAATTGATGTTATCTTAGAATTCCCATGACAAAAAAATCCGGCAAACACCTACATGCGACATACGGAGCAGTGAACAGGTGTTTCGACCTTATTAGGTTTCATCAGCAGTACACACCGTGATCTCTCTCTCTCTATATATATATATACGGCAAATACTGTTGCTACTACTATTACTTCAATAAATAATGATGATGATGATGATGATGTGGAAAATACTAATAACACATATTAGGCTGGAAATTTACTACTCTTTAATAAGCAACGGACCGTTCCCTGTGAAACAGATAGGATGCCGCAAGGAAATCAGAGGGACAGGAGAGCTACAACATATTGACCAACGCATCATGAACGAGAGTAAAACGAAACGGAAAATCTAGCTATAGCATGGATTGGTTTCAGAAAGGCTTACGATATGGCCCCTTAAAGCTGAATAATACATTGTCTTTAAATGTACAAGATATCCAATGAAGTCATAAAGTCTATCGTGAAAACCAGGGAAAAATGAAAGGTGGAATTGACAGCAGAGAAAAAAGTTTAACTGAGGTAAAGATCCATAGAGGAATATTCCAAGGAGACGCGCAAGAAGAAACACTAAACTTGGCGAATCGTGGACTTTAAAGAAAACGAAAAGAGAGATTAATTGCTAGACCTTGCTAGAAAACGGAAAAAACTATGGATCATGAAAATGACGGTGATACCAATTGTAATTGGCGCGTTCGGCATATTCACCAAAGGATTGGTTCGAGGACTTGGAGGACTTGGAAATAAGAGGTCGAGCAGTGACGATCCATACTAAAGCATTATTAAGATCGGCCAGAATACTGAGAAGAGTTCTGGGGACTTGAAGAGACTTGCTGTCACTCAATCTACAGTGAGAAACCATCAGCTAATGCTGGTGGGAAAAAATCTCAAAAGAGTAAAATAATAATAAAGTCCTCGTGGTGCAGTGTTCAGCATGCTGGAGTACGACATCGTAGTAATCGTTTGCTTTTGGACTAATACCGTTTGTTAAGGCATGAACCTTCTTATCTCCCTAGCTATAGAGTACAACTACAAAGATCAAATAATCAACGATGTATGTTATGCCATTAAACAAAGAAAAGAAAAATAAGAAATAATACGGTGGTACCAATTGTGACTCTTGGAACGATCCTCAAAAGCTTGGAAAAAAGGAACTGGAAATCAGACCATCCAGTGAAAAGCATTGTTAAAATCAGCTGGAATACTCCGAAGAGTCCTGGTGACTAAAGGAGATTTGCTGTCATTCAGAATTTGGTGAAATACCATCAGCTGGTGGGAAAAACTAGATAAAAGAAAAATGATATTGTAGGATTAAAACCTTTTGTTGTGTGCATGAAATAGCCATTGGCGTGAAGGTCTTTAAAAAAATGAAAATATTTTAATACACTCGCCTACGGCCGACCCAAAGAAACCGTTGCAGCCATAATGATGCTATATAAAAACACAAACGTCCGCTCTCCGGATGGAGACACAGACTACTTCGATATTGTACCTGGTGTACTACAAGGAGACACATTAGCCTCATACCTCTTTATCATCTGTCTAGACTACACGCTTAGAATGTCTATTGATAAAATGAAAGAAAACGGTTTCAAGCTAACAAAGGAAAGAAGCAGAATGTACCCCGCACAAACAATTACGGACACCGACTACGCCTATGACTTACTGCTTCTGGCAAATACACCTGCCCAAGCCGAAACCCTGTTACATAGTCTGGAACGAACAGCTGCAAGCATAGGCCTCCATGTCAATGCACACAAGACGGAATACATGCGCTTTAAACAAAGAGGCAACATCTCCACACTAAACGGTAGCTCTCTGAAACTAGTAAACAAGTTCACCTACCTAGGAAGCAGTGTCTCATCAACCGAGACAGACATCAACACGCGACTAGCAAAGACATTGATAGCTATCGATTGACTATCGGTCATATGGAAGTCAGACCTGACCAATAAAATGAAACGCGTTTTTTTTTCCAAGCAGTAGTCGTGTCGATACTGCTGTATGGATGCACTACATGGACGCTAACTAAACGTATGGAGAAAAAGCTTGACGGCAATTACACAAGAACGCTGCGAGCAATATTGAACAAGTCTTGGAGGCAATACCCCACAAAGCAGCAGCTGTACGGCCACGTACCACCCATCACGAAAACTATCCAAATTAGACGAACTAGACATGCGGGACACTGCTGGAGAAGTAGGAACGAACTCATAAGTGAAGTACTCCTGTGGACCCCTTCACATGGACGAGCAATGGCAGGACGACCAGCTAGAACCTACAAACAACAGCTCTGTGCCGATACAGGACGTAGCCCTAAAGACCTGCCGGGAGTGATGGACGATAAAGAAGGGTGGCGGGAGAGGGTGAGGTATATCAGTGCTGATGGCGCGACATGGTGATGATGAGATTTTGATGGGTAAACTGTCGTCTAGATTTCGCAGAAATGAATATGATTCTGATCTCTCACTTGATCAGGTATATTTACCAAATGAAGATATCTTGAAATACTCCAGATTAACTTCAAATAAATTCTAATTGGCTTCAACTACGGCCTCCAGACGACTTTGGAATCTCTTGTAAGCTTTTCCGAGACGATTCTGTGATCGGAAGATATTCCTTCAAAAGAGGATTATGCTTCACAGTTCTGAGTACTATTTATCCAATTCTTGTTTACGAATATATAATCTAGCTATGCTTTTGCCTTATTTGGGTAGGTGTAAATCCATAGTTTTCCTTCCCTTTTTTGTGGGGTTGGGTTAGTGTTTAGGCATGAAAGATGATTTTCACGTGAAAGATTTGCCAGATATTTACCATTTCTAATCGGCAAGTTGTGTAAGTCAAATTTATCACTTTCGTCTTTGCCTATTTCAGCATTCATGTCTCCACCGATAATTAGAACGTTTTTGGGGGGGAGGGGGGAGAATGTATCAAGCATAGGAAAATAGCCTGTCGTAGAAAGTTGTGATATTTGATTCATCACTTCCATTGGTGGGACTGTAGCAAGAGACAATCGTTATGCGGGGTTTTACCATAAAATGTAGCATACATAATTCTCTGTTGGGTTCTCTGAACGTTATTTAGTGATTTTAAGGCATGAGCACAGAAAAACATTCCTACGCTACCTACGGGGGGCATTGTCTGAGTTTTTCCCAACAGGGAACGAGAAAAATAACCAAGCATTACGGGTAGCACGGATATCCCTGACCCTCTCTCGCCACTCCTCCTTATCGTTCATCGCCTTAGGTAGGTCTTCAGGAAAACATCCCGTATCCTCACATAGCTGCTGAATGTATGTTCGTGCTGGTCGTCCTGCTTTTGCACGGCCATGTGTGGGGGTCCATAAGAGTACATCTCTTATGAGTTCGTCTCTGCTTCTCCAGTAGTGTCCTGCATGTCTGGTTCGTCTATCTTGAATAGTTTTCGTGATAGGGGGCAGGTGGCCGTACATTTGGTGTCTTGTGGGGTGTTGCCGCCAGGACTTGTTCAAGATTGCACGTAGCATTCTTGTGTAATTGCCGTCTAGCTTCTTCTTAGCCGTTTAGTTAGCGTCCATGTAGTGCAGCCATATAGCAGTATCGATGTGACCGCTGCCTGGAAGAAACTGCGTTTCATTTTATCAGTCAGGTCTGATTTCCATATAATCGATAGCCTATTGATAGCTGTCCATGCTTTCATTAACCTCGTTTCCGTGTCCTTTTCGGTTGATTCGACGCTGCTATGTTCTTGCACGCTTTTAATGTCTATACTGTGCACAACTGCAGATGCAAATTTCTACCTTATATTTTCCATTCTTGTCAGTGGTCACATTTTGGGGGTTTGTTCTGAACATGGAAAGACTTTAATGCTCATGAAAGTGAATAACTATTTACAAGATATATATATATATATATATATATGCGTGTGTAATATGTGTGTACAAAAAACAATGAAGATATAAGGTATAAATAAGAACATAAAATAAATATTTGTGTGAAGGTCTAATTTTTTTTTCATCATACAACGTGTGAAAGCACGTGCGATACCCTAGCCTCATCAGCCGCCAACCAGGGTGATAACACAGTTTCGGTAGCTCAAGGCGGTACTGCCACTCCGTGCGCTACCGAAGAGTAGCAATACCGCCTTGAGCTACCGAATAAATATTTATGTGAAGGTCTTAAAAAGACGAAAATATTTATATATATATATTTATATATATATATATTTGATATAGTAGTTAGTTCATTGTGTTTAAAGTCCTATCGTTAGAACTTGCTATGTTAATATTTTCTATGTTCGGTTTAGGCTCTGCAGTTAATTTTCTGAACACTGGGATCAGACCTCCAACCGCAGCAAATCGCTACCCTTGTTTATCAGTGTGAAAAGCGATGCAGTCTGGATTTACGGTTTGGATAAGAATCCTAGTATTCTTTCGTAGGGTATTTTTTCTTTCTTTCTTTCTTTCTTTTCACATCAATAGACACCAATCTTAGAAATTTGTTTTAGTAGTTTCCTGACTGAACTATTTGATCTTGGCCGTTGACCAATGAGGTTCTTCCGCCAAGTATCTGGTGAAGCACAATATGAGTCAAGTTTGGATTCATTCGTCTTATTTCACATTCACCATACTATATCCCATGGTTTCCTTTGCTATTTGTGTGGCTTGGATAATACTCTCCACCTTCAGAAACTTTTATCCTGTGAAAAGCTGGGGCTGGATATATGAGGTGTTATGGAAGCAAGAAAAGATCCCCCTCCTTCATTTTCTTAAATTCTAGCTGAGTAAAAGTTCAACTAACCTTTTTTATCCAAATCAGCCTCATGTGGGATTACCTGTTCTATCATGCTGAGACAAAATTATTCTTGAGAAATTTATTCCTTGTTTTCTGATGCAATTTAGATATTTTTATTATGGGGTTTTATTCAGAACACTGAAAGACATTAATACCAATATTCCTTTTATTCGAGACGAGTATCGTGAAAGAAAGTTAGTGTCTACAAAGCATTTTCCCTTGAAAGAAACAACTAATATTCTCAAAATAAAAAGTATGTTACGCTTCTAGTCCAAAACTTAAGTGAGATGAACGCTACTAAATGTTTATCTCTGTATTTAAGGAGGGGATTGGTAGTGGGTAGTAATTTACTAAGTGTTTTGCTTTGATATGGGCACCCAATGAGACTCGAACTCACTCTTGTAAGTTTGCTAGTCTCGCTTGCTAACCATTACACCACCAGAGGCGCCCAGGGATTGGTAGTGGGTGGTCATTCAGGCTCCTAAAACATTTAAGCAAATAAATTAATTAAAGGAAATTTCTACCTTATATTTTCCATTCTTGTAAGTGGTCACATTTTGGGGGTTTGTTCTGAACATGGAAAGACTTTAATGCTCATGAAAGTGAACAACTATTTACAAGACATATATATATATATATGTTTGTTGAATGTGTACGTATGTGTGTACTAAAAACAATGGAGATGTAAGTTATAAGTACATAAAAAACATTTGTGTGAAGATCTTAAAAAGACGAAAATATTCTGATATATATATATATATATATAGTTTGATTTTATTTATAAATATATATATATATATATATATATGTGTGTGTGTGTGTGTGTGTGTGTGTGTGTGTGTGTGTGTGTGTGTGTGTGTGTGTGTGTGTGTGTGTGTGTGTGTTAAAAACTATTAAGATATAGTATTGTCATAGTCTATATATGAGTACATGAAATAATCTTTGGAATAAAGATCTTTAAGAAAAAGATAGACTATAATACTTATATCACAGAACGGGAACTCTAAAATAAATGGATTCACAGGAAAATCAAGTACTTACGTGTAACTGAAGGAAGGAAAAAGATGGTGATGTGGGTTCCGCTGATTCAATTTGATAAAGCACAATCAAGATTTATGTTTACTAGATCTGATTGATTCTGTTAGATATGTTAAAAAATAAAAGAAAAGAAACAATGATCGATTTCTTGAACGGATAGTCACATCTGATAAGAAAAATATTCTTTTAGATAATCCAACGAGATCTGCACATAGAATAGATTGTAATGTGTTGATGCTTTTCCTGAACGATTGGTTTCCGTTTGAATATGTCTTAAACTCGAGCAACAGCGGAAAAGTCGATCAGAGAATTTCTCGACAATGACTTCTAAAGTACAAAAGCTTGACAAAAATATCACTTGATTCAACATGATGTCAAGAACTAGAGGAATTATGTGATACTTACTTTCATTGAACAAGATTGTATATGGTAGAAAGTTTGATTTATGAACATAAAAGGGATTTTGTAAATTTTCGACGCTGATTTCAATAAATGGTGCCGTAGACTCTCGAATTACCTGCTAACACCGGTGACACAATAAGCTGTTCTAACACTGAGTGCACATATCTTGCAGCAGCAATGCATGTGCAAGCAGATACGAGCGTATCTATATGTGTATGCATGCGTATAGACGCAGTGTATATGTATGTATACGCATTTGGTTATGAACATATCTGTATGGTTGATTGCGTGATTGATTGATTTTAACTACATGTCAACCTGTTTAAGGTTAATTTATGACTGGGGGTTAGGAAATCGCGTTTATTGTACGTTCATATTTACATTTTTTATATAGATGTATGCAGGAATAGGCCTAGTGTATATATATATATATATATATATATATATATATATATATATATATATATATATATATAAGTATGTATCTATGTATGTATGTATGTACGTGGAGTATCAAAAGAATAGCTAAACAATGTCTGTGATATATTGAAGTCTTCGGCACTAGCACGGTCAGAGGTCAGTAGAAAAGGATATCATTTTTTGATATATTTCAATTGAGAGAGGTCCAAGCTGAGGAGGCGGTTTTCTTTTCCGAAAGTCAGAACGCCATATATTCAATGGAGCAGTCAGGAGTAGTAGCATATCAAAGCAGTGGCGACTAAGTTGACCGTTGGACTGCTCTGCTGGACCAGGTTGGTGCCTTCCTCACTCACCTTCCACGCTGGTTGTAAACAGAGCACCGAAAGTTCAAGCCCTGGGTAGTAAGCAGTGGTGGGTCACTAAGGAACAGTAGCTTTTCGTGAAAAATTTTGATGGGTTGTTTGTGTTTTACGGCATACCAACCTGTGTGTGTTATTTAATGCTAAATCCTGTTAATACATACATATTAGATATATATGATTTTGTAATCGAATAGTTTGTAGGTAACGTTTTTAAACGAACCAGAGCTAATTTGTTTGCACACAGTTAAATAGTTTCAAGTTTAGAAAATAATTACACATTTCTCTTTGACTTTTAAATGGAACCCTAACATATACTGATACCCCCATGCCAGAGAAGACCTAAGAGTAATGGCAATAAAGAGATAATTCACATTACCCAAAAACTCCAGAACTGGGGTCTCACTATCAGCTGGTTTAGTATCATTTCCAGAACACTTGTTCGGGTTCCTTCCTCTCTGCAGCGATCCAGTCGGCGTATTCTACTGCCTCAAACGATTGGACTGTGAAAGTGTTAAAGTCAGCTGTTTGGCATAGAGAGTTGAGAAAACTGTCCAGCATCGAAGTCGAAATGTCGCACGCCCTCATCAATAAAAATAAACCAGAAGAGGCGCCCTTGGTGTTCTTGTTACCGTCGTATAAAATAGATACGGAGACCCGAGTTCAAAACCTTGACGAGGCTGTTTGCATTTCACTTAGAACTATTACCCTTAGGAAAGGTATCTATCGAAGTATTTTCCCTCCGGCTACTGGTAAATAGTAGGGTAGACTATGCTCTTTAATTTTGGTATCGCAATCGGTCGAGAAGAATAAAAACTCTGAATTCAAACCTGTTAAACTCCGTATAAATATTGAATTTGTATCACACCCTGCTGATGAAGAGGGGTTGGGTAAATACATTAACTAGGGGAGTGAATAAAAACGACGATGCGTCTATATTTCAGAATTCGTTTTTGTTTTGTTTTTTTTGTTGTTTTTTGGAGTTGACTTATACAGTTTTTTGGAGTTGGCTTATACAGTTTCACCCCAAAACCTGCGACCGACTAATCTTTCTTATAAAAGAAGCAACGTGGAATTAAAGTTGTAATTGGGTGAGCTGAGAACTGTATGCCACAAACCACCCGGTTGATTTTAAAACGGCTGGCCGTAAGAACGAGCCCAGTAAGGTTTAATGACTACTTTAGAAAATTTTCCTTGCCATTCTTTGGGGCCACGTATTATCTATCTTTCTGTCTGAATTGTAAATCGTAGATAGTTTTCTTGCTTAAGATAAAATTGTGGTCGTCATTTCCGAAAACTTTTCTCTATAAATGATTTCTAGACTTACACGCCGCAATAGAAATAAAGTATTCCAAACACTGCATAAATCTATGAATATATTTAAAACCTCAGACAATAAGGTGCCAGATTTGGTACAAATTAACACTCTTGCAGACGTAATCTGGAGCAGTCACACGACTAAAAAACTATATTTTGTGACAGATAGAATTGAGGAAAAAGTCTCAAATGTTGGTGTTGGAGCCAAGTCGCTCTGTATAAAAATAACTAAGAAAATCTTCACTGGCAGTCAATTCAACAGTTTATCAGTCTCTACAATTTACCGAACATCTCCGTCAGACACATTATCGCTCTTGGACAACCCGACCGAAATTAACGCAGAGATTCTCACCAAAGCAAAAGGAGATAGTGAAGTTTGTTTATCACAAAAAATGAAAAAAAAACACATCACGTATGCATATAATAGGATTTCCTTATAAAGACTCTTTCACTCTTCTTTAATATACAATCATAACAACATCAAGGACCCTATAGTTTGTATCACAAGTGTTCTTTTTAAAATTTTATCAACTTTCGTACTAGAAATTCCAGTTTATTTTTGTCGCAAACATTCGTTTTTTAATTTTATTTCATATCTCTCTCTCTCTCTCTCTCTCTAATCAGACAAGAAATAGAACTGTTCCCTCACTCTATGAAAAAGAACAAAAATCTCAAATTAATCATATTTACCCACCCCTTCCGCTCGGGCAGAATATGACACAAGGTCAGTTTTTTTAAGCGGAGTTTAACAGGTTTGAATTCAGAGTTTTCCTTCTCCTAGACTAGTTGCCTCACCAAGGCTGAAAAACCCAGTCTGCCCCACTATTTACCCATAGCTTGAAGGAGAATAATTGGATTCATACCTTTCCTAAGGGTATTAGTGCTATGTGAAATGCTATCAGTCTCGCCCAGGATTTGAACTCGTGTCGCCGTGTCCATTTTCTACGACGATAACCATTACACCACGGGAACCTCTAATACATAATCAAGATATAATGCCAACTACTGTGCAACACTATTGAAGCATCCATTATCTGAGGCACTCAAACTGTCCCCTAGTCTGTCAAATTGGTTCTAAAATAACTGGCTGCAGTTCCAGAATGAACTCCATAAATTTGAATGGTTATTTCAGAGAATTTTTCTTTTCCTATTTCAAAGCAACACAATTTCTATTCTTTCACCTGGAAGGTAAATGAATTGTTTATAACTATAAAAAATAGAATTTAAAAAAAACTTATGATTAAAAAAGAAATAAAGTTTAAATAGAAATATTAACTCCCAACTTTATCAAACGCGACTCTAATTCTTCTATCTTTAATAGGGACTATTTTATACCTCACATGTAAAAAAGGTAAAATTTCATATATTTTTAGTCAGTAAAGATATTTATATTATCTTTAGTACATCCGATTTCTTTTCGAAAATCTATATTCACCCTTTTTGATTTTGTTTGTATTTAGTAAAGATATAAATCATATATATTTTTTAAATTAATTTCATTTGATAAGTTCTTTAAATTCTTTGCAAAACAAAAATATCCCCAAAAGACGTTCTCTTTGCTTATTGAATGGTTTCTGAAAAGCATTAAATTTACTTTTGATATTTGAATGAAATATATATATATATATATATATATAGGTTGATAAATAAATCTGATTTCTAATTATTAAAAAAGTATTTATTTTATACAACACGAAATCTCTGAAAGTATGCGTTCAGAGAGCGTTTGATTATCTTCTATAAAAGAAATTCATATATTTGAGATCACTAAACAAAGAAATCAATTTATAATGTGTTTGATTCATCCAATTCATTTTCAAATCTAAATCCGACTTTGATGATTTTCTTTACAATTGGTAAAGAAAAAATGGTATTAATTCCTCTATTAAACAAAAGTGCCATGAAAACACACTTCCTTTCTTTATCTCTGCAGATTTGTAAAAGAAAAATTTGTATATATATTTATATAAATATATATGTGTGTGTGTGTGTGTGTGTGTGTGTGTGTGTGTGTGTGTGTGTGTGTGTGTGTGTGTGTGTGTGTGAATTGAGCACTCCAAGTAGTCGATAATATATATATAAAAAGAATTACATAAAAAAAGTTCCTTCACTGACACACAGACAGACAAAATCTCTGGGATAAGGCATCCGACTGACGTAAAGACAGCTAGGTTTCGATCCCAGCTTGAAACATCTCGCGTAACTAGCCACACCGAAGTGACGTGATACAACGAAACAGTCTGTCTGTAGATGAGTACATATATGATTAAAATTTAACGCTAAAATTGTTTTCAATTGGTAAAAGCTTTACAGTGCTCTATGCACGAAGATGCAGAGAACTATTAGAATATCTTAAACTAAATTTGAATAATAATAAAAGACGATATAAACTCATGATTCAGAATCTCCCGTTATCCAGTATTCAATATTCAGCTCACATTAGTATATTTTGTATAATATTTCAGACGTGTTGAATACTAGTCCACCTGAGGATTATCATCGTGAAACTCTGAGTCGTTAGTTTTTATCCAGTTTTATTTCTATCCTATTCCATACTTGAAAAATATTGTGGTAGATATATATCATGTTTGTCTAGCGATCTGATGACAACTATTACCAAAGATAAAGCTGAGCAAATACAGTATACAGATGAGGAGGATCTTATGGTGTTATCGTTGTTGAAAATGGACACGGTGACCTAAGTTCAAATCCTGGGCGAGACAGTTTACATGTTCACATCGCACAATACCCTTGGGAACGGTATGAATCCAACTGTTCTCCCTCCGGCTATGGATAAAAAGTAGAGCAGACTGGGCTCTTTAACCTTGGTATGCCGACCAGTATAGAAGAAGGAAAACTTTGAATTCCAACATGTTAAACTCAGCATAAAAAATTGACCTTATGTCACTTCTTGTTCGTGTGGAAGTGTTGGTAAATACATATACAGAGGATTTTCTTATTAGTGGTGAATACTTGTGTGGGACTTGCTACGGTTTTTTTTGTTTTGTTTTGTTTTGTTTTTTGTTTTTTTGTTTGTTTGTTGTTGTTTTTTTGATGAGCTGATAACATAAGAATGGTTCACTAAATTCTCTAAATAAGATACCTCAGGTTTTGAATTCAGATTTTCTCTTCTAGACCAGTTGCCAACCAAATCTAAAAAGCTTAGTCTGCTTTATTTTCTAATGACTGGGAGACGAAGAGAAGGATTCACGTCTTTCCCAAGAGCATTTGCGCAAAGTGAAATACAATGTAATATTGTTGGATTGCAGTAAATGATATTAAAATCAATACATACACAGCTTCCAAAATAAAGAGTGTTTCAACGATACTGAGACCACTTATTAATAAATATTTTATTACGTTTCATTCTTTAATATATAATACCAGGTAGCAATAAGTTTATAATCTAAAACTCTTTAAAAAGTATATATTCAGTGAAGAGGAAGTCCCCGGTGACGTAATGGCTAACGTCCTGGGCTGCTACATCGTAGTAAGCGAGTTCGTGCTATTACGTTCCCTTTCGGGCTAATACCCTTAAGAAAGGTGTGAACCTCCTTACCCTCCCAGCTGTAGGTTAAATAGTACAACCACTCTCCTTCTACAAAGTGAGCTTTGGCATTAAATAACCCAAAAAGGTTGATATGTCATTTATCAAAGAAACAAAACCAAACCAATAGAATATGGCTTCAGTTTGCATGTCTGGTTGTTAGTGGAGTACATTTGGCTCTCCCCGAAATTGGTCGTTAAAAGATTTGCATAATCTTAGAAAATAAACAAAGCTGTTTTTAATAACGAAATTAATGTTAGCGAATAAAGAGTTGTCTTTCTTTGTGTCTCTCTTTCAGTCTCTCCCTTAAAAGCAATCGGTTTAAGAAATTTTTTTTTGGGGGGGGTCCCCGTGGAGTAGTGGCTAAAGCGCTAAACTGTAATATCATAGTAAGCGAGTTTGAACTCTAGTCGCGCTATTACGTTTACTTTCGGACTTACAACCTTGAAAAAAGTATAAATCTCTTTATCCTCCCACCCACTGCCCAACTACGTGTTGAATTGTCGTTCTTCTACAAGGATTGTTTTAGTATTGAATTACCCACTAAGGTTGATATGCCACTAAACAAAGAAATCTAAACCATATCAAGTGAGCTTTCGATTCTCTTCTGTAAAAGAAATTCATATATTTGAGATCAATCAACAAAAATAAAAATAGATTTCTGATTTCATTCATTTGATTTATTTTCTAAAACCTAAATCCACGCCCGCCTTATGATTTTCTTTATCTTTGATAAAGATGACCTTTATTAAATTCTAAGGGGCTTTAAGAGTAACTGAAATCTCCGAATGAACTCTAAACTGTATTCCATACAACATGCAGAGTGTAAAACCTTGATAAATAAATAATGAAAACAATTAAAATATCTTTTAAACACGAATCATTTCTGTAAAGTTTATAACCTATAAATATTATAATATTTATACTGTTTTCTTCATCCTCTCTTTAAATTTTGTGAGCATTTGTAAAATAGAAAATATTATTAATTCATCTTTAACTACATTTTTCTTTTATGTGCGTATGTGTGTGTTGGGTTTTATGGTATATCAATCATTGTGGGTTATTTAATGCCAAACCCTGTTTATAACTATATATGAAGTATATAGGATTTGAAAAACACATTTTGTAGATAACATTTTTAAATGAGCCTGCATGCAGAATCATAACGACGCAATGAAGACGAGTGGACACAGGTCTTTAGAAAAATATACCTCTCACTTTATTGAAAGGATTATGTGTGAGAGGTAGTTGGAGACCGAACAGAACTGCAACATATTGACCCCCACTCTTATGGCCATAACAGCGTTTCTTTCCCCTTCTCCTGGGCTGCTCAACCGGGGGCCTGGGGCCCAGCCTCTCTGGGACATGATCCTCATTCCAGCATCTTCTTTCCAGCTGCAACTGCTCAATCGGGGGCCTGAGGGTCCCCTCTGCTGGGTGCTGGTTCTCTCTACCGCATCTTATCTCCAACTGACTTGAACTTCCTGTCACCGTGGTTATATAATAATTTGTCGCCCACTCTTCTTCCTACGAGCGTCACAATTTCGCACTCAATTCAACCCCTCGACAGTCAAGGTTATATCCTGATATTCCTCGACCGGATGCACCTGTTATGTACACAGGTGCATTTTCTATTTTGACAGCCTGGCCGGGTCGGAGGTCAATGTACAACAATCAGTCTATTCAACACTATCTATTCACTTGCACATAATTGGTTCCAAGAATTGCAATGTAATACTAGTATATCTCATTCGTTTGTATACAGTTAAATAATTCCAAATATCGCGATGCATCACAAACAATCCAATTAAGAATCAGTCATTTGTTCACAGTTTAAATGTCAAACAGTTATATTTGACCCGTTGATAGGACCCTATCAGGTCCTACCACTCCAGGTCAGAGTGAACCTGGAAATAATGGAAATGAAAGAGTACTTCACATTCCTCAAAGCTCTAGGAATGGAGCCTCACCATCAGATGTCATGTCTAGGACAGTCGTTTGACATAGGGATCTTACTTCCCTGCAGAAATGCAGTCGGTGTATTCTACACTAACTGGATTGGTTTGTGTGTGTGTGTGTGTGTGTGTGTGTGTGTGTGTGTGTGTGTGTGTGTGTGTGTGTGTTCTTCGATCCTTACTTTTAAGGGATGGCTGTTTTCCCTTTGTTATGTCTACCACAGTTACACCGGATGTCATAGCGGAGGCGTGCTTAACATAACGGTTATCGTCGTGTAAAATGGTGTCGGCGTTTCAGTTCCTTTGTAGGAAAGGCACGGATCCATTAGTTCTCCTTTTAGACGCATTTGAAAAAGCAGATAAATTCCAAAGAAAAAGCTTATTTTCATGTATAAATCGGATCTGATTTTAAAGCAAAGAAAATGAGCAAAACTTTTGAAAAAGGAAAAGAATTGTAATTTTTTATCGTAAAATGAATGATTTTTTTCAAGTTTGAATGATTTTCAAACTTCTGTTGATGTTGAGACTCAATAAAATCCGGAAAGAGTACGGAATCGTCTAAGACTTAAAGGAAAATTATGATTTATTTCTCTTTGTTGAAAAATGCCGTTAAACTAATTTTACGTCTCCAGTGAACAAATAAATCCAATTTGATCCGTTTTTATTCGTTTTGAATCTCAGAAAAAAGACACTGAGTTCTAAACTGAAGTTTAAGATGCAGCAGACATTTGGACACTATTTTGGGTGAAAAAAACCTGCGTCTTTAACATACAGTAGTTTGAGAGAGCGGACTGAATTATTCAGCAACCATTCTAGAGAAAGTAAAACACTGAATTCAAACCAGCATTAGTCCACTTAAAAATTGACCTTGTGTCACATCATGCTCGTGACAGAGAGGGTTGCGTAAATCCATACAACGGATGTTATAAACACAAATGTTGGTAGTGCTGTGTTCTACAGGTTGTTCATTTTTGATGAGAGAACGTGGGACCGCTTTTCAAAGAGTCCCTTATTACGGTTCTTTACTTTTTTCTTTGTCTTTCTCCATTGTCATCGAAAAAGAAGGGGACCGGAACATATTCTTTAAATTTACGAATTGCCAATGGTCTGGGAGACCTGGGTTCAATCCCAGATCGCGTCATACGAAAGACTTTAAAAATGGTACTTGATACCTCCTTGCTAAACAATTAGCAGTATAAGGTACGTATCAAGGGTAAAATGAAGCAATACAGGGAAAAGAGTAGTGCCCTCCCTTACACCTCGGTGTAGTAGCTATTGAAAAGGGAGCCTTCTGGTCGCCCTCGACTATGGTCACCAACTTTACTTATATATCAAAAATCATTAGCATTCAAAATAAAACTGTATTAAGTTTGACTGTTCAAGAGTCAATATGCGTCAACAAACTCTTGGTATTACTTACCATTTGGTGACGTTGAAAGTACCGGTTACCAACAGATCACCAAAGTTAAGCAACGATGAGACTGTTCATAACTTTGATGAGTGACGGCATAGTGGCAGCAGATACTGAAAGCAACCTAAGTCCTGGATGCTATAATGTATATGGATTCTGGTTTTAAAAATTCACGTCCATCTATAACAGACTGCCAATGTAACTGAGTAAATATCAACCAGAAGCAAGTGTAAGCAAATGGATAACGAAGGGGAAAACTATCCTGATCCTGAAGGATACCCAAAAGAAGGCCATCCCCAGCAACCATTTACCGATAAGGTATTTATCCATGATGAGGATGACCGCACAGATAAAATCTATTACAGGTTTGTGCGCAGCGGACTTTTTAAAAAAGAACAAAAAGAACCCTGCAGATGAACAAGAAGAAAAGCCCCATTATATATAGACAAGCAGTTCCTCAATAAAGCCAAAATGAGGCGGAAAATACCGCTATGATACATATTGACAACAAAAAGGCCTATGATATGGTCCTACCAACTTGGAAAATAGAGTGTCTGAAAATGTACAAAATACCCAACAATCATAAACTTCACCTCGAATACCGTAGAAAATCAGAGAGTTTTCGTTCTAGTTAAGATGCCACTCAACTAGTTACTTATAAAGAGCACTGAAGTCTACAAATTTACAAAATCATAGGAAAAGATTAATCACCATATATACATCGACTATATACTGGTATTTTCAAAAATAAAATAAAAAGAACAAGATACCCTGATACAAACAATATGGATATACAGACAGGCTTTGAGAATGGAATTTGGCACGGTAAAATGTGTCATGCTCATAATGAAAAGAGGGAAAAGAGAAGCAGCAGAAGAAATAGAAGTAAAAAATCAAGAAAACATCAGAACGCTTGGAGAGTAGGAAAACTACGTGTACTGCCTTTTTCGGACTCTTTCCGACAGAATCTCCCACCTCATACACAATTGTTAGGACATCTTATAGTCAACTTTCTGCCAGATCTAGGATTTTCTACCTTCTTGTTGAGGTTGTTTACTGACCCAGTGGTTTAAAACTTGAGTACCCAATGATAAATTCGGCTTTTCTTTGGATAATTGTTAAGTTAAACTTCCTGCGAAATTTTTCTTGCGCAGGTTTCAATGATTGTGTCTCCAAATAAGTAGTGAGGCAAAATATTTTTCCTCTCTTGTCCAAGGCATCGTGATTGAGGATTAATAGTTGTTATAGCATACTATTTTCAAATCTGAAACAAAAAAAAAATATTATTACTGGTAGAGTTATTATCCGTCACATGGGTCCCATGTAGATTGAAACACCCTGTATATATTGAGCGTGATGAAAAGATGGTACTTTACACTAACATAAATACACTTACATAGAATTTTTCCTGACTTTTCTTCCTCTCTTTTGCAAGTCAAGAAAATTCTAGAGAAAAAACGGCATGGCTGAAAAATCAACCCGAAAAAGAAAAAGAAAAAGAAAAAACAACGGAAAAAAAAGATGAAAGACAGAAAAAAAAACAAAAACAAGAATCTATGCATAGACACTTCAAACCAAAACCACAGAACAACAACCACAGCTACAATCATCAAACACAAGCAACCCCTTACAGAGAAAAAAGTAATCACCTAAATACCACAAAACACACATAAATTAGTCTAAACATCCTAGAATTGACAAACATCCCGTAAAAAAACTTTTCAGACAAAAATAAGAATAAAATCAATCCCTTATTACACATGAAAAAATTGGCCCGACTACTTACCCACAAATGTAAGGGGACACCCACAACAAAAAACAATATAACAGAAAAAAATACAAACCTATTTTAGGGAGGAAAACAAGGTTTGAAACCTCTTCTTAAACAAAATAAATTACCCGAGAAATTATAATACAAACATAAACCATTTTTTAGGCAATACAAACAGAAACTATTTTTAGGCAATACAAATAGAATATTTTTAGGCGATACAAACAGAAACTATTTTTAGGCAATACAAACAGAAACCATTTTTTTAGAAAATACAAGCAAAAATCTTTTTTTAAACAACACAAACCAAACAAATATAACAATATAAAAAATGAAACAAACAAAATAAAACCCAAAATTATAAATCTATTAGCATACTAATTGAACAAAAGTCAAATTAACTTACTAAAACTGTTTAAAATTTTGCCCCACTCCAAAAAGCAATTTAGGTGGATTGAAAAAATACCTCAAAGAATTTGAAAGAAAATTTTGACAAATAGAAAAATTCAACAATAAAAAAAATACAGACGACTCCCGAATAAAAAAATAAATCCACATTCTTCCCAAATAAAAATAACAATAGTGAATAAAACACATTCTTCGAAAAACTATGGAATATTAAAACTACCCAAAACAACCTCTCACACAAAGAAAAACCTTAAAATATACAGGAAAATTAAAATATAATTATGAAAGAATCAGACAAGGGAAGTGCCGTGGCCATTTTAAATAAAACATATTACAAAACAAAAATCCAATACTAAAAGATGAAACAAACAATAAATCAATTGATAAAAAACATAGACTGTAATACATCAAAAATGATAAAATTCTGTAAAAACAACAATGAAACACTAACAAAAAAAGAAAACGATTTCCGAACTAACTACATCCCAAAAACTAGCATTTTCTACGGACAACCAAAAATTTACAAGTCAAAGAAAATAAAAAAAAAAGCTGTAGAAACACAAAAGTCTGAATACATAGAAATTCCAGATTCTAGTGACCTTAAATTTAGACCTATACCAGCAGGCCCATCATTCCCCACAAACAGACTCCGCAAACTAGTTGACTTTTTACTATAACCATTTCTAAATAAAATTAAAATTATATTAGAAATGTCATTCACTTTTTAAACACGATACAACAAAATATTGATGACGACAAACTTACAGCTACATTTGACGTCACAAAATTGTACATTAATATCCCCCATGAATTAGGAAAACAAGCTATCTCATTTCTAATTCAAACAATTCAGTTTTGTATAAGTATAGTTTTCGTCATAATACAGTTAAATGTCAAAACAGTTCTATTTCAAACAATTCAGTTTAACATAAGTACGAAGTTTACATGCAAGTACACAGTTTAATTGTCAAAAGCATTTCTATATAAGACATTCAGTTTAGTCAAACAGTTCTAATTCAAACAATTCAGTTTAGCATAAGTATGCTGTTTAGTTCTACTTGACCCATAGATTGAACCCAATCAGGTGCTACCATTCCGGGCCAGAGTGGACTAGGGAGCGATGGCAATGAAGGGGTACTCCACATTTCCCAAAGCTCCAGTATTACTGGAACCTCACCATCAGATTGTTTAGTGTCATATCAGGACGCTCGTTGGGGGTGGGGGTCTTACCCCTCAGCAGAGATACAGTCAGGGTATTCTACAGCCCCAGCCGATTGGGCAATACACAGAGTTAAATGTAAAAACAGTTTTATTTCTGATCATTCAGTTTAGAATAAGTACGCAGTTTAAATGTCAAAACAGTTCTATCTTAAACAATTCAGTTTAGCATAAATACGCAGGATGGACCGGGGATCAATGGCAATAAAGGGGTACTCCACATTCCCCACAGTTTCAGCGCAACTGAAACCTCACCATCAGATTGTTTAGTGTCATATTTAGGACACTCGGTGGGGGTGGGGGGTTTACCCCTCTTCAGGGGTGCAGTCGGTGTATTCTTCAGCCCAAGCCGACTGGGCTCAAAAAAGTCTCGAGGAACTTAAAAACAATGACAAAATCAAAGAAATACTAGACGAAACAAAATTCATTAAAAGACAGAGTTAACCCCAAAATCCTAAAAATATGAACCTCTTCTACATTTGAGGAACACACAACACATGGATTTACAAAATGCCAGAATAAAAGATGTAGAGTATGCAATATAATAATAGAAGGAAAATCCTATTCCTTCGAAAACCCCAAAACGACTTTCATTATAGATAGAAATTTAAACTGCAATTCAAAACATAGTCTAGGTAATCGAATGTAACTAATTTAAAGAAATATACATTAGGTCTACACAAGTGTTCAATACCTGAATATCACTTCTCAAAAGGAATATTAAGTTACTAGAAAATAGAAAACTATATGTATCAAAATATCTACTATACAAATACGGCAGTGAAATGTTCAGAACAATGCCAATATATCAGACTGACTACTACTCATTACTCCAAATAAAAGAAAAAACTTCATAGAAAAATTCAACCCTCATCAAACAGAATTTAACTGTACACACAAAGACAGACACGCACAAACACACATACATGCATACACAATCATTCAGGATCAAGATTTTTCTAATTAAATTTTTTTTGTAAGCAATAGCAATTTCGTTGATTTATATGATATTTAAAATAAAAAGAATTCTGAACTACACAAATAGAAAGTATCTTTTAACAAATTAAATGGTCTCTTAATTCTTAAAAAGATTGAAAAAAATTTAGGTTTACAACAAATTTGAAGATTTTTTTTAAAGCTAATGAACGCTAAGAATTTTCTCATTTTTTCGTTTTTTCATTTCAAAATAATTTTGAAATGAGACATCATCCCACTGAGAATAGTTGGAAAAACTCCGAATCATTCGAATATTATTCATATTTAATTTATCCTTTGAGTGATATTGTTCTTTCACACACAGACACACACACACACACAAATATTAAATCATTTACTTCCTGAAGACGACGTAACACGTCAGAAACACGTGTTGAAAAACAATAAATAACTTAAAAACAATCCCTTTGTGGACATTTTTATTTTAAAGTAATTACTATTTTCTCTCATTTGACCAACACACGCACACGCACACGCACACATATGCTGAATGTTTCTAAAATGTGTGTAAAGCTCATATCAATTCGCTTTAGTTCGGAGTTCGATCCTCATTAGTCGCTCCTTTATTCATATTGTACTTAAAATGACGCATTATAAAATATTTCACGAAGAAAAATATGAAAAGACAATGATAGATAGATAGATAGATAGATATGAACAGACTTAGAGACAGAGAAACAATCAGATATGAATATACTAAGAAAGGTATATATGAACATAGATAGATAGATAGATCTTGTTGGATAGAGTGAAAAAAGTGAAAACCTATTTTCCCGTTTACACCCTGAGTAAATAAATTCTGAATGAGATTGCTCATCCAATTACCGATATTAGAAAAAGTCGAAAATAATCACACGGAGCGAAATAAAACGCGCACAGCACACTGACACAGGTGTGCCTACTCATCTTCGTTCGGTGAGAGGCGGACACAACAAAAGCAGTCCCATTCACTACAAAGTTTTCACATTGCCAAGATATTCACCATTGCAAAAATGGCGGGAATGTTGATACAGTCACTAAAAGACGAACACACGGCCACAGTCTGCATAGAGATGATTTGAGAGACACTCGCTATTTATCTTTTACAGTGTCATCTTCCCCCCCCTCTCTCTCTCTCTCTCTCTCTCTCTTTCTCTCTCTCTCTCTCTCTCTTTTTCTCTCTCTCTCTCTCTCTCTCTCTTACTCTCTCTCTCTCGCTCTCTCTTGTTACTAGGGTGAGTCAAAAAATTTGCAAAATTTTTGTAACGTAAGGCACAATTCAGTTGCCCTGGATCATTTTGCCGAGGTCAGGAAGATAATGAACTACATTGGACTGGAAAATGCCGAGCTCGCCTGATACTCTTTATTGTTTCTCACCGGATTTGTCTCTCTAGCTTTGAACACGGCCTCAGAATCCACGGTTTTAGACCTACCTGAACTAGCTTGATCGACGAGTAAACAAAGTAAAATTTCTTGAACCATCAGGTTACTGTACTCTGATCAACTACGCCTCCACCTCTCGCGCAATAAACTTTTCGAACTGTTTTCGCGGAGTTATAACGCAGTTCGAACTCGTAACGCATAATTTCCCCGAATTAGACTCTTCCGTATGTTTGTATGTGAGGCTTTCAAATCAAAGACGTAATGAAGAAATGCACAACATGTCAGTGTACCAATTACCACGATACTATCAACCACAGCGGTACCCACCATGGTTTAGACTGCTTTGGTCACGTGACATAGGTGCCACAAACTAACCTGTACTACCAAAATATCGCAAAACTTTTGCCTTAACCTGGCACTATTGAAGTAGAGCTGACTTCAGCTCTGGACCAAACGTTCGAGGAGAGGAGGATTAGGACAGAAAATGGCGCCGCTCAAATCAAGAAGAATGTCTCCCAACCTAAAAAAAAATTCATATCAAATGATTTATTATTGATCATCATCACCACGAAGGTATGCCGGTAGCTCAGATTCCCTTCTCTCTCTCTCTCTTTCTCTCTCTTTCACACACACACACACACACACATACAACATCCTTCCCTATCCATCATCGTTCTTAACAAGTTCTCTTGACTGCAACCAATCTCCGTTCAGAGCTGATAAATGTAAGTCTTGGCTGATCGGCCGACACTGGTGTGTCCATGTTTAGTAGTCCAAAGAAAAATGTAGCTCAAGAGTCTGTCCTTATTTCTCCTGCAGGTCCCAGCATGGCTTGCTTGTCTTGCTTGGTTGGAGGGCAAGTGTCCGAACAGCAACAGTTTTTGAGGGCGCTGCTTCCAGGATGGACTAGGGAGTAATGGCAATAAATGGTCACTTTACATTCCCCAAAGCTCCAGAACTGGAAATTCACCAACAGATATAGTTTAGCTTCATACCAAGAAGACCCTTAAATGGAGGTTACCCAACTACAGGGGATACACAAAGCGTATTCTAAGACTCACCATTTCCGGTTTTAATTGGATTCCCACAGTGACTATTGGTGCTGGTGAGGAAGGTAGAGTTACTACAGCCACCAGACAGATCTTCTGGTATCTCGATCTTTTCTAAACTTTGCTCAAGAAAGTAAGAAATGAGAACATAATGTGACACAAGGTCAATTTTAAACGGAGTTCAGCCGATTTGAATTCAAAGTTTTCTTTCTACTCGGCTAAAGAGTTCGATCGGTCCTTCTATTTACACATACTTGGGTGAAAACAGATGGATTCATACCTTTCCCAAGGGCATTAACCCAAAATCCAAAATTTTAACTCGGGTCAGTATTTTTATTGCCTGCAGTGAAAGCCGTCACGATAAGCACCCCCACCAAAATAGGAACTGGGTTGATTGATTGGTTGTTTTATGGTATATCAACCTTTGTCGGTTAATTATGCGAAATCATCTTTATATATATATATATATGTGTGTGTGTGTGTGTGTGTGTGTGTGATTTGTAAATGAATAGTTTGTTGGGAACATTTTATACGAGTCATATCTCATTTGTCTGCCCACAGTTAAATGGTTTCAAGTATTTCTATCTAACACTAGTAATTCTACTTGATATTAATTTTTCCAAGTATTGCTTTGTTATATTAATAATTCAGTTTGATATTATTCATTTGTAAGCATACCCTTAAATGATTTCAAGTATAGAAAATGATTAAATGGTTCTATTTGACCTTTTGATGGGACTCTAACTGGTACAATCACTCCAGGTCAGAGTGGACTTGGGAGTAATGGCGAGTACTCCACATTTCCCCCAAAGCTCCAGGCCTGATATCTCAACATCAAATTACTTAGTGCCATAAACAGGACACTTGTTGGGGTGGGGAGGGATTACCCCTCTGCAGAGATGCACTCGGCGTTATCTACAACCCCAGCCTACTGGCCTTAAAGGAGATGGAAGATTAAGCTTTACCAATCTTGTAAATATTTGCATGCTGGGCCCATAACCGTGACAATATAATTTGGTATAAATATCGAATTCTAAGATACGTTGGATCTTCACTTCCCACAATTCATACTTGGATTTGTCACCGTCAAACAGTTTCGATGTTCTGAGCCCATAACTTGTTGAAATTCCGGTAGCCATCTTGTCAGTCATCCAGTTGTGGGATTCTTAATACAAAAGGTACATCTTGTCAGAACAAAAGCTGCAATACGTTTTGATACTAGACCGTAACTTGACCCTCCTCATATATGCTTTAGTCATCTCTGATTGGTCGATCTCCTGCTGCTACTAACGGGCAAGTCTATAAATATTTGCCACCAATTTGTTGACGGCATCTATGTAAATGACTCTCCCCCAAACAAGCCATCAATGCAACTACCTCAACCATGAGACGTTGCTAATCTATATATCTCTTTCTCATTATCTCCCTTTTCCTTTGGCTCCTCTCTCTCCCTCTCTCTCTCTCTCTCTCTCTCTCTCTCTCTCTCTCTCTCTCTCTCTGCGTTTCTTTCTCTTTTTCTGTATCTCCTTTTAAGATATCTCATGTCTCCTTTTTTACATCTCTCATTTTTATCAACCTTGCTAACTTGCTATGGGAAACTATCAACACATTGTCGTTTTTATAGCGAAGAACCTTTCGTACAAGGTTAGATAATTCCAAAAATAGCTTAGATCCGTCGGCACTCCTTTTTAGCGAAGCTTCAGGGATCAGACAATGAATCAGATAGTAGTAGGTGCTGCTTGTATTGATGGTCTGAAGAAGGTCTTTATCTATTTCATCCTGATGGTATCAAACAAATCTCTTTTCCTCTTCAATATCTTCCCATTCTATCTATCTATCTATCTATCTATCTATTATTTCTGGCTTATTCTTCCAGTCTTTTCTTCTTTTCAACTCTCATTCTTTCTTTTTTTACATCTCTCATTTTATAATTCTCCCCTTCTTCTTCTTCTTCTTCTTCTTCTTCTTCTTCTTCTTCTTCTTCTATCTCTCTCTCTCTCGAGGTATCTATCAATATCTATCTATCTATCTGTCTATGTATCAATCTATCACTGCCATTTTATACTTCTTCCGCTTACTCTTAGTTATCTTTCGACCCCTCTAACATTTTCTCTTACTTTCTTTTACTTTATTGCCCAGTCAGCTGGGGCTGTAGAATACACCGACTGCTTCTCTGCAGAGGGGTAATAACCCCCCCCAACGAGCGTCCTGATGTGACACTAAACAATCTGATGGTGAGGTTCCAGCAGTGCTGGAGCTTTAGGGAATGCGGAGTACCCCTTCATTGCCATTGCTTCCAGGTCCACTTTGGCCCGGAGTGGTAGCACCTGATAAGGGTCCTATCTATGGGTTAAATAGAAGTAACAGCATACTTATGCTAAAATGATTTGTTTGAGTAAAACTGAATAGCTTGAAATAGAAATGATTTTTACAATTGAACCGTGCTTGCATTTGGACTGCGTGCTTGTGCTTAACTAAATTATTTGAAATAGAACTGTTTTTCGACATTAAAACTGTATTTACACTTAACCGAATTGTTACATACAACTGCTTGAATAGTTAGAAATGGAAATGTTTTTGACCACTGAACTGTGTACTTATGCTAAACTGAATTGTTTTAAATAGAACAGATTATTTACATAAAATGTATTTGGCGTTGAATAACCTACAAAGGTTGATATGCCATAAAACCCAACAAACCAAACCATCTTTTACTTTACACACCGTCATTTTTTCTACATAACCGAGAATATTTATATATGTCTATCAATATATCTATCGAACTAGCTAGATATCTCAGTCTGTTCATTTGAGTTTATCTGCCTAGTTATATATCTCAATCTATTTGTATCTACGTAGCGAGCTATCCTAATCTGTTCACTTCTTCCAATCAATCAAACAATCAATGTATCTATTCATCTTCCTACCAATCTAACAAGCTAGTTATCTTCGTTTGTTCATTTCTTTCTCTCGATCACGATCCACTTCATGTTTACCCATTTCAATCACTTCCTAGCTATCTATCAACGTTTAGACTTATATGTCTCTCTTTCATTCACTCTCAATTTGTTCATATCTGCTTATCAATCAGAGAATCTAATTTCAAATCAACCTTTTAGTGCGAGGCGGACGTGGGCGAAGGTGCATGTGGCATGAAAGCGTCACACCTTGCTTTGTTGGCACATCAATTGAAACATGCTACACTAATATGATAACTGGCAACTGTGGGTTCTCCTTTGTGGTTTCTATGTCCATTCACGCGGGGACGTGCTTAGGTAGAGTTTGCTCCCTGTGCCAATTAGCAGTGCACAATCCAAAATCATGACATGCTAAATTTACAACCATCAAACCATCTAATACACAGAGATAGACAGTTTCTATTATTGCCAATAAGGTTACCGTAATTTATATAGGAAGTGTGCTCAAGATCAGAGAGAGTCTGTATGCAAAAATAAGCTTTAATTTATTATATATATATATATATATATATATAAGTTAAGATAGCGTAGCCATAGAATTAATGGTGCTTTGTAACAGTCAGTTTCGTTTGACTCTATGTCTGCGCTCTCCGAACATATTTATATATGCTCAAAGATATTGATCACACTTTATTCATGAATATAGTAAATTATATATATATATATATATATATATATATATATATATATATAAGTATAAATCAAAGAATAAGATTAATGAGTTTTACAGTTTTAAACTGAGAGTGTTCGCCAATGGTCGGGAAGACCGGAGTTTAATCCCAGGTCAAGTTATACCAAAGACTCAAAAAGGGTACTTGTCCACTTTGCTTAGCACTCAGCATTATAAGGTACGGTTCAAGGGTAAAGTGGAGCAATCCAATGAAAGGAATAGCGCTCTCCCCTACACTTCGGTGTAGTAGCTATTGAAAAGGGAGCATTCGGGTCACCCTCGACGAAGGTCACCAACTTTACTTGACTTTATATATGTGTGCGTGTGCGTGTGCGCTTTTGTATTTATTTGTATATATATAATTGAATGGAATAGAATTTAGATATGAATATAAATATAATATGATATGAAATAAATGTTCGAAGAGCGAGGCTGAACAGCTTGGTTTTGCTTTGCTTTGCTTTGTTTTGTTTTGTTTTGGTTGGCTTATATATATATATATATATATATATATATATATATATATATATATATATATATATACAACATATTCCTGTACAAACGGTCAAAATATATATAGATTGGTTTGGTTTTATGGAACATCAATCATTATAGATTATTCAATGCCAAATCCTGTTCTTACATGTATATTAAATATAAATTTGAACTCATTTTGTTAATAACTTTTTAAACGAGCCTAAGCTCATTTTTTTACAGACAGTTAAATGTTTTCAAGTATTGCTATGTAACTGTAACAATTTAGCGTCAGTCATTTGTTTGCCCACATTCAAATGAATATAAATATATAAGAGATAATTTGCCGGTAATTTCATTTTTAAATGAGTTAGAACTAATTTGTTTGCACAAGAGTATTACTATCGTTTCAACTGAGTTAAATAGTTTTAAGAATTGCTATGCATCACAAACAATTCAATTAAACATCGGTCATTTGTTTACACAAAGTTAAGTGATCAAACAGTTCTATTTCCAGCAATTCAATTTAGCATAAACCATTTGTTTGCACTTAATTTAAAAGACAAATAGTTCTAATTGACTCATAGATAGGACCATATCAGGTGCTACCTCTTCAGGTCAGAGTAGACCTGGGAGCAATGGCAATGAAGGGGTACTCCGCATTCCCCAAATCTCCAGCATTACTGTAACCTCACCATAAGATTGTTAAGAGTTATATCCAAGACACTAGCTGTGTCTGAAGAGATACATTCTGCGTATTCTACAACTTCAACTGACTGGGTTCGATTTTAACAGGAATTCAGTGTTCACGATTATAGAAAGAATCGAAAAAAAACACGTAAGACAATATCACGGTGATGAAAGAAACACACAAAGATAAATTAATAAAATGTCGGCAAACACTGACTCCAAATGGATTTAACATTAAACTGAATGACGCGGCTTAGAAATAGAATCGACAGATTTGGAATGACACTTAAACACCTAAATACACAAATAAACAAAGCAACCAATCGTAGCTGATTCGAAACACACACACACCCTCTCATGATTAGCATATAACTCCCATGCCAGTTCATCAATATTTCTTGCTTTTCATCAGTAAAACTATTTAATGTTGCAGCAAGCATCAAACTATGTTCAAATTTCTTTATATATAATTGCCATGGAATAAAAATGATAGAACTTTGGTCAGATAATTACGACCAAATGGTAAGTTATATCAAGGGATGCAAATTACTTTCAAACCTTATATATATATATATATATAGAGAGAGAGAGAGAGGGGAGCAATATGTAGAGCAGAAAATTTCATATACCAGGTATCCCAACCACAGGTGTAGAAAGGTGAGTTGAACCCACTTTGAGAGGAGAAAATAATCTTCATAAAACAAATACTTCACGAAAGCATTTATTCGGCGCTTCCCTTATAGCGTATCAACTCTTTCTGCCAAAATTTTACCCCTGAAGATGTCAAAAGTAGTTGAGAACAATAAAAAAAGTGAATCGCACAAAAGAAATTTTTCTGTTTGTCTTATGACTTCGGTTCATCTTGTGGTGTAATGGTTACCGTCTTTGTGAATGGAAACGTCGTAGGAAATTGACACGGTGATCTGAGCTCAAATCTTTGATAAGGCAGTATGCATTGTCAGATACTCTTGGTAAAGGTATGAATCAAGCTATTCTCCGTCAAGCTATGGGTAAATAATTGGGAAGCCTGGTTTCTTCAACTTTTTTATGGCAACCAGTCGAGGAGAAGGAAAACTCTTAATTCCAACCTGTTAAACCCTGCTTAAAGATTGGACTGTGTCACAACCTGCACGTGTAGAGGGGTTGAGTAAATACATACATATATATATATATATATATATATATATAGTCATCCACAGATCTGTTTCGTTCTATCAGAACTCATCGGTGTGGCCAGACAGTATCTCCCCGTAGCTGGGATAGAAACCCGGTGGACTGAAACACCAAGCCAAAGCTTCTAACCATTTAGCTACGAGGAGATATTAGCTAAGAAGTACATTTTTAAACGGTTATGAATCACAATTACTATTGTTTACATACATCCGTTCAAAACGGCCGCCGAGATCTCAATTCAAATACGAAGAGACTTGCAAAGGCGCTAATGGCAACACGGTTACTTCTTCGCTAGAGAACTCGACCCTACGGGGGTAGGGGAGTATATATCTATACATATATACATATATATATATCTATACATATATATATATATATACACATGTATATATATATATATATAAACAGTATTGTTGGCAAAAGTACGTTATGGAAGGGCAATAAGAGATCAAATGCCTAATTCTTATTATCATGTTTATCACTGTGACATGCAATTAAGAAGGTCTGTCTAAATATGTCTAGTAGAGTAGAAATAGCTGAAACGATTTAAGGAAAATGGTTGATCATACATCAATCGGAAGGGCTGTAGATATTATCTTTTATTAATCTCTGCTTATTTCGACCCAAGGCCAGAGATATAGGGCACCTAGTGAGAACCAAACTCACTAGTAATGTTCGGATAACATTGGCAGGTTACTCGACGCAAAGCAACCGAGTGGACGGCTTTTGTAGAAGGATTAAAAGAATAGTACTCGATAAAAGAAACAAGAGAGATAACAATATACGACAAGAGTTTGAAAAAGTTCATTGGCTGAAAAGTCCACATGATGACCTGTCAACTGTTCATCACTTATTTACCAATGGTATTCAACCACTGCAACACTAACGAAATAAGTGTGTGGACCGCATGGTGAATTATGTTGAAAAATAAACCTCATTTAGTTACATTGCACTAGAGTATCTTGGTCAGCCTAAGAACTTTTCAGCCGATCTTTTATATCCTCAACAGTCAACAAATGCTTATCTTGAAGCAAGATAAGCATTTCTCATACCATGAAAAGTATTCTGTACCAAATTTGAAATATCTTTATTTATCAAGTTTAATAAATTATCTAGTCTTATCATATTATAAAATACTTTAGGGATTGTCACCGAAATTATGGTAAAAAAACACTTGAAACTAGTGAGTAGACTATCGGCTTTGAAAACTTTTGCTTCAGATACGCAAAATACAATTTGTTGTAATTTTTTCTGCAATAAAATTATGTAAAATTTACCGACGAAATATGGAATAAATTTGATAAAGACTTTATTCAGCGAATACGCAATGTTCAGCTGTTTCTGATTTGGTGAAAGTGGGTCAATATGCTGAGTGTTTTTGCAAATCTTTACCCATTGAAAATATTTAATATTTTCTAAAAGTTCTATTCAGTTGATATCGTTTCCTATTATCTTCGTCTTTGAATGATATTAACAAAAATAATTTAAGGTTTGGTTTGATGGCATATCAACCACTATAGATTATTTAATGCCAAATCCTCTTTATATATACATATTAAATATATATGATTTGGTTTGTTTTATGGCATATAAATCATTGTTGGTTATTTCATGCTAAGTTTGGTTTATAAAAATGAATTGAATATAGAGAATTCAGTTTTGTTTTATGGCATGTCAACAATTGTTGATTATTTCAGGCCAAGTCCTGTTTATTGATTTATATATATTAAATATATGATTTGTAAACAGACTTTTGTAGATAGCATTCTTAAACAAGTCTGAGCTCATTTTTTTTTGGCACGCAGTTAAATGGTTTCAAGTCCTGCTATATAAAAGTCACAATTTAGCATCAGTCATTTGTTTGCACACATAATTTGTAGTTAATTTCCTTTTTCAATGAACAAGAACTAATTTGTTTGCACATTTGTATTGCAAATGTTTCAACAAAGTTAAATGATTTCAATTATTGCTACTAAACACGAATAATTCTGTTCAATATTAATCATTTGTTTGTACACAGTGAAGTGTTTATACGTATTGTTATTTAACACTACTTATTCTATTCACCACTATTCATTCATTTGCACACAGTCAAATGATTCCAAGCATTGCTACGTTATACCAAGAATTCAATTTAGACATAAAGAGTTCCTAGTATTGTTATTAAACACTAATAATTCTATTCAACTTTACTCATTTATTGGCACACAGTTAAATGGTTCCAACTATTGGTATGTATCACCAACAATCCAATTAAACGTTTGCTCAGTCGACTGGGGCTGAAGAATAGACAGACTGTACTTCTGCAGAGGGGTAAGACCTCCCCCAATGAGTGTCCTGGATATGACACTAAACAATCTGATGGTGAGGTTCCAGTAATGAGGGCTTGGGGAATACGGGGCACCCCTTCATTGCCATTGCTTCCAGGTCCACTCTGGCCCGCCGTAGTAACACCTGATAGGGCCCTATCTACGGGTTGAATAGAACTAACAGCATATTTATGCTAAACTGAATTGTTGATTAAACTGAATAGCTTGAAATAGAAATGTTTTTTGACAATTGAACCGTGCTTACATTTCAACTGCGTGCTTATGCTAAACTGAATTATTTCAAATAGAACTGTTTTTTGACATTTAAACTGTATTTACACAAAACTGAATTGTTTAACATAGAACTGTTTTGACATGTAATTGTGTGTATACAAAATCTGTATTTATACTAAACTGAATTAGCTGATTTAGAATTGCTTCATTAAACTGAATAGCTTGATATAGAAATGTTTTTTTACAATTAAACTTTACTTACAGTTGCTACTACTCTAAGCTAGAGTGGACTTAGGAATAATGATAATGAATGGGTCCTCCATATTCTCCAAATCTCCGGGATCGGAGCATCGCCATCAGCTTGTTTAATGTCATATCCAGGACACCGTTTGGTGGGGGGGTTTCTTACCCTTCGGCAGAGATGCAGTCGGCTGAGCTAGTTTGGTTTTGGTTTCTTTGTTTAATGGCATATCAACTTTCGTTATTTATTAAATGCCAAAGCCATCCTAGTAGAAGAAAAAACAGTGACACTATTTAACCCGTAACTTTTCCAACGGTTTTAGTCTAAAAGTGAACGTAATAGCTCACCAGAGTTCGAACTCGTTTACTGAAATGGCGCAGTCCAGCACGTTAGCAACTACCCCACACCCAAATTTATCTAATTAGGAAAATAGAAATTATAATAATTCTTAGATATGAACGTTTTCGATTTTCTTTCCAGAGTATATTACTAAACTTCATCTGGCTAAGAGGAGCCAGTTCTGGAGATCTGGAAAGTGTGAACTATGCCATTATTACCATTACTCCCAGGTCCACTGTTAGGATCCCAGATAAAATTTACTTACAAATTATTTTTATTAAATGATTAAGTAATAAAAAAACTCTAAAGAAACTACAGAAAAATATGAATATAAACGTCCATTGAACTCAATTCTCTCTTCTAGACATAGAATAACCCCAGACGGGTTGATACAGCGCTAAAATCAGTCAAATAAACAAACCAATTGACATTCCCAAGACGATATCGTGGATTTAATTTAATCTTTAATTACTGTTAATTATCATTAATTCCATTGGCAAAATCACAACAGCGTTATTTGGTTTGGTTAGGTTGGGTTTTATGGCATATCAACCATTGTAGGTTATTTAATGCCAAATCCTCTAAATGCATATCATCATCATGTCACGCTGCCAGCACGAATCTCCCTCAACCTCTCTAGCCACTCGTCTCTATCGTCCATCGTTTCAGAGGGGCCTTCCAAGCTACATCCTTTATTGGCACAGGTTCTAACTGGTTGTCCAACTTTTGCTCGTCTGTGTGAAGGGGTCCACGAGAGTACATCGCTTATGAGTTTTTTCTTACTTCTCCAGTAGTGTCCCGCATGTCTGGTTCGTCTAATTTAGATAGATTTCGTGATGGATATTGGGTGCCTGTACAGCTGCTGTTTTATAGGATGTTACCTCCAGAACTTGTTCAATACAGCTCGCAACATTCTTGTGTAGTTGCCGTCAAGTTTTTTTCCCCATACGTTTAGTTAGCGTCCATATGGTGCATCCATATATCAGTATCGACACAACCGCTGCTTGGAAAAAAATGCATTTTATTTTATCGGTCAGGTCTGACTTTCATATGACCGATAGTCTCTTGATAGCTGTCCATGCCTTTGCTAGTCGTGTGTTTATGTCAGTCTCGATTGATGAAACGCTGCTTCCTCAGTTGGTGAACTTGTCTTCTAGTTTCAGAGGACCACCATTTAGTGTGGAGATGTCGCCTCTCTGATTAAAGCACATGTATTCTGTTTTGTCTACGTTGACATGGTGGCCTATGCCGCCTGCTGCGCTCGTTCCAGGCTATGTACCGGGGATTTGGCTTGGGCGGGTGAATTTGCCAGAAGCGCTATGTCATCGGCGTTGTCCGCGTTTGTGCAGAGTATCTTTTGCATCTTTCCTTGGCCAACTTAAAACAGTTTTCTATAGACGTTCAAAGCACGAATTCTAAGCAGATTATAAACAGGTATTGGACTAATGTATTTCTTTGCAGCACACCTGCTACAGTGTGATTTGTAAACACGCTTTGTTGATAACATTTTTAAACGAGTCTGAGCTAATTTTTTACATGCAGTTAAATGGTTTCAAGTATTTCAATTAATTCTAAAAATTTCGTTTACTGTTAATCATTTGTTTGCACAAAGTTAAATGGTTTTAAGCAAGTATTGCTCTTTAACACTAACAATTCAATTCAAGACTGTTCATTCGTTTAAATGGTTCCAAGTATTGCTATGTATCACTAACAATTCACTTGAACAGTCATTCGTTTCCACACAGTTAAATGGTTCCAAGTATTGCTATGTATCACAAACAATTCAGTTAAACAGTCACTCGTTTCCACCCAGTTAAATGATCAAACAGTTCTATTTCTAACAATTCAATTTAACTTGAGGCGTTTGTTTGCGCGCAGTTTAAATGTCAAACAGTTCCATTTGACCAATAGATAAGATCCTATCAGGTGTTACTACTCCGGGTCAGGGTGAACCTGGGAGTAATGGCAATGAAGGGGTGCTTCACATTCCCCAAAGCTCCAGGACTGGAGCATTGCCATCAGATTGTTTAATGTCATATCCAGAATACCCGTTGGGGCGGGGTCTTACCCTTCTGCAGAGTAGCAGTAGGCGTATTCTACTACCCCAGCCGACTGGCTTTAGCATTATTTGTTTACCTTAGCATATTTTTCAAGATATGCCACTGATTGTTAAGTTTTTATATGTTTCTCGGCAACTTTTAATGTACAAAGTCAGCGATTTCCGATCTTCACTATTTTCGCGAAAAAGAGTGTCTATAATAACTGATCCAAGATTTGTAGGCCAAAATTTCCCAACGGGGTCTGCACTGTGTTGAATGTAAAAAGGGAGCGGGGACTAAAATTATTTCACAGAGGTACGCGTCTAGATGTGCTTTGAATACAATATGAAGTATCATCTCTTGAACAATGGAAATAAGCTCGTCTTTTAATAGCTTCTGCTTTTCCTTTCTGGTCTATGCAATAAGGGTAACCTGAAGGCGATTTTTTTTTTCGATCTTATTTTTATAATGCGGGTAAGAGAAGGAAAAAAAAGTTTTGGTAAAAGAGTAAGGTTTTTTTTTCTTTTTGAACATTTATGTATGTTATTTTGATCATGAATTTAATCGATATCATCATCATCATCATCATCATGTCGTGCCGCTAGCACGGATAACCCTGACCCTCTCTCGCCACTTCTCCCTATCATTCATCGCCTCCGGAAGGTCTTCAGGGCTACATCCCGTATCCTCACATAGCTGCTGTATGTATGTTCGAGATGGTCGTCCTACTTTTGCTTGGCCATACGCGGGGGTCCATAGGAGTACATCACTGATGAGCTCGTCCTTGTTTCTCCATCAGTGTCCTGCATGTCTGGTTCGTCTAGCTTGGATAGTTTTCGTGATGGGAGGCAGGTGGCCGTATAGTTGGTACCTTGTGGGGTGTTGCTGCCAGGACTTGTTCAATATTGCTCGCAACATTCCTGTGTAATTGCCGCCTAGCTTCTTCTCCAGCCGTTTAGTTAGCGTCCAAGTAGTGCATCCATATAGTAGTATCGACATGACCGCTGCTTGGAAGAAACTGCGTTTCATTTTAATTGTTCTTATTTTAATCGATATCTTATTTTGATTGTTCTTAGTCAAATCAGTATACGTTATTTTAATTATTATTTTCATCGATGTGTTTTTGATTATTCGTATTGTTATTTTGATAACATTTTGATGGATATTTTATTTTAACTCTTATTATTTTAGTTGATGTGTGTTATTTTGTTTATTTTTAGTTGCATCTTTGTATGTAATTTTAAATTCTTATAATAATCAACGCGAATTATTTTGATGATTCTTATTTAATTGACGTGTATTATTTGATACTTATTTTTATCGGTTAGTGGGTAAAGTGTTTGCCAATGGCCTGGGAGACCTGGGTTCAATCCCAGGTCGAGTCATACCAAAGACTTTTAAAATGGTATTTGATACACCCTTGCTTAACAATCAGCAATATAAGGTACGTATCAAGGGTAAAGTGGAGCAATCTAGGGAAAGGAAAAGCGCCCTCCCCTACACCTCGGTGTAGTAGCTATTGAAAAGGGAGCCTTCGGGTCGCCCTTGACTAAAGAGAGACAACTTTACTTACTTTACTCATTATTGTAATTATTCCCATTTTTATCAATGACCAATTTTAATCATTTAATTGACGTGTATTATCTTAATACGTAGTTTTATTGATGTGCGTCAGAGGAATTATTCCCATTTTAATCACTGTGTTATCTTGATTATTCTTATTTTGATGATATTAACAAATAACGCATGCAATATGTATTCCTTTTTTATCATATTAATTAAGAACGTACCTTTTTAAGTAAATTGATAAAATTTTACATTTATTTCTTATTCAGTTCCAACCATTTGTAGGCGGTAGAAATCAGTGATTATATCTTGAATCTAGAGTCTTGATAGATAAGATCTCGGACTTAGTTGTTTTAAAATTGCAGGAGACATAATACCGAGAATGAGGTTTGTGTTTATTATAGGTGTGTAGGAGGAAATTAGAGGTGTGGTCTAGCAGCCGAGGGGGCGGCAGTCTGAAGAAGTTAGAGAACCACTGGTGTAGGCATACAACTTGAACCTAACCATTATTGTTCAAAGTCAATATCCAACCCCCTTCCCGTCACTGTCCTTTTCGCTTCACTTCCTTTTTAACTAAGTCTAGTTTAAATTGAATGATTTTTCCCGCCATTCCCATCAAAAACGCAAACAAAATTCACACTTCCGTTCCGGATCTAACGGTGTGTTTTCTTCATCCGGGCAACCGTGATTTTCGAGGGGGGTTTCTGGGGTTTTTATTTTTGTTTCGTTTCTCTTTCTTTATTTCTTTCTTTTTTTTTTTAGCTGACTTGATGCAATAGACTGGAGGCAGGTGGCTTACGGTCTCGAGGTTAAACGCAGCCTCCTAAACACCCAAATACGGCTTTCCATGACCTTATCGATAAATCAATTAAAATTACGCATCTTTATTATAGAATATGATATACTAATGTTTTCTTGCGAAGGCAATCTCAAAAAGCTACAAAAATGTTGGTAACGTTTTAAGTAGTATATGTTAATCCCTTTCGTATTAAGTTATTTAGAGGTAAATATACGAAAACTATTGAGTGTGATCTTATCAGTACTTTATAAATTCCAATTCAGCTTTTAAATATGAAAAAACTTCCATCTCCTGAGATTAATTCAGTTTTATTTTCTTTAAGTTTTTTTTTTTCTTCTGTTAACAATATTCTAAGATGTAGTTCGAAAGCACGTACTTTGAATTACTTAAAGATCACACACACACACACACACACACACACACGTGTATATAAGTATGTATGAGTGCGTATGTGTGTGGTGGGGACACGATCGTATCGCCTATAGTACGTGAAAATCACTGACATGGCCAGTATTTGATATTGTGACCATTTTAATAATTTAATTCGACTTTGTTTAATCAGACTATCGAGCACATTATTCTTCCGAATGTTGAGCAATTGCTAATATTATCTGCAGGAAATACGCCGATAGGGCGTACTTTCCTTCTTATTCTCAACAATATTTCCTTTCTTTTTCATCTGCTTTAAAAACAAATACCCAGCCCCTCCCAGTAGAGGTATATTTATTGCCGACGCTAGAATTTGTAAAAAAAAAAAAACAGGAATTCTATTGGCGATTTTCTTAGCAAGAAACGATGTAATCACTAGAATGATTGAAGAAATACAATGACCAATCATTTCATCCCTCTTTTTTTATATGGGATCAAGCAAAGATTACTACTATGAGTGTCATTCAATAAATAAAGGGAATTCTTTCTAAAAAAGCAAAATTACTTTTTTTTTCAGAATTTTTTTTTCATAACTGTAAATTCAGCGTTGTTTGGAGTTGATTTATAAGCAAAAATTATTTCAGTCTCGCAAAAATATTTGTTTGGGAGCTATTCAAAATGGCGGCAAGTCAGAGTGCTCCAGACTTGAACAGAGGTCTGTCATCAAAGTTTTGGTAGCTGAAAAGTGCAAACCAAGTAAAATTTAAGGAAAATATGGCAAATGTACAGATAGTTTTTGTAGAAAAACATGGGTTTGCCACAACAAACCTGAGTCAAAACGAACAGTTCATAGAAAGTAAACACACTGATTCTTTGGTAAAAAGCTCTGGGCGCTACGATCAGTAAATGTCTGACTGATAGTCTTCTAGAGCTGATTGATTTCCTTGAAAAAAAATGCAACACTAAACCATACTTCCTATTACTAAACTTTTTTGGCAAAATTCCTCTTGTTTATTGAATGGCACTCGTATCCCTCTAAAAGTGAGAGACGTCTCCCAAGGAATTGAGATTGTCCCCGAGGATCTGTATTCGAATTCAAATAAGATAAATTGACCCTCTATATTTGGCAAAATCTTCTTATCATACTTCTTTCATTTTATTTGCTCAACAAAGATTAGTAAATGCTACATGTATTGTAATAGTAGTCCATGATGATACTGATGCTTCTATTTAGGAAGGAGTGACGGATTCTAATTAACATTTCATACTTAATAGCGGTTTCTGCTTCTATGAATGCTTCTATTAAGGAACTTGTGAAAGATTTTAATTACCATTTCATAGCCATCCATAATGATTCTGATGTTTCTGTTTAGAAAAGTGTTGTGGTGAAATTGGATTTTTACGGAGGAGGGAGACAATTATTTCCGAACACTGCTTGTATTTATTAAACGAGGAATGAACTCACCTTCTGTAAAGTGGATTCAGTTTTTGTGTCAATAAAAACCTTTAGCATGAGGTACTTACATTTCTTTTCTTACGATACAAGAGAGAAGGGCGCCTCTGGTGGTGTAACGGCTAGCAAGCTAGACTAGCAAACCTACACGAGTGAGTTCGATTCTCATTGGGCGCCCCATTCATTCGGCCTTGTGCCACACCGAAGCAAAGAGCTTTGTAAATTACTACTATACAAGAGAGAAGGATTCATGTTAACGTTTTTGTTGTCAACAACAGTCCATGATGATATTTATGTTTCTATTTAGGAAGGAGTGAAGGATGCAAATTAGTATTTCATATTTATTAGTGGTCCATGATGATATTAATGCTTCTATTTTGAAAGGAGTGAAGATTTCTAATTAGAATTTCAGACTTTACAGCGGCTCATGATATTGGAGTTTCTATTTAGGAAGCAGTGAATGATTCTAATTAGTATTTAATACATAACAGCAGTCCATGATTATATTGATGCTTCTATTTAGGAAAGAGTGGAAGATTCTCATTGGTGTTTCATACTTAATAGCGATCCATGATGATATTGACCCTTCTGTTTCTGAAGGAGTGAAGGTTTCTAATTAGAAATTCATACTTAATAGTGGTAAATGATACTGATGTTTCCATTTAAGAAGGAGTAAAAACTTCTAATTAGTATCTCATACCTAATTGCGGTCCATGATGATATTGATTCTTCTATTTAGGAAAGAGTAAAGGCTTCTAATTAGTATTTCACATTTAACAGCAGCCCACGATGATATTGATGCTTCTATTTAGGAAGGAATAAAGGATTATAATTTGTACTTTATACGTAACAGTGATCCATGATGATAGTGATGCTTCTATTTAGGAAGAAGTGAAAGATTATAATTAGCATTTCAAAGTAATCTCCATGAAATCATGAATTCATATACACAAATGCAGATTCCACCAAATTATTTTTCCGTTACCGATTGGTCTATTTTTCTAAGTAACAGCATTTAAATGTATTACTCTTTTTAAAAAGTCATTTTTTCGATCACGTTTGGATATAAACAAGAAGTAATTAAAATCTCATTTTCTTACTATCGTTTAATTACTATTAGTTTTATGTATCCTCTATATAACAGAAGACACGATCATCAGGTGATTTTTTTTAGAGAAATGAATTATAAATACAAAGAGTTCCCAACTCAATACAGTCAAATGAATTAAAAGGTATATATATATATATATATATATATATAGCCACACTGAAGAGTTCTGATAGAACGAAATAGTCTGTCTGTGGATGACAATATATACGCTCCCCCATTGGGGTTGAGCACTCTGGTGAAGGAATTTTCGGCCGCCGCTTGCATAATACAAAGCTCTACGAAAGAATTGAGCACTCTGGTAGCCAATAGGGTATAAAAATGTAAACAAACGACTGCTGCTGTTGTTACATAAATACCTTAACAATTCCCTTAGCCAAACGTGGTACGCTTGTTGGCCGAGCGGTCTGAGACTTAGTCTAACGTAAAGTTGGATGGGTTTCGATCCCGGCTTCGAGCGTCCTACGCGTCTAGCCACACTGAAAAGTTCTGATAGAACGAAACAGTCTGTGGATGACAATATATATATATATATATATATATATATATATATATATAACGAATGGACTAAACATGAGTCTGCTTCTGCGAACCAGTCGAATAAACAGTCCATGTAACAGCTCGTAAATTATTGGTGTTAGATAGGAATACTTGAAACCATATAACTGTATGCATGAAAATGATATTATTGAAGAGAAATAGTTTCTTTATACCAAATAATTGTGTATTAATTATTAGTTTTAGATAAGAATACGTAAAATCAAACAAATGATAAAACAAAAACGTTCAATTTTTAAAAAAAAAACATTGGAACATTGAAAATATAGTTATTACAATTAAACATTTACAGACCGATCAAATTTTGACATTAAATGGTCCATAAGGAGTTGATACGCCATTAACTAAATAAACTAAACAAAACAAAACTAGCAAAAATTCAGTTTTCACTTAAGTCGTCTTGTGTTCATCGTAAAATAAGGAATTTGCTAAATATAAACGTTACATTTTCTTTTTAAGTTTATTTGTAGTTATTCTTATATAAAAGTTTATATATATTAAGTTATTCTTATATATATTAAGTTATTCTTATATAAAAGTTTTTATATATTAAGTTTATTTGTAGTTATTCTTATATAAAAAAGTTTGATATTTTCAAAATATTTGAAAATATTTTCAGAATATTTTTTATGATTTTAAAGTAATCATTTTGTTTAAAGAAATCAACTGGCCGCCTTCACTCGCGTCTGATCGGGAGTATATTTCTTGATCCATTAAATCATGATTTTGCATTCATAGCCCTTGGAAGTGCCACATAGATAGATAGATAGATAGATAGATAGATAGTGTTGAGTTTCACCCGTTCTGCAAGGGACCAGCGCCACCAAAAAGGGCTGTCCTGGTGGTGAAACTCCAGTTCTGAGGCTCTGGAGAATATAGAGTACCCTTTCATTGCCATTACTCTTGGATCCACTCTGACTTGGAGTGGTATAAACTGTTTGGGTCCCATTTATAGGTCAAATAGATTTGTTTAAAAATTATTTAAACCAGATTTTATATACCTGCGTACAAAAACACTTAAGCAACTTCACTACAAATTTTCTTAACCTCTGGGTATAAAATATCTCTGAATGGGTTGACATGTTAAAATCGTTCAATTAATCAATCAAGAGACCAGCCCGAGAAATCACCGGAAATAACATAAGTATGGAATTATAAGAAAATCCCCACTCAAAGTAGCAGATTTTCAGGAAAGACTAACTGACCAAACAAAGCGCAACTTAATTTATTCCGAACATTCTGCCGGCTATTTCACAACAAATAGCAACTACCTTTATAAAAGTCCGATTGTATTACATATTTATATATACATACACACGAGGAGTCACGTCTGTTTTGGTATGTACGTGTCGACTTATAACTCAGTAAACAGATGTAAGTAAGTAAAGTTGGCGACCATAGTCGAGGGTAACCCGAAGGCTCCCTTTTTGATAGCTACTACACCAAGGTGTAGGGGAGGGCGCTACTCCTTCCCTGATCGTGCATACACTTTAATGTGCTTATAATAAGGAAAAGTACAAAATTTAGTTTTTAGTTTTTTTACTAATTAAATGATTTAATTCAATAATCAAAAACCAAATCTTCCTTTTATTGTAAAGACACCTTTTTTTTTTGTTTTCTCGCTTTTTTTTTATTGTACCAACCTATAATTTTATATTTTTAGAGGGTAAAAAAGAAAAAAATATTACAAAAATTAAATGAAAGCATTGTTCGTCGATCACTCAAAAACCGATGATTTAAATGAATACTTTTCATATTTCATTGAACAAAATGTATCAATTTTTAATCAGTGTAACCAACAAACAGTTTTTAATGAAAATATATATTTTATAGAATAGACGAATACTTTTCATTTGAATTAATACGCGAAATTTCCCACCAAGAAATTTGGACATATATTTAAATCTTAGCTTCTTTTTATTGTTATATTTGCATAGGGTTTAAAAGAAAATAAATTAAACGAATACATTTTTATTACTGTAACTCAATAGGCGAGTAAGAATTGATTTTAAATTTTTGTCATATTAAAAAAATATTTAGAAAAATAAAATCATAGTAATGTTTCAAACCACTTACGAATTTTGGGTTACATTTTTTAAATAATGTTTTCGATGTAATCAATTTTAAAAAAAAAAAAAAAGAATATTATTATACGTGAATTCTCAGATTCTTTAATCGTTGAATTTGAATTAATACTTCACTATTTTTTCGAAAATTATTTACTAAAAATTGTTCTCGAACAAGTAGCAACAAATAAAATTAATGCGAGACTAAAAAAATCCTTTTAAAAGTTTTAAACTTTTCACCATTATTGGGTTACATATTTTTATATATTATTTTTAATGTAACACAAAAAACAAAACAATTCATAAGATAAAAGAATATATTTCCTTTGAATTAATAGGTGAAATCTTTCAACTACAAATTAGGACACATATTTAATTCTTAGCTTACACTTCTCTTCCCCACTTTTCTATCTCACTCACTGGTGTTCATAAAATCCTACGCACAAGTAATTGTTCCGCGATACCAACTTTTAAACCATTACACTGTGGTAAGGTGCCAATTGTCGTTTATTTAGTATAACTTAGTTTAGACAAGGCCAGAATTATGGAAGCACCTAATGAGAATCGAAGTCACTAGCAACGTTCAACGACCTTAGATCGGTAAGCATTACACTACGGAATTAAGAGCATTTCCATTAGTAGATTGTCCAAGTTAATAAAAGAGTTAGTAAAGCATACCTAATTAATCGATTGTCGTGAGTTCAATCCCTGGATCAGGTAGTAAAATTTGTTTTATACTTTGTTTGAATCGAAGAGCCAGAACGGTTTAACAACGAAAAATTAAGTGATGCAATATTAGAAATCCACAGAACGTGACCAATTACAGTAGATGCATCAAGAAGATCAGAGAGTACATTGGGCAAAATGTAACTATAACAAACAATTTTAATAAATCAATGCATAAGGTCTTTGTTTTTCGTTTTTGATTCTTTCGTTTTTTGTTTGTTTTTTTTTCGGACAAAGCATTGTTCCTATTCTACATTGATTCTGCTCGTCTTTGTAACAACTTTTCAGTCCATCTGCTCTCCGGCCTTTTTCAAGTGTCAACCTTCTAGTAATGGAATCAGAGTGTAGTATATGTTTCTCATTCTGCGAACCTTATGTTAACTTCGGACAGAACGCGGCAAAAATTACAAATGTAAAATTTTAAAAATACAAGTGAGTCTAACTCCGGGGCTCCCAACAGTAGAGCAACACCTCCTTAATACATAAAAGGAAACCACCAGAGTAGTCTAACGCTTTCCTGATATTGACCATCAATTACATTTTAAGTCTATGGGTGGGGTCGTCAAAATATCAGAATTTTAAAAATTCTGTATGGTTAGCGAAAGCAATAAACATTTGAAAAAGGGTGTAGAATACAGCGATCAAAACGTTGTTATAAAAATTATAAAGACAAAGAAACTTGTACGAACGAATCTATATGTTTTATTTTGTTTAATTTTGGGAAAATTGGAGGTCTAAATTTATCATTTTAAATTTGATATTGGAGAATTATCATTTCGTAATACTAAACAATGTTGAATAAGTCTGTATGTAAAATGTTGCTAAAATGACCCGGCTATTTTTGTTTTGTTTTTTAGATTGCTAAGTTCATTTACTTATTTATATATTTCAGCATTTTGTACAATAAACCGAACCACTGACAAATACAAACGGAGGTTGTCGTCGTTGGAAATGGATTCGACGACACGAGTTCAAATCCTGAGTGAAGCTGATTGTATTTCACATAGCAGTAATATCCTTGGGAAAGGTATGTATTCAACCGTTCTCCTTCCTATAGGTAAATTGTAGAGCAAACTGGGTTCTTCAGCCGTGGTTAGGCAACCGGTCAAGGAGAACGAAAACTCTGAATTGAGATCTGTTAAACTCCGCTTTAAAAAATTGACCTTGTGTCACATCCTGCCTGTGGGGAGGGGTTGGTAAATACATACAAATATAATAAAAATACTGCTTTTATGTTACAAATTTTTGTCGTTAAAAATGGTTCGATCGCCTGGTATAATGGTTAGCTTGAGGTTTATTGATAGTAAGTCCGATTCCCACAGAATGCTTCATACTTCTGGCCTTATGCCAAATCAAGTTTGGTAAAATAATATATACACGGTATGTTCGACCCTCATGTTGTTATCATTAAAGTGATAAACGAGCAGATTTTTGATAGTGAATTCGATTCTCAATAGGTACCTCATTAGATGTCCTTGTGCCAAACTCTGTGTTGTCAACGATTACGTGCACGGTACTGGCGCCTCGATTAACAAGTAAAGATAAAAGTATTAATCACGAATTTGATTCTTATTAGATGAGCTATAATTCTAACTTAGTTCTAAAACTAAGACGCGTAAAAGACTACTAAAGAGTTCGATTCTCACTGAGTTCCCTAACATCAGACCTTGTACTAAATTTCATAAACAACTGCATTCATGTCACCGTTGTTTTTTTTGGGGGGGGTTGTTTTTTTGTTTTTTCTTTCATTTTTTCTTTTGTTTCTTCCCATTTTCCTGGGAGGTGTCCTCGTAGTGTAATGGTTAAAGCGATGGACTGAGAAATTGTAGTAAGTGAGTTCGTACGCCAGTTGCGCTCTTACGTTCACTTTCGGGCAAATACCCTTGGGAAAAGTATGAACCCCCTTATCCCCCCAGCTATGGGTTAATTATACCACTACCGTTCTTCTAGGAGAATGACTTTGGCATTAAATAACCTACAAAGGTCGATATGCCACTAACAAAACAAATCAAACCCTTTTTCTCTCGTTTTCTTTCACTCATCTTCGTCTTTATTTTTTCCTTTTCCTTTCTTTCTCTTTTCCCTTCTTTTTCATTTTCTCTTCTTTTTTTCTTTTCTCACACCGCTTTTTATTTTTTTTTCCTTCTTTCTTTTCTTTTTCTTTCTCTTCTGTTCTTTTTTTCGCCTCATAACTTCGCTTTTCATCCATTTCTTTTTATATTTTTGTTTTTTAAATCTTTATATTGCTTTTCCTTACTTTCTGTTCTCTCCCTTCAGTCTTTTTTTTTTTTCGACGATCAGTGATCGTTCCTTTCAGCTGATACTTTGTAATCGACAACGGCACATCTTGCGCAACGAGGAAAGGAGATGGGCACTGCTAAATAACTCCATTACATTCAGTAACGCCATAACTGGGAATTATTCGGTAGGGCACACTGACAATTTAATGGGTTATACGTAACATTCACTCATCTTTTTCTTCTTGTTTTTTACACACCTCCTTTTTTAACTTCATTTGTTTTTTAGGCGGGGACTTATATTTCATTTTCACTTTCTTCTTGAGATTTCTTATTTTTCCATCCTCTCTCTCTCTCTCTCTTATTTTCACTTTCCTCTTGAGATTTCTTATTTTTCCATCCTCTCTCTCTCTCTCTCTCTCTCTCTCTCTCTTATTTTCACTTTCCTCTTGAGATTTCTTATTTTTCCATCCTCTCTCTCTCTCTCTCTCTCTCTCTCTCTCATTTTCACTTTCCTCTTGAGATTTCTTATTTTTCCATCCTCTCTCTCTCTCTCTCTCTTATTTTTACTTTCCTCTTGAGATTTCTTATTTTTCAATCCCTCTCTCTTAATCTCTCTCTTTCTCTCTCTCTCTTCCTCTCTTCATTTATTTTCACTTTCCTCTTTAGATTTTTTATCTTTCAACCCTCTCTCTCTCTCTCTCTCTCTTATTTTCACTTTCCTCTTGAGATTTCTTATCTTTCAATCCCTCTCTCTTAATCTCTCTCTCTCTCTCTCTCTTTTCATTTATTTTCACTTTCCTCTTGAGATTTCTTATTTTTCAACCCCCCTTCTCTCTCTCTCTCTCTCTCTCTCTCTCTCTCTCTCTCTCTCTCTCTTCGTTTATTTTCCCTCTCCCAACTTTTATACCTCTCTGTGTTTTCTTTTTTTTCTTTCCTATAAAAAACATCGACTTTCTCTTCTTTTTTCATTTCTTTCTTTTTTTTCAACCTTTACCTTTACTTTTGCTTTCTTTTTTTCTTCCGACTCTGCTTTCTTTCCTTTCATTCTTTTTTTTTCTCTTTCATCCCTCCCTTCTTTTCTTTCTTTATTCTTTTTTCTTCATCTCTCGCTTTCTTCTTTCCTTCATTCTTTCTTTTTTTTTTTCATCATTTTTTAATTCCTTTAAGTCTTTCTTTCTTTTCCTCTCTTCCGACCATTGTTCTTTCTTTCTTTCTACATTCATGTCTTCCTTTTCCCCTTTTTCAGCCTGCTTCCCTCCCTTTCTTTTCCATACATTCCTTCTCCTTTTTCCCTTTTTCCTACCTTCCTTTCTTTCGTTTTTTTTCCTTCGTTTTGTTCTTTCTTTTCTTCCTTCCTTTCTTTTTCTTTTTTTTTTACGTCTTTTCTGTTTTCTTCCTCCTTTTTTTTCTTTCTTTCTTCTTTTCTCCATTCCTTTATCCCTTTCTTTTTTTTACTTTGTTTCTTACTTTCGTTCATTTTTTCTTCCCTTTTTTTCCTTCCTTCCTTCCTTCCTTTCTTCCTTCCTTCCTTCAAAAACTATAACTCTTCAGTTGTTTCTGCTAATTTCGAAACCCATTAAAACTCACAAGCCCACTGTACCTTTGCAGAGGGGTACCCACCCTCTCACAAGAGCCCTGGATAGAACAATCATCTGCATCTAATGGTGAAGCTCCAGTTCCGGAGCTTTCGGAAACATGGAGTACCTCTTTATTGCAATTACTCTTCCACTCTGACCCGGATTGGTCGTACCTGTTACGGCCCGATCTATGGGTCGAATAGAACTGTTCTATCATTGACTGCGGATTATTGTCATTATTAGTTATTTGAAACCATCCAGCTTTGTTCCAATTATTTATATTAAATAGGAATATTTGATCAATAGAATTACTAAAGTTAGATAGCATTACTTGAAACGATTTAACTTTGTGAAAACAGATTATTAATATTAAATAGAATCTTTAGTGTTAGATAGCAATACTTGAAAACTTTTAACAGTGCGCAAATAAAGGAACTCTGGCAACTTGTTCAAAAATAAAGTTACCTACAAGCAATTCGTTTACAAATCATATTTATGAAAACAGAATTTGGCATTAAATAAACCCTCAAGGGTTGATATGCCATAAAGCACTAACCCACTCACAAGCAAACCAACCAATCAAAACTCACAAATGGAGTTTTAGATTTATTTTTTAGAACTTGAAAAGGCAATGAATACTTTTTATATTATGATACTTATATATATATATATACTCCTATGGACCCCCTCCAAAAGAACGAGCTAATAAGGGATGTACTCCAATGGACCCCTTCACATAGCCGAGCAAAAGCAGGGTGACTAGCTCGAACCTACATACAGCAGCTCTGTGAGGATACGGAGTGTAGCCCTGAGGACCTGCCAGAAGCGATGAACGATAGGGAGGGGTGGCGAGAGAGGGTCAGGGATATCCATGCTGAAGGCATGACAAGATGAAGAGATTATATATATATATATATATATATATATACAGAATACCTAAAGAGCCAGAAGTAATCTACCAAGGTTTTACCAACTAAATCATCAAGATAATTCTAACGCTGTAACATTTCAGCTGAAGTGATTCTGTCGGTGTGTTTTTTTTTCTTTTGACTAGAAATTGTGGTGCTGATTGATTATTTTCAAGCAACATGAATGTTTTTAGTGTTTTCATTTCTTAATGATTTTTCCCAGATATTATTTTGTGTAATATTCTTTATTTACAAATTGGATCATCTTTTTTTTTTCACACCATCAGGGTTATAGAATCGGTATAAAAAATATATATACATACATGTGTGTGTGTGTGTGTGTGTGTGTTTAAACGTAGATATATGTGCATGTATGTTGATAGATAGATAGATAGATATTGCGATTTAATGTGACTGTCATCGTTTGTAATCGTCCAACGGCAAAAATACATATAAATCTGTTGTAGACATTACCAAATTCTGTTGAAAAGGTCACGCTAATGATGTGCAACATAACTCATGTAAATAAATTTCTCCAAACTATTGATTCTTTATATCAATCAATACGAACGGTTTATTTCACACACTAAGTTGGTTTATTTTGGTTTGTTTCAAGCTACACAATTGTATTGTTGTTTTGAAGGGCCAGAAATGAATAACACTAAGAAATGTAAGCTTTACAGCAGTACATATTTGCGGAAATACAGACAGTAACGATTACCGGTAACTGACTAGACTCGCTGCCTCGTTTATAGAGCTAGTCACTATTTATAGTGTTGGGAAGGGTCCATGCAGTGACGTCATGGGGTATATCACCATAACAATAAACTAAAAAAGTAATGATAAACAGGGGATAAGAAAACTACTCGAATACACACTATATAACAGAAATCTCATGAAAGGGATAAACAGCTGGGCCGTCCCTCAAGAGATGATGTAGACAGACTATATGCGTCTTGAAAAGATAGGGGAAGAAGACTCGCCAGCATTGATGCATCGATACGACGACTCGAGCACTCTATAAAAAATGACGAGGAAAATTGATTACAATGATCAGAAACAATACAGACAACACAAGGATCAACAGGACAACGATAACTAGTAAACAAAAATGAGAAGAAAAACAACTGTATGGATATTTCAAGCGACAAACAAGCGAAATCTCACACGAGAAAATTTGAACATGACTTAAAAAGGGAAACTTTAAGAGAGAACTTGAATCTCTTCAAATAGCAGCACAAAATAACGCTATAAAGACCAACTATATCAAAGCAGAAATTGATAAGACAACAAAATAGCAAATGTAGGTTATCCGGGGATAGAGACGAAACAATTAATTATATAATAAGCGCATGCAATAATTTAGCGCAGAAAGAGTATAAGACTAGACACGAATGGGTGGGCAAAGTGATCCACTGAGAATTGTGCAAGGAATTTAAATTTGACCATATGAATAAGTGGTATATGCACAACCCAGGATCCGTCCTGAAAAATGAGACACGCAAACTTCTCTGAGATTTTGAAATACAAACGAATCACCTAATCTGGGCCAGACGACTAAACCTAGTGATAGTCAACAAAACAAAAGAGAACGTCGAATAGTGGACTTTGCCATCCCGTGACAAATCGAAAGAAAACGAAAAGAGAGATAAGTACCAAGATCTTTCTAGAGAACTAAAAAAACTATTGAACACGAAGGCGACAGTGATACCATTTGTAATTGGTGCGCTCGGTACTGTCCCCAGAGGATTGATAAAGGGACTGCAAGAAATGGGAGGACGAGTAGAGATCATCTAAACTACAGCATTATTAAGATCGGCCAGAATACTGGGAAGAGTCCTGGAAACTTGC
>OY757912.1:112113209-112151450 GCA_963585895.1 Sepioteuthis lessoniana | reverse complement strand
GGGAGGTAAGTGGTCCTACAGCTGCTGTTTTCTGGGGCTTTGCTCCCCGGGCTTTTTCAAAACAGTACGTTCTGTGTAGTCCCCAGTTAGCCTTTTATCTATACGTTTCGTTAGAGTGACGGTGGTGCATCCATAGAGTAGTATTGACACAGTCACAGCTTTAAAGAAATCCCATTTTATTTCATCCCGGAAATCAGATTCTTTTGTAGTTCCTGTCTTGCTTTTTATCAATGCGTTTTGTTTACGTTCATATGGTGCATCGTTATAGTGGTAAGGACACCGCTATAGCTTGGAAGAAATCCCGTTTTATTGGATAGACCATACTTCTATATGATTGAGAACCGGTCAATAGCATAACATACCTTCACTAGACGTATGTTGAAATCCCTCTCAGTTGATGAGATATTGTTGCCGAGATATACCAACTAGTCGGCTAATTTTACTTAAAGTAGTGGGGTGGCTCCTTTTTGATTGAAAAACCTAAACTCTGTTTTATTTGAGTTTACGTAGAAACTAATGCTTCCAGCTGCTTAAGACAATGCAAAATGTATTCGACTTAGGCAGGTACATTTGCGTGAAGCGCTAAATCATTAGCGTTGGCTACATCTGCCATAGACTCTGAGAAACATCGTCTGCTTCTTGCCTTTTTTTAGCGTGGAAATATTTTATTAGATCTATTGACGTTCGGAGTACGTAGTCTAGGCAGGTTATAAACATATATAGGGTTAATGTATCTCCTTGCAAGACTCCAGTGACAATGTCGAAGAAGTTGATATCGCCATCAGATGAGTGAACCATTATTCTCGTGTTTTTGTAAAGCATCATTGTAGTTGTAACAGGTTCTTTGAGAAAACCATATGCTTGTAGCATTTGCTCCATCTTTTCTCTCTGCATAGAAGCAAATGCCATGACGAAATCCCAGGTCGAGTCATACCAAAGACTCAAAAAATGGTACTTGATGCCTCCTTGCTTAACACTCACCATTATAAGATACGGATCAAAGGTAAAGTTAGTCAGTCCTGGGAAAGAAGTAGCGCCCTCCCCTACACCTTGGTGTAGTAGCTATTGAAAAGGGAGCCTTCGGGTCGCCCTTGACTAAGGTCGCCAACTTTACTACTTTACTTACAGTTGCTTTAAACTGAGGTAGCTGATTTATCATGTTTAAAGTCCTAAAGTTAAATGTCACCATGTTAACAATGCTAACATCAAAGTTGGATTTGAATTTGGGTTTTGTCTCGGCATCTGATTTAAAAAAAAAAGACTCTTGGCCTAAAGCTCCACTCTCAACAGAACGCGCCCTTTATTTACCCGCGCGAAGGGTGATACGGTTTGTACGTATGGTTTGGATAAGAATCATGGTAATCTTTCGGTTGCAATTTTTTCTCATCAATAGATGCCACCAGTATAGATGAGTAGCAGTAGTTTCTGACACAACGATTTGATCCTGGCCATTTACCTAAGAAGTTCCCCCGCTCAGCATCTGGTGAAGCGCGTCGTTGACCCACGTTCAAATTAACCTGCCTCACTTCACATCCATCATGCTCTGTCCCAGGACTTCCATTGCTATATGCTTGTGTGGCTCGAAAAATACTATCCTTCCCCGGAGACTGTTATCCTGTTGTCAGAGTTGTACTTCTCTGGTGTTACGCAAATAGAGTTTGATAATGTGTATTTTTTTCTCAAAAAAAGTATCCCTCCTTTTTTTTCTTGTTTTAACTTAGTTAAAATCCGGCTATCCTATCATAGTTTGGACAGGAACATGTGGGATTTGCTCATTCTATCATTATGCTTACGCAAAGTTATTCGGGGGCGTTAAATTCGGAGTTTACGTTAGTTTTTTTACACACACACGTATATATATATATATATATATATATATATATATATATAGGGGCTGTAGAATACACTGACTGCATCTCTGCTGAGGGGTAAAACCCCCATCATCGAATGTCCTGGATAGGATATCAAACAATCTGATAGCGAGGCTCCAAGGGGAATGTGGAGTACCCCTTCATTGCTATTGAGCCCAGGTCCACTCTGACTCAGAGTGGTAACATCTGATAGGGTCAATGGGTCAAATAGAATCGTTTGACATTCATTCAAACAGTGTGCAAACAAATGACTTATGTTAAATCGAATTGTTAGAAGTAGAACTATTTAATCATTTAACTGTGTACACACAAAATTATTTGTGTGGAATACTTGAAATCATTTAACTATGTGCAAACAAATGATTAATAGTAAATAGAATTATTCGTATTAGATCGAAATATTTGGAATCATTTAACAGGGTGTAAAAATAGCTCAGGCTCATTTTAAAATGTTATCAACAAAATGTGTTTACAAATCATATATACTCAATATATATGTATGAACAGGATTTGGCATTAAATAACCTTCAATGGTTGATATGCCATAAAACCCAACACACACACACACACACGCACACATAAACATAATCCGTTATAAAAAAATGTCGATGCTGAATCTTTAAATTTTAACATTTTTAAGACATGTGCATAGCAAAGCAGCTCATATAATAAAATCATATGGAAACGCTCGTGGTGTAATGGTTATCATTGTAGGACACGGTGACTTAACTTCAAATTTTGGCCGAGTCTGTTTGCATTTCACATAAAGGTAGATATGAATGCAACTATTGTCTTTTTTTAACGTGTATACATTTACCCAACCCCTCCACATGAGCATTTTAGCTTGATTTGGTTTGGTTTTATGGCATATCAACCATTGTAGGTTATTTAATGCCAAATCATTCTTATACATATATATTAAATACATATGATTCGGTTTGGTTTGGTTTTATGGCATATCAACCATTGTAGGTTATTTAATGCCAAATCATTTTTATACCAATATACTAAATATATTATTGATATATTTAAACGAGCCAGAGCTCTTTTTTTTTCACACGGTTAAATGGTTTCGCTTATTTCTATCTAATACGAATACACAGTTAAATGTTGAAACAGTTCTCTTTCAAACAATTTAGTTTAGCATAAGTACACAATCTTTTATTTACACACAGTTAGTCATTTGTATAAATACAGTCTTTTGTTTACACGCAGTTAGATGCAAAAACAGTTCTATTTCAAACAATTCAGTTCAGCATTTGTGCAGTTCAAGCAATTCAGTTTAGCATGTCAACAAAGTTGAATATTTCCAAGTATTGTAATGTATCTCGAACAATTCAATTAAACATCAGTCATTTGTTTATACACAGTTAAATGATCAAAAAGTTCTATTTCAAACAATTCAGTTTAGCATAAGTACACAGTTTGAATGTCAAACGGTTTTATCTGACTCATATATAGGATCCTATCAAGTGCTACCACTTTGGGACAGTGTGGACCAGGAAGTGATGGCAATGAAGGGGTATTCTGCATTCCCCTCAACATCAGATTTTTAGTGTCATATCCAGAACACTCGTTGAGGGAGTGTTACCTCTCCGCAGAGAAGCCGTCGGTGTATTCTGCAGCCCCAGCTGACTGGACCACGTTGGGAGAGTCTTCCCCTCTGCAGAGTTGCAGTCGGTGTATTCTGCAGCCCCAGCTAACTGGGCCACGTTGGGAGAGTCTTCCCCTCTGCAGAGTTGCAGTCGGTGTATTCTGCAGACCCAACTGATAGGGCCACTATATGAGCAAAATGCAACACAAGGTTAATTTTTAAGCGAGGCCTAATAAGTCTGAATTCCAAGTTTTCCTTCTCCTGGACCGGTTGCCACCCAAGGCTAAAAAGCCCAGTGTGCCAAACTATTACCCAATAGCTGAAGAGAGAATAGATGGATGCATATCATTTCCAAAGATTTAGAAGAAAGAAAACTTTAGATTTAAATGTGTTTAACTCCGATTAAAAATTGACCAAGTGTCACATATTGACCTAGTGTCACATATTGACCTAGTGTCACATATTGTTCATGCGAAGGGGGAAGTAAATATAAACATAATAAAGAGATGATGTAAACGAGATTTTAACTTTATGAAAATACGAATCTTCTTAACTTAATCTTTTGAAACGGTGGCTATTTAGAAAACGGGTATCAACTCCCTCCCACCTGCTTTACTCCCTTTCTCTTTCTGTCGCTCCTTTTCTTTCTTTCTTTCTTTCTTTCTTTCTTTTTTTTTTTTTTTTATCATCTCAAACTCTATATTTTCATACTTTTATCTTTTCCGTTTCTCTTTTTTCTTTTCAAATCATTCTTGTGTTCATCACTTTCTACTCTGCTTCTCCCTTCCTCCCTCTCTGCCTCCCTCTCACTCTCTCTCATTTTTTCTCTTTCTCTCTCTCTCTCTCTTACATACACATACACACCTATATATATATATATATATATATATATATATATACTTCGTCTGACCCCTCTCTCTCCTTCTATCTATCTTTTTCCATCCATCCATCCTTTCTCTTTGTCTTCCCTCTTCTTTGACTTTGATTTTATTTCTCACTCCTCGTCTCTCCTTTCTTGTGTCCTCTTTCTCTCTATTTATCTCTTTCCGTCCTTTATCTCTCTATCTCTCTGTCTTAACATTCAGCAGTCATATTTCTTTACTCTCTCTCTCTCTCTCTCTCTCTCTCTCTCTCTCTCTCTCACACACACACACACACACACACAAACACACACACACACGTACACCGTATATACCCTTCCCTACTCACTTCTATACACAGGTGTTATGGTAAAGTGGTGGTGAAGGAGTTGGCGATAACCTCGGCGATCACCATCCTCCACGCCTTCCTCTCAGTGTTGTTTATATCTACCCCAGACAGACTCAGGCTATTTACTCCAAGAAAGAATTTCTATTGTCCTGAAGTCAGTGTTTTAGTTGTTTTCTGGTTTTTGTTTTCTTTTATTTTGGTTTTCCTTTTGGCGGGGGGATTTTTTTTGTCTGTTTGTTTTTGTTTTTTCACCTACTTTTTTTTTTATCTTTGCTGCGTGTGGAATTCTCAGGCGACAGACGATTCATTTTTAAGTCTGACACGCAGTCAGTCACAATACACGTAAAAAGGGGCGTTCAACATTTTGTTTAAACTTTCTTTTAGTCAAACAAGTAAATATTTTAGTGCTAAGCACACGTGATAACCTTCACACAGGCTCACGAACAAACACAAGAATAAGAGTTTCTCTCATTCAATTCTATACATAACACTTTTTTCGCCACCGAAGAACAGTGGTTCGCAAGGTAGTCTTGAGTCCGTTGATAGAAAGTGGTATCATGAGGGTAGCGTCAATACCGTTACGAATCATGTGTAACGAATTCGTAACGAAATATCCTAGCAGATGGATTTTACGGTTACTGGGATTAAAAAAAAAAAAAAGTTTGATACCGATATTTATTATAGATAGAACAAATGAAACATTAAAACAAATAACAGAAGGTTGAGTTAAGACAGACGTTGTCTTTTTAGTAATTAGCCAGAGTTTACAATAGATATGTTGTGGAAGTATTTTTGTAAGTGTACAAAAAACTTAAATGTTTGAATATTCTTTTTAAATGTTTGCTGACCAGTTCTGAAATTCCTTAGATATTGTCATGAACTTTGTGTCTGATATTTTTAATTCATCTGTCTTCTCTGAGACAGCCCTAGCTTTTGGTGACAAAACAGAAAACATTTTTGGAAACCATGAGACACGTGTGTCTTTTTTATTTTAAAATTTAGTGACACACGCGGGTCTTTTTCTGTTTCTAGATTTCGTGACACTCATGGGTCTTTTTCTATTTTTAGATTTGGTGTCACACGCGGGTCATTTTCTATCTTTAAATTTGGTGACACTCATGGGTCTTTTTCTATTTTTAAATTTGGTGACACACGTGGGTCTTTTTCTTTTTTTTTAAATTTGATGACACACATGGGCCTTTTTCTAATTTTAGATTTGGTGTCACACATGGGTCTTTTTCTATTTTTAGATTTGGAGACCCAGAAAAATTTAATAAATAAATAAACAAGGGAAAAATTAAGATTTTTTATTCATATTTTAAAATGCTTTTCTCACAAAATACCTTATTTATGAATAAATTCATTCATTAAATGTATAAGTACAGAACAGTTAATGAAATCAGATAAATTGCTGATTTTTTTCGGGATGCAATTCGCTCCAAATTGGGTCTAAACGTTGTTACAGTCTCTAACCCAAATGCTGCATCAAATCTAAAAATAAATAAAGAGCCACGTGTGTCATGATTTTCAAAAATAACTTTTCCCTATTTTGGTGCTCGATACTTGTGGGTCCGAATATTAACTATCTTCTTCCCTTTCCTTCCAGTTGTCAAAGACGGGATTTGTTTGACATCTCACCCCGTCGGCATTCCCCTGGCACCAAGCAATAAACTTAATCTCACCGAAGCAGGCAAAGACGTTGGGGGTGGGGTGCTGAGGTCAAGGTGTCGTAGCAAATACACAAACGCCCGGTACGATTGCCAGGCGGTGGCCTGGGAGGGCGTGTGAGCAACACACAACCAATAACTAAGGAACAATTCTCAAAAATATTTCACAAATTCTAATACCTCTTAGGAATATGAACATGTGTCTATATACAATAAGACTATTTCTATATACACCCATTCACTTATTCTTTTTGTGGTTCATTTCATTTTGTATCTATGCAAAAAATGTTCTTATCGCACGAACATGTATGTAAGTATTGAAAAGAAATTGGTTTGGTTTGGTTCGGTTTGGTTCGGTTTGGTTCGGTTTGTTTGTGTTTTATGGCATATCAACCCTTGTGGGTTATTTGCTTATATATTAATGTGTGTGTGTGTGTGTGTGTGTGTGTGTGTGTGTGTGTGTGTGTGTGGACGCGCGCGTATGTGATTTGTAAGCGAAAAGTTTGTGGTTCACTCTTTTTTTTAAACAATCAGAACTCATTTGTTTGCGCACAGTTAAATGGTTTCAAGTTCTGCAATTTAACATTAATATTTCTATTTATCAAGTATTACTATCTAATTTAATACTAATCATTTGTTTGCACACAGTTGATATTATTAATCATTTGTTTGTACATAGTTAAATAGTTTCAAGTATTACAACCTAATACAAATAATTCTATTCAATATTACTCATTTGTTTGCACACAGTTAGATGGCTTCAAGAATTGCTAACACTAATAATTCTAAATGGTTTCAAGTATTGCCATCAAACACTAATAGTTATATTTTATACTAATTTGTTTACACACACTAAAAGAAATTATGAGTCTTACATTTTGTGAGAAGTGTTCCTTGGTTGCTGGTTGTTTAGAATTAAATAGGTCTGTAGGTAATCAAATAGATTTAGTTTATCATATGCCATGTATAATTCTGTTGTGTGATATTTAATGCTATAATGAATTCACTAAAGATGTAAAAGGTCCCACACAGAGTTACCATAACAGATCATTGTGTCTAGGCCATACTGTAAAAAAGAGGATGAAATCTTCGCGTTCATTTCTTATATAATGTTTCGACCATTCCATGTAGTAATCATTAGCAGAAATTCTTTCTTTTTATATTCATAACAGTTGGTTTTGTCAATAAAATGGAAATAAAAACAAATCCCTTCTGGCATTTAATAACTATCGGTGTCTTATTTCACTATCTGATCTCACTAAAATCAAATAAAACGAAATAAAATGAAATACTTTTTCTTTTTTTTCAATTCAAAATTTATTCAGAATCACTATTGCGTTGTGACAAATGAGCTGGACGGTGACATCGTAGTAAACGTTTTCGAACCCCTGTCATACTATAGCGTTCAATTTCAGACAAATACTCTTAGAAAAGTATGAATCTCCTTATCCCACCGACCCCCAGCTATTAATTAAATAGTACCACTACTGTACTTCTACTATGATGGTTTTGGCTTTAAATAACCTTCGATGGTTGATATGCCATTAAACAAAGAAACCAAACCAAAATTACTTTTTATATTCGAAACTTCTAGTGGGATCCGCATTAAGGGTAGTCAACCCTAGCATCATGAGAAAGACTCAAAGAAAGCATTTAGATTATCCACAAGGTAACGTTATTCACAAGTTGTAAATAATTGCAGATGATCATACCAACGAGTGATATGACGTCACTGTAAACAAGGCTAAGAGATTTCAAGACTTAATCAGACCGTTTCCGCCCTTATTTACGACATGTTTGTCTTAACTGCTACCACTTATGTTATTTCAACGACTGGTTCGATTGGATTTTTATTGGATTGGATTTATCGATCTTCAAACGTAACTACCTTCTTTGAATTCGATTTTTAACTATCACGAAATTAATTGGGGCCAATAACCAATCATAATTGGCATTTATAATTTTTTGAATTTTTATAAAATAATCAGTTAAGAGTAACAATTAAAACAGGTCCGACAATTAAAAATTTTGTTTTTCTTGTTATTTAATGACAATTGTAAGACAAGACCCACCATTGCTTTGCGGGGGTGTTAAAATCTTCTTCTTCTTCTTCTTCTTCTTCTTCTTCTTCTTCTTCTTCTTCTTCTTCTTCTTCTTCTTCTTCTTCTTCTTCACTAGAATTACAACAATGAAGCATTTTTGCCTGATCAATTAAATATCTTTTTTGGTCTTTAATAGAATCTCCCTTAAAGCATTTAAGAACGTGTTATCATCAATGAAGTGGAATTCTTTACGATTATTGTCTTTGTTATGTTAAATAATTTCACTGAGCATTCAGACAAAGAAAGAAAGAAAGAAAGAAAGAAAGAAAGAAAGGAAGGAAGAAATATCATTGTTTTCAGAGCCAGTGTGTTAATGTAGTTGACGGTCATCTTAAACGAGTAAACACTTCATATTTTGTTGTAATATCAATGTTTTAAGAGGCAAATATGAATATCATTCAAAATCATTGTAAACAAACTGATCTATTCAATCCATAGGTGGAATCTTAACAGATACTACCTATTCAAGTCCGAGTAGACTTGAGAATCAGACAATTTTTAATTCCAAGTCGTTCACATTTAATCTTTTTTTTTTTTTGATAAATGTGTTGTCGAGACTTTTATCATTCGAAATACTGGAAATGATATTACAAACGTACAATGTTAGATTGTATGTATCGTTTGAAGCGATCGCGAAGAATTTCAACGTAAAGAAGAAAAAAAGGGAGGTTTGAACATTTTTTTTTAGTCGCTGCAAAAGCATTAATTGTATATTATTTCGAGGAAAAATGAACAATAAAATTACTTGATTAATTAATCAATCAATTAATATGGCCCGAATAAGAAATAATGAAGATCAATTCTGGTATATATTTTATTTTCTCTGAATCAAAAGATTTAGTTACCCAAAGGTTATTTTATACTTCGGGATAAGGGGATTGCGAACATTGTACCTTTATATTAATATTTTTTTCCGTAGTTGTTTCTTAAGAGATTTTTCTTTATTTGCACACAGTTATATGATATCAAGTATTCCTATCAAATACAAATAATTTGCACACAGTTATATGATATCAAGTATTCCTATCAAATACAAATAATTTGCTCACAGTTATATGATATTATAGAATACACATTTTTTCTAGTCTTAAAATAAGCAACAAAAACATACACAAGAACATTCTAGAAATTTCAGTTCAAAATCGCATTAGCATTGAAATTACATTTTCATATTTTTCAACCAATCAGCTAAAAACATAGAATAAGAACATTCTAGAAAAACAGGATCAGAAACTAATTAACAGAAAATTTTTGGCTCGAAACAAATCAGTAAAAATACGAATCTGATTGGACAAGAAATATCTACGTGCTAAAATTTTAAGACTTGCAAAAAAACTATTTTTTGATCTACTACTAAAGTATAAATCAACCAAGTCAATTGTCGGTCATTCAATTCATTTCTTCCACGGCCAAAAAAGTCATTCCGTCTACTACCCAAAAAGACTTTTCATAATAAGTCATGACCGAGCCGCAGAGAGCCGCGATTAAGATTTTAAAAAAAAAGGCTTGCGAACTTTCTTTCATCAATGCGAAACGTTGTCGCCAAAATCTTAAGAAAAAACACAGTGCGGACTTAATAAAAGCGAAGACGTTCCATCATTCATATACACACATATATACCCACATAAGTGAGTAAAGACAATTATTTTTATCCAAATTACTTCGGCCAACCATGGAACCATTTATTTAATAGACTTTATTAACATGTAAACAAACACACACGTGTGAACAATCTTATTTTCATTTAATTGGCCATAATTTTTTTCCACAAAGGCCACTCGCACATTATATTTCCATTTATTTTCATTGCTGTTTTGTTATGAATATTAAATTGTTTGTTTCTTAATGTTCGTTGTTGTTATATTCCATTTGTTTTACGTGATTGTAAAAATTTGTGTTGCATTTGTAGTGGAACTAAGCCTGAAGTAATACCCGTAAAATACAGACGGGAACTCAGTTTCACTCGCTACATGCACCCACTACAATATCAAGTATTCCAATCAAATACAAATAATTTGCACACAGCTCAATGTTTCCAATGCAAATAATTATATTTCCAAGAATATATATTAATAATAGTCATTTGTCTAAACACAGTTACGTGGTGTCTTCAATAAGTTTCCAGACTTTTTTTATACAGACATTTAAAATTGTCGTAGACTCTTGAAAATTTAGTATCTTATTGCTATACAGCTTATGAGATGACTAACCAATTTTTATGATTTCAGCTTCAAAGGAACAGCTACAGCAGTAATTGGAATACACCCTACTAAAGCCTGGTTGTCACAGCTGGTGAATTTCAAAAATGCAATCTGGACGTGAGGACACTTTAGAAGAACCATATGCAATAAAATTCTGTTTTAAACTTGGAAAAAATGCAACAGAAACGTATGGAATGCTTTAGACTGCTTTTTGACCATCTTCCATGAATCGAGCATCAGATTTTGAGTAGAGTAAGAGATTCAAGGAAGCCAGGGAGTCTGTGAGGGATGATGAGAGGTGTGGGAGGAGTAAGGAAGTCAATACACTACAGTTGATTGGCCAAAGGGTTAGGGTTAGGGTTACTATGTTGAGGTTTTAAGGGAGTTCAGCAAGAGATTCCGTCGGAAGAGGCCAGCACTCTTCAAATCGGGTCAGTGGCATTTCCAGCAGGACAATGCACCAGTCCACAACTCCATCCTTGTCACAGACTATTTGACCAAGATGGGCATCAACACAGTTCCTCACCGTCCCTATAGTCGAGACCTTGCTCCCTGTGACTTTTGGTTATTCCCTAAGCTCAGAGGCTATCGTTATGAGACAATTGAGGAGATGAAAGAGGCTGTGACGAAGGTCATTGACACGCTCACACAAGAGGACTTCCATAGAGCCTTCCAGAAGTTGTTGTAACGGTACAACAAGTGCATTGCAGCCGGAGGAGATTACTTCGAAGGGGACTAGAGTTTCATATGTGTACTATCAATAAAAGTGCCCATACGAAAAAAGTCTGGAAACTTATTTAATGATCCTCGTATATGGTTTCCAATAAATAATAAAAATGGTTAGAAAACAATTATAGCTTCAAGAAATCCATTCTTAATAAGAATAATTTACAGTAATATGGCATCAAGTATTCCAATCGAATATGAATGATTTCCAAACAGATCTATTTATTTGACCTATAGATGAGATGTTAATAAGTACTAACACAGTGGTGTAGCACTATGTGGGTAGGCTGCCAAAGCAGATGATTCCTTTGTCTGTTTTGGCGCGAAACCAGACAAAGGATTCTTGGACCTGAAATCTCGCCGTATCCGGAAGTGGTAAGGGGACGCGAATGGGAGTTGACGACGCGACCCGGCAGAGAGCAGTTGGCGCTGGACAGCAGGCGGGAGTTGACGACGCGACCCAGCAGAGGGCAGTTGGCGGCTGGACAGCAGAGAGGCGAACAGCAGAGAGTTGGCGTGGAACCACGGACAGGGGCAGTCAACACTGGACTCCGGAGACAGTAGGAGACAAGATAGGGTCCAGTGAAGAAGATTGAGTCTCAAGATGTCTGCATTCGAGTTGCTTGTGGAATTTTCGCTAGTAACCCACGCTAGCAATAGTCTGCACATGCATGTAGTGTTGCATACCTTCCTCTGCTCTTGGTTAACCCCAAGCTTTGTTCGTGTTTGTTCGTTTGTCCTTCTATTTTCTCCGTTCCCTCGATCGTATTCTTGTGTAGGTAAAGAAATGTGCGTTACCCCCTCGAACCACTAGTTGATCACCGGCCGGCGTAAGAAGTGACATGGTTAGAAAGAAAGTTAACGTGTGTGGGGGCGAGAGGGGGCAACGTTTACAGTGGGTCATAGTGGACCTGGGACTAATTGTGATGATAAGGGTACTCAGTAGTTTCCTGATATCCAGAACTATACCCTATCAGATGCAGTTTAGTCTTGAATATTGCCTCACTATCAGATGTCTTAAGTATAACCTCACTATCAGATATCTTAAGTATAACCTCACTATCAGATATCTTGAATATAGCCTCACTATAAGTTGCTGTTTATTCTTGAGTCATACTCAGGGCACCCGTTTGGGAGATTCTTATCACTCTGCAGGAGATACAGTCAACGTAAAGATATTTAAAGTTAAAAAGGGAAAGATATTTAAATCGAAGGCCTTTTTAAAAGCAACAAGCAAGAAACCGATTTATTGCGAGAGAAAAAAAAAATTGCTGCTACTCTAATCAATAACAATTTGAATAATAGGCGCATCTTTGCTTTAAGCCTAACACAGCCATCAACATCTCCAAGACAGGCCTTTTTTACCTGGTGATGGTGATAGTGTAGGAGTGACTGTTAATGTTTAGTGGATATGTTACTCTCCAATTTGTAGTGAGTGAGTGTGAGTTCTCGCCCGTATTTTACAGATATTACTTTCACGTTTAGTTCCACCACAAATACAACACAAATTTTACAAGCATGTAAATAAATGGAATATGACAACAACGAATATTAAGAAACAAACAATTTAATGATCATAACAAACAAGTTAAAAATAATTAGAAAATACAATGTTCATGTGATGTGTGTATGTAGAAAATACAGTTGTGGCCAGTTGAATGAAAATAGGATTGTTCACCCGTGAGTGTGTGTTTACGTGTTAATAAAGTCTATCAAATAAATGGTTCCATAGTTGGCCGAAGTAAAGAAGATAAAAAATTGACTTTACTTACATACATGGGTATATGTGTGTGTATATATAAGTGATGGACTGTAAGTATGAGTCTTTGTTTTCTTAAGTCCGCCATTTCGTTTTCTTGTGATCTTGGCGACAACGTGTCGCATTAGTAAAAGAAGGTTCCATGCCTTTTCCCTTTGTGTCTTACGGCGTGGTTCTCTGCTGTCCGTTAATGACCTCTCGTAGGAATGAATGACTGGTTTGATTGATTAAATTCTTCGTTATTTATACTTTTGGGGGTCACTTAAGTGGATCAAAAAATAGTTTAATTGCGGGTCCTAAAATTCAAGCTCGCAGACATTTCTTGACCAAACAGATTCGTATATTTACTTATTTGTTTTAGAGCCTAAAAAACTTCTGTTAATTAGTTTCTGATCCGGATTTTCTAGAATGTTCTTATTTTGTGATTGGTTGAAAAATATAAAAATGTAACTTTAATGTTAATGCAATTCTGATCCGAAATTTCTAGAATGTTCTTTTGGGGGTTGTTGTGGTGGTAATACACTATTGCAATTTTCATTATTCATAATTTATAATTATTGATATTTACAACACAGAGCACGAGGAAGATGAAGTTCCATCAAGCTATTTAGTAAAATGGACCCCACCTGCTTGCACTGGAAAATAGCTTACGAAAATTTGATCGTCTACTTGAACTTGAAAAAAAAAATCCAACTTCGGATATTGTAAAATAATGGATTGACTAAATCTTTAATTTCTTATCTAATTTTGGATATTGACCGGAAGGTCTCTTTGACTTGCTGCATAAGTTTCGTGTGTGGCATAACAGGATATGTACCTGTTTCCTAAAGTAAACAGAACGCAGGTGTTTCCCAAGCAGAATTACCACGTATGTTGTGTGGGTGGTATGAAAGACAGGAGGTGGGTCAATCTGCGACGCATGGGCGGGAGGTGTGACCACGAGGATTGCGAGGCCGCCCGGAAAATTATATCGACCAGAGAAGATTTCGACCCAGAGAGAATGAAAAAAACCGATATAAGTGCTACAAGATGTTACGCCGCTCAGGGTGTTAGCCTTGAGCCAATCTCCTCAGGGTTGAAGATAGAAAAAACCCTGATCTGTATGAGATTCGCGAAAGTAGAGAAGCGAGAAGAAACTAAGATGATTCAATGTCTTGAGGTGGCCCCGTACCAGTCTCGTGAAAACACAACAAAGAAGAAGCGGTTCACTGAAAATTCGTTGCCCCTGTGTGTGCATCTAACCCATCTTCGACTCTCTCTTACTCTACCCACACGAACATTTCGGGTAACAAAAGGAAAAAAAAGAAACAGATTATATTTTTGTACCTCAACGTTGTTGTTTCTTTCTGCTATAAAATGCAAGTGTAGAATTCGAATAACCGTTAAAATGGATGGAAGGGAATCTCTGTGGCGTAGTGGTTTATTTGCTGGGCTGCGAAATTGTGATAAGCGAATTCGAACTTCTCTCGCGCTATGGCGTTCTTTTTCGGACAAATAACTTTAAGGAAAGGCATGAAGCCCCTTATCTCCCCAGCTATGGGTTAAATAGTCACCGCTGTTCTTCTACAAGGATGGGTTTGGCTTTAAATAACCCACGAAGGTTGATATGCCATTAAACCAACGAAAAAAAAACCAAACCAAAATAGAGGGAAATATACCGTGAGTCAACCTCGTGTAATTGACAGTTACTGAACTTTAAGGGCTGACGAATGTTTTTCTGTCATTGGACGACTGTAAAATCAAGCGACTAAAATCCTAGAAGTTAGAAGTTAGATTTTAAGTTTAAGTTAGTTAGCTGAGATCAGTCATAATGATGAGTTGAAATTTTCCATCAGTAGCACACATGGTCCCATCGCTTCCGACTCGTGTACGGAGTTGGTAATATATATGTAATGTTACCGCGCCGATTCGACACAAAAGGAAAATACGGGTTTAATGTAACCCTTTAAACACGACATGAAGTGAGCCTGTTGGTTGCTTGATACCAAGGTTTATTTGTTATTCTCCAGCCTGGTAGTAGTCGCAACAGGAGAAAGAGAAAGAGTAAGAATGTGTCGACTGATTAGATATACAGAAAGATATGAGTCTCCAGAGACGGATAACGTAAGCCGAAGACTTAGTCTTTTCGTCACTGACCCGGCCGATTTGGTTGTAGTTCTGGGTGCATGAATTTCTTAGGGTTTCATCTGGTTTATCCATCCGCTCCGGGTCTCCGACTCCCTGAACTAACTGACTGCTAAATCATCCTGCTTACATATCAAATTAATTCTCTAATCAACTGATGTGATCAGAGCATTTGTCATTAACTTTTAGTGTTGCGTCATCTTATCTTAAGTCAGCCGACATTGCATTCAAGTTGTTTATTTTTTTAACACCAAGTCCCTCTACGGATTTTAAAACAGAACTTTTGTTAAAAACGGGATGACTGTCGTCCAATGGACCCAGGGTGCACCCGCCTGACCTTTCTCGAAATGCAACTTTCACTTAAAAGTTTTTTTGCTAATTCACGATTTATTACGACAAACAAAATAATTACCGAATATAATTAATTACCATCCTTAATTATATTTCGTACGTGAAATGAATGAATCCAAGTTCTGTATGCATAAGAGAAAAGATTTTGATTTTTGCTTTTCATGCCATCGAATAGAATAGAGCAGCCAATAAAAACAATGGAACAACGTTGGGATCATGAGAACAATATGGCGGCGAGAAGCGATGACAGGCTGAACAAGAACAAAATGACTATCCAACAAGACGCATATATATAACTGTTTGTAAACGAAATTTTTAACTTTCTAGCTGGACTTGAATACAGTCCAATGATGCTGGCCGGAAATAAACAACTATCTCACACACCAAATCTCGATTTTTGCTAAGTTTATCCACAGCTGTAAGATGCTCGGTAATAATCTCACAATAACAATTGTGTCCAGGGTTAGGATTCTAAAAAACATCTCATAGTCATTTCCATTTTATAGAATAAAATTTCCACAATTTACATTACGTTATTCTATTATTTAAAGCATTTTAAATGTACTGCTCTAACAAAAAAATCCCTTGATATTCAGGGCGTTAAAAAATCGTTCACATTTCTATGGTAGTTCTTTTATGATATTATGATTTTAAAATTTCCACCACTTCATCATCTCTATCAACACATTAAAGGAATCTTCCAGGGGTGGTCTCCGTAATATTCTTTCTGCTTTTCGAATAAAAATACTCACATGGAAATATTAACATTTGTTTTAATTACCTGTGGAAGATTCCTAGAATGTCTTGACAGGGATGGTGAAAAGATAGAAAGGGTTTTAAATTATATCATAAAGGTGTTCCTTTTTTTTATCCCTTTATTAATACTTTATCTTACAACAACGTACTTTTCTAACTGCCTATTTACCATTTGCATATGTCACAGTTTAAAGGTTGGTTGGTTGGTTGGTTGGTTGCAACCAACCAACCAACCAACCATTTTAGGCCATACGTCGTGCCTTCAATAAGTTTTAGGCCATACGTCGTGCCTTCAATAAGTTTCCAGACTTTTTGTACAGGCATTTAAAATTGTCGTAGACTCTTGAAAATTCACAATGTTATTGCTATACCTCTTATGATATGACTAACCAATTTTTATGATTTCAGGTTCAAATGAACAGCTACAGCAGCAATTGGAATACACCCTACTAAAGCCTGATTGTCAAAGCTGGTGAATTTCAAAAATGCAATCTGGACTTTAGAAGAACGATTTGCAATAAAATTCTGTTTTAAACTTGGAAAAATGCTATGTGATGAAAGCTGGATCTACTGCTATGACCCAGAGACCAAGAGACAGAGTTCCCAGTGGAAGCCAAGAAGGACAGACAGAGCAAATCCACCCACAAACTTTTGATGATCACTTTTTTGACAGCACTGGCATGGTCTACATGCACTGGGTTCCCACTGGACAGCTGTCTACAAGGAATACTATGTTGAGGTTTTAAGGGAGTTCAGCAAGATATTCCTTGGGAAGAGGCCAGCACTCTTCAAATCGGGTCAGTGGCATTTCCACCAGGACAATGCACCAGTCCACAACTACATCCTTGTCACGGACTATTTGACTAAGATGGGCATCAAGACAGTTCCTCACCCTCCCTGTGACTTTTGGTTATTCCCTAAGCTCAAGGAGAAACTTAGAGGCTGTCGTTATGAGATAATTGAGGAGAAAAAAGAGGCTGTGACGAAGGTCATTGACACGCTCACACAAGAGGACTTCCATAGGGCCTTGGAAAAGTTGTTGGAACGGTACAACAAGTGCATTGCAGCCGGAGATTACTTTGAAAGAGTTTCATGTGTGTACTATCAATAAAAGTGCCCATACGAAAAACGTCTGAAAACCTATTTAATGATCCTCGTATCACCCTTGGTAGGCTATTTAATGACAAATCCTGTTTATATATATATATATATATATATATATTAACTATATGATTTGTAAATGCATAGTTGGTAGATAACATTTCTAAACAAGCTCATTTCTTTACTTCCAGTTTAATAGTTTAAAGTATTGTGTCACGTGGTATCCCACTGAGAAGATAGAAATAAGATTACTACTACCCTCTTGTTTGAATTAACAGTAGCAAGCCATCAGAGAATGACCGTTAAGAACAGATGTTTATACTCGGTGACCTCCCTCGGGTCACCTGACACGGGAAGGAAGAAGGTAGAAGCCAAATAATTGGCTGGGACCCTAAAAACGGAAGTGGCACCTTCTTCCTGTCAGCGAAAAAAGGAAAAGAAAAAGTTAGTTGTTGGACAGGGTTCGTGGCGGACGGAACCAAAGCCAAGTACTCCGGGTAGAAGAAGACAAAAAAATTCTCGGACACGAAGGAGCCATTTCTTCAAGCCAGTACTAAAAATAGCATAAAGTTTATTAGCCCGTCAAAGAGGAAATATTCTCCACAGGAACTCCGTCGAAAAAAAAAGATAAGTAAACTTTGAAACTGTTTCTCCTTATACCCAATTTTATATACCCTCTCTCTCTCCCTCTCTCTCTCTCTCTCAATTTGAAGAAAAACGAAAGAAAAGAAAAGAAGAAAGACAGTTATGTTCATGGACTATTTATTTATGATATATTTGACACGTTGAAGGTGTATATCTATGTGTAGTAAAAAATTGATATATTTTAATGTTCCCACGTGCTTGAAGTTGTTATTTGTAGGGTCTGCTACTAATTTGTTATGTCATATTTCTTTTCAGCTTCATGTCGCCTTATGTTATGCTCGCTTAAAATTGTCCTATAAATTCCTTTAAAATATCATACGGGAAACCGGAATTGCCGACTACTATAATTAATATTATTACGTCTAAACCTAGAGGTCCATATCTTCCATTGTTCTAGGGGAGGAAGACTAGCGGCCTTGGTGGGTGTGTGTATAGTGTGGAATTTGGAACCCCTTGCCAGCGGCGGTCAGTCTGGCCATGAATTAATCCCCCACATAATATGCCAGTTCTTATGTACCCGAGAAAAAAACTCTGAACAAGGACTTATTCTACAAGGGATCAAGTGCCAACCTGCTCCGTCTTCACACGTGCGAAAATAAAGTCCCGTTTTGGGATTTTCAAGAATTAGCCGTCACAATTGCTATTAAAACTAACAATTTAATTCACACCACCCAGGCGCTTCAGGTGGAGTAATGGTAAGCAAGCGAGACTAGCAAATCTTCACAAGTGAATTCGAGTCTCATTGGGTGCCCCCTTCTTACGGCCTTATGCCACATCTAACCAAAAAGCCTTATAAATTACTTATTCAACATCAGTCGTTTGTTTGCACACATTTAAACTAGTAGACATATGATTTGAACGTGAATGGTCTGTAGGTAATTTTTATTTTAAGTTAGTAAGTTTTATTTTAAGTTAGATCTAATCTGTTTCCACACAATTAAGTATTGTAATTGTTTACTCACAGTTTCACGTATTGCCAACACTAATAATTCTATTAAATGTTAATTATTTCTTCCCACACAGTGAAGTGGTTACAAGACTATTCCTTCACTTGCTCAAAATCAAATGGTTTCAAGTATTTTTGCTATATAATACAAATAATTGAGTTTTTACATACTGTTAAACGGTTTCAAATATTTCGCGCTAAGAATTTTATTTGCATACATTTGAATAATTCAAAGTATCGCTAGATACCACTAACAATTCAATACCAGTTATTTGTTTGCACACAGTTAAATGGTCAAACAATTCTATTTGACCCATAGATGAGACCCTATAAAGTACTACCACTCTGAGTCAGGGTGGACCTGGGAGTAATGGCAATGAAGGGGTGCTCCAAATTCCCTAAAGCTCCAAGATTATTGGAGTCTCCTCATCATAGCCAGGGCACTCATTGTGAGAGTCTTAGCCCTCTGCCGAGATGCAGTCGGTGTATTCTCCAGCCCCAGCAGATTGAGCTTACACTTTAAGAGATAGAAAGAGAAAGAAATACGTCTTAAACTAATGTAGGAGACTAAATAAAATAAAGTAAAGTTGGGTACTGTAGTCGAGGGCGACCAGAAGGCTCCCTTTTCAATAGCTACTACACCGAGGTGTAGGGGAGGGTGCTAATCCTTTTTCTGAATTGCTCCACTTTACCCTTGATACGTACCTTATATTGCTGAGTGCTAAGCAAGGAAGTATCAAGTACCATTTTTAAAGTCTTTAGTATGACGCGATCTGGGATTGAACCCAGATCTCCATTGGCGAACACTATACCCACTGGACCAATGAGCCGGTGTTTAAACTATAACCTAAACCCTTCCTAAACCCACGTTTCATACAAATACAATATTAGACATTTACTAAGCTTAGATTCCCCGCAAGGGATAATGGTTAGCAAAGCAGACACGCTGCTTCTAACTTATGAGTTCGAACCCCCATAATTCTAGCCTTATGCCACAACTAAGCTTTGTAAACAGCTACTAAAATTAGCTTAGTCTAGCACAAATAAAAAAAACGGCAGGATTTGGTCGTGAAGATTGCCTTGCTCCAGCAAACATTTATTCAATGAGAATGAATTCATGGCGACGTCTGAAATGTTGTCCCGCCTTTTTAAAAAGAAGCTTTAATAAGTGTAGGAATAAATTTATAACTTATATCGTTCATTACAAGAATTTCCGTCCAAGGTAAAATTATTATACATATGATAATGTAATTAAACTGGGTTAAAATTAAATTTAACAAAATACCTCAAACAGGAAGTCACTTTCCAGACAGTGTGAGTTGCGACCACGTCTGAAGAAAAATATGCTTGTGTGTTTGTGTGTGTGTGTGTATGTGTGTGTGTGGGTGTGTGTGGGTGCTAATTAATTTGAATAATTGTCGCTGTAGATAGATTTATTATTAGATATATTTACGACATGCCTTCATGAGTAAATGAAGAAAGAAAGAACGAATCAGAAGAAAGAAAGAAAGAAAGAAAAAAGAAAGTAAAAGAAAGAACGAATAAGAAAGAAAGAAAGAAAGAAAAGAAAGAAAGAAAGAAAGAAAGAAAGAAAGAAAGAAGCAACAAAGAAAGTAAAAGAAAGAAAGAAAGAAAGAAAGAAAGAAAGAAATGCACTGAAATTCCTCAGGTTAATTCAAATGCACTTAGAACGTTCGTTTCTCTCTTCCATGTGAAAATGATTCAAATAAGATTTAACCGCATTTACATAGAATGAGAATGTTTTAAACTTTTCTTTAAAGTTTTTTTTTTTCTTTTATAACCGCCATTTTTATTCCGAACATTATACACAATAATTTTGGACACACCATTACGCTGACATAGAACTCAGCCGCCGACCGCTGTATCTCATCTACTCTGGCGGTTTTTGCCGAAATAAAATCACACGGGCTTTTGTTGAGTAGAAGGAACCATCACTATTCGCCACATTGTGAATTTTTGATCCGAAAAGGGTGTTCTGCCCCTCCACCCCGAACGGTCCTATTGTGGGAGTTGATTAGGCTGGGTTCCACGTCGAAAGGAATCGCTATTTACAAAGAGAATAGTTCTTGTCACAACCACAAGGACACAAATAATAAAACCTTTTTAAGGATATTGTCTTTATCTCGCCACAAAAGAAGTTACACAAATGCGTTGAGTACGAAAAAGGTTTACACGAGATTCACTCGTTCAGTTGGACATGACAGAGAGGGAAAAGGTGAAATGAGTCTGATTTATTCAGACGATATAAGGGAGACAACTACGGATCTTTGTTACAGACACATTGACTTAACGGTTTGTTTTCTCGGCTTTGTTAACAAAATTATCTGGATTCGCAAAAATTCTATTTCCATCTCTTGGTTCTGATCGAACCAGCAAGATTCGACAAGTTGTTTTTGCAGTGTTTGATGTCTGTCTTGTGACACTATGTGGGTGGTTCGTCAAGTAGACGATCCCTTTGTTTGTTTTGGCGCGAAACCAAACAAAGGCCTGAGCTCGAGATCTTCGACGAGATCGGAAGTGAGAAAGGGAACGCCAGAGACGAGTTGGAAAAAGACACACGACTTCTTTATAAGTCAGCATATATTCTCTGACTGTCACTCTCTCCATCCGTCCCTATTGTCCATCACTCCTGGCAGGATTTCTAGGCTGCATCTCGCATCCTCATAGAACTGATATGAATAAATTCTTGCAGGTCGGCCAACTCAAAAATAAGGCGATAAAGAATTGAGGACAAAAATAACACGACAAAGGAATGGGGACAATAATAAGGCGATAAAGGACTGGGGACAATTATAAGGCGATAAAGGATTAAGGATAAAAATAAGGCGATAAAGGATTAAGGATAAAAATAAGGCGATAAAGATTTGGGACAAAGAAAACGCGATACAGGATTGGGGACTAAAAGAAATCGATAAAGGATTAGGGACAAAAATAAGGCGATACAAGATTGAGGCAAAAAATAAGGCGATGAAGGATTAGAGACAAAAATAACACGATAAAGAATTGGAGACAAAAATAAGGCGATAAAGGATTTGGGACAAAGAAAACGCGATACAGGATTGGGGACTAAAAGAAATCGATAAAGGATTGGGGACAAAAATAAGGCAATACAGGGTCCTGAATTCTCACAGTATCCAAAATCCCGAGAAGGACGATTATTTATTGTCTCCCAACAATTATGAAAACATTAATTGAATTTATTCTTAAGTCATAGTTGGCACTATTTCGTTATGTTCGAAATTCAACTTGACATAATTTTCGTTTACTCGTGTATAAGTCGACGTAAAATGTTTCGCATAAAAATCAAGTCTTCAAAATTTGACGTAAACACAAGGATATGCAGCACTTTGTGACACAATTTTAACGACATTTAATGACGACACCAGGACATTGACGTAGATAACTGGAAACATAATCTCCCCAGACTGACGAATGCTCCCTATGAACAGACACACACACACACACATACACAAACACATACACATCTTGGTGTTCCAACGTGCCAAATCTATTGGCGCCATTATATTTCATAAAAGAATCCGACAGTCTCGCTTCGATTCTTGAATCGACAACAGCTTCAAGCATCGCTTTTGAAGTTACTTTCCTGTGCCCACGCAAAGAAAATAATTTTCAGAGCCTTGTAGCAATGCAGTCGGCTTTTTCTTGAGATTTATTTTCAGTGGTGCCAGAATCGGTAAGGTTACGTGTCTTATAATTTACTGTTTTTTTGTTTGCTTTTTGTTTTTGGAGTGGGGGGTGTTTTTTGTTTGTTTTTGTGTTTGTTAATTCAATTTTTTTTTTCTTTGAAGGGCTGCATTGCATTGAAGTTTTATCTCGTCTCTTTGAATTTTACTTGTCCTTTCCCGACAATGTTCACATTATTAGTACAGATGAATTTGTAACAGATCCGCAAGAAAAATAAAACTGCATATCTATATCAGTTAGGATAGCGTAGGCAGAGTCAGCAGTGCTTGAAAACTGTCAGTTTCTCGTCAATACGATCGTCGGACTAAGTCTGATACTAGGTACAATATATATATATATATATATATATATATATATATATATATATATATATATATATAAATTAAATTAAATCGCGAGTCGGAATTCTCCTACTAAAGTTTCACCTCAACGGATCATCAGGGAGTTTGGCTTTTTCATCAGGAAGTTGGCCTTTTCTTTTTTTTTTTTTTTTTTTGTCCTATGATATTTTTTCTTTTTTCCCCCGGGCGGCGATTCGAGATATTTTTATCTCTTGTTCCTGACGGGTTTTTTTTCTTTTTTCCTGGTAACCGTGAATGCTGGTAGATAGTAGGTTAGTATATATATATATATATATATATATATATCACGTTGGATAACATAGACATAGAGTTCTATTTGACCCATAGATAGGACCCTATCAGGTGCTACTACTCCGGGCTAGAGTGGACCTGGGAACGATGGCAATGTAGAGGTACTCTGCATTCCGGGCCAGAGTGGACGTGGAAGCAATGGCAATGAAGGGGTACTCCACATTCCCCAAAGCTCCAGCATTTCTGGAGCCTCACCATCAGATTGTTTAGTGTCATATCTAGCACACTCATTGGAGGAAGGTCTTACTCCTCTGCAAAGGGCAGTCCGTGTATTTTATTATCTATAATATCTTAAGAGCCAGAAACTACCATATTTTCAAAAGTATAAGGGATGTACGTTGGCTCAATTGTGGAAATTAAAACGGTTCAATAGTAGTAACTAGAGTAATAATCATTTTATTTCTTCTTCTTCTTCTTCTTCTTCTTCTTCTTCTTCTTCTTCTTCTTCTTCTTCTTCTTCTTCTTCTTCATTGAATTTGTTTTTTATCAAATTTCTTTTTTCATTTTTATTGAATTTTTTCCCCTAGATATCAGTTTGTGTAATATTTTTTTATTTACAAATTGCATCATGTTTTTTGAAAAATAGAAAATTATATATATATATATATATAATTTTCTATGTGACTTTTGGTTATTCCCTAAGCTCAGAGGCTATCGTTATGAGACAATTGAGGAGATGAAAGAGGCTGTGACGAAGGTCATTGACACGCTCACACTGGGGCCTTCCAGAAGTTGTTGAAACGGTACAACAAGTGCATTGCAGCCGGAGGAGATTACTTCGAAGGAGAGTAGAGTTTCATGTGTGTACTATCAATAAAAGTGCCCATACGAAAAAAGTCTGGAAACCTATTTAATGATCCTCGTATATATATATATATATATATATATATATATATATATATATATATATATATATATAGTTATTTGTCACTGCCTCACACCAGACCAGACACAAGGTCAATGATTATAGTGGGGATTTAGGGGAGGGGAAGGTCGGGCACGAGCCGAGGCTCGAGCCCTGCTGGTCTATGCTTGACATCGACCCACTTAGTGCAATGTGGGCCTGATGAGTCTTGCTGGACATGGACCCAAATATTTAATGTTGAATACACGTCTGACTCTCTTCCTCTTTTCAGTTCCCTTCCGTGGCTCCATTCTCTTCGGACGGTTCTCCTCTCTGCTCCATCTTGTTCGTTGGGATGAATAATCACAAAGACATCTACTTATGTGTGCTTCCAGCTCTTTTTTTCGTTACTGCATAAGTCCAGACGTCATTTCTCTGTCTGAACGCGCGATACAGGAGTTACCCTTCGAACATTGATGGAAAATGTGACCAAACAATTTTTACTTCGACTCTCTCGGGCTAACAAAAAAATTAAATATAATTCCACCATCCGTCAGAGAATTATTTGACCATTTAACAGTGTGTAAACAAATGACTGGTGTTTAATTGAATTGTCAGTGATACATAGCAATACTTGGGAGCCATTTATCTGTTTGCAACCGAATAAGTAACGTTAAATAGAGTAATTAGTGTTGAATAGCAATACTAGGAACGATTGCACTGTCTGCAAACAAATGACTAATATTGACTAGAATTATAAGTGTTAGATAGCAATAATTGAAACCATTTAATTGTGTAAAAACAATAACAATATAGCGTGCAAACAAATTAATTCTAACTCATTTGAAAATGAAATTATTGACAAACTAATCTCTTACATGTCATGTCTACCTACGTGTGCAAACAAATGACAGATGTTTCTGTTACATAGCAATACTTGAAACCATTTAACTGTGTGCAAAAAAATTATCTCAGGCTCGTTTAAAATCAACAAAATGTGTTTTCAAAATATAGGTATAAACAGGGTTTAGCATTAAATAACCTACAATGGTTGATATTCCATAAAACCCAACCAACCATTAAAACTATGTAAGTATGTGCAAACAAATGAGTGTTAATCAATGGAATCATTTATATAGAGAGAAAGACGTAAAATTATTTAACTGTGTGCAAACAAATGAGCTTTAGTAGGTGACCGTAGTCGACAGTGACCCTAAAGCTCCCTTTTCGATAGCTACTACACCAAAGTGTAGGGGAGAGCGCTACTCTTTTCCCTGGATTGCTCCACTTTACCCTTGATCCTTACCTTATAATGCTGAGTGTTAAGCAAGGAGGCATCAAGTATCATTTTTTGAGTCTTTGGTATGACTCGACCTGGGATTGAACCCATGTCTCCCGGGCCATTGGCGAACACTCTAACCATTATGCCAATGTCCGGTTTAACTCGTTTAAAAATTAAGTTACCAACAAACTAATCGCTTACTAATCACGTATACGTAAAAACAGGATTTGGCATTAAATAACCCACAACGGCTGATATGCCATAAAACACCAACCAACCAACTAAAAATTGGTTTATTCAAGTGATATGAAGCTTAACAGCCCCCGAAATCAGCTTTTAACTGACTTTTGAATTAATATCTGAACATTTTGTATAAAAGTATTAAAGTGTGTTTATTTTTTTAGTAAGGTTGTATTACAATTGCAAATGAATAATAAAGAGAAAAGAACGTTGTTTGTATAAGTCTTGGTCGATGAGAACGACAAGTTAGCCGAAAGGAACAATTATATTTTCAAAGCAGACAAACGGTCAGCCTGGCAATTATAAAACAGACAGTTTTTTTTCTTCTTTTTTTTTATTGTTGATTCTGTTAGTTACACTGGTATTTGCTTATTTGAAACGATAGTGAGTTCGTTACGCAATCTATCTGGTCGATAAACAAACAAAAAAATAAATAAGAGACTAATCATCAGCATTTTAGTTGCTAAGAAAGAAAAAAACATCAGTAACCATTGTCAGTGGACATGCTTTTAATACTGTCTGTAAAACTGGTTCCTTGTTCTGAGAAGCAACCTGGCAACAAAGAAATGAATACACCAGAGGAGAGTATCTTTGATCCAATGAATATTGGGGAATTCAGAAACGACAGAGACAACAAAATTATTAGAAAAATCGTTAAAAACGTGTGAAGTAATAAAAAATCTTGAATGTGTCGTATATACTCGAGTAAATGTCGAATTTTGAAAACCCAATTTTTAGGACGAAATATTGACGACTAACTATATATGAATAATTGAAATATCAGGAGAGAGCGTTAGCTTCAAAAGATGAATTCCATAAATTGATATCGTCACTTTAAATCAAGAATCGGCCTATACACGTAATCGTCTTACACAAAAGTATACACGACACTACTAGAATTATAATTTTAAAACTTTTCGAGTTTTTCACGCTAGTTTTAATAGGTGGTCTTTCACAGGATTCTAAGTAACAGCAAGTCTCCTCAAGTATCCAGGACTCTTCTCAGTATTCTAGCCGATTTTAACAATGCTGTTGACTGGATGGTCTCAATCCTTCCTCTCATTTTCAATTTCACGTGCCTCTTTTCCAAGTTTCTGAGGAGCATTCCACGGGCTCCAACTACGATTGGTATCACCGTCACCTTCGTATTTCACAATATTTACAACTCTCTAACAAGGTCCATGTATTTGTTAGCTTTTTTACCATCTTTCACTTTCATTCTTTGGTCCGCTAGAACGGCAAAATCTACTAGTCAATTAAAACTAGATTTCGTTCTGATCGGGATTGAGTAAATCTATTTGTAACTCAAAGTCCCAGATAATTTTATGTATCTCATTTTCTGTGACAAATTCTGGTTTATGATTATACAATTTGTCAGTATGATGAAATTTCAGACTCTTGCACAATTACCAGTGGATCACCTTTCCTACCCTGTCAGACCTAGTTTTGTATTTCTTTTGTGCAAGTTAGTTGCATTCTCTTAAGTGATTAACTTTTTCATTTCTCTACCACATAACCTACACTTGCTATTCTTCCACATATTATAGATTTTTGCTTTGATTTAATTGGATTCTAATGGCATATTTTGTGCTGCTATTAATAGATTGGTCATTGTGGACCAGTCGTAACGTGTGATTTCAATTGTTTGCTTCTTATTTCAGCGTAAACTTTGCGGTACGATTCTGTGATCGGAAAATACTCCTTCAAAAGAGGAGTATACCACACAGTTCCCAGCGATATTTATTCTCTTTTTTTATGGGTATATAATCTAGCTGTGCTTTAGCATTATTTGGGGGGGTTTACGTCCATAGTTTTCCATCCTTTTTTTTTTTTTAGAAGTTAGTACTTAGGCGTGAAAAACTGTTCTCAAATGAAAAATCTATTAAATATTCGCCAGTTATATTTGGTTGGTAGTGTAAGCCCAATCTATTATTTTCATCTTTGTCTACTTGGTCTATTCATGTCTCTGCCGATGATTAATACGTTATGCTTGGGACTGTGTCGAGCAAAGAGAAGATAACTCGTGATAGAAAGTGGTGATATCAGTTTGATCACTGGAATTAGTGGGACTGTAACAAGAGACGATCGTTGTGTAGGGATTGCCATTAAATGTAGCACACATAAATCTCGGGTTTTCTCTCTGCTATTTCGTGATTTTAAAGCATGAGAAGAAAGAAGCATTCCTACACCTCCTATGGCAGCATTGACGGAGTTTTTCCACACAGATGCCGAGACAAATGTCCACCCATCACCGGCATCATGGTATGTTAAGTCTTGTTCACCATGATAATAGCTATGTTCTTGCTCACATATAATGTTTATATTCTATTCGGCTGCAGATGCTGTAAGCTCGGATAGCTGGTATTTTGTGTTTAAAGTCCTAACATCAAATGTTACGATAGTAACAATGTTTTGCCTCATAGTATGTTGGGTTTGGGCTCTGTATCTGATTTTTCGAATACTGGAGCCAGAGTTCCAGTCCCTGCAGAACTCACCACTTCTTTACTCGCATGAAGAACGATGCAATTTGGAAGTCTGGTTTGAATATGACTCACGAAAATCTTTCGTTGGCTGTTTTTATTAATCAATAAATATACGATAACTGTATGAAAAAAATTCGATACTCTTCAGGGTTATTTGAAAGATATACTCCGAATGTCGAATATGAAAACTTCCCATCGGAAGCAACTGCAGAATGCATACTACAAAACCAAGAGCCAAATGTAGAGATCCTTGGAAGTCACTAGTAGTTAAAAAAAAAGTTAACTTGAAAATATAGCATCCTAACTCAATAAAAGGAACCCAACAAATTCGTAGAAACTTAAGAAAGTCCAGAGAGAACGAACGCATAACCAAAAGAACAACAAAAATATATTCAAGGACAAATCAATAAAATCAGAAATTCAGTACAAGATAGACAATCTTGTTTCGCATGGCAGACAATAAAGTGAGCAGAAGGAAAAGTATCTTGAGAACAAAACTAAAAGCTGCCAGAGTGTGTCCCCGTGGTGTAATGGTTAAAGCACTGGCCTACGGTATCGGAGTAGTTCGAACTCTACTTACTCTATTACGTTCACTTTCGGACAAATACCCTGGGGAAAGGTATGAACCACCTTATCTTCCCATCTATAGGTTAAATAGTACCACTATTGGATGGATTCGACATTAAATAACCCAAGAAGGTTGATATTCCATTAAATAACAAACAAATAAATAAGAAAGAAGAAATCACGGATAAACCTATCGACATTAAATAACCCAAGAAGGTTGATATTCCATTAAATAACAAACAAATTAAATAAAACCTATCCAAAAATTATTAATGGCTAAATAGACATCAAACGAGGACAGTTGACGGAGGAAGAACGAGACGCAGTATTGAAAAAATTAGAAAAAGAAAATTGCAGGCCTTGGACGAAATACCCACTGAAGTCTAGAAGACCAGAAAATTTGACGATATACTTCTTCGATTATGCAACGCAATCTAAATACAAAATACAACAGATGAATGGACAAAAAGCTGGATTTTCCCTTTCTCTTAGAAGGGTGACCTCGGAATCACTAAGAACTATTGACACATAACTCTAAATGCTATAGCTGCGAAAGTTTATAATACTCTGCTTCTCAACTGTATCTAACTCTAAATGCTATAGCTGCGAAAGTTTATAATACTCTGCTTCTCAACTGTATCTAACTCTAAATGCTATAGCTGCGAAAGTTTATAATACTCTGCTTCTCAACTGTATCTAACTCTAAATGCTATAGCTGCGAAAGTTTATAATACTCTGCTTCTCAACTGTATCTAACTCTAAATGCTATAGCTGCGAAAGTTTATAATACTCTGCTTCTCAACTGTATCTAACTCTAAATGCTATAGCTGCGAAAGTTTATAATACTCTGCTTCTCAACTGTATCTAACTCTAAATGCTATAGCTGCGAAAGTTTATAATACTCTGCTTCTCAACTGTATCTAACTCTAAATGCTATAGCTGCGAAAGTTTATAATACTCTGCTTCTCAACTGTATCTAACTCGAAATCGAAAAAATTCTTAGAAAAAATCAGAACATCTTTCGAAGAAATATTCTGACAATCCGTCGAATCATCGAAGAAGGACGAACAAAGGGGCAATGCTACTGTTCATAAATTTTCCGAATGAATTTGACTCCATACAAAGAGGAAAGATGGAACAAACACTACTTACATATGGCCTTCCCAAAGAAAATGTTACCGCAATAATTATGATTTACAAAAACACGAAAGCAATGGTTCGCCCTCATGATGGAGGCACTAACTTCTTGTCACAGGAGTCAGGTAAAGAGATGCATTACCTTATTTATTGAATGAGTTTCGTATGTTGCTACATTGTGCAATTCATTTCTATAGTACTGTCACATGCAAGTGTAGTTTCATCTGTAAAAGAAATCGTTGGTTAATGCTGTATTATTACGATGTGAATGTTACCATATACCGAATATATTTTACTGTAACAGCCGTTGAAACGTCTGTCCTTATCACTGCAGTGACCATAAATTCTGTCAAAGGTCTAAAGTGAAAAAAAGCAAAGATGTCTTTTCTTTGTTTCTTCCATTTATCATTCTATCCTCATGTCACATCCAACGTTTCCTAATCATCACCAAACTAAACTTTTTACTGCGGTGATCATAAATTCTATCAAGGGTCTAAGTAAAAAAAAGCAAAGATGTCTTTTCTTTATTTCTTCCATTTATCATTCTATACTCACGTCATATCCCAAATGGTTTCATCTGTCAGTTTTGGGGCAACTTTTAAGAAACTAAATCTTCGTGGATTTAGAAATAGTACGAGGAGACTTGTAAACCCAGACAGTCCCTATTGTAACAGCAGTCCCTGATTAGTTTGATATTTCTCTTTAGAAAGGAGCAATTTATATAAATATCTCTGTTATATCATGAATATCAAGAATTTGAATAATTTATTTAATGACAGGACAAATGCAGACTTCACAATATTATCATTCAGTTTCCAAATCTGGTTGTAAATTACTTTATTGTTTATATTGAAGCATTTTAAGTGCATTGCTTTAAAAGAAATCTTGCTTTCACTTTCACTTTTCTGGATTACAGTTACATACAAACATAATGAGGATTTTATATATATATATATATATATATATATATATATATATATATATATATATATATATCGATTCTTGTGAGCATTTTACGAGCTTTGGATTATTAAGCTATGACTTCCGAGCAAATGCAGACCCTACAATAAAACGTTCAATTGCAATTTTGGGTGGGAATTGCTTTATTCTAACCAACTCAGCATGTGATTGGAACTAATTGGATTGGGTTATTTGGTTTAATGGCATATCAATTCTTGATAGTTATTTAATGCCAAATCCTGTTTACACACACACACACACACACACACACAAACACACACATATATATATATATATATATATATATATATATACACGCATGATTTGAAAGCAAATAGTTTGTAGGCAACTTAATTTTAAAACTAGTTAGAACTCCTTTGTTTACGTTCAGTTAAATGGTTTCAAGTATTCCTATTCAACACAAGTAATTCTATTTATCAAGTATTACAATCAAATACGAATAACATGCACACAGCTGTATAATTTCAAATGTTATTTAGCCGATGAGAAAATGTCTCTAACCCTCCTCACACCCATGAGACACGGGATTTTTTTTTAGACTGGTTTAATTAGTATAACCATCCAATGTGGCATATGACTCAAAGTCGTATTTTATTATGAGTCATCTAAGAAGAGTCAGATTTTCTCAATCATTGCAGCAGACATCAGAGCGTTACCCTTCTTTTGACCCTTTGACTGCAATGTGGAGATGCTGTCAGCTATTCCCTGTTACCAGACTTCAATTAATAATTAGTTTCTAGTCTCGAATATCCAGAAACCAATGAGTTGAACTGTCAAGGCGCAAAGCAAATGATAAGATTCGACAGAATTTATGCAATTATAATTTTACAGAATACAGAGCTTATTAAACTAATCTTGCAGGCAGTTGTTAGTGAGTCCTTTCCTCATTGACTGATCTATTAAATGATTAACGACTTACGCTTGACCCGCAGAAAGTTGCACTGGAATGATATGAGGAAAAAAAATTTGGTTTGGTTTGGTTTGGTTTTATGGCATACAAACCGTTACTGGTTATTTAACGCCAAATCTTCTTTATACATATATATCAAATATATGATTTGTAAACACATTCTGTAGATACACACAGTTAAATGATCAAACAGTTCTATTTCTAACAATTCAATTTAACATAAGTCATTTGTCTGCGCTCAGTTTAAATGTCAAACAGTTCCATTTGACCCATAGATATAGTTTATTGCATGGCACCTGAAGCACTCCTAAAGTGGAATACCAAGAGACCCGAGTGTTTTTTTGTGACAGCCACGCATGAATCTTGGTCCGAGTGTGATCTCTTACTATAAAATGACCTTGTGTCAAATCTGACTCGATGGAAAGTCAGATAAATCCCTCATACAGGTGATTACAATACCATGTATATTACAATTATATTCTTAAGGCACAACATAGAAAAGGTATTTGAAAGTAGACGAATGAGAGAATAATAAACTATACAAGAAAATTTAAAGAACAGTGCATCATGCATCAGTAACCAGACATTGGCATGATGGTTAGAGTGTTCGCCAAAAACCCTGGACACCTGGTTTCAATTCCAGGTCGAGTCATACCAAAGACTAAAAAAATGGTACTTGATGCCTCCTTGCCTAACACTCAGCAATATAAGGTAGGAATCAAGGGTAAAGTGGAGCAATCCCGGGAAAGGAGTAGCACCCTCCCCTACACCTCAGTGTAGTAGCTATCGAAAAGGGATCCTTCGGGTCACCCTCGACTAATGTCGCCAACTAATGTTTGCACTTCATAAATGTTGCTTGAATAGCAATAGATGTTTTATCGAAACACTTTAATAAAACTTCCATCGCTGTTTTTCACCATCCTAAAGTCCTGATGAAGGTTTATCAAAACCGAAACGTTTTAACATTGATTTTCCATCATAAGAAATTCATCACTTTTGGATTAGTTTGTTTTTCTATTTTCTTTATACTACCGGATATATTCCCATTATTTACTTCCACACACACACACACATATATATATATATATATATATATATATATATCATGTTGGACTGCAACATCGTAGTCAGCGATTTTTAACTCCAATCATACTATTAAGTTCACTTTCGGACTAATACCCTTGGGAAAGGCATGAACTCCCTTCCCCGTCCAGCTATGTGTTAAATAGTACCACTTCTGTTCTTCTAAAAGAATTTCTTTAGCTTAAATAGCCCACGAAGGTTGATATGACATGAAACAAAGAAACCAAACCAAAAACCAATATATATATATATATATATATATATATATATATCGAGAAAGGGAAAAGAAATATGAACAAAAGTGATGAGAGAAATAAGAATATCATTTATCTGTAATTTATTTTTTAATTGTTCTTAACTTTTTTTTTCAAGTTTTAGAATAGTTTTTAAAAGAGGTGATGGATAATTAACTGGTAACGTAGCATATCCATTGGTATAATCATTTTTTCTATCATCAACTGCCCGGGGTGTAATGGTTATCGTCGAAGGAAATGGACACGGCGACTCGAGTTCAAATCCTGGACGACACCGACTGCATTTCACATAGCACTAATACCCTTGGGAAAGGTATGAATCCAATTATTCCCCTTCCAGCTATGGGTAAATAGTAGGACAGGCTGGTGAGGCAACTAGTCTAGAAGGGAAACTCTGAATTCAAACCTGTCAAACTCCACATAAAAATTGACCTTGTGTCATATCCTGCCCGAGCGGAGGGGTTGGTAAATAGGATCAACTGATCATTATATGATCTCTGTTATCTGATCATTATATGATCTCTGTTATCGTAAACACCTCGTGTTGAGCTTTAGACTTGAAAGATACTTGTTAAGTATAAGCGTTATGTGTTTTAAATTATCAGTAACGGTTTTAATCAGATGTTTAACTTGGGCATTTGTTTAATTAGGTGTTTATGCCTAATCAATAATTATACCATTATACCAGTCAAACATACAACAAATTCCAGATAAATAGATAGGTATTATCTGGCAGGCAATATTTGTTCAGTAGATATTATCTGATTGAAATAGATATGTAATTAACACACCTGTATAAATTGATGAGATAGATAGATAGATAGATAGATAGATAGATAGATAGATAGATAGATAATGAACGGACATGTATAAATCGATGAGAACAAGATAGATAGATAGATTGGTTTGGTTTGGTTTGGTTTGGTTACGTTTGGTTTGGTTTGGTTTGGTTTGGTGTCTTCTTTAGTGGCATATCAACCTCCGTGGGTTATTTAATGACAAAGCCATCCTTGTAGAACAGCAGTCATACTATTTAACCCATAGCTTGGGAGATGCGGAGGTCCAATACCTTTTCCAATGGTATTAGTCTGAAAATGAACGTAATAGCGAAACCAGAGAGATAGATATGTTTATAGTGAAATTGAGATAAATAAATAGATAGATGTAAATTGACAGAAATACACACACATACACACAACAACCCCATATATATATATATATATATATATATATATATATATATATATATATATATATATATATATATATATATCATGAACATAGATAAATAGATAGATAGTGACTAAGTGACTGAGTATGGTTCAGATATAATGATTTTCTCTTCTTGACTGTGAGTAGATTTTTCCAGGCCGGCGTTCATATGGTAACATAAAAAAGAAGACAATGACAAAATGTAACCTTTTGGGGTCGATTCTGGCCAATCGGCTAACAGTGATGTAACCGACTGATACTGATCCACCGCTGGTATTGTATTGTTAGGCTCGTTTTCGCTTGGGTTGACTGCGTCGGTGTCTTTCACGACCATACACCCCTCTACCCACGGGGTGTTTTGATCCCAGAAGGTGAGAAGGTCGCTTCATGAAGTCACTGAAGTGATGAATAGGTTGACGGCCAGTGGTTACAGCAAAATAATTCTCCAACACACAAAATAAAAAAGATCAACACGGGTTGGAAATGTAACAACTGTTTTGTTTTATATCGTTTGTTGTATACAATGATTTTAACCCTTCCCACTCCTGTCTTAGTCGAGTGGCAGTGAAATATGCAACACAGTCGTACATGATCAAGTAGTGAGGCAAGTCTTCAGTATTCGGAACTCGGCACACAATGTCTGGTTTCAGGACGTCTCACAAAGTGATATAAATTCCAACAGCGGTGGAAATAATCTCTGTTAGTCGACTGCTCTTGAATCCGCAAGCCAGCTATAAACGGTCTAGTAGTAAGTCAAGTTTTTAATATTCAAAGACTGGCACAAAGTCTCGAGTTCCAGAAGTATCGGAAACGACGTGGATTACAACAGAGCTGATAGTAGACTTTCATAGTCGACTGCTCCTGAATCTGCTAAACGGCTATAAGTGGTCTAGTGGTAAGTCAAGTCTTTAGTATTCGGGGACTGGCCCAAGGTCTTGGATTCAGTAGGTCTCACAAAGCAACGTGAATTCCAATAACAGCGGTGGTAGACAGCCGAGATGGCAAAATACTCAGCTAATATTGAATCTGGTGTTCAAACATGTTGGGGGTTGATCAGAATATGGCGGCTCAGTTCTCTCCTCGCCATTAATGTCAAATTTTTATTATTTCAGTTTTCTTTAAAACAGCTTTTCTAAATTTAGAAAATTGTTCAACACCTTTTTAGTGATCAGAAGGCTGGATCCACCCTCTCAATTCCAACCAACTTTAATTTATTATCTCTCACGCATACCCGACACCAAAAGGGTCCTAAAACTTCCTTTTTTCCTCCCGGTCTCTCAATATTCAACTGAACCCTCATCGTTGGGAGATCACAACAGTCTTTCGTGATGTGTTAGCGGATAGGAGGTCTCAAAATTATCAAACCAGTATTTCCCGCCCAACATTTTTCTAATGCAAACAATCTTACCTTTTCTGATAATTTCACAAACAAACGAGACGGCCTTGTCAGTTTGCCAAAGTCATTATGACATTTTTTAGTCTCCAAGTGGGCATTTCACAAAAAAAAAAAAAAAACAGAGGAAGGAAGGAAGAAAAGACAGAACAATAGGTTCAGGTCTGCAAAACATAAGAAGGGGTTTTCTGTTCATTTTTCTGATACTCTTTGTGTATGTATGCGTTTGACTATCACAAATGACTTGTGAAATTCCCAGCATCAATAAAAAATGCCGACTCATCTTTGGTCATCGTCTTCCCCACTTCCCCTTGCTGCCTTCTCTGCAAGCGAGGCTATTCTGACTCCCTGTATCCTTCTCTGCCAGCGTCGCACTCCTGACTACCAGCGAGTCTTAGCCTGCCAACTCTTCGACTCCGGGCCAAGACAGCGAGTGTTAGACTTCTAATTGACCCAGTGCTGCCACCTCTACTTCCGGTTGCGGACCCCCAACCGGGTTCACGTGGGTTCACGCGGGCACAGCTCTTTGTCCATTTTTGACGTAAAGACCACCCACAAGCAATTCGCACAAAGAAACTTCTCCAGGCAATCCGACTCAGTCTAAAGATGCTGAAGATAAGAATCCCTCTGATTCTGACGACCATCCACAACACACACCGACCTACACATACACATGTACACACTTACATGAATGCAGATTATTGTGCCACAGTCCAAATCATTTTATCTTTTGTATTTCCAAAGGTTTTCTTTGTTCAGTATCTTAGATTTTCTTCAACGTACAACCCTCCACTTTTTAACTTGCTCTGCTTACTATCAACTGATTAACTCTTTCCATGTTCTAGTGTCACAGAGATAAGAAAAAATAGAAGTGTTAACAAGAGGAAATGTATTTGCTAAGTTAGTATATTTAATTGTTAAATAAATGTTCTTTTTATTCCCTATGATTGTTAGACGAAGGGCTAATTCCCACATATGTGTTAGTATGCCACGTCATATATCAGGTGCCGAGATGAACCGGAATCTGTAAGTGTTTCTTGTCTTCTTGGTGGTGAGTCTGTACATCTGCGAGTGAAGGTTGATTTCACACATTTTTGACACCCACACCGCAGAGAGAAAGTAGACCAGAAAGCTATCTCGCGAGAATCGGCGGGAACACGTTTTATTGACTGATAATTCGCTCATCAATTCTCGAGTAGCTCTATATGTGAGTGTATGTGTGTGTGTGTGTGTGTGTGTGAGAGAGAGAGAGAGAGAGAGAGAGAGAGTGAGTGTGCTAAAATTTGAATTGGATAAAAGAAAATTTTTCCCTGTGCAAAAAAGTTTATTTTTTTAGCCAAAATAAATCGTGAAAAATACTTTAGATATACGCCTTAATACATTTAGCACCGGAGGGTGTCGTCAGTGATGTTTTGCTTGGTTCCTTAGTGATTTTCTGGTCTTCCAGCATCATACTCCTCTCCCCTGCAGACCCTATCAGAAATTATCAGTCTCTGATACACCCTACCGTTCACGCAAGATAGGAAAGAAAAAAAAAAAACGGAAATTGAATTTGCTTTTTATTTATTTAGACGATAATTGACCGCTCATCCGCGCATCTGATTGGTTATGGCAAACAGCCACTTAAATATGGGGACCTGTCACTCTAGATGATCTTCGAGGACGCTCGCACTTTTTCAACATATGGATTGTTAGAAATTATTCATTTACACAGCTTTTGTCTTCCTGTCCAGTACTCAGGTCTCGCTGGACTAGAGTGTCTGGTCTTCATAAACATAACGTTTCGCTGCATAACTGACAATTATTTTAGCTGTTGTTAATCTTTTATCCACAGAGCCTTTGGATGTTATTTCAAGGATCTTGCTAATGTCCTCGTCGAAATCGTGCCATGCCTTTTTATCTGTGGCCGCGAGCCATTTGATCCTTTTTCCAAATGTTTTGGGTGTACCAGGTGAATCTTGAGTCTCAGCTTGGAGGGACTGGGTGCTGTAGAGGGCTCCCCGGCCCTGCACCTCCTGCGTCTCACCGGGAGGAATTCCTGCGCGCTGCGTCTGGCTTGATTCCACCTGACACTTCATGCGAGTCTGATGTGTTTTTAAGCTTCGTATATTTTTGGATTTTTTTCCACATGGGCATATCGTCGTCATGGTCCGTGGACGAAAGACTTGGTTCGTTTCCGATTGATCGGTCCTAATGGGAATCGCATTCTCCCTTCCTCTCGGGATCCCTAGGGGTGTTCACTTATATTTCTATCCATATCGTTATTTTAACATCCACACATAGGGTGGCCAACCTTGACATGCTTCCTTTTGTGGTCTCTCCTCACCGTCAATTACCTTTCCAATTTGTCAAGTAATCTTTTCCGAACTAGTCAACCGGTCTCTTCCCGGTCGTCACTGTTTTACAGATAAAAACTACTTTAAA
>OY757912.1:112108209-112110709 GCA_963585895.1 Sepioteuthis lessoniana | reverse complement strand
GGGACAGCTATCTATAAGCTATCGATCATATGGAAATCAGACCTGACCGATTAAATAAAACGCAGTTTCTTCCAAGCAGCGGTCGTATCGATACTGCTATATGGATGCACTACTTGGACGCTAACAAAACGGATGGAGAAAAAGCTACACGGCAATTATACTAGAATGCTGCGAGAAATATTGAAGAAGCCCTGGTGACAACACCCCACAAAGCACCAACTATACGGCCACCTACCTCCCATCACGAAAACTATCGAAGTTAGACGAACCAGACATAGTTAATATATATATATATATATATATATATATATATATATATATACATACATATATATATATATATATATATATATATATATATAAAGACACAGAGAGTGATGTGTGAATATGTATTTCTCCAATTCCTTCGCTTCAACCCAGATGCAACACAGGGTTAATTTTCAAGTGGAGTACAGCTTGTTTGAATTTGATTTTTCCGCTATCTGAAGATTAAGTGAAACCTTTAGTAACTTCATTTTTTTCTTTTGTGAATATTTTGTACATTAACATTTTAACATATATATATATATATATATACAATTTTGATTAAGATTCAACGCTAAAAATGTTTTCATTCACAATACTCTATGAAGAACCAAGCAAAGCAATATCACGTGTCGATACTGGGTCAACTAAGAATTGCTATCCTGAAACTCAGAGTAGTGAGTGTTTTGTCTGTCTTTATTTTCATTTAGTCGAAAATATTATATATATATATATATATACCATGATGATAATCAAGTTGTACTGATAGCCCTGAGTTTCTTGAATCTATCCTGCCATCCGTCCCAATCCTTCATCGCTCCTGGCAGTTCCTGAAGACTGCATCAATTTCCCGCAATGAGCTGATCTATGTAAGTCCTTGCTGCTCGGCCAACAATAGCGCATCCATGAGCAGGTATCCATAAGAGAACGTTACTTATGATTTCGCCCTTACTTCTTCAGCCTTGTCCAGCAATTCCCAGCATACCTTGTTCGTTTTACTTGGATGATTTGTAAGATGGGAGGCAAGTGGCCGTACAGCTACTGTTTTTTTTTAAACTTGCTTTCAGGATTTTATTAAAACGTTAAGTAGCATTATTGTGTAATTCCTATCCAGATTTTCGTTAGTGTCCAGATGGTCCATCCATACAGTAGTACCCTCAGAGCTACAACTCGGAAGAAATCTCACTTTATCTTATTAGAGAGATCAGATTTCATTATGATCAATAACTCATCAAGAGCAGTCCATGCCCTCTTTATGTGTTTGTTTACCGCTTTCAATAGACGAGATATTGCTGTCGAGGTACGTAAATAGTCTGCTAATTTCAGACGCTTGCCACATAAAGAACTGATGGTTCTTTCTTGTTTAAAACACATGAATTTATTCGCGTTCACCTAGGGGCCAATGCCTCTTGCTGCTTGGTTTATGCTATACAGCAGGAATTTGGTTTGTCCAGGTGTATTTGATATATATATATATATATATATATATAAACTCAACGATTTAACAAATATGACACATGATCATTAGATATTAATTAGAATTATCAATAATCAAATTAGACTTGGTCTGATGATCGTATAGGTAAGAAACTGACCATCACCAAGCGCCATTTACTCCATGTCTACGGCATCCTAAATTATATATATATATATATATATATATATATATGTGTGTGTGTGTGTGTGTGTGTGTGTGTCATCACATATTGCATCTTCTTCGGTCAATGTTTTATTCTTCGTTGAAGTCACCTGCTTTAAACAGAAGATAATTCTGTACACTGCAAAAAAATTGTATCTTTGTAGGCAATCGACAACAATTCTTAGAGAATTAGATTAACTTTTGTTTCTACAGGAACTTTGAGGTTCCTTTACCAAAATTAACTTTCACCCGTGTCTCCATATAAGGGATCTGTTGACGTAAATTGCCAAACTTAAGGAAATAACGGAAATTTTTTCCGGGTAATTTCCGAGAATATTACTGACTAAATTAAGGCGCCTGCCATGGTGCTATGCTTAGTAATCTTCTCCTGCATACCAATTTGCGAAACCTGTCAAGAATATCCCGCTGACAAAATGTCTGCAGGAATGCACCAACAAAAAATCACATAGAAATATGATTATTTACATTCATCATCCAGATAGAAGTTTCAGTCATTCATTTCTTTCTTTTCTTACTTTTTTTTCCCACTGAACATTTAGATTCAAAAACCGCTTCCTTAGAATTCACCAACCTGTTATATTTCTTAAGTATTTCTTTCCCCATCCTCCAACCACTCAGAAATTGGTGACTTACGGCTGTTTGCCGTTATATGATTTTTAGGACTAAAATGTAACTTCATTAAAAAAAACAAAAAACAATCAAAATCAAAACATACTCTTATCTGGATGGTGAATGCAACTATAGTATTTCTTAATTTTTTGATATACAATAGTGGGCTGAAAATCCAGATGATGACGTCATATCTGCTGTAAAAAG
>OY757912.1:112068209-112103209 GCA_963585895.1 Sepioteuthis lessoniana | reverse complement strand
GAATCTTAACTGGAACTTATTTTGCGAGGGATCAAGTGCCAGGCTGCCCTGTCTTCACACGTGCGACAAATAAACTCCCGTTTGGGGATAAATATTTCATAGCGCGTCACAACAGTTAAAGGACAGTTCTTGCAGACCACAACTAATTGTTGGGCATATCTAATTAAAAAGAAACATGGCTCCAAGATAAAAACTGTCTACTGAAACAACGGAAAGGATCATAAAACTTATTGAAAAAGATAATCCACAATAAAGTGTAGTGAAATATGTTAGTTGTTTCCAGTCTGCTGTGTGAAAAATGTAGTACAGATATAAAAAAAAATTGGGTGGTTAAAACAGGAAAATATACTTGTTGACCATGAAAGATATCAAAGTGTCAAGATGGAAACCCAAAAGCAATATGACTTAAAAATAGAAAATGTACAATAAAACAAATGAAAAACAAATAAGTCAAAACAGGTATCAATGTTTGTGACAAAACTATGAGAAATCGGCTGAATGAAATGGGATTGAAAGAAAAAAGCCAAAAGAAAGGCAGCACTAACACAAAAAAAAAAAAAAGGAAATTAAAGTGGGCTAAATTAGAGCTGTGTATTATTTAATGAAAGCGATATTCATTGATAAATCAAGAATCTGCATTGGTCAAGGTAATGATTGTGGAACTTTTGTCTGGTGCCGTTCAAATAAAACATACAAAGATGTCTGCCTAAAAAAAACAACAAATCTCCCAAGTCATTCGTGATGTGGGGGTGCATGTCTTTTAAAGGAGCAGATGAGATGGCAATCATTACCTCGGCAATCAATGTACATGTGTGTATTGAAATCCTGGATAATTTTCTACTTCCATCGATAGAAAATTGGTTTTGTAATTAAATTATTTTTCAAGAAGATAATGTACCTTGTCACATCGCAAAAGGAATTAAAGCTTTTCTTAAGGAAATAAAAATATAAAATCAATGGCATGGCCAGCGAACAGTATTATCTAAATCCAACTGAAAATTTATGATGGAAATTAAAAAGAAAAAAGGTTTCTGCCACCATAGAAGATCTATTAATTGCCATTCGGGAAAATTGGAGACACTTTGATAAAGAATATTGCTTTAAGTTAGTGAAACCCCTGCTTGAAAAAATCATGCTGTTAAAAAGTTTTGAGGAAAGGAAACTCAGTATTGATTTTTTTAATGAATTCCCTAATATTTTTCCTCAATAGTGAGTTATTTCATATTTTTCTCCGCACGACTTGTCAAAAAAATTATACCATTAATACAAATCACTTAATCTAGTTTGTTTAAGGTATATATATATATATATATATATATCATGAAGCCAGAATGTTCAGCTATAAAAGAAAAATTCTTTTGCGTCTTATCTGTAATTAGTTTATTTACAGCTAAATAAAGAAACTAGGTAAGTATCCTCTAAATATGCTAATCCCATAATTTTTACCAAGGGCAGTAATTTTCTAATGAGAGATATCCAAATGTTGAAGTTTTATATTGTATCAGTTTGAATTAAGAAAGTTCAATATATTACAGAATAACCATATCCAGGCCATTGGCCAAATCATTGTTTGCCATTAGCCCGGGAGACCTGGGTTCAATCCCAGGTCGAGTCATACCAAAAACTCAAAAAATGGTACTTGATGTCGCCTTGCTTAGCACGTAGCATTATAAGGTTAGGATCAAGGGTAAAATGGAGTTATCTAGGGAATGGAGTTGCACCCTCTCCAGCACCTCGGTGTGGTAGCTATTGAAAAGGGAGCCTTCGGGTCGCTCTCGACTGAGGTCGCCAACTTTACTTTATATTATATATATTTATTGTGTTGTATTGAGAATATAATAAAATAAATTTGGGCCAAAAATTCACAGTTGAGTAAATATGGGTTAAGGAACAGTATGATCTTATGTTATAAAGGTGTCTTTTTGGATTAAAGAAAATGGTTTCTGCCACCAAAGACCTAACAATTGCCATTCGGGAAAATTGGAGCCACTCTGATAAAGAATACTGCTTTAAATTAGTGAAATCGATGCCTGAAAAAAATCATGTTGTTATAAAGTTTTGCAGAAGGGCAACTCAGTATTGATTCTTTTTTTCAATGAATTTCCAAATATTGAGTTATCCTGATGAATTTCCGATATTGAGTTATTCCATAATATTTTTTGTTCTTTTTCCTGTCGTCGCTTCTTGCCACCATATTGTTCTCGCAATGTAGTTCCATTGTTTTTATTTGCTGCTTTATTCTCTTCGATGGGATGAATAACAAATACAAAATCTTCTTTTCTTGTGTGCACAGATAACTTTAGTCTTTATATATATGTATATATATATCACTCATTCTGTGCACGTGCCAAGAGCACCGGACCATTGATGAAAAATTACGACTCATCACTTCGATTGATCTCGGCTAACTAACTAAACGTTGAAATATAACTTCAAACTTTAAAGATTTTAGTCATCTGATTTTACAATCCTCCAATAACAGCCAAGCTATTATGTGTCCTTAAAGGTCTGTATCTGTCAATTAAACTGAGTTGACTCTTGGTATTTTCCAGCCGTTTTAACGGTTATTCGCATTTTACACTAAAATATGAATAAAAGATTCAGTCAATCTATTTTAATACTTACTACATCTTTATTTTTTACACAGAGAATGCACAATGCACAATGAGTTGAATGCACGAACGGCAAGGGATGTGATTACGTCACAAACTGCATGCGTAAATGCCACCATGACACTGCACATCGGACTATAAACAGTGTTACACATAAATTTTTTTCCCTCTATTTTATTATCGCTTGCAATAACAGAAGTCGTCTTCTTAAATTCAATGGTATAAAAAAATGATTAAGTGGAAATTTTCTTTCTAACATTTGCCAAAACACTTTTTGGTGATTAAATAAGGTTTGATAGTTGTTTTTAGCTAATTTGGAGTCGTACATTTCAAGAATGACTTATGCCTTTGTCTATCATATCAAGTTTTTAATCTATGGCATACTCCTAATTTGAAAGTCAGCCAAGTCGGCTCTCTCCTTAAAATCACTAATGTTTCTTCCTTTGGCTTGTTGCTGTAAAGCTTTCACAAATATAAAGAAAAGAGTCTGGGTATTTTAGACATTTTCTTTAAGTTGAGGTTCTTCTGCTGATTTATTATGTTATCTAAAACATCAATCTGAAATGTAAAATTTTTAAATGTGTATGTTGTCCGAATTATTATGTCTAATCTTCTGTATGTTTTTCGAGTAATTAAGTCTGATATTCTGTAATCTAAGGCGTATAATTTCAGTTACAAAGGAACTGATCTCATGATTCGAAAATATTCCAAATATAATCCATAAAATTTATGAGAATACATTTTCTTTCTTTGATGTTTTTAGTAACTATTTTTTCAAAACTCTTTATGATTACTTAATTATTTTTTGCAATGCAGACGTATATTTAAAAGTTTAAAATATCTCTTCACGTCTTAAAAAAAGGAATTATAGGTAGTTTAAGAGATCTATGAAAGAGAGACAACATCAGGGTAAACTAAGTCGAAAATCCAAGCAAAACTAAGTAAATATATATACGTGGTGCCTTCTATAAGATTCCAGACTTTTTTGTATAGGCATTTAAAATTGGCGTAGACACTTGAAAATTCAGTATCTTATTGCTATACAGCTTATGAGAATACTGACCAATTTTTATGATTTCAGGTTGAAATGAACAGCTACAGCAGCAATTGCAATACACCCTACTAAAATCTGATTGTCACAGTTGGTGAATTTCAAAAATGCAATCTGGACGTGAGGAAGAACTATATGCAATAAAATTCGGTTTTAAACTTGGAAAAAATGTCACAGAAACGTATGGTATACTTCGGACTGCTTTCGGACCATCTTGCATCAATCGAGCATCAGTTTTTAAGTGGTGGCATAAGAGATTCAAGGAAGGCAGGGAGTCTGTGAGGGATGATGAGAGGTATGGGAGGAGTAAGAAAGTCAATACACCAGAGTTAATTGCCCAAAGGGTTAGGGTTAGGGTTACTATGTTGAGGTTTTAAGGGAGTTCAGCAAGGGATTCCGTCGGAAGAGGCCAGCACTCTTCAAATCGGGTCAATGGCATTTCCAGCAGGACAATGCACCAGTCCATAACTTCATCCTTGTCACAGACTATTTGACCAAGATGGACATCAAGACAGTTCCTCAGTCTCCCTATTATCCTGACCTTGCTCCCTGTGACTTTTGCTTACTCCCTAAGCTCAGTGACTGTCGTTATGAGACAATTGAGGAGATGAAAGGCTGTGACGAAGGTCATTGACACGCTCACACAAGAGGACTTCCATGGGACCTTCCAGAAGTAACTGGAACGGTACAACCAGTGCATTGCAGCCGGAGGAGATTACTTCGAAGGGGACTAGTATTTCATGTGTGTACTATCAATAAAAGTGCCCATAAGTAAAAAGTCTGGAAACTTATTTAATGATCCTCGTATATATATATATATATATATATATATATATATATATATAAACTGGTTGTCATTCTAAATACAGTGTAATTCTGACAAGAGTCTTTCCCCAAATTCTCTCTATATTTTGTCTGAGAGTGTCATATTAGTTCATTAAGGAAATAGATTATGACATTGAATTCTGCGTATTAAATTCAAAGATTTTCATTGCTAATTATCTGTTTACACGATTCAAATGTTCTTTATAATTGGTATGAATTCAGCGAGTCTCTTCAAAGTTTTCGTATGACACAATTGAAATTAATGAACTTCAATAAAAGTTTTTTTTTTAATTTTGTACCGGATAATTTCTATTGGGTAAGCAATGTAAATCTTGTGTCCTATAAATACAACCACTTATATATATATATATATATATAGTATCATTTACACAGCCACAGCTTGGAAGAAATCATGTTTTATATTATCAGACAGATCAGATTTCAATAAGTTTGAACACCTGTCAATAGCAATCTATGCATTTGCTTGGTATATATTGGCATCACTTTCAGTAGATGAGATATTGCTGCCAAAGTATGTGAACTGGTCTATAAGCTTTACAAGCTTGCCACTTAAATTGAAGATAGCTCCTTCTTTCTGCGGACACTGTGTCTAATCTTAAAGACCTACCAGTAACGATAGATAATAAGGATGGATGGAGAGAAAGTGTCCGTGAACTCTGTACTATCAGCGCAACTTAATGATGATGATGATGATAATGATGATATATGCTAAAATGAATACAATTAGGGCTGAGTGCTATATCTAGTATAGAGATACTATAAAGTCGAAAACAGATGAATAATTAAAATTGCTTTTTAAAAACGTTTACAATAAATTTATCATGTTATTTAGAACATCAATCTGAAATGTAAAATTTTTAAATATGTATGTTGTCCGAATTATTATGTCTAATCTTCTGTATGTTTTTCGAGTAATTATGTCTGATCTTCTGTCATCAAAGGCGTATAATTTCAGTTACAAAGGAACTGATCTCATGATTCAAAAATACTCCAAATATAATCCATAGAATTTATGAGAATACATTTTCTTTCTTTTATGTTTTTAGTAACTATTTTTTAAAGTCGAAAATAGATGCTTTTTAAAAACTTTTACAATAAACGTTTGAAAACGTTTAAAATCGAACAGTCGCAAAAGCTCTTTGACATAATGGTCAGTTTCACGATGTGAAAATCTATCTTCAGATTCTGCTGTGTTGATGCTAATTGTTTTTGTTAATCAGTATATGTTCTGGATATGATACTAAACTGTATCTGATGGTGAGATTTCAGTTTTGGAGATCTGTTGATTGGTTGGTTGGTTTCTTTGTTTAATGGCATATCAACCATTGTAGGTTATTTAATGCCAAAGCCATTCTCCGAGAAGAACAGTAGTGGTACTATTTAACCCATAGCTAGGAGGACAAGGGGTTTCATACCTTTCCCAAGGATATTTGCCCGAAAGTGAACGTAATAGTGCGACTGGAGTACGAACTCGCTTACTACGATTCTGCAGTCCATCGCTTTAATCATTACACCACGAGGACACCCCCATGGAGATCTGTTGAGTGTGGAGTAGCCCTTCATTACCAATTCTCCCAAGTCTAGTCTGATCTAGGGTGATAGTACCAAAGTTAGGATCCCATCTTTTGGTGATATAGATGGTTTTAGCTTGACGGCAACTACACAGGTATGCTGCGAGCAATATTGAACAGGTCCTGGAGGCAACACCCCACAAAGCAGCAGCTGCACGGCCAGCTACCACTCACCACGAAAACTATTCAAATTAGACGAACCAGACATGCAGGACACTGCTGGAGAAGTAGGGAAGAGCTCATAAATGATGTACTCCTATGGACCCCTTCACATGGCCGAGCAAAAGCAGGTCGACCAGCTCGAACCCACATACAGGAGCTCTGTGAGGATATAGGGTGTAGCCCTGACAACCTGCCGGAAGTGATGAACGATAGGGATAGGTGGCGAGAAAGGGTCAGGGATATCCGTGCTGGTGGCACGACCACATGAGGAGATGACGTTGAAAATTATTCCTATTCGAATTCGCTTACTACGATTCCGAAGTCCATCGCTTTAACCATTAACACCACGAGGACACCCCCATGGAGATCTGTTGAGTGTGGAGTAGCCCTTCATTACCAATCCTCCCAAGTCTCGTCTGATCTAGAATGATAGTATCAATTTGAATCCCATCTTTTGGTGAAATAGATGGTTTTGAAATTATTCCTATTCGATTGGACTGTGTACCAAAAAAGAGAAAGAACTACATAAAATATGTAAATGTGAATGGACAATGAATGCAGTTCTCTAACTTCTAGGCATAAGATAATACTTGAAGGGTTGGCATGCCGTTAAAATCAATCACTCAATCTCTAAGTACCGGCTGTGACCACACCTCCTCTACTCTAAAGGAGACGGTAATAGTCACAGTCAGTGGTTACAAGAAATACATTTTTTGATTGGGTCACTTTTTAATGGCATATCAACCTTCACAGTTATTTAATGCCTAAGCCATGCTTGTAAAAGAAAAGTAGTAATGGTATAACTGGGTAGATAAGGGGTTTCGTACCTAGTTCGCCAGTGGTCCAGGAGACCTGGGTTCGATCCCAGGTCGCGTCATACCAAAGACTTTAAAAATGATACTTGATGCTTCCTTGCTTAACACTCAGCATTATTGGGTATGTATCAAGGGTAAAGTGGAGCAATCCAGGGAAATGAGTAGCGTCCTCACCCTTCACCTCGGTGTAGTAGCTATTGAAAAGGGAGCCTTCTGATCGCCCTAGACTACGGTGGCCAACTTTACTTTCTTACCGAGTGTAATAATCCGAGAGTGAACGTAATAGCGTGACTAGAGTTCGAACTAGCTTATGACAATGTCGCAATCCAACACGCTACCCACTACGCTACGGAGACTCCTTACCCATGTATTTTTTGACATAGAGTCATATCACATGACTGGTAATTATCTTGCCCGCTCACGGTCGGGTGGTACTGTTTTCACAATTCCTATTCTATGTTTTAATTCAATTTTTTGGGGGGGTGGAGATTTCATAAACGTGGGAAATAATTTGGTCACCTCTTATTTACATAGATTACCGAGGGCCTAATGCACAATTTTTCGATATCTCGAAGTTCAAGCCATGTTTCCTTACCACACACCCAGATATTACGCACAAAAATGTTTTCCACTTCAGTTCAGTACTTATGTGCAAACAATTCACATGCCTCGGTAGCAGTATCTCATCAACTGAAAGTGATGTCAACATATGCATAGGAAAGGCATGGATTGCTATGAAAATATGATCCGATAAAATAAAACGGGATTCCCCCCACCCCACCCAAAGCTGTAGCTGTACCGTTACAGCTGTATGGCTGCATTCCTGGATTTAAACTCTTGAAGAAAAATCTACATGATAACTGCAAAAGGATACTGCGTGCTGCAGTGAACATATCCTGGAAGCAGCACCCTACAAAACAGCAGCAAAAACTCACATTTACAAGCTCTGTGCAGGCACTGGATGCTATCTAGAGGACCTTCTAGGACCAATGGCCAATAAGGACGAGACGAAAGAGTAAAAGAAATCCGTGTTACTAACACGATGATGATGATATACTCGTCTATTGTATTAACATAATGCAATATTGTGAAACAATACCCACAAACGGCGGGGTTTGTTGACCTGGCCGTTTGTGTAGTGGTGTGGACCCTGTTGTTTCTTCTCCCACCCGGCCGTGTGGGCATTTCACGGGTTGTACAAAAATACATAAACCAAACTACAAACAGAAGGAGGAAGGAAGAAACAGACAAACACGGATTTAAAACTTATGAGGTGAGGTCTGGCATTTTAAGCATTCTAGTATGTATTTGTTATGGCTAACGCGAAAACTCTGCGAAAGTCCGAAACAGCTACCAAAAATGCAGACTCATCTGGCCATCGTCTTCATTGCTCCATGCCCGTGGTGTAATGGTTATCGTCGTAGGATATGGACACGACGACACGAGTTCAAATCCTGGACCAGGCTAATTGCATTTCACATAGCACTAATACCCTTGGGAAAGCTATGAATCCAATTATTCTCCTTCCAGCTATGGGTAAATAGTAGGGCAGATTAGGTTCTTCGGCCTTGGTAAGGCAACTAGTCTAGGAGAAGGAAAACTCTGAATTCAAACCTGTTAAACTCCGCTTAAAAAAATTGACCTTGTGTCATATCCTGCCCGAGCGGAGGGGTTGGGTAAATATGCATTGCTCTATGTCTTAACTCCATACTCCAGACTGACTGACCCTCTGCTCCGGACTGCTCTCTTCAGGGACTCACCCCTAATTGACTGACCCTCTGCTCCAGTCTCGCAGGTTTTCGCGTGCTCAGCTCTTTGTGAGGTCTTCGTGCCAAAGAGGACCAAGAAAGGTCTTCTGGATACTCCAGCGCCGCTTCAAAGATGCCGGAGATAAGATCCCCTCCTTGGCTACCCATCCACAAAGACACAGAGACCCACACATACACATCCATATATATATATACACATGAATGCTCATTATCGTGCCACACTATAATATAGTTGGAAAACAATAAATGCCTCCCTTGGATAATGGGATGTGTCTGTTAGGCACCTCGTGGAAGGTCACTTGACACTTTCGGAAAAATATTTCCCACCCTTTTTTGTGACACTATATGGGTGGTCCGCCAAGCAGACGATCCCTTTATCTGTTTTGGCGCGAAACCAAACAAAAGGCTTGGACTCGAGATCTCCGACGAGACCAGAAGTGGGGGGAAGCGAGGTTCGAGAGAAGCCAGAGGGGCAGTTGGTAAAGGAACCCAGAGAGGTGAGTTGGCAAAGGAACCCAGAGAGGGGCAGTTGGCAAAGGAACCCAGAGAGGGGCAGTTGGCGAAGAGAGACGCAGAGAGGCAGTCGAGAACGGACAGCAAAAGGGACCAGTCAAGATGAGTTAGCAGTCCAGAGTCGACAACGGTCAGCAGAAGGAAGCAGTAAGGGAAGACCAGTCAAGATGAGTTGGCATTCCTAGTAGCTTTGTAGAAATTTCGCGAAAAATACACGCCAGCGATAGTCTACAGATGCACAGGAATGCAAAGTAACACAAAACTACCCTTCTTGTGCTTGGAGCTGACCTAAGTCCATATTGTTCGTTTGTTCTTTTTCTCCCACTCCCTCGGTTGTATTTCTTGTGGCCGTAAAGAACTGTATGATGCCCTTGTCGGAACCCATTGGATGAATCACGGGCCATGAATAGTATTGGTTTTAAGAAGTTGATGTATTCGGGGCGGTCGAAGGGGTGTATCACATTTTTCCTTTCACGGTCATGATCGTTGTACTCTCCATCATCAATACCATTTCCATTTTTGTTTAATACATATATATATATATATATATATATACCGAAAATCTTGAACGAAGAAAAAACCAAAATGGCTTCCGAAGAAATAGATCTACGACCTCACAAATACTAACCATCCGCAGAATCCTTGAGGGTGTACGGGCAAAGAACCTACAAGCGACATTAATATTTGTCGACTTTACCAAGGCTTTCGACTCCATTCACAGAGGAAAGATGGAACAAATCCTACTAGCGTACGGCATACCTAAAGAAACCGTAGCGGCAATAACGATTCTCTATAGAAACACTAAAGTAAAAGTACGATCACCAGATGGAGACACAGAATACTTCGACATTGTAGCAGGAGTACTACAAGGGGACACGCTGGCTCCGTATCTCTTTATCATTTGTCTAGACTACGTACTTAGAACATCGATTGACAAAATCAAAGAGAATGGCTTCGAACTGACGAAGAAAAGAAGCAGAAGATATCCCGCAACAACAATTACCGACGCCGACTACGCCGATGACATAGCGATACTGGCAAATACACCTGACCAAGCCGAAACACTTCTGCATAGCCTGGAACGAGCAGCAGCAAGCATAGGCCTCCATGTTAATGCACACAAAACGGAATATATGTGCTATAACCAAACGGGGGACATCTCCACTCTAGAAGGAACCCCTCTTAAACTAGTAGACAAATTCACGTACCTAGGAAGCAGCGTCGAATCAACCGAAAAGGACATCGAAACGAGGTTAACGAAAGCATGGACAGCTATCAATAGGCTATCGACTATATGGAAATCAGACCTAACCGATAAAATGAAACGCAGTTTCTTCCAGGCAGCGGTCACATCGATACTGCTATATGGATGCACTACATGGACGCTAACAAAACGGCTGGAGAAGAAACTAGATGGCAATTACACAAGAATGCTGCGTGCAATCCTCAACAAGTCCTGGCAGCAACACCCCACAAGACACCAACTGTACGGCCACCTGCCCCCTATCACGAAATCTATTCAAGTTAGGCGAACCAGACATGCAGGACATTGCTGGAGAAGCAGAGATGAACTCATAAGAGATGTACTCTTATGGATCCCCACACACGGCCGCGCAAAAGCAGGACGACCAGCACGAACGTACATTCAGCAGCTATGTGAGGATACAGGTTGTTGTCCTGAAGACCTACCTAGGGCGATGAACGATAGGGAGGAGTGGCGTGAGAGGGTCAGGGATATCCGTGCTGCCAGCACGATATGATGATGATGATGATTCCTTCCCCAGCTATGCGTTAAATAGTACTATTACTGTTCTTCAGCAAGAGTCGCTTTGGCATTAAATGACCCACGAAGGTTGATATGCCATTGAAAAAACAATGATACCAAACGAAACAATGAAACTAACTTATCGAAAACTGATGTTCATCCAATCGAAGACTTTATTTCAAAATTTCTTAGGACAACTGACCACGTTTGAAACGTTTACACCAATTTGAACTATACAATCATAAATTTCCCACAAACTTCCATTCCAGTATTCTGCGAGCAGCTTCAGCGGGTTTATAATTCAGTTTATAATAATTTCTGAAAATTGCCAGAATGTGAGATTCCGGCAATTTTCAGAAATTTTATTAGCATTGTAATATCTGGAACACAAAGTATAATACTGATATATATATATATATATATATATATATATATATATATAAATATATATATATATATATATGTGTGTGTGTGTGTGTGTGTGTGTGTAACAGTATTAATAATACAGTGGAGTCACAGATAGTCTCTTGATGTTTACATGAAATAAATCTTGGAATGAAGGTCTATAAAAAAAAGAAAATACAGTGATGACAGAGATGAAACAGCTAATCACATAAGTGAATACAGCAACCTAGTTCAAAAGGAATGCACAAGTAGGCATGACTGGGTAGGAAAGAGGATCAAATGGGAATTGTGCAAGAGACTAAAATTTAGTCATACTGACGAATGGTGTATGCACAAGCCAAGATCTCTCTCAGAAAATGAAACTCATAAAATTCTCTGGGACAAACGGAATAGCCAAAAGAAGACCAGATCTTGTGTAAACAAGAAGAAAAGATCTTGTCATCTTGTGGATTTTGCCATTCCAGCGGGCCATTGATGGAAAATAAAAGAATATCAAAATATAGAAAAATATTTGGATCTTGCCAGAGAGCTTAAAAATTAGGGAATCTGATGGTGACAATGATATCATTTTAATCAGTGTCTTTGGAACAGTCCATAAAGACCTCGAAAATAAACTGGCTGAACTGGAGATAAGATAAAGAATCGAGACCATCTAGACAACAGAACTGATGAAATCGGCTTGAAGAGTCACGGGGACCTACTGTCATCGAGACGTTAGTGAAAAAACAATCAAAAATGGTGTAAGAATCTCGCAAGGCGTAGAATAATAGAGTGGAGTCGTAAATAGTCTTTAAATGTGTACATGTAATAATCTTTTATGTAAAGGTCTGTAAAAAATTTTTAAGCGAAACTACTTTTGATACACTCATAATAACATAATCGACATTTTTAAGTAAGGCTTCCTTTCTTCAACTATTCTAGTCGTAATTTACTAAACTTTTTGCTTACATGTGGTAAAAGGCCGTATTAATGGAGCACCGAATGAGAATCGAACTCACTCATGAAGGTTTGCTAACCATTATCCCACCCGAGGTGTAACTATTTTCGTCGGTCATATTTTTTGCCCGTTTACCCGATTTTAGTGTGACCAGACAAAATGTAAAATTCAAAACAACTTGTGGACTGTGGAACGAAAACTGACGCCAGAATTCAAAGGAAACAGCCGACAGCCAATCGTTGTACCGAAATTCCAATTCTAATTCCCATAATTCCATTGGCCAATGGTACATGACGCCAGTAAGAGATCCTGTAGCGTAATCTCAGGTTATTTTTGATCGTTCACACTGGGAGAAGCAAATCTTACTTAAAAATGCAAGAAATGTATAAACTAAGCAAAATACATTCAGTTTAGATAAACAGCCTATTAACTTCAAGTTCATTTGACAATAAATCTAAACACGTATAATTTACGAAGCCAGTTTGAATAAGTTTTCATCCATTAAAAGATGCTTTATCACTTTCTCAAGAAACTGAATGTTGTATTTGTCCATAATATCTGGTTATCCCGCTGTCTGTGCTAATATATATATATATATATATATATATATATATATATATATATATATATATATATATAATGTGTAAAGAAAAAATAATAACAAGGCAATCCAAATGGAAGGACAGATTTATTGAGAAGTCGACACTATAGCGTTTCGGTTCTACTGAACCATCATCAGCGCCCTGAGGGGTGATATTAGCGATTTTAAGTCAACGATGGATGTTTAAAAATGCAAAATACAAAAACCTAGGGGAAAATTTGTATAACAAGAAAAAGTTGGCCGTTTAATTAGTGAATCAACGTTTGTTGTTTTAAATTACGTCATTTGACTAAATAGGAATATTGTATAGAATTTATGTTACGTTTATTGAAAAAGATTTCGAGTCCAAAGGAAGAAAAAGAAAGAAAGACAAAAAGAAAAATAGAAAGCATAAAAATTATGATATATGTGGAAAGTATTAATTAAAGATGGAATATATTGTAGCTATTTAAAATGGATTTGCTCAAGTAAGGAGAAATATTATAAAAGCCAGGACGAGTATTTAGGGAATTAAAGAGTCAGATAGCAGCGACTTCGAAAATTCGTCTTAGACTTTTATTATGGATGTGAATATAATGTGTGTGTGTGTGTGTGTGTGTGAGTGAGTGCGTGTGTGTGTGAGAGTGTGTGTGTGTGTGTGTGAGTGAGTGTGTGTGTGTGTGTGAGTGTGTGTGTGAGTGAGTGAGTGTGTGTGTGTGAGAGAGAGAGAGTGTGTGTGTGTGTGTGTGTGTGTGTGTGTGTGTGTGTGTGTGTGTGTGTGTGAGTGAGTGTGTGTGTGTGAGTGTGTGAGAGTGTGTGTGTGTGTGTGTGTGAGTGAGTGTGTGTGTGTGAGTGTGTGTGTGAGTGTGTGTGTGTGTGAGTGAGTGTGTGTATGTATGTGTGAGTGAGTGAGTGAGTGTGTGTGTGTATGTGTGAGTGAGTGAGTGAGTGTGTGTGTGTGTGTGAGTGAGTGAGTGTGTGTGTGTGTGTGTGTGAGTGTGTGTGTGTATGTGAGTGAGTGTGTGTGTATGTGTGTGTGAGTGAGTGAGTGAGTGAGTGTGTGTGTGTATGTGTGAGTGAGTGAGTGAGTGAATGTGTGTGTGTGTGTGTGTGTGTGTGTGTGTGATACTTACATCCACGATAAGACTACATTTAGGCTCTGAGCTACAATTCTTTATCGAACATTTACATTTTAGTCTCAAAAATTATGTTTGCAATCAACCGGAAGTCGTCATCTTACACCGGTTGATATGGGAGGAGACTAAAGAAATACAGCAGGTGGCTGAATTGAAGACAAATTGATGAGGTGTTTTTTTTTTATATATAAATGTTCAGTAAAAACTTGAAGATAATGACCGAAAATTTCTCTTATCTGGATGGAGTATATAAATAATGGGTGTGTTGAATCTGTGTGGGATATTTAGTCGCGTCTTTACGATAAGCTCATATACACAAATAAGACATTTGATGCTTACATATTAAACATATAAGAAGTATTACAAGAATACATAAAGACGTCCTAACAGATGAACTGTGCATATTCCATGACAAGCACTATAAAAAAGGGTTCTAAAACTGATAAAAGTCCTAGTGGGCAAAGCTGTGTATGCCTTATATTTCAATGCCAAGGCGAGACAAAGGCTGTTCTGCGAACAAAAATGAAAGGTGTGTCTCAATAAATCACCGAGACGAGAAAAACTACGTCTCAACTATTTGAACAACAGAAGAAAGAGACCGATTTGAATTATGGGATTGACACGTGATGTCCAAAGACACACACAGCAAATCCAAAAGAGAATTATTGATTGCCCTTAACATAAGGATCCCATTTCTATATAATTTTCTTAAATATTACTGCAGATATTAATTCAATGGGATATTCTGAACAAGTGCCATCAATGTCTTAAGAACAAAAATATCTTTGCATTGTTTCCAATTGATTAAATGATATAAAACAATGAGTTTTATTTATTTATTTATTTATTTCTATTTATTTATTTATTTATTTTTTGTATGTGAAAATTTTGGGATATCATGTTCTTTAGTAGATGTGCACTACTTTTTTATTCTTTTATTTTCTGTTTTTTTTTTTTTTCTTTTGTTTTTTTTTTGTTTTTGTTTTTTGGCGGGGTAGGGAGTAACAATGCCGTGGAAGGCCGCACTTGAAGGTTTTGAAGGCTGTAGGTTTCCTACTCCTGGGCTAAACAAAAACAAAAACAAAAACAAAAAACCTCGCACACAGATCTAAATTTATAACAAATACGGGTATCATTAAATAAGTTTCCAGACTTTTTTTCGTATGGGCACTTTTATTGACAGTACACACATGAAACTCTAGTCCCCTTCGAAGTCATCTCCTCTGGCTGCAATTCACTTGTTATAACTTTCCAATTACTTCTCCAAGGCCCCATGGAAGTCCTCTTGTGTGAGCGTGTCAATGACCTTCGTCACAGCCTTTCATCTCCTCAATTGTCTCATAACGACAGTCACTGAGCTTAGGGAGTAAGCAAAAGTCACAGGGAGCAAGGTCAGGATAATAGGGAGACTGAGGAACTGTCTTGATGTCCATCTTGGTCAAATAGTCTGTGACAAGGATGAAGTTATGGACTGGTGCATTGTCCTGCTGGAAATGCCATTGACCCGATTTGAAGAGTGCTGGCCTCTTCCGACGGAATCACTTGCTGAACTCCCTTTAAACCTCAACATAGTAACCCTAACCCTAACCCTTTGGCCAATCCACTCTGGTGTATTGACTTCCTTACTCCTCCCCCACAGACTCCCTGCCTTCGTTGAATCTCCTATGCCACTCAAAAACTGATGCTCGATTCATGCAAGATGCTCCAAAAGTAGTCCGAAGCATTCCATACGTTTTTTTTTTGCATTTTTTCTAAGTTTAAAACAGAATTTTATTGCATATCGTTCTTCTGAAGTGTCCTCACATCCAGATTGCATTTTTGAAATTCACCAGCTGTGACAATCAGGCTTTAGTAAGATGTATTCCAATTGCTGCTGTAACACTTAATTTAAACCTGAAATCATAAAAATTGGTCAGTCTTCTCATAAAATGTATAGCAATAGCATACGGAATTTTCAAGAGTCTACGACAATTTTAAATGTCTGTACAAAAAAAAGTCTGGAAACTTATTGAAGGCACCATGTATTCATTTTCCTGAGCGTGTTTTTGATGCCATGTTAATAAAAACTTCAGCAAAACCCCAACCGGCCTTTCTTACTTGACCTGAAGACATTCAGTTAACCTAGCAACGAATAGGATGGGCAATAAAGCTTTCTACTCATCAAGCTACGTTTGTACTCGGTTTACTCTTTCAAGATCGTTGTTATGTCAACTTAAACTTGTTACCAGTATAGGGATTTATGTACGCGTGTGGTATTCATTGAGACTGTCACCAGCCTGTTCCTATAAAGTGTATCTAAGGTTAATTCAGAACATTTCTGTAAGGAAAAACAAAGTTCAACTACACACACTGTATTAACTGTGGCCATAACAAATATTACGTTAATATTGCCGGACTCATTCGACTCTTCTACGACGTTGGAATCATTTACTGTTTTTAGCACAAGTTCAGAAATAAGGAGCACCCAGTGACACTCGAACTGAAAAATAAAGTACCAGTCTGCTTGGCTTAGCTCTCTGACCACCAGACTGCGCAGAGTGCAATTCTTCTGTAGCATTCTACATGTAACACAAGCTTTATATATATATATATATATATACGGATGCAAGAAGAGCTAGGGAATTTCTAGTTTAAATACATTTTTCATTTTGCGATTCAGGGCAGATGTTCAGCAAGAAGAACTGATGCTTTTCAAAATCTTTTCCATGATTGTAATTCCCTGAGGACTTATCTTCATAAGAAATATGAATATGTCCCATGCTGATATGTCTTTTTCTTAGAAAATTCAAAGAATTAAATTAAGTTATAGATGGTAAAGCAAAATTAATTAACAATCGATGCAATTATAAAGAAAATGCAAACAATTCTTATTAAGTATGGTTTATGCAGTTGTTAAGAAAACTATATGATTATTAGGAAAATTCAAATTGCAATAACATGTATAGAAAGAACACAAAATTCTATATTTATTGTTTTATGTCTTTATTCTTTCAAAATGCCATTCATTCGGAAAAAAAGAAGTGTTTATACAGAGGATAGCAATGGCCTAAGAAAATAAAAGGAGAGAAAATGACTTCATCTCTCCAACCGGCACATTCCTGTTAGAAAATATACATAAATCCTGTTTCTTTTACTCACTCTTCCTTAACACATCACTTGTTCATTTTGTACACTTCCCCCTACCAAACTCATCATTTTTACATCCTGTACTCCCCTTTAACACATAAATTTCATATCCTCGCTCCTCCTAAAAAGTTCTTTTCGTAGTTCAGAATATTCAGACTATATAAACTAAAGTACCAGTCAAAATCATGACAAAGGTCAAGACTAACAAACAAATGCCAAAATTATTAGTACTATTTTACCCATAATTGGAGGGGATAAAGGAGTTCATGCCTTTCCCAAGAGTATTAGTCCGAAAGTGAACGTAATCGTGTGACTGGAGCTTGAACTTACTTTCTACGATGTAGCAGTTCAGCACGTTAGCCACTACACAACGAGGACTCCCTCACAGAGCTGGTTGGATGCTCTATCAATCATACTACTTGGAATAAGGTTACTTTTTTTTTATTTCAGCTACGACCGTTACTAGAACTTAACTATTGACTATATAAACTAAAGTACCAGTCGAAATCATGTCAAAGGTCAAGACTAACAAACAAATGCCAAAATTCCCTTTTGTTTCATTTTTTTCAAACAGATTTTATTATCAATTAAAACGTTACACTTACAAGAGGGATAATAATTATATCCATTAGAGATTGGGTTTGTTCACTGGGTACCTGGTGAGGTGTCACTTGGCTGTCTCAGAGACCCATTCTTGATCTCTTATACTCCTGTACTTTGAACAGGAGAGATGTATCTGGGATCCTGCGAGGGAACAATGAAATCAGGTGGATATTTTACTTTCTCATATAAAGAAAGTCCTTTTCTATTTTTACCCACTTTCACACTCTGCTTTTTCATGGATCAATATGTGTATAGTTGTGGGGATTAATAAAGAAAAAGAAAATGAAATAAGAAATAAAATAAAATCGAAAAATGAAGCAGTTCTAAGGAGCCTCTGACAGAAAGCGAAATATGCGCATGCCTGAAAAACAAACTAACTTGCACCAAAGAAAAATCTGTACTCACTTCAGCCGTACTCCTGATATAGGACTGACTTTTTCCTCTTAGCTGCTGGCAGGTAGCGCACGTGTTCACCCAAGTCTCGGACTTGGCGGAAGGTTGAATCTCCTTCTAGCAGCAGCCTCCCTTGAAAACACCAAGAGGACATACCAAAAACCTCAGCTTCATAAACCCACCGAAAACAACTCTTAATATATTTAACGCCTTGTCTGAGAGACACGACTATATTTACTGGTATCATGATGAATTTCTCGCCCACAAAATAGTCCTTAAACTCTAAAATAAAGTTTTGAATTAAAAGGTATTTTCATCTCCTTCCTTCCTTCCTTAAATTTTCTTGCAGCTTTCCACAGAGGAAGAGGTCGACAAGCTAATAGGGTAAAAAGAAGAACAAAGGATTCAAATACTTAAACCCTAAAACTAACGGCCATCGACCAACAACGATGATGACAACTTACGAAACATAACTAATAACAACCAAACCCTCTCAACTCCATATATTTCCAGCTGATGGAACACGCTTGTGTATTCTTTCTTTTTAATACAATTTGTATATATATGGAAAATCAACTGATTTCCATAGAAAAAATCTGTGTTAATTTTGGGGCAAAAACTAGGCTCGAGGCACTGTAATTTTTGTAATCGTATTTCTTCATTTTTTGACCAATTCGCGTGTAAGCGCGAGTTTTAAGATGTCTTTGAGAATTCGCAGACGACAATATTTGACTTGCGGCGAAAATTTTGATTCGCCTTGGTTTGATTTAAGAAGCAACTCGATACTTGTATTATGAAAATAATCTCTTCTTTTTGTTTTTCGATGATTCTTCGAGCATAGAACATCGCGTGAAAGCCAGGAAAGCAAAAAAGTATACGTGTCTATTCGTCACTAGCATCTAAGAGAGGGAGGTGAAGTAGAGAAAGAACGTGCGTGTGTGTGTGTATATGTGTGTGTGTGAGTCATTTATCTATATACGTCATCTTCAAGGCTATTCGTGTCACGTATACATATCACCGCGTCCAATCATTCTTGACCACATCCATTTTATACGCCAATGACGTGTCCTTCAATGTGTTTTGAATCTGCACGCTAGTGACCTCGTTCAACCCGTGTTCAAGGTCAACCCTCTCGTCAAAGTTTTGCAGACGTCTCTTTCAGCTCAAACGTTGTATAACAACGATCGCATCTATTATTGTGATGTCTTTTATATATGGGAATTTATCGACACCCCATATAAGTCGTTAAAGGAATTTGTGAACTTGAAAACAGGAAAAGTTTAAAATAATACTTTTATATGTAAATTCGTTCAGAGATTTAGCCAAAGAGAAAAGAGTTGCTTACCAGATTTCTGACTTGGCATTTAAAACCGTAATTGAGGGTACGAATGTAGATAAAATCAGTCTAAATAAGTATTTTAACCACTTATCTGGAGTCCTATGTTAGACTGGAAATCAGTGAGACTCAATGATGAGATTGGTCAGACTTGTTCCTAGACTTCGAGACGATCAATACTTCTTCATCATCCAATGGTCGCCGTGTCTTGTCGAGGAAAAAAAAAAAAAAATATCATCTCGGTTCAATGTTCACCCAGCCTCTCATCTTTGGGCCTAAATTGAAGTTGGCGCCTGATTTGGTCTTATTTATTATTATCAAATAATAAATAGTTCTATCCCCTATCGGAGATATTATTAACTAAGGGAAGGTATTCAATATTTTCCATACCCCACCCTAACTCAGTCTATTTCACCCTATTTCATATCTTTCACTGCAAACTTACTTTTCTAAAAGTTAAGAACTGTACGAATTTATCAATTCGTACAGTTTGAATGAAAAATAAAACGAATTAAAAAACATAAAATTTAATTAAAAAACATAAAAACAAATTAAAAACATAAAAACTAATTAAAAAACATAAAAACAAATTAAAAAAACATAAAAATAAAAATAATAATAATAATAATAATAATAAAATACAAAGATAAAAATATAAGAAAAATATCTCATGATTTTAAATTTGTCGAAAGTTCAATTTTCGGTAAAAAAAAAAAAAGAGTTCGATCTCCTTCAGTGCCCACTGGACATACATGCGTTTTGCAGACCTCCTGAAATTACCAGTCCATACTATTTAACTTTGATATTTTTCATGAATTAAATTTTTTTTTTAAATTCGCAGAGAAGCCTTTAATGACTAAAAAATAAAGTTGTTTGCTTGATTTTATTTCTTTATTTAATGGCATATCAGTATTCGTATGTTATCATATTTACCCAACCCCTCCGCTCGGGCAGGATATGACACAAGGTCAATTTTTTTAAGCGGAGTTTAACAGGTTTGAATTCAGAGTTTTCCTTCTCCTAGACTTGTTGCCTCACCAAGTCTGCCCTACTATTTACTCATAGCTGGAGGGAGAATAATTGGCTTCATACCTTTCCCAAGGGTATTAGTGCTATGTGAAATGCAATCAGTCCAGGATTTGAACTCGTGTCGCCGTGTCCAATTCCTGCGACGATAACCATTACACCACGTGCACCTTCGTATGTTATTTAATGCCAAAATTATCCTTGTAGGACAGTTTTAGTACTATTTTACCCATAGCTGGAGGGGATAAAAGGGTTCATGCCTTTCCCAAGAGTATTAGTCCGAAAGTGAACGTAATCGTGTGACTGGAGTTTGAACTTACTTTCTACGATGTAGCAGTTCAGCACGTTAGCCACTACACAACGAGGACTCCCTCACAAAGCTGGTTGGATGCTCTATCAATCATACTACTTGGAATAAGGTTATTATTTTCTTATTTCAGCTACGACCGTTACTAGAACTTAATTATTACTACCCTCACCAATAATCGAACAAGAATATCCAGAACTAACCAACGACAACGTAACAAAAAATATTTCCGAGAAAATTCAAAAGTTGGATCTAACCTCCCTGTCTAAAAAACGATTACATTTGACTCAGAAACCCTACATACCAAAAGAATTAACTCAACATATCTATGGCTATGTTTGGCTTCCGGTGCTAAAAGAAAGAACTCACCCTCATTTGATGTGGAGATTGAATCAAGTTAGCTTTTGGTATTGATGACTTAAAGGTTTGTCTTCGTATATTTGTTGTGTTTGAGTACCAAAACTCACCGCCACAATTATTTGAGCCTGAGGAATACAATTCAGATACTTGTAACAGAGCAAATGTATTTTGATTTAAAATTCACTCGTGCAAAACAAAGTAAAATAATTCACTACGAATTAAAAACAACTTATAAGTTGTCTGAGCAAATTTAATAAAAACGAACACAGAAATGACATAAAATACAGGAAGAATACCTTATAGAGAAAACTCCTATCATGCAGTTGAAGAGTCTTTTTGGCATAAGTTAAGAGTTCTTAATAGAATAAAACTTGTTGTGTGAAGATTTACGTCAAACCATAGTATTGGGCGTCATACGACTCGAGGTCTGTGGTGGCAACATCACCTCTTCGTCAGAAAAACACACGTGCTTCTGAGTGTCAAGGCAACAACAAATAGAGAGAATTCTGACTTTGCTGCACTCTTTTATATACTACTTTGGTCACACCACCTTGTCCTGTTTAGAAGGCAAGGATGTAATCCCTACAGATGTAATCCCTACACTTGCCAGCCTATGGGACACACGTGCATTTTCAAACTTACCCAAACAACCAGTCATACACAATGACTTGTTTAATATTGGTTTGGTTGGTTTCATATTTTTTATGGCAGATCAATCTTCATGGTGTTATAGACAAGCGTATACTTGCAAAAGACAACAGACGAGAGCATGGGATTAATTTCGTTTATTCTAAATAAACAGAAGTTGGTATATTTAGAAAAGATACAGGCTTTCTTACTCCACCAGAGAGAGGTCAGGGGGCGAGTGGGTGTGAGTCAGTTCTTGGCCGGAGAACTTGGTTATCTGCGGCATGGTGATGCGGTATAGATTGGTTGGCTGTCAGCGGTCTTTGATCTTGTCCTCCTTATATAATATTAGTTTAGGGATTAAATAAAGAAAAAACAGTCCACTGAAGCCCATATAACAAAAAACTAGACGCTTAACAAAATTACTGTTTGTTTTTTAACTTTTGTCGGGGGTATCTTTTTTTTGTTGAATATTTGATTTTTTAAACTGAAGCGGAGATCTGAACATTGATTGTTTATTATTTCAAGGTTTTGGTCAGCGAAAAGCGAGGACGTTATGGAAACTTATTTTCGCGAAGATATGACTGGAGTAAGAGATGCAGGACACTGCTGGAGAAGCAGAGATGAACTCATAAGAGATGTACTCTTATGGATCCCCACACATGGCCGCGCAAAAGCAGGACGACCAGCTCGAACGTACATTCAGCAGCTATGTGAGGATACAGGCTGTTGTCCTGAAGACCTACCTAGGGCGATGAACGATAGGGAGGAGTGGCGAGAGAGGGTCAGGGATATCCGTGCTACCAGCGCGATATGATGATGATGAAGAGCGTTTCACAGGTGGAAGTGGAAGGAATATAACTTTGACAAGAAGTGGTGAAAATTTTTGTTCTCTTTTATTTTCATTTAAATTAATTTTCTTAACAAATCACAAATTGTAACCACAGAGCTGAATTTTAATCAGGAGGAACAGGAAATAATCCCCCGGACTCAAATCAAGGAAGTAAAGGTAGCTGTGATACCAGAGGAATATTCATTTGAACAAAAAATACGATCTGAGAGTATGTGCTTTGATACTAAAGAAACTGAATTTTTTGCGTCGAGAAAGAAATAAAATTGATTTTTTTAATACTTTTCAGGTTAGCAACCCTGACGGAAAATCAGCTGATCAATGTTAATTTATTACTAATCATTCTCATGGTCAAACATTGATTAGATCAGACGAAGTCTTCATTTTACTTCGAATCGTGAAGTTGCCGATCGACCAGAACAGCGTTCATCTCCCATAGTCTTTTCGTCATCCAAAAATGCCTTTTGCCACCCAAAATTCAGTGCCTGGGGAAAAAGTTGATCGCTATAGCCTGTGTTAACTTGGTAAATATTTCTGTCTCGTTGTCCCGCATTTTGAGATCGAATTTCATCTTGCATTCCATTTTAGTGATAGACTTAACAAAATACTTATTGTAATCGAAGCTCACCCAAACGAAAATGAATTCTGAGAGGCTAACATCAATAGAATGTTTTCAAATATGTTCATGGTTAACATTTATTTACTAATTTTCAATAAAGGTTGCCAAAATTAAAAATAAAGATAAAACATTTTTAAAACTATTTTCTCGTGAGATGAGAAAAAATATTCTTTGCTCTTTCCAGATGCGAATACAAAGAATAAACATACAAGATTTCAAGATTAAAAAAAAGTTTTAAAAAGTAATTATCTAAAAATCTTTTCTCAGATTAGAGAGACCGATTCAATTAATGAAAACATATTTTGTATGCTTTCTTTGGCAAGATTGATTAAAGAATGAGAAAGGAATATAGTTGGTTGGTTGGTTTAGGTTAATGGCATATCCACTATTGTAGGTTATTTAATGCCAGATTCCCTTAATATATATATCTAATATATGAATTATAAACACATTTTTTCAATAACATTTGAAAAAAAAACCTGGGTTCAAACTGTTCTATTTGACTCATAGATAGGACTCTATCACTCCAGGTCAGAGAAGACCTGGGAGCAACGGCAACGAAGAGGTACTCCGCATTCCCCAAAGCTCCAGCATTACTAGAGCCTCACCATCAGATTGTTTAATGTCATAAGCAGTACTCTCGTTGGGGTAGCCTTGCCCCTCTGCAGAGATGCAGTCGGTGTATTCTACAGCCCCAGCCGACTACTTTGAAGGAATATAGAATGTGTGGGTGTCTGTAATTGTCAAGGGCAAAGCTGTGTTGCCGTTTGATATCTGACTCCATTATGAGGTTATTTTATTTTACCTCACATTGGCTAGTTGGTGTTACTACTTGAACAAGAAGGCCCAAAAAGAATTATACGACAGAAGACATCAACAGATTGAAGACGAAAACGTTTGTTTATTTTTCCTTTATTCCTGGGTTCAACTACCATTCAATGGGTGAGGGGTTTTTCCCTGAATACAATTGGAATGGTTGAATCCCCCAGTCAATGTGTTTTAAAAATACGTTAATCGTTTCTTAGTATATGCTTGTCCTCATTTGGTATTTAAGGCTTCCATAAGGGTTAGTTTCTTTGGAAGTTTGTCAAAGACCAGTTGTTTTAGTTTGTAGTTCCATTTCGTAGCCTTTTATATTTCGGCATACTGTTAACCGAGAGAGAGATGCTACTGGGTGAAAGGAACTAACCAACACTTCGCCCAAAGACGTATGCGTAGCGTCCAGACACCAGACAGCAATGGTGTTGTCAATTCACCGGTCACTGCCTGAAAGAGAATGAGCCTGCTCCCCCTGTCGGGAGGTCGCTTTTTTCTTTACGCATGCGTCGTCCCTTTTTCCTGTCAGGGACCTCTGGGAGTTTCTGCAAATTTAATAGTTTTCTTTTTTTTAATTCAATTTAAAACTTCTTTTTTATTCGTTCACTACAAAGTCAAGGTTTGTACAACGGGAAACGCTAGCAACCTATTTCGGGATTTGAAATCGTGTTGCCAATTACATTTTATAAGACAGCAAACGTTACGCTAAGCACCCCTCTTTCCTTTTTCATTCTTTCTTTCTTTTTCTTTTCTTTTTTTTTTTTTTCTTTGTGTGTGTGTGTGTGTGTGTGTTTGACACTTTTAAGCGTTATTTTCTCCGAATGGGTAAATACATAAATAATGTTTAATTCATTAAAGTCAATATATTTCTACCTTTCTTCGCTTCCGCCATTATTTTCGCTTCAGTTTGACTTGTCCTCGTGGTGTAATGGTTAAAGCGATGGACTGCGGAATCGTAGTACGCGAGTTCGTATTCTAGTCGCGCTATTACGTTCACTTTCGGGCAAATACCCTTGGGAAAGGTATGAACCCCCTTATCCTCCAAGCTATGAGTTAAATAGTACCACTACTGTTCTTGTACGAGAATAGCTTTGGCATTAAATAACCTAAAAAGAGTTGATATGCCATTAAACAAAGAAATCAGATCAATCAATCGTAATAAATAATATCCGATTTTATTGTACGACGTTGCACTATAAATAATCTTCCAGCAATATGTTAAATAGTATGACTGCTGATTTTTAACAAATATGGCTCTGGCGTTATATAACCCATGAAGGTTGATATGCCATTAAACAAAAGAAATCAAGGCAACTAGAAATAATCAAAATCTTAGCATCTTTTATTTAGAAGGAAATAAAATTTTTACTAAAAAAAAAAAAAATGTTAAAAAAAAAAATGTTAAAAAAAATTTTTTTCTTTATACTTTTCGAAAATATTTCTGCGGAGAAATCTTCGTTGCGTAGTGGTTAACGTGTTGAACTATGACATCGTAGAAAGCGAGTTCAAACTCCATCGAGCTACTATATCCACTTTCGAATTAATATCTTTAGGAAAGGTTTGGACCTCATTTCGTTCTACATCAAGCTATGGTTTAAATAGTACCACTTATGACTTTGGCATTAGATAAATCACGAAGGTTGATTTGCCATTCTAGAACGAAACCAAACCAAAATCATTTCGCTCTTCAAATTTCCCTTCATTACTAGCGTAGGTGGTTTGCCGAACAGAGAAAGTCAGCCAAAGAAGAAAACTCCAAAAATAAAATCCTATTAAGAAAACAGTTCATTGATCTTGTAGTTACCGTAGGAGTTGAGTGTAACGCTGAATTCTATGCAAATATCGTTCGAATAAAACGGCAACACGTGACCACAGAAGTGTTTCTCATTGGATATGCATGATGACCAACGTCACATGATTTGACGTGATGCTAAGTGGGCGATACTCTTTATCTTAAGGTTTTAAAAACAAAGCAAAAACAAAAAAAAAAGAAGTTCCACTTGTCAATCATTGATTTATTAAGTTAAACAATTTTTCTGTCTTTTTTCACGTCTGTTATTATTTTAGTTTCATTCTTCCATCATTTATTTCTTCTTTCTTTCGTTTCGTTTCTTTTGGTTTCGTTTTTTTATTTTTTTGGGGGTTCGTTTTGTTTTGTTTAGTTTTATTGTGTTTTGTTTTTCCGCATTCCTTCCTTTCAATTTTTTTCAGGTTTTCCAAATTTCTTGTTACCTTTTTAAATTGATAAAATATGCGAAAAGATTGGTATTTCTTAATAAATGACTTGTTGCTTTAAATTTAACGTATAAAACGTTACTTTACGGTAGGATTGATAAGAACTATGGTAAAATATATATGCAAAAAGGTCTGTGTATTTTTTACAGAAACACCCATAAATAAATATGACTTTACATTTTTTTATAATTTTTCTATAAATAAAAGATGGCAGGATTGTATTATTTTTAGTGAAACGTTTTAGTACTAAAAGGGATATTATTAAGTATTACAGTAGTGTCGTATGCAACCGCTGAATCTTGACAAACAACGAGGAAAACGTACGAATAAAAAACATGATCTTATATTTCTATTCTTCGACGGTGACGCTTGTGTGGTGCAGGAGAGTAGTTGGATAGAGTTCAAACACACAAAGGAGCTGAGGGTCGGAACAGTCAGCTGAAACTGAACTTCAGCCAAAATTCTTGACCTTATATAGTCATAAAACTCCCACGTGACCTACATGGCCATGCTTCTTCACACGTGCAATGCTTGTTTTTCATTGACCATGGTTTGCACCCACGCAATACTTGTTCTCTTTTGGTCACGGCTTACACCTACGCATTTCTTATGCCTTGGTATCACGCCCATGTATTTCTACTTTTCCGGTTGTCACTCTGTTCATTTTATCTACGACCGGATGTATCGGTCAAATTCATCCGTTGGCTTCATCACTGGTCAAAGCAATATATTACAGAATCACCCATAATGATTTATATGATATGAAGATATTGCCTACACACTTTTTTTAAACAAAATTTAATTTTCTTCTTGAACAAAGATATCACGATTTTATTATTTCTAGTGGAACATTCTAAATCAAAACAGATATTATTAGATATTATTTATTACCAAACTCTATATCAATCAAACTCTGTAAACAAAGACAAAATTGCGTAAATATATATGAGTGATATCATTTTTAGACTGCTACATCAAATCCAGGAAGTAACATCCCACAAAACAGCAGCTGTACGGCCACCAACCACCCATCTCGAAAACCATCCAAATTAGACGAAGACCTGTGGGACACTGCTGGAGAAGTAAGGATGAACTCATAAGCGATATACACTTTCACACGGACGAATAAGGGTTGGGCAACCAGCCAGAACCTGATAAAGGATGTAACATGGAAGATCTGCTGAGAGCGATGGACGATAGAGACGAGTAGCGAGAGAGGGTCAGAGAAATCCATGCTTGCGGCACGCCATGATGATGATAATATATTCATATTTCGGTTTCAATGCAATAGAGTTGGGTAATAAGTAATATCTAATTATATCTGTTTTATTGTATAATGTTGCGCTAGAAATAATAAAACATTGATATGTTTGGTTGAGAAATAAATTAACTTTTTATTATAAAAAACTAGTAAGAGTGTATTTGTTTTTAGGCGATACTGTTTATGTAAACAATAAATGATTATCTCCCATGGATTATTTGTTGGTGCAAGAAGGACCGGAAGAGTTTTACTTGGCAGTTTCAGAAACTCTTTCTCAACTTCTATTGACACCTAATTTTTTAATAATATAGACGTTGTCTCTAACCCTGACAGGAAACATTATAGTCACGTGAAGATATGACCAACCCTCATAAAGTAAGTCTTTTTCCTTTTTTGTTCTCCTTTCACATACTGTTTGTTCACAGAACACTAGATTTATATTTCTATTTGAACAAATTCGTGTATTCTTTCTTTTAATACAACTGGTATGCATATTGTATATATCAAATATTAAATGTTCTTGCATGAATTTACCAAGCACTCCAGCCCAGTCAGCTGGAGCTGAGTATACACCGACTGCATCTCTGAAAATCGGTATGGCCCCAAACTCAAGTAGGAGGTGCCCGTGGTGTAATGGTTATCGTTGTAGGAAATGGACACGGCGACACGAGTTCAAATCCTTGACGAGACTGACTGCATTTCACATAGTACTAATACCCTTGGGAAAGGTATGAATCCAATTATTCTCCCTCCACCTATGGGTAAATAGTAGGACAGACTAGGTTCTTCAGCCTTGGTGAGGCAACTAGTCTAGGAGAAGGAAAACTCTGAATAACCTGATAAACTCCGCTTAAAACTTGACCTTGTGTCACATCCTACCTGAGCGGAGGGGTTGGTAAATAGGATGACCCCAAATCCAACGAGTGTCCTGGATACGACAGGGAACAATCTGATGCTGAGGCTTCACACTTGGAGATTTGGGTAATGTAGATTACCCCTTCATAGCCATTCCTCCTGGGTCCTCTCTGATCTGGAGAGGTACTATTTACCAACCCCTCCGCTCGGGCAGGATATGACACTAGGTCAGTTTTTAAGCGGAGTTTAACAGGTTTGAATTCAGAGTTTTCCTTCTCCTAGACTAGTTGCTGATCTGGAGAGGTAGTGTCTGAGAGGGTCCTCTCCATGGGTCAAATAGAACAAACAGTGCGCAAATAAATGGCTGATGTTAAACTGTGACTGTTATGTAGCAATACTTAAAACTATTTAACTGTGTGCAAAAAAGAGCTCAGGTTCATTTAAGAATGTTATCTACAAAATGCGTTTACAGATTATATATATATATATATATATATATATATATATATATATATATATATATATATATAAACTTGATTTGGCATTAAATAACCTACAATGGTTAATATGCAATAAAAGCCAAACCAAACGAACCACTCTACATGGGCAGGATGTGACACAAGGTCAATCTTTAAGCGGAGTTTAACAGGTTTGAATTCAGAGTTTTCCTTCTCCTAAAGTTGTAACCTAACCAATGCTAAAGAACACAGCCTGCCATACAATTTACCCGGTGGGGAAATAATTGGGTTCATACGTTGTGAAATGCTATGTGAAATGCAGACAGTTTCGGCCAAGATTTGAACTCGTGTCACCATGTCCATTTACTTCGACAATAATCATTACACCACGAATAATGTTAAATGTACTTGTTTGTATAAATTACTTTATTTCACTTACGGCTTGGAAGATATTTAGTTAAGTCACCACTCTCCTAGGACTAATTAGCATATCTGTGGTATACAAATACTGAACACGATAGAAAGAAAAGTTATGGGTAAATTTCTATAATGTTCAGTGTTAGTATACCACAGATATGCTAATTAGTCCTTGAAGAGGGTGACTTAACTAAATATATTCCTAACAATAAGTATACGTGGACTGCTGTTGACGGGTTATCAACAATATAGAAATCTGATCTCTCTGATAAAATAGAAAGGAAACTCTTACAAGTTGTAGTCATGTCAGTACTACTGTTAGTTGTATCATTTGAACTCTAACAAAATGCATGAATCTACACAAGAATGTTGCATGCTGTTTTGAACAAATCCTGGAAGCAGCATCCTATAAAGCAGCAGCTGTACAGCCACTTACCTCCCATCTCACAAATCTAAGTAAGACACACATAGAACTACTGGAGGAATAAGAACAAACTCGTAAGCGACTTTATTCTCTTATGGATTCCTATACATAGATGTGATAGTGTTGACTGACCAGCAAAAAGTTTCATTCATTAGTTCAGTGTGGGCACTGGATGCCATCTATAGGATTTACCAAGTGAAATGGCCAATAAGGATAGATGGTAATAGAGAGAAAAGTGAATTCATACTGTTGGCATACTTGGATGATGATGATGATGATGATATTCACTGAGAATAAAGAACATGCAAAGAGAGTTATGGTAAATGCGTTAAATATTTTTATTGACTCTCATGAAGATAATTCTTCCCCTGGTAATACTGAGCAAAAACTTGATTTGAATCTTTTGGATATTCACTGTTTTTTTAGTCATGTACGTTTTGTTTTGTTTTTGTTTTTTTTGTTTTTTTATGATAGATTAGAAAAGATTAATATAGAAATTCTAATTTTCTTGTGCTGTGAAAACAATTTTTTTTTGTTTTTAGATTTGTGCTTGCATTAAAAATAGGGTGAAATTGTTCTCAACAAAACGTGTTGCCTTAACCTGTAGGCGTAATGTAAACTATAAATTCTTTTTTTAAAACTGTTATGCTGTGTTCTTTATATATATATATATATATATATATATATATGCGTGTGTGTGTGTGTGTGTGTGTGTGTGTGTGTATAAAGAACACAATGGATTAAAGACTTATATTGCCGAGTCGGCTGGGGATGTAGAATACGCCGACTGCTTCTCTGCAGAGGGGTAAGACTCCCCCACCACCACCACCACCAAAGAGTGTCCTGGTATGACACAAAATAGTCTGATGTTGAGATTCCTGTAATGTTGGAGCATTGGGGAATGCTGAGTACCCCTTCATTGCCACTCTGGCCTGGAGTGGTAACACCTGAAAGGGTCCTCTCTATGGGTCAAAAAGAACTAAACTGTGTACTTATGCTAAATTGAATTGTTTGAAATAGAACTGTTTCTGACATTTAAACTGCCTACTTATCCTAAATTGAACTGTTTGAAATAGAACTGTTTTGACATTCAACTGTTTGTAAACAAAAACTATACTTATACTAGACTAAATTACTTGAAATTTAATCCAGCGTTAAATGACCCGAAAAGGGTTGATACGCCGTAAACAAAACAACCAACTAACCAAACTTAAAGACTCATAGGAAGTGATTATTTTCCTTGATTATTATTAGAGTTCCCTTACTTATAGCAAAAATTCATAATTAAAAAAAAAAAGAAAATTCTATGAAATACAAAAATAAAAGAAAATTTCTTGGAATTTTCTTTTCCTTGATTTGATATCCAAAATTATGATTAGTCCTTTGAAAATGGCTTGGAATCAGTTTTCAGAGTTTCGAAAAGGTTAAATTGTGCCATGCTATGATTGTGGACAGTCACTTGATGATATTGCCAGCAATTGTCTTGATAAATTTTTTGTCGGAAATCTATTTTTTTGTTTTTAAAATTCATTCATATTCAAAAGGAATACTTGATATCATAGCTGTAAATTATTTCTATTAAGAATAGTTACTTGAAGCTGTAATTTCTTTATAATTATTATTAGTTACTTGAAACCATATAATTGTGTGCAAACAAATGATTATTATAAGATAGAAACAACTACTTGAACCCATATAATTATTCGTATTGGATAGGAATACTTGAAAATATCCAACTGCGAGCAAATTATTTTTCTTAGATGGAATACTTGATATCACATAACTATGTACAAAAAAATTTTAAGAAACAATTAGACAAAAAATATCAATATAAATGTACTATGAACACGATTCCCCAACCTCTTGGTATAAAATAAGCCTAGACAGGTTGACAAGCCATTAAAATCAATCTATCAAACTTCCGAGAATGAGAGTGAGGTATCTGCATCTACAGATCAAACATATTAGTGGGTATTTTATGCGATTGACCGGCCCATTGACATAATGGTTTAAGAGTTCGTCACTGGCCTGAGAGACCAGGGTTCAGTCTCAGGTGGAGTCATACCAAAAACTCAAAAAATGGTACTTGACCCTCTTTGCTTAACACTCAGCATTATAAGGTTTGGATTAAGGGTAAAGTGGAGCAATCCCAGGAAAGGAGTAGCTATTGAAAAGGGAGCCTCCGGGCGACCCTCAATTAATGTCGCCAACTTTACTTTGTGGGGTTTAAAGGCTTTTAGGTGGTCAGTGGCTAAGGGCAAGACTGTGTTGCCATAAGATATCTGACTCCATATTTTGGTTATATTATTTTACCTCACGTTGACTGGCCGGCGCAATGCCTTGTCCAAAGAAAGTCCAAAAGAAATATACAAAAAGAAGAGATAGAAACAGATAAGAGACGAAAACATTTCTTCCATACTTTCCTTTATTTACTTGGTGAATGGACTAACCAACGCTACGTCCCAAGACGTAGCGTGGTGCCCAAAACACCAGACAGCAAAATCAGTGTTGTCGGTTCGACGTCACTACCCGAAAAAGAGGTCAGTTCACAGAAAACCTGAATATTTATCTCTCCCCACCGGCTCCAAATTCGCCACTCCCAAATCCTTCTAATTTTGGCGCGACCGCTTCCCATTGGCTACTTTACTTTTTATTATTTTTCTTTTTTTCTGATTTTTAACCGGATGGATGCGTGGAGCCTTATGCGTGGCGACGCGTTTATACATTTTGTATCTGGCAGCCGATGAGTCAACATCCGATTGGGAGTTTTATTGTTAATTCCTAAATTCCCACAACTTTATGCGATGAACCTGTAAATGATTTTCCAATAACTTGCTTGATTATTTTTTAGTAATATTTAAATATTGTGTTTTGAATTTTTCTTCTATTCAGAAATTTTGTATTCACAAAATTGAATCACTTATTCATATTTACCAAACCCTCCGCTCGGGCAGGATATGACACAAGGTCAATTTTTAAGCGGTGTTAAACAGGTTTGAATTCAGAGTTTTCCTTCTCCTAGACTAGTTGCCTCACCAAGTCTGAAGAATCTAGTCTGTCCTACTATTTACCCATAGCTGGAGGGAGAATAATTGGATTCATACCTTTCCCAGGGGTATTAATGCTATGTGAAATGCAATTAACCTGGTCCAGGATTTGAACTCGTGTCGCCGTGTCCATTTCCTACAATGATAACCATTACACCATAGGCACTTCTTAGATGACCCATAAATGTATTGGATTCTCATTATAACCGACATCTATAATGATATTGGTGCTTCTATTTATGAAGAAGTGGAAGATTCTAACTAACATTTTAAGTTTTTCATTTACTAACCCTTAGTTTAGCAGAAGGCTAAAAGTATGGGGTGCTTAATAAGAATCAAACTAAAAAACACTGTCTGCCTCGTTCATGGACTATTACACTTGGATACTTGAATTAACATTTTGTAGGACTCATTATTTCATAAAAGTGTGGATGTTTAAAAAATAATCTTTTGCAAGGAGCTTATTAACTGATTGACCTGGTGGGATGCCAATCTGTGATATACTAACTCTAAACCCAACGGTAGGAAAGACATGATAAACACCTTTCTACACACAAAAACATCTAACCTTTTATATTCATGATATACATACCAATGATACTAAGCTTAGCTTAGTTGTAGCACAAGGCCAGAAGTATGAACCACTAAGTGAGAATCGAACTCACTAACAATGGTCCCCTAATCTAGATTGCTAACTATTGTGTATGTATGTATATCTGCATGCATATATGTATATATATGTTTATGGGAATGTACATGTATATATATATATATATGATCCTCATCAAGTCATGTTGATGGCATGGAATCCTTTAACTCACTCTCGTCATCCATCCCTATCATCACTCACTCCAGGCAGGTTGCATCCAGTATCTTTACTGGGCTGATGTATGCAAATCTGCTAGTCGGCCAACACTGGTGTGTCCATACGTAGAAGTCCATAAGAGAACGTCACTTATGAGATTGTCTTAACTTCTCCAGTAATACCATGTATGTCTTGTTTTTCTAAAAAGGATGGTTTGTGAGATGGGAGGTAAGTGGCCGTACAGCTGCTGTTTCGAGGGTTGCTGCTTTCAAGATTAGTTGAAAATAGCACGTGGCATCCTTGGGTAGTTCTCGTCTAAGCCTTTTCTCCATACATTTCGTTAGCGTTCAGGTGGTGCATCTACACTGTAGTACTGACACTGCCGTAGCTTAGAAGAAATCCCATTTGATACACTCACTGCGTGAAAAAATCATTAAAACCAGTAAAACTATCACAGCGCTAAATGCATAACAGTTGAAATAAATGAAATTCCTTATTATATATATTGATAATATCTATGATTATACATGTTGTATATCTTTGTTATATGCAGGGAACTATACTTTAACACTGATGTATAAAAATATAATCTGCTTCTTTTTTCTTGTTTTTTTATTACTCGAATTATACGTAAAGTTAGAGTAAGAGTGATTCGGAGATGGTTAAAATGCACACACACACACACATACACACACACACACACACATAGGTCCAACGGTGCGGTTTTTTCTGTGAAAATTCATTCTCCCGGGTCGAAATCTTTGCTGGTTGTTATAATTTTTTGGACGCTAACACAATCCTCATGCTCCTACGTCCTGCATACGCCTCCTGTCTAGCATGCCTCCCACGAAACTCACTTGGCACTTCCGCTGTGGAATAACTGCGTCCTGTTTACTTTGGGAAACAGGTGCACATCCTGTTATACCCCTTAGCAACATATGTGACATGTCAAAGGAATCTTACGATCGCTATCCAGTATATATGATATGTATTTCATATATATATATATATATATATGTACGTATTATATATGAATTTATGTAATATCTATGCAAATTACAAGATAATCATTTTGTTAAAAATAAGATATTAGTTCATTTTCAAAATTAAGACACTATTATGTGAATTGCTCTAGTAAAAGTCTTGCTATAATGTGCTGTTTTTTTTTCTGGGTTTTGACTTGGCATATCCAAAAATAATGAGAATTTTCGTAATATATGCATAAATTTAAACATTGCATTATCTTTTTAATAAGGGATTGTCTGCTTGTAGT